>CM057817.1:102964106-103614081 GCA_030067965.1 Latrodectus elegans | reverse complement strand
TGTATGTGTATGCATGTGCATGTAATATGTATGTGTAATATAATAATGTACATGTATGTATATGTATGTATGTGTGTATGCATGTATAACCATGTATGCATGTATGCATGTAATATGTGTATGCATGTATGTATGTGTGCATGTGTATGCATGTGTGTGCATGTATGTGTATGTGCATGTATATGTGTATGTGCATATATGTAATAATATATATGCATGTATGCATGTAACCTGTATGTGTGTGTATGCAGTATGTATGTATGTGTGTGTGTATGTGCTATATAATATATATATATATATATATATATATATATATATATATATGTATATATATATATATATATATATATGTGTATATATAATATATATATATGTATATATAATTATATATATATATATATATATATGTATATGTGTGTATATATATAATATATATATATGTATATATATATATATATATAATATATATATATATATATATATATATATATATATATATATGTATATATATATATATGTATATATATATATATATATATATATATGTATGTATATATATATATATATATCTATATATATATATATGTATGTATGTATATATATATATATTTTGATTATATATATATATATCTTGATTTTGAAAACCCTCTAAAGAAAAGAAACAATTAAAATATTTTTAAAAAAAATTGGTAAGAGCATCCGTTTATCTTAAGTCCGTTTTCCAGAAAAAGTGTGTTAAACTGAGACTAAAATCATCGTTGTCCATTTAGTTCCAGGGCTTCATATTTTCAGCGACATTTGATGTTTTATTCAGGCCTTCATGATTTCCGACTTTCACATTTTCATAGTAATCTCGTTCGTTAACTGAAGTTATTTTGTACGGGCCGAAAAAATTTGAACGTAGCTTTAATCCTGTATCGAACTGGGTTCTTTGTATTGCAACTAAATCTCCGACTTTATATGTTCGAGGTGACTTCCGTTTCCGATTGAATTGGCGTTGGTTTTGTTGTTGTCGCTTCAAGATATTCTTTTTAGCTTCTTCTCGAAGTTCCTCTTTGTTTTTTTATCGTGCTTGCTGGGTACTCTTCCTCGAGTAGTTTCTTTATTCGATAATCCTCTTTATTTTTCATTTTCCCTCTAATCAGGAGTTCGAAGGAAGAATATTTTGTATTGGTAGTTGTAACGCTGTTCAGAATTCGTTGGACGTCTGGGACATATTTAAACCATTTTGCGGGATCATCTGCAGAAAGCTTGGCCAAGATAGGAATAATGATGCCATGGATGCGTTATACTAGTCCATTACCTCGTGTAAGACCAGTAGTTTATAGTTATATGCTCAATTCCTTTTGCTCGCAACAATAATCAGCAAAATTTTTAGAAGTAAATGCTGAACCTTTTTCAGAAATTATTCTAGATATATTCCCAAAAGTTGTTTGAAGAACTTTCAATTTTTCTATTGCATCATTTGCTGTTTTTGATTTTACGGGATAAAACCATGTAAACTTTGTGAATGCATCAACTACAGAAAATATATATTGATACTTTTTATTTGAAGAGGGAAATGTACAAAGAAAGTCTATGTGAAAAGTGTCTAAAGGAACGTTACCTTCAGGTATTGGTTGAAGATAACCTTCAGCTTTTCCTCGTTTCTTATTATATAAAATACAGCGTACACAATTAGCTACTATATTTTCCATTTTAAGTGGCAGATTAGAAATATAAAAATCACGTTGTAAAATTGACTGTGTTTGTGCAAGAGAAAAGTGTCCATTGTTATGAGCTTGTTTAATAATATCATTTTCCATAGCTTGGGGAATAACTAAAAGCTCGTTGCCTTTTTCATATTTGTATCGAATGTTATTTTTGATAATGTAGTCATTTGTATTGTTTGTTTAGCATAAAGTTTTAAATGTTTGAATATTATCATCTGTAGATTGGTATCGTTCAATTTTTAATGTCATTTCTGCTTGAGGTGTAATAAAATATACTGTGTTACGTCTGAGGGCATCAACATGAGGCATTTGCTTACCAGATCTATGAATTATTTCGTAATCAAAATCTTCAAGGGTCATTACCCACCTGGAAATTTTTGGAGTTAAATCTTTCTTTTCTATAGTCTGTTTAAAAGCAGCACAATCTGTAACAATTTAAAATTTATTACCTAGGAAGTAAACACGGAATTTTTTCACAGCTTCTATAATAGCAAGGACTTCTAGTTCGTAGCTGGAATATTTGGATTGTTGAGAAGAAGTTTTTCGGCTCATTTAGTAAATGGGGTAAAATTTTTCATCACTTCCTTTTTGAAGTAGCACTAATCCGAAACTTTGTGAGCTGCCATCAGTATGCAAATCTAACTGTGAACCTGTTCGATAGAAATGTAAGACTGGTTTTTGAGGCAGAATGCTTTTCAATTGTTGGTATGCATATATTTGTTCGGTATCAAACTTATACTCTTGGTTGTTGCGAAGGAGGTCACTTAAGGGTTTAGCGATGCGCGAATAATTAGGAATGAATTTTCGAAAATATCCAGTTAATCCTAGGAAACCGAATCTGTTTTAAATTAGTAGGTTTGGGGAAATTTTGAATGGCAAGGGATTTCAATGGAGAAGGTGGAATAGTTCTATTCTGAATAACGTAGCCAAGAAATTCAATTTTGCGTTGAAGGAAACTGCATTTATCAAAATTATAAGCTCCAAACCATATTCTGAAGAAACTTTAAGAACCCGACTTAACTTTTTAATACCTTCGGCTTCATCTCGAGATGGTATTATAATATCATCTAGGTATACTACTATTGTGCCATCTTTCAATAATTCACAAAATACATTGTTAATAAATCTTTGGAAAACAGAAGGACTGTTACACAATCTAAAAGGCATTTTGAGAAATTCAAACTGTCCGTCATGCGTAACAAAAGCAGTGTATTTGCTACTAACAGGATCTACGGGAACATGAAAAAAACCGTTTTTTAAATCTTATGTTATAAAAACTAGAGATTGTTCTAAGCGATCAAGTACATCTTCAATAAGGGGCATGGGGAATCTATCTCGAATTAATTTTTTGTTTAATTGTCTATAATTGATACATAATCTATGTTTACCGTTTTTCTTTTTGCACAGAACCACTGGAGGTTTGTTCGTGGATGACGTTTTGTTCTTCATAAGGTAATCGGCGTGGACGCTGATTTACCAGTATTAAATAACAAAGAATTAGATTCATTGAAACATGGGTAGTCTTAGTTTTGTTTGGCTTATAGTTGTTAATTATTTTCTTAATTTGTTCTCGATAAGTTGAGTTTTTAAAATGTGAAATTTCGATTGTGTCCGTCTCATCGAAAACATTAATTATATTAACAAGAAAGGCTCCGAATAGAGAAAAAGTGTTGTCTATGACTGCTATTTGGGCGTTCACTGTTTCGTT
The DNA here is from genome assembly GCA_030067965.1 of Latrodectus elegans. Classification (NCBI taxonomy): domain Eukaryota; kingdom Metazoa; phylum Arthropoda; class Arachnida; order Araneae; family Theridiidae; genus Latrodectus; species Latrodectus elegans. The sequence continues at coordinate 103,610,661 of CM057817.1, read as the reverse complement.
TTGAAAACCAATGATACTGCGATTCTGTGAAGAGGAATTCTTAATTATACTCGCTGAATTTCTAAGTGTATAATTAAAAGTTTCTACTAGTTCTGTTTCACATTCGGAATCAGCATTTCGAAATAAATCGAAATTTCTTAAATGTTCAGAAATGAAATCACAATTATCTTTAGAATTAAATGTATATTCAATATGAAGAACATTACACGTAGAAATAAAATCAGTATCACTGAATAAACTTAATGCATTTGTTTTGGCTTCTTCAACGTGATAGTCAGAATCAAAACCAGTAAAATTGCGTAAATTATTTCTGTTTCTTCGTCCTTCATCTATACCAAATATTAATTTATGTAGATTGTTAATGTTCTTTGTGCTACTGTTTGATATTGAAATAGCAATTTTCTTAAAACCATTTAAGGAAGCGATATTTCTTATAGTCAATAACTAAGTTTAAAGCTGACTCACCGTTTTGAAGGAGTCAATCATCGGCATTTGTAGTCTTAGTTGCTAGGCTGTCTAGGGTATAATGTTTGAGGTAAAGGAAATTCTCGCAATCGGCCGGGCTCCCATGTAATGAGGGAGTACAGAGATTAAGTAGAAATCAAAACAGAATAAATTAATATTTAGCTTACTGAATTTAATTAATAGTGACAAATAGAAAAATTATTTACATAAAGTTAAATGTGAAATTAACAAAATTGAGAAAATAACAATTAGACACCTTCCGTAATCGTTTTCTATCAACGCGTTCATCGTTATTGTTTCCAAACTCCTCTCTCTCTCTCTCTCTCACGGCGAGGTCCCGCTTGGCCAAAGCTTACCGCTATTACATCATGTTTCATCTGACTTCTTATTGGTGGAAGAGTTAGGAGAAAACACTGGCGCTGGATATAGCTCTCCTCCACACCGTTTGCGATCATATATATATATATATATATATATATATATATATATATATATATATATATATATATATATATATCCACAGATAAAATATAACCTGGAAAATATATGTTTTAGAATTCATTAGTACATAACATTGTTGAGATCCAGTCCAAAATTTAATGAAGTGCAATAGAGAGAGGAAACGAAGATAAATTCAAATTATATAACATTTTATCTAACAAATAATTGTAGTTGTCCATTTTAGCTTGGAAGAGATTTTAATTGTTGCTGGAAGTCTGCTCTAAAGTGATTTATATATGACCAATTTTGTTGCAACCGTTGTCCAATTTTCTAAAATTTTATTGTGCAATAATGAGAATAGTGGTTGGAAAGGTTCTTTTATATAGGATACACTAGATTAAACACTTAGACATATTCGCATGATTAATTTTAGATTTATGCCCCATTTTAGAGCGATATTTCATTTCATTTTTTATTTTTGAGCATTTTGAAAGAGATTTCATTTTGTACAGAAGAAACAATCTCAGTTTGAGAAGAAGAGAATCATAATCCGAACGTCTTTATATCAAAGCCCAGATGGTTGGTTTGTTGTTTGAGTTTTATGGCGCAAGGTCCAAATTAGGACAAGCTGCTCCATAATTTTTTTTTGATATAATATTTTCTATTTTTTTAAAGCTAATCAACATTTAAAATTCATTTAAAATATAAGTAATATTTATAAGATGTACATAAAAATATAAATAGACACAAACTCCCAACATGCGACGAAATAAATTATATCTAAAGCAGCTAAAAGAAGGGCTAAACTAAATCAGTAAAATGTTATAAGTTTTTAATTAAAATTGTTTGATTTAAAATTATATATAATCTATAAAACCAATGCTTCATAAAAATGTAAAAACATTTTGAGGTGGATGTTTGCCCAGCAAATCTCCACTGCTTCTAAAAGTATAAAAATATGTACTTATAAGTGAAACGTGTGTCCAATACGTAGGCGAGAGTCAATTTAACATCCGCACTTCTTAAAGGTAAAAATGGAAATGAAATGAGAGATGAAGTTATGGTGTTTAGTTTGTTGCTGACTTGCATTCTCCATGATTCCAGCCAAAGCTTATGAACAAATATTTTCACACCTTTCCTTGCATCATAAAATGGAACAATAGGTAGAAGTGGAGTAGATGCCGATTTTGCAGTTGCATCAGCCCTCTCATTACCATCAAGACCTACATGTTAGTGTTGCAAGGATGGGAAAAAAACCCGGTTTATTCCCGGGTTTTTTTCCTATGGGAATTTTCAAAATTCCCCGGAATTCTGAAAATTCCCAAATATTTAAAATTATGGAAAATTTTGAATTTTCTTAAAAATTTAAAAGTTTTTAACAATTAAAACCACATAATATATTTAAATAGATATAGTTTAATGATTTCTACTTTTTTATATATTTATGGCAATAGAAATTTCTCAAAACATTTGGAAAAAGATGACAGTCATTTGTAAAGATTGGAGAGGTTCCAAGTTGTGTTCGTTGCAATTGTTACTCGTAATATTTACTATTTGAATATGTATTATATAATTAAATTTTTGGACAGAGAAATCGTTTAGATATGCTGTCTTTCATATATATATTCCTCAAAAAATATTAAACTAATTTGTATAAACTTCAATCTTTGAATATATATTTCTTGAAAATATTATTCAACTATTATTTATAAACTTATTGTTAAATTAAATGCAGTTATATTAGATTCATAACTTATTCTAAAATTGCGTACGAAAATTTTTTAAAATGTCAATCGTTAGTGTATATAGATATTCATTTTGTTTTTCACTAGATATCTGGAGTTACTTCTGATCAATTTAGATAAAAGTAATAGCCTGGATGTGTGCATCTATAGTTTGAAACATTCATTAAATAAAACCACAATAGTTAAAAGGTATTTTTAACTATTGTGGTTTTATTTTCGGTGGTTAAATCAGATGTCTAAATATCTGTTTATCAAATCATGATTTATACGTATTGTATAAATCATGATTTGATTTATACAATACGTATAAATCATGATTACGTATTGTATACAAAAAGACAACCCTTTTCTCTTGCCATCAAAAGTAATAATGTGAACTATACTGATAATTTTATTTGCACTCTCTTAACTTGCAAGACTTTTTTTCTTTTGCAAGTTTTTTATACATAGATATACTTCATAAATGCTTATATAAATTGCTGTAGGATTTATTACATAGTTGGGTAGCTTCTAGAGAATACTAATGCAAAAACCCTTGTAACAAAACTGATTGTTCATAGATTATAATAAATACTGATTCTTATTAATATTAGTAGAAAGTTTTCCCAAATTTTTACTGTTATATTTATTAAAGTTTACAAACTTGGTGTTTGAGATTTGGAAAATATCTAAACTCTTTAATACTGTCATATAAAAAAAATCGTGTTTAAAATTGCTAATTATTTGCTAGTAATAAAGAAGCAGGAAAATGCTCTTGATATTATTCCCCATTAAAATGAAGCTATTAATCACTGGAAATGTTGGCGAGAAGTTAAATAGAATAACTAGATTTAATTAAGCATGTTGGACTGCATTACTAGTTAATTTGGTTGTTTTTTAATAATTTAATAAATCAGTAATTTTGTAGGACTATACATGACAAGAATATTAAATTTCATTCATTATTATGGACCTTTTAAAGTTTGAATATGCATGTTAGTTCCGATAATTTTAGATTTTCTGAGATTTATATCACATTTTTCTTTTACTGGACGTTATAAGTGCTGTTGATGCTAGTTGATTGATTTGAAGTTTTTTAAAATTTTGATGAAGTGTTTCTTATAATTAATTTATGTAAATTGGTCCAGTTTACGTCGATATTATAAATTTCTTTATCAGTATTACAACCTTTAAATCCTGTTTGTCTTAACTAGCACAGCCTGTCTCCTATGAGCATTTTCCATTTCCTCTTTTTCTTGAAATATCTGTTTTCCATCTTTTCGGTGGTATTTCTGAGGATTTTTTTCAATAATTTGGAAAAAGTTACGTTTTAACTTGGTTGGATAGTATTTATAATCGTATATAAATTATTCCAAGTTTCCTGAGTATAGCTTTTGTGTTTTTACATTATAGTTTAAAATGAACTCTAGACAATAGATAAAATTTTTGATTTTCACCATAATTTTTACCAATTTCATTTTGATTAATTTATGTGAGCTGCAACGTGTTTCTAAAAGTTCTGCTTAGTAAAAGGATTACGTCATATAGCGAGAGATGTTTATATATATATATATATATATATATAAAATATATATATATATATATATATATATATATGCAGATTACATCATTTCATAATTTTAAATATGTATACACAGATAACATAATCAGGGGCTTAGTGAATCAAGATTGTTTTTCACTATAATTATTATCAACTATTATACAGAATATGTTGATGATTGGTATGACACACTTATACGAGATTGTAAATAATAATGTTGATGTGTAATATGTTAAAGGGTTCTTATAAATTCTAAATTGCATTGTATTTTACACTTATCCGAGAGAAAACATCTATGTATTTGAAATTTTTTAAAGTGAGCTGAAGTTCACAAGTCTTCCTTCTGACAGAATATCTCTGATCGACACGCATTGATTTACAATGCATTTAAAATGCTCGAAACTTGCTATTTTAACATGAGCAATACATTTTAAGACTCCAGAAAGGAGGTAAGATATTGTTTCTATTTCCTCGCTACTAGGATTTTCACTTTTCAGCATTACAAGGGCTTAAGTTTTGACAGATTTATATCATTGGGCCTCAATTTGGTTTTCCATTATGAAAGAAGTAGTATAAACATGGAAAAACTATTATTTTTAAACTTTTATTTAATATATTTAGTGTCATTTGCTTGTTTTAAATATAGTATTAGTGTTGTAACAGTAAATTATGTAGATTAAATTTTATACATTATTCATTACAACAATTTTTATTATATCGACTTCACTTGTCATGTTCAACAACTATATACATAAAAATCAATCAGTATTTATTATACAATAATTTTATATTTGTAAATATTAGATATGTTCTACCATAGAAATAATACTTTATTTCACAAGGTAACAGGTATAAACCTATTTAGATGGGATCTTTTTATTGTACACATGCATTTAGAAATCTGCACAATTTTTAAAATCCTTTCTGAACAAATTGTTTATTGTTACTTCAAGTTTTTGAATTGAAAATATACAATTCACAAAATTACAGATTTGTCAGTTGTCCTAAAATTTTTGTATTATGTATAAATCTTAATCTTATGTGTAAAAATTCAAGCTGAGTTAACTCTTAAAAAATAAATCTTTTTATAACAAGATTGTAGGAAAATAATATACCTATTTTCTTATATCAAACTGGCATTAATATTTTCAGAGCTAGCATTTTAACCGAAAATTTCTTTTGAAAAGAATTGCACATTTCAGCCTTTTTATGAAAAGCACAAGATGCATTGAATTACAAAATAATTTCAATTTATAACAAGATTACGTGAGTGCAAAATGTTAAAAAAGCAAGAGCATTTTTTTTTTCAGAATTCGCGTTTGCTTGACTTTCATAAATTCTTTTCAGAATATCATAAAGTTGTTTCCATTTCTAGTACTTAAATCTGAAAAATGGAAATATCTTCAATGACATATTATCAGTAATTTTTTAACTCACCCACATTTTCTGTATCATTTAGAAATGATAAAAAATAATTTAAAGATATTTTGATTCTACCTTACTGTTTTGAAATCATTTGTAATGTTGTAAAAAATTGTTTTCAAAAACTCAGTGAATAGTTCAACTGTAGATAAATTCTAATTGTGTAAATTAATGTATCAGATCCATGAAAAAAAGAATTAAAATTAGTTTTATTTAAATTCTGCATCATATTTTGTATTTAAAAATTGTTAATTAATCTTAAAATATAAAAGAAAATTTTAAATATTTTAACTATAATAAAAGAAAAAGTATTTTTATTCATGATTACATTTGTAAATAAAATTTTTTTATATAAATTTATTACTTTTTTCTTAAGTATTAAATAGATTTTGCAAATTTAAATAGCGACAAACGTGACTTTTTAGTAAATTGTTAATAATTTAAATACTGAGTTTGTCAATTTAAATAGTTGTAAGTTACTATTAAGAAACTTCTAATAATGCTAGAATATGTTGATGATAATTTCCCTCTGCAAATAAAGATATTTATAATTAGATTTGAATAACATTTGCAGATTCAATGCAACTCAAAATTACATGCAAATTGTAATATTGTTTTAACGCTAGCTTATTTCATAGGATATTTGTCACATTAATTCCTACAAGATATGATTTAAATGAATCGCTGGAAGAGCTCTTTTTTGTTCACAACTTACATGTCGCCTCACCACATACTTTCGTTTACATTTTGGTTAAATGTTTGCACCATTTACACATATTCAGTTGAGAAGTAGTACATGAAACAGTACCTTTTTGTATCATTGGTAAATTAAAAAATTATCAATTAGAAGTGAAAACAAAAGTGAAACAATTTGTTTGGCATTATTTATTTTTAAATCATCAATTTTTAGTTTATTGCAAAGACTAAAAAAATCAAGTACTACCTTACTTTTTTCAAATAATTTTCTTAAGAAATATAATACATTAAAATTAAAGTGAAATCATTTTTTTACAAAAATAAAGTAATTTCAAATACATAAGAAACAAATCTATATAAAGAATGGTCGCAAAAAGTAATATATCTCATACAACCTAAAAGAACTGAAAGTGGAAAAATAGAAATGAAGAAAAGAATCACTATTTGTTACAGTGAAACAATATTATTTTTGATCAAATTGCAATTTTCAGTTTATTTTCATAGTTTTATTAAATATATATTTGTGAGAAACATTGCTTCCCAACAATCTTAGCGACAGATTTCGCAACGAAAGTAATAATATAAAATTATTCCCTAGGGATGAAATTTTTCAACACTATATTTTATACTTTTCACGCTTTTATGAATGCCTTTTGTAGAAAATAAAATTTCACTTTGTTTAAAAAATTTTTAGAGATACAAAATTTTGCTTCACTTCGCTTCATGTATATACAAATAAAGAATCTCTAAAACGAGATATGATTGGCTGAGTTTATTCTCTCAAAATTCCCAATATTCCCCAAAATTCCCGAGTAAATTCTTAAGCTTCAAAATTCTTGGGAATTCTACATCTCTACTACATGTCCTGGGATCCAACAAAAAACAATATCTTATCCCCTACACTTCAGAGAGTCTACTATACAAAATTTGCGACACAACCTGATGACAAGTAATATTAACATTCTCCACAACTTCTAAAACACTCTTGCTGGTAGTGTAAATATAAAATCTATATGATTTTTTGTACCTATATGCTGAAGGGCACGAAGTATTACAATTCCTTCAGCAGTGAAAATGGAGCAGGAGATATTGAGGCTGTAACTAAGACAAATATTGTCAACATAAACACCACTACCAACATGTCCTGCAGACTTCGATCCATCTGTAAATACAGGTACGTATGAATCAAACTGAGAGCGATGAGATGAATAGAGTTGATGGAATATAACTGGAGCTGTGTCCGATATTCTAAACTGTGCAGAAGGATTGATTATTTTAATTTGTGGCTCATACAAGGGAGGATGTAGGGTTTGATCGGTAGGGAATATACGAACATCATGCAGGTCAGACAAAAACAAATGTGATTTTATTTGAATGAGAAAAGGTAGAATACTCCTTGGATGGGTATTGTAGAGTATTTTAAGAGCAGTTGTAGGAATCAATGGACGTAATGGATGATGAGGGTCAGACATTATCTTATCATAATGTTTGAGAGACTGTTGTATTCATCTCAGGTCTAAAGGCAATTGTTGGCAAATTGCATATAGACTCTGGACGGTGATGTGCGGAATACGTCCGAACATATCTTCTGAGCAGAGTGATGAGCAGAATCTAATCTGCATAAAACAGAATGTCTGTCTGATCTATAAACAACACAACTGTAGTCAATGAGTGATAAAATTAGTGACTGATAAATTCGAAGAAGTGATGCGTGATCTGCACCCCAAGATATATTTGAAAGCACCTTGAGGATATTAAGCTCACACCTCTTCCGCAAATATAAAACATGCGGAAGAAAGGTTAATTTTCTATCGAATATTACATAAAAAATTTCATCTCTCTGTGTACAGGTATAGTTGTGTTGTCAATCGAAATCACCGGATCACTATGTATACTAGTTTTCCTGTAAAAGTGGACACATCTTCTCTTGCTAACAGAAATAGAATGGCCATTCTCAGCATACCATGCAGAAAGTTTATTAACAGCTGTTTGTAATTGTCTCTCAATTAAACACATATTTGATCTTTCACAAGATATCTTCAAGTCATCAGCATATAATGTACCATGAACAGCAGGTGATAATATATGAAGTATGCTACTAAGATGAAGGATGAAAAGGATGACACTCAAAATACAACTTTGAGGTACACACTCATCTTGATTAAAATAATCAGAATGAAATGTTCCTACCCGAACTTCAAAAACTCAGGAGCGTAAAAACTTTTCAGGAATATCCGAAGAGTATCCCGAAAGTCAAAATCATATACCGAACGGAGAATTCCATATCGCCATGTACGGTCATATGCCTTCTCTATGTTGAAGAAAACGGAAACGAGATGTTTCCTCATCACAAAGGCATTGCGGATCTGCGTTTCCAAATAAGTAATATTATCAAAAGGGGATCTCCCTTTACGGAATCCCCTCTGATTAATATTAATGCATTTATTTTTTAAGACATATACGAGACAGGCGTTGACCACACGTTCGAGAGTCTTACATAAGCAACTCGTCATAGCTATTGGTTGATAATGTGAAGGATCTGAAAGAACCTTACCAGCTTTAAGGATCGAAATAACTATTGCTTCGTTCCAAAGTGATGGAAATTTGTTTTTATTCCAAATATTATTGAACAAAAACAGCAAGTTCAAACGGGAATCTGGACTTAAATTTCGAATCATTTGATAGCTGATTACATCAGGTCCTGGACTGGTATTATTGGCCTACTTTAATTCTCTCTTTAATTCTAACATCCGAAATTCACAGTTGTAAGGCAAAGCTTGTCCATGGTTGAAACAAATTAGTGTTTGCTCAGCACGACTCCTTGTCCTTAAGAATGAAGGAGTGTAAGAGTCGTTGCTCGAGACGTTAGCAAAGGTTTCACCAAGGACGTTAGCGATGTCCTTAGGAGAAGAGTATACAGCAGCTCCGGATGTCAAAATAGGAATGTAAAATTCTCTATATATTTCATTGGCTGCTTTCACTTTTCTCCATAACTGTTTATTGGATGTGGAAGAAGTAATTGAGGATACAAAGCGAGACCAGGATACTTTCTGACTTCGACGAGTTCTGCGAGCTAATGCTTTTGCTCTATTAAAGGCGATAAGTTTCTCCGTTGTGGGGTATCTTCTAAATAAACCCCATAACTTCTTCCGTTTCTTATTGGTTTTTTGACATTCATCATTCTACCAAAGTTTGCAACGCCTGTGTGGTGTAGAGGAACTTTTAATTATTGACGCATCAGCTGCGTTGATAATTGTTTCAATGACTTTTTGAATGGCATCATCAATATCATCGATCGTAACCATTTCATTATCAATAACTGCTAACTGTGTAAATAATGTCCAATCTGCCAGACTGTACTCATATCTAAGTAGACGTTATCCTACACTACTACCTCCAGTCTGGAATTTGACGAGAGGAAAATGATCGCTGTTGTGCAGATTATTTCCTACAATTAAATTTAACAATGTCTGAAGAGATGGTGAACAAATGGCCAGATCAAGAGAGTGAAATGTTCTTGTGGGTACAGGGAAATATGTCTTCTCGGCGGTATTAAGCAGACATTATTATCATTTCCCCACAAAGAACTATGGCTATAATGTTACCTAACAATGTAAATGGCGTTGACAGATGATCTATTCATGCATCGAGTTCCTCCTGACGGATGACATCATGTGGTGGTAAATATAAACTACAAACTGTTAGTAAGAATGAAGTATCTATTCTTACAGCTACAGCCTTTTCAATGGATGGGCAGTGCTGGGAAAAGTATTGGATGTTAGTATACAAACACCCCCAGACACTGCACCGTCGTCCCCACAGTCCTTTCTAAAGCTTTTAAGCCCTCACATGCAAAATTTATTGCTAGACTTCAGGAATGTTTCCTGCTGTGCAACGCATGCGGGGTTATAGGCTGAAATTATATAGATTTGATGTCATCATGATGGGAACGCTAACCATGGCAGTTCCAAGAAACAAAGGAAGTCACTATTCAAATAAAAAAGCTCAATTTTTGGAGCTGGTAGTAAGTCTTCTGGCGGGTCCCCGACCATTACGTTATCATCTGAGGGGTACAGAGAGACTGAGTCAGACTCAAGATAAGAGAAAGCATTATGGGTTAAAAAAGGCGGTTCTTTTACACCTTCTTTTGCAATCTTTAATTTTATTAATTTTTTGCTTCTCGATTTAGCAAAAGGAGTCCTTCTAGTGAATATCAGAGATTTTGTAAATTTTGGCTTTGCTGATATCTGGGGTAATCTAACCGAGGAATTAGAAAAGGTTTCAGCTTGTACTCAGTTTAGTAACCTTCTTAACAGCAGTGACATAACTCATCCCTGAAAGGGAGGGGGGGGGGGTACGAGAATTAACTTCTCGTCTTGCCTCAGGATATGATAATTTTTAGTAATCTTTAACGTGGTTATTTCTTTTTCCAGTATCCCTTGTGGACAACTTCGAGAATAGGAGGGTTGGTCACCATGACAGTTGAATCACCTCTCCTTGGCAGTGCAGTTCATACTATCGTGGCCAACTGCTGCGCAACGAGCGCAAATCAGTTTCCCTCTGCATGTATTTTTCGAATGTCCAAAATGATTTCACTGGAAGCATCGTAAGGGAATTGGTATGTAAGGCCATATGGGTAAATTTAAGTAAGCAACTTTAATGTCGTCTAAAAGGTCTGGGGTCACAAAAGTAAGAATAATATGTTTAGTGTCCATAAAGACACCATCTCTTTTGATCCTAAATGCGTTCTAAGCCCCAGACCTTCTGATTTATCAGATTTTTCAAAATTTCCTTCGTCGGCGTACACAGCAAATCCGCAGCAGATATTATACCATGTGAAAAGTTAAGGTTACTATGAGACATGACAGTTGCTTCAAAGTTTGCCATTTTATCCATTTTCATTAGAGTTGCTGCTTGAGACTCTGATTTCACTTCAATGAGAAGGTCACCCGAGTGCATCTTCTGAATACCTCTGATATCTCCTACCATTCCAGAAATACTTTTTTGTATTAGAAAAAGTGACACCAATTTAAAAGTGCCATCCTTTTTCTTCAGAATATAAAATTTTGCACTTAAACAGGCTAACTGTTGTTTCCGTATGAGATAAAAAAATTTCTATTTAAAATTTTTAAAATTTTGGGATATAACCGCACCACCTACCACTAAGTCCAACAAGGGAATGCAGACCAGCTGCACTAGTGCTAACCATGTCCTATACGCTCTCAGTACATCCCTGAAGAGGCCTCCACCCTTAACGAATCATTCAGTAGATGTACTGATCGCGCGATCCATAAAGCCGATGGGTATGCTGAGGAACACAACACAACTTCCATTTACCTTAAGGAGAGGCCAAAGTAATGTGTTGGTCTCTGGAGGCCTCAATTACCAAGATCCTCTTTTCCAGGGACACAGGTTTACACACACGGCAAACACGTGGGTGATTTAGTTTCCAAGAGGAGCTGATAACAACAGAGCGGCGAATGTTACTCAAAGGGAGCCCTCAACCTCTTACGAGGCAACCACAAGAAGTGAGAATAGGAAGAAAAAAGCAGAAGAGTAAAGTAGAGAGCAGATCACTGGGGTTTCTCGGGATTGTGACACCCGTGTTTACCTAAAGAAAGTAAGCCACCTGAGGGGCAAAGCCCAGATGAGAAGTCCTGCAGTAACTCCTGCGCGACCTCTTGAAGCTTCATTTTCATAGTTTCTCCTTTTGGCCAGAGCATTCAAAGCTGGAAAATGCATTTTTTCAAACCCCATAAAACGCACCACACTGTAATCTTGTCAATTAGGTTTTTTCTTAATAACTTAAAGCGTGATTTATAAAACATCTGCAGTTTTGTGGAAGGCACAATATCAGGCAAAGATAATTTCCAATAATAAATATTTTATTTAACAAATAATTGAAATTATCCTTTTTTTAATGAATAAGTGATCGATGTCATGTTTAGTAGCCTTGTGCACGTTACTTACTGAATGGGCCTCGTATAGAGGATGCTGCGGCTTTGCTAAAAGTATAGGAAAGCTCTCAGGAATGCACTGATATTTGAGTTTTAGGACAGAAATTAGTATCAGTGTGTGAGTAAAATGAAGGAATAGTCTTAAATTTATTATTGTATTGAACAGGTTGTAATTAGCAAAGAATTTTTTCGATTATTTTAATTTAGTTTAAATTATATATATATATATATATATATCATGTCTGAGTAAAAATAAATTAGATTAAAACTGAACACAAAGTAAATCATCTACATTATAAATTTCATATCGGTATTTATTAATCTGATCAATGATTTTTTTTATTTTTCAATAATAAAGAATTAACAACAAAAATATATATAATTTAAGAGCGTAATTTAAAGAAAACTCTCCTAAATACATTTCTCCAAGTTTATTCAAAGGACGAAATAATTTTATACACAGGACCTTACGGGAAGGAAATTGGTAAATTAGTTTCACTTAAGGAACATTTACTCTTCACTTGCTTCCAACACTTTCCTCCTTAGATCATTGTTTAGATAGGCTAATGTCATAGGATGTGATATCATCTTGACTCGCGCAATTTTCTTGAAAGAAAATGAGGATAAAAAATGTTATTTTTATCAATTTTAGTTTTATTTTCCTGATATTTTAAAATTTAAAATCGGACACATAGTGAGATCATTCAAAATCTTCAACATTAACATACAGTCCTGATATTTTCACCAAGTAAGTTTCATTAAATACATTATTTTTCCTTAATTTTTTTGATTTAATATTTTTAAGATTTGTAAAAAATAGGTTAATAAGAATTTAATCACAAATTTTCAAATTTATAGTAAATTTAAGAGTTATATGATGCAAGCAAATATTTAAAATGGTTAATCGATTTTAAATGGTATTAATTTTTTTTCACAATTGCACCATTTGTAAGGCATGTTATTTGATCCGAAAACTTTTGTAAATTTTGTTTTGAAAATATACCGCTAATTAAATACTTGAAAGAATTTTTCTCATGTTTGTATACGGTTTTCATGCATCTAACAGTAACTTAACTGGAAAAATTCTCAATTAGGAATTCCGATAAAGTATAGTGATTCAGAATCGTAAAATATAATTACCATTGAAGATATATTGAAATGTTTATATAATTTGTTATTTTAAGTAAGCAATACCATTATTTTATTCATCACTGATATTGAAATTTAAATTTGAAGAAAAATAAATATATTACATGATATTGAGGCATAAATTTCATATTTTGAGATTGACGAATTTATTATTGTTAATTTTGGTACATATAATAAAAATATTAAAATAATTTTTTACTAAAGAATATATAGTTTCTTAAATTTTGTTAAAGCATAGTGATACTTAATTCAAATATTTATAAAAATTATTAGTTAGACCCAGAACATTCAAATTTTTTGTATAGAATGTTTAAAAAATTAAACATATTTCAACTTATAATTTTTTTTAACTTTAACAATTCTTGACTTTAGTATTTTATTTACTTCTCTAATTTGACAATTTCAAGAATTTCGCATCTTTGAAAATACTCGCAAAACATACTAATCTAAACCTAATAAGATATATTTTTATTTCAAAACATATGTAAATAATTGTACATTATTATTTGGTTAAAATCATAAAAAAAAATATTAAAAGACATTATAGAATCACATTACGTCTTAAAAGTGTCTTAATTATGAAGTCTGGGAAATGTTGATAATTTTCTTTCAAAATTTATTGGCGAGTGTTTCACCATTCGGAGGGAGCTTAAAAGATATTAAAAAATTTCCAGAGGACGTCATTTTTAAAAAATAATTCTTACAAATATAATAACTGATTTTTAAATAAAATAAAATAGATGAAGAAACAGGAAAAGTAATTTTATTTTTTCTGTTTCAAAATTTCGTTTTTAAAAACATTTTATATATTTTTATATATGAGAAAAAATTGTACTACATTTTTTTCTCGAAAAAGTACCTCAATCTTATGAGTTATTCTTCTGCTTGTCTTACGCAGCACATCATAGTTTCTTCTTATCTGATATCTGAAGCGAACTTTTCTTACCATTTAATCATTATATAAATTTCTCACGTACAAATTACATCTGAATTCGCATTCAAAGCATGTCCTGAAAGGAAATTTCAAGAAGCCGTGTGGGTTTCCTTATCGAAGTTCATGGATAATCTTCACTCAAATCGTCAAATTAATAGCTTTAAAATTTGTTCACTTAAAGTGATTTAATCAATAAAACCTGCATGTCAAAATGGCTTAGATTTTCCTCTCTCTTTTTCCTAGATTATTTCAAACATTTTCGGCGCATCATTGGATAGTCATCCGAAGCTCATATTGGTAAATACAATACGATTAGAAAGACATCTTCTTAAGGGGATTCTAAAGCATCTATATTCATAGGAAAAATAATTTATGATGTTTGCACTTGAAGCTATTGATTACACTCTGATGCAGGCCCTATAAGGTGAAAGAAATTTCACATAAGTTGCTTTGAAAATACGGAACTTGAACAGCTGCAGTGCAGTTAGTTATCACAATTCGAAGATTTATTATTTGTTAATAAAAACCTTAATCCCTGTTTCTGAATCAGACTTATAAAAAAAGCAAAAATCAGATGATAAAATATAAACGTAAATAACAGCCCTTGTGAAAATGAATTCATAAAAAAGAGATTTTGAAAATTTTAGTTCAAAAACTGGAATTAAATTTTTATGGTGCCAATGACGCCATTATTCAGACCAAATATTATGTAATAAATTTGTAAGTGTGGATAAATTAGAGGTTCCTAAAAACTAACGTCTATTACAATTTCCATATGATTCAACTGATAAAGCATAACGATAATAACTTAATGAAAATTATTATCTTTATATTTTTAATAAATAATAATAAAAACATAATAATTTTCAGTACCCAGAATTCCTGGTAAGATTTGATTCAAGATAAAAGAGGCTACTTCAATAGATGGACACTTAAAAGTAACTGACTTTCCGATGAGTTTATTTTAAGGAAAATGAAATAAGCAATCGACAAGAAATATCACCAATTATTTTTAATTCCCTTTTTTGGAAAGTAAATTACTTGACCTTATTTAATAATAAGATAATAAATTACATTATTTATTAAAAAAAATGTATTATTCATTGCCCAGTCAATTCTTTCTGCCAATTCATTTCCTTTTACTAAATATATAATGAAAATAATAAAAATATTATACAATAAAAATTATGAAGCATCTAAGAAAAATTTGATGTCTACTTATCTAATAAAAAGAATGCAGTTTATTCTTTAAAATTAGGTATTTGAAAGATCTACGAAAAAACTATGAATTATTTTACTCCATATTCATTTCTTGGTTTTGTAGAGAACTGAAATACTGTGATGAGCTATAACTGATTTCTTGAATGTATTTAGCCAATACAACAAGAAAATTATATATATATATATATATATATATATATATATATATATATATATATATATATATATATATATATATATATATATATATATATATATATATATATATATATATATATATATATATATGCCAATTTTTATGCGTTGAAATTTTCATTTGGAGCCAACTTTCGGACTGTGTCTCGGGACACTAAGATACTCACAACACTTGTTACCAGTATGCAATAAGTCGCAATGAATCGAAGAAACCTCAGAACAGATAGAATATTTAAGTTCAGCCAATGAAGATAATAAACAGTAATATACATAATAATTCCTTATTTTCAAAAATCTTTCGAGTAATTTGGTTAGACCATGTAATCATGCATTCTCGGATAATCACTTTATCTCACTTAAGGCATGTAACAATGATTTCACTTGACACGTATAGTGTATTGGTGGGCTATCTTACATACAATTGATTACAAATAACACATTTTGATTTAATGCGAGTATGATTGTTACACTCAAAAAATTTAAATAACCTTCAACGGTTACTGCGTATGGTTTTCAGTCTGATTTTGACTTTTCAAAGTAAAACAGTTTAGCACAGAAAGGTGAAGTGAAACCACATCATACTTTCCGTATGGGTGTCTTCAATTGTTGCGACGTGTCTGCATGAGGATTCGCAATTTCTCTTCTTCGATTGTTTTGATACTTAATATCCAAATGAACCAGGAAGTGCGTCTCATACGTCCACAAAGCGTTGAGCAAACATAGAGGGATGCTTTTCAATCCTGGCAAAGTCCACTTGGCAAATGACTAACTTATCTTTCTATTTTATGGATGTAACTCCTGGAGTACTGGGATAGGTATGCAATATTCTGTGAATTATCCGTCGATTTAAAGAGTATTCATATTCAATACCCTAGAAGCATTTCGAGATTCCTATTCACGATTTTGAAACATATTTTTCATAATGATTTCCACCTCAATAATGTGGTATTCTTCCAATTCAAGGTCGATACTACAATGATCTAGTTTATTCAAATCGTTTGGCAAAGTTTCGCTAACCCCACACTCAATAAGGGATTACTCTTCGTCTTCTGTTATTTCGTACCGTTGACTGTGAGTTCAGGGCCACCAAGTGATATTCCATTCGACATATAACTTGCTGACTCTGCATTCATATAGAATATTTCCCACCCCCTCTCTCTCACACACACAAACTTCAATAGAAATGAAATACCAAATAACATTCTGAAACCAAATACAAAATCATCGTATATCATAGCTTTTTTATTTCAACATTTATTTGCATAAATTGATTGAATCTCTCGCATGCCAGTGGCAAAAATGTTTTTGGACTATGTAGCTGGGTGTTAGAAAAAAAAACTTTTTTAAGTTCTAAGCAAAATCTGACTTTGTGATACTCCTCTTGAAAATAACACATCTTTTTTTTATCACTATCCCTTAATTATCTAAGCATTTAAAAATTTTAACGAATTTTTAATTCACCATGTACTTGCAAATACAACTCTGAAGAAAAATTCGTGATAAACTTCTCTTAGTTTCTCTTTGAAAAGAATTTTGATTATCTAGAGTTATATTACTAAAAGATGAAATAGGATAAAGAGTACTAACACTTTTGCTTCTCCAGTAATTTGCTTTTTTTCTGATATTTGCGATGCAAATGAGTTTAAGAAATCAAATACACAATTTGCAGTTATCTCTTGGTTTATAGTTTGCTGAGCAAGGCTCAAAAAATTAATTAACAAATATTCAGCTCTAAATAATTATTCAACAATAAACAGAAAATATTCTTTTCAAAGGAAATTTAGTAATTTCTATTATTCACATTTACACTCAGTTAATAATTTCAAAAAGATCAAAAATGGTAACATGTGGTTATAAGGGATAACAAAATAAAAATAAAAACTGTTATTCTATTATTCTTCATGTTTTAAGCAATAAAAATTTTTAATCTAAATTGTGTAGAATTCATTCTTTCATATCCTTTAGGGAAATGGATTATCCTAAGAAGAAAGTAGCAATAGTCGGTGGAGGCGTTGCAGGTATCTGCTCCATAGTAATGCTTAAAGAAGAACACTTTGAGCCAATCTGCTTCGAAAAGAGTGACAAATTTGGTGGAACCTGGTGCTATAGAGAGAATTCCGTGGTTGGAGTGCCTTCAACCATGCCTACTACAGTTATTAACCAAAGTAAGGAATTCAGTGCAGTTAGTAACTTTCCACCAAAGAAAGAATATCCAAATCACATGAGGCATAATGAAGTATTTGAGTATATCATGGACTATGCAAACAAAAACGATGCTCTCAGACACATTCGCTGCAACTCAGAAGTGACGAAAGTAACACGATCTGATGACTACGATGAAACGGGAAAATGGATAGTTACTGTAAAAAATACTTTAACAGGAACCGAGGAATCAGATGCTTTTGATTTTGTGCTTATTTGCGTTGGTCACATAAATCAACCCAAGTGGCCTAATTATGAAGGGATGGATTCGTTTAAGGGAAAGATACTGCATACTCATAGCTTGAAAAGCGTCGTAGACTATGAGGGTAAGAATGTGGTGGTTGTTGGTATGGGCTGTTCTGGATTAGATGCTGCAGTGGAAATCAGCAGTGTAGCAAAGCAGGTAAGATTGATCCAAATCTAATATTTAGTATTCTGTGCGAAACTATTTTTCATTTAGAAATTCAATTTGCGATTATAATTTAAACTATTTACTTGTAAAAATGCTTAAAAATTCGAAAGTTTGGAGTTTCAAGCTTCTTAATTCGTTTTAGAATATGGGCTAACTTTCAATCATTTCTATAGCTGAGTTCATATTTGCTGCCATACTGGATTGTTTTACCCAGAAAGGTTGTGATAGATAAATATTCAATACATATTGAAATTTTATATAAAGTTTTATTAAAATTTGCATTCATTTAGATAATTCCATTCACATGATTTTGCTTTAGAAAATTTAACATGCATGACATATAATTTGAAATATGTCATTTTTTTAAAGCGATGCAATTTACCCGGTTTTATATATAATGAAGTTATTCTTTGCCCATTATGTAGACAGCTTTTTAGAAAAGAACACCGCACATAAATATTAAATAATTGTTTCTAATAATCTATTATCAAACCACTGTGTATAGAGAATGCGATTAAACTAGTTTATAAAAAATTTTAGGAGTCATAATACTCATCGAAATAAACATTTGTCATAAAATTTTAATTCGTATTACACTATGAGAAGCAGAAAGAGAGAAATTAGAATTTCAATTAGAATTTACTCCAACTTTGGAAATATGAATGTACCATATTTATAACGGTGCACAATTTGATTTATTGTTCAGAAAAAAAATTCTCAGTAAGTTCTCAAAGAAGAGGACACACACACATGTTGTTGTTCAGTTGAAGCTAGTAAAGGAAGGCTTAACTTTTCCTGAATATTCTTGTTGTTGTGTTCATTCAATCTAAGATAATAATTTTCCCAACTGGATCTTCAGCCGAATACTCAGGTGTCATCAATGATAAATATTACGTGCATAACACCTGGGTCATAAATTCACCTGGCCACAAAAGAATAAGCCCAAAACTGAGATTTAAACCATATATATGTACACAACATCCGATCTCCTGGGTGGAAAATGTGAGATTCAAAAAGTGTTGAAGTTTTATCATACATAAAGTATGTTTCTTGAATGGATAACTGAACAAAGAGCCAAGATGCGTCTTTCCAATAAGATGAGAACAAATATCCTAGTTAAAAAAAGATTAAGTCCTTATATCATTCATGTAATCATTAGATAATTTCTCAAGTGTTGTAAGAAGATTCCATCATCCACCGATTAAAATTTGACAGACCTTGATAATCTTCGGTGTAAACATAGTAACCTTTTCAAGTGGTATGTGTGTATACGTTCTTTTTGTTAAATATTCCATAACCCTTTTTGAGAAATATCTATTTTGTTACTTTTTTACTTGTGTAAAGAGAATGCCCTCTAAGAATTGCTCTTCATTTTCTGACGTTCATGAATTTAGCAAACTATCTGCTTTGCTCATTGAAATGGTAATAGTACAGGTTTGCCATAATCTTCGGTCAGGGCTTCTAGAAATTAAAAAAGCACAGCGCTATTTTTTATTTCTAGAAGATTTTTGCTCAAAAGTGGTATATTTTATATCCAAAAGTACTATATTTATAGTAAGGTGATATATTTATAATTTTTAAAATAAGTTTGACTGACGTACACTCTTAAAAAAATTGAGTGGATTTCACTCAGAAGGAGTGAACTCTCACTTTCGTTGTCACAAAACTCAACCAATCTTTAAGAGAGAAATTCACTCTCTTAAGGAGAGTAACAACAAATCGTTTGAAGGGGTAAATAAGATAGAAAAAAAGTGAATTTCAATCTGTTATAGAAGTATTTTTTATTTTTTTTATTTTGACAATTTAGTGCAGAAATTAGGTTTTGAATTCTTTTTTTTACTGATTTATGTATTTTCTTTTTGACAATTACAATATAAAGATATGATTTTTTTTATTGAATAATGTAACAGTAAAAAATTCATAAATATTTTATATTAGTAAATATAATTTAAATTCTTTTTAAAAAATCATTTATTTACAGTATAACTAAATATTTATTTTTGAAGTTACAGGAGCATATAGACAAATATTTACAGAATATTCTGTTGAACAAATCTTACTTATGATTTTGCAAATATATCTTTGTTTTATGATATATTTTCCAAGTTTAGTGTAAAATGAAAAATACTTCAATAAAACTAATAATGAAATTAAAAATAGAATGCAAGTTAGACGAAACTTATTTATTCAATTTTTAATATGGAAAAAAATTAAATAAAAAATATTTATAGAAATTCTTATATATCTCATTTCTTAGAATTGACAGTTTAATAACATAAAATAAGAATACTATTAAAATAAGAATAAAAAAGATAATATGTATTTTAATTCATGTATTTTGCAAAATTTAGATCTTGATCGATTTGTATTGCTTTAATTAAATCACAACTGAACCATTTTTTAATTTATAAATACAGTAAGTTTATCATCGTACTTATCATTAAACACATGATAACATTTATATAAGGTATTGAATGCTTTTTAATCTTGCATATTCGACAACAATAAATTCCTATTCCTCAGATAAAAATATTTCATATTCAGGTATTTTTGACCACAGCCAAGCAAGTATAGTTGACTACTTTTAAGCGCTGTTCTTCTAAAGATCTCTTCACCTAATACGAAAAAAAAGCATAATAACTAAAATTTCTATAGTATTTGCAATCTCATTAGTATCTATATAAACTTTAATCCTGAAATTATATAAGAATAAAGACTTCAAAAAATAAAGCCTTATTTTTCTACTAGGAATCTGATATCTATATAATTATATTCTTTATTAAAATTATATTCAGCCTAAAAAATATACCATCCACAACTCTCACATATTTATTCCATGTTATAGGACAGGTTTGTGAACATATGAAAATGATCTTGGAGCATATTATGCAGGACATTTACTAACAAAACAGTCAACTTTCGGATATTAAATATCAAATTTCAAATCTATCTGTAATAAAGATAATAATTATTTATATTAAATTAATAGATCTTTTTATTGCAATTTAAAGCAAGAGTAATTTGTTTAAAAATGGCATTCTCATTAATTAATTAATTACTTAAAACTTAGTAACTGAAGTTAGTAAATCGATTATTATCTTGCAGTTTTTGAAAATTTTTATAAGAATGTGGCAAAAAAGGTAAATTAATGATATACAATAAAACAAATGCAAAATAATTTTGGATTTTTTTTTATTATGAAATAGATAGTGCCCCTATCATAATTTAAAAAAATGGATTGTTAAACATTAAATAAATATATATACATGCATACATAAATTTATTTCTAATATTAAAGCATTTTTAATCGATCAACTATAACTGAAAAACAGATAATTTATTTTAATAAATAAATAATTTTTTTACAAATTAAAACAAAAAAGTTTTAAACTTTGATTTTGTATCAAATACATTAATATTAAAATACATCACAAATAAAATTATTTTTTTTAAAAAAAAGATTGAAAATTTCAATATAATAAAAGACATAAGCAATACTGCATTTTTTTTTGTAAAATATAGATTTTAATTACTTATTTTTGATCATGGAATCTTTAAACAAATATCAAAATAACAAGATATTTCTTCCATTTTTATTTAAAAAACCCTTTCTCTATGAAATTTGAACTAAATTTTTTGGCATTAAAGTAATATAAAACATATTATTCACATGCAATCAAATATATATATATATATATATATATATATATATATATATATATATATATATATATATATAACTTGGAAATACATGTACAGCATTTTTCATGTTCTACCATTGAATATCCAGATATACAAACAATGTAAGTAATTGTGTAAATTTTTTTGGGGGTGCTTAAGTCATTGTGGCATTTTTAGAAAATTATGTTGATATAAAAGTTTAGAACTTTCATGAATATTTTAAAATTCATCCTCAAGTATTCAAAAATACAGATTTTATATTACCAATGCTTCGTTGAAAGCAGGCAATATTTTAATACTTAAAGAAATAAATTCTGTAATAGAACAGAACAATAGATGGTCTATTTTTTATCACAAAATGTTATTAATTTTAGACATTTTCTCCATAAGTTCAAATATTTTTCTCAATGAATTCACTAGGCATTTCAAATTGTAATCATTTTATCTGAAAGGAAAAATACATACATATACACATATGTGTTTACTCAATAATATCATACATGTAAAAACTATTTATGGTCAAGTGTATAAATACTGGATATTTATTTTTTAATTTATTAAATTAAAATTAAAAATTTAGAAAATTTTATATGAATTATAAGTTTAGTATAAAGTAAATAAGGATTTAGTTTTAGAAGTAAAAAAAAGCAAAATTTTACTTCAAATCTGATTTAAAAACATGATTAAAATTTCTTAAGCTTGTTACCAAGTAATATTCATTTAATGTATATTTTAATGAACATTTATCTTTCATTATTTTAAAATCAAATTTAAACCTTAATAAGAGATTTTAACTGAAAATACTGATTGAAATTTTCATGCTATTTACTCAATAACATCATACATGCAAAAACTATGGTCAAGTTAGGGCACTCCACTTCGTGAAAAGGTGGGATAGGAAATGATATGGGTTTGGTTTGTTTCTCTCTCAACGGCCATTTCTTGCACACGAGGGCTAATTAGACCGGGACCTACGTTTAAAGTGGATTTCGAACCCCTACAAACATCCGTCCCCAAGGTGGGCATGGATGTTTTATATTTCCACAGCTTGTTTAACATAACTCCTCTCACTTTGTCACTTCTTCAAAGTAATCAGTGTGTAGCATTTGTAACATTATATCTATACTGTTACTAGAATTAGCTGAATAAATAGGTACAATCGGGGAAAGCTAAATATAAGGAAAAGAATTGCTTTTAGATTACATTCGTGTCAAACAAAATCCTAGAAAATGGCAAAACTAAACTTTAAATTAAGGAAGACAAAATCTATTACACAATATAATTTATAACATTGTTTTATTAAATGATACAAAATCATTTACTTGAGGTAAAGTTTATTTAATGGATAAAATTAATCAAATATAAATGTTAATGAGTTTAGATTTTGTAATAAATATCTGGTTATATTGATCCAAAATAATACTGGATTACATGCAATAAAATTTTGATCTTGAAACGGAGCAATTCTGAAATGAAAAACTCTACCCTCAAAATCTTTCTCCAAATTATTATCAGCTCTAAGCATTTAAACTTGTGCATTCAAGAATGAATTACATGTCAAACACTTTTCACTTTAAAATTTCAGACGTACATGCTTAACATTAAATCATTGGTTTCTTGATAGCCTGTGTATAATGGAATCAACTGCGCCTAGTTTAGTCACAATGTATGTACTTTGGATATCAATGTTATTTTATATTTTACTAGCAAACACTTCAGGGAAAAAATAATCAAATTAATTACAAATAAATTTGTTAAAAAATTTGCAGTTTTAAGTAGTAAATTACGACATTTGTGTACAAAGAGCGTAAAGATTTGCGGACAAGTTTGACATAATTTGATTAAGAATAAAAATCTGAATTTTTAAAATTGGACACATAAGAGAGTGAAAAATTTACAAAATAGCTGAATTTATTGTGTCTCAAAGCGATGTTTTGCATCCCAAAATATTCTTCAGGGATAGAAAACCGAATTGCAGAATGATCCCGTCCGAATGGCAAGAGTGCATTCACTCCTACAAAAGCAATACTTTTGCAGGAAATAGAAAGCATCGCTATTGGTTTCTAAACAATGTCATTATGGGAGTACAGAAAGGAGGAAAAATCTTGTATTAAATGTTTTTCTCTTCTTCCAGCACTAATGCATATTTGTGACAATATTAAAAAGAGGGAAAAGAATCACATTTATTTCTTGAAAAGAAAAGGATTCTGAAGCAATGAGAATACTACACCGTTTTAAAATTGCATCCAGACATAAACAATTTCATGGAAAATGAAATCAGCTTTAATCATGTTTTAGTTAATTATTAAAGCTGTGAAACAAAATTTTAAAATAAAATGGTTTTTTTAAAAGTGATTCAGAGATTGAGATTTTGTTTCATTCTATTCCATGTTATCCTTCTCAAAACAATTCTGGAAAAAAAAATTGGAAAACAATAAAGATTTCATTTATACGGAAGACTCTATATGACAAGAATTTTATTTACACGAATTAATCACGAATTTAGTGAGTATACCCAATAACTGATGTAGTTATTGAAAACTGCCAACAAAAAAAAAAAGAGTTTCCATTTTATAATAATAGTTATTACCAATTGTCATAAAAAAACAATTTGTCTCCAATTTTGTAAGCTCAAATATTTGCAAGCTCCCTCCTGAGTTGATATCTTTAGATAGGTGGTTATCAGGATTTAAAAAAATAAAGTGTAACCTTACTCAAAAAATAAGTATGCAACTCATAGCTTAATTTACATAAGCTTAATTCACTTCAAAGAGCTAGTTCTCAAATAAGTATAAAAAAAATACTATTTTGGAGCATGTTGTTATAGCTTCTGATTCAAGTTACTTTTAAAAAGACTGGGTGAAATTTTTCCAGTGATTTTTCGTATTTCAGTAATAAGTTTAGAAGTTTTCTGCTACAAAGCTTGTAAGTTTGAGCTTTAAGTACATCAACAATTCATTAATACCTCTACTTTTAAAAGGACTATCAAAAGATCTAATGGATGCAATAATAAAGCTTTATAAGGAAAGCAAGTCCCAAAGACAAATAGGTAAAATCATAGGCAAAAGTCCTACAACAGTGCAAAAAATTATTGAAAAGTTCCAGGCTGAGGGAAATTCTCTAAACAAGCCAAGAACAGGACGACCACCCATTTTCACGGATCGAGAAAGGCGAATTATTGTTTGAAATGTGAAAAAAAAAAATCCGAAGATTAGTGCACCAAAATTGACAATTGATGTGAAAAACAATTTTGCGAAGTCACGCAATCCTGAAACGATTCGCCATGTGTTACGGAAGGCAGGGTAACATGGTCGAAATATGCGAAGAAAACCATTTGTTAGCAAAGAGAATCGCAAAAAGAGAATAGTTTTTGCAAAAGAAAGTGTAAAGCAGGACAAATTTTTGGAATTCCGTGATTTTTTTCGGGTGAAAGTAAATTTAACAACAACTGGAGTAGGAAATTTAGTTATAATTGACGGAATAATGAATCAATATAGCTATTTGAATATTTTAAAGAATAATCTAAGACAAAGTACTTCTAAATTGGGACTCGATGGATCCTTCACTTTCCAACAAGATAATAATCCCAAACATATTGCTCGGATTGTTCGGGAATGTCTGCTGTGTAACATGCGAAAACAGCTAAAAACCATACCGCAGTCATCTGATCTTAATCCTATTGAACACTTGTGGGATTATCTCGATCGTCAAATTAGAAAGCAAGAGATCAAAACTAAGATTGGTCTAAAAAAAAGTTCTTTTGGAGGAAGGGCAGAAAATACTATTTTCTATCACTCAAAATTTAGTAAAATCAGTGCCATATAGATTGAGAACTATTATAAAGGCCAAAGACTATCCAACAAATTACTAATTTTTTTCAAAAATTGTAAAATTTGCAATATTAATGTCTTTGAATTGCATACTTACTTTTATGATGTAAATTACATCCTATTTTAAGTTAAGCTCATCGTGCTAATTCAATATTTGTATTTTTTAAATATTTTTCATTTTGTACCTAAGCTCCATTTTGCTATAATCGGAAATAAATTGTTAATTCGAAAACTAATATTGTACGTATTTTTTTTCATAGGTCATCATCACATAGACTCTGCATACTTACTTATGTGATTAAGTGTATATAAAACTAGCCAATAAACTAGCAACTCAAGATAAATATTTTATTATAGAACTTTTTAGTGAAGAGAAAAAGTGCATTTTTGTCCATACAATACCATAAATTAGAATTTTTTTTTGTAAATTTAAGCACAGCTAAATATTTTGGATGTCCTTAAAACTAAAGATTTAGATGCACTATAATGTTAAACATGCAAGACAAAATCTCACAGTATTATTTAATTTTTATTAACTAAATTGACAATAATACAGTAGCTTTTTTTTACAATTATATTAACAATAGAAAAATAATTAGGATTTTTTTATGAATATAACACAGAGGCGTTTAATAGAGGCGTCTATATATATATACGTATATAATGCAATAATAGTTTTGATTTTTGTTTCTTTAAACATAACATATGTTATATTTTTTGAGGTAGTCATTTTTCCCCTTCAGCATAAAAAAATAAACCATGAAAGTCTTAGTGAAATATATGAGAGTAAGATATTTTAAAAGCATATGTGTTCATTTTTAAGTTTTTGTAAATTTTTTCTTTTTTCAATGTGTGCTTACGAAAGCGATATATATTTCATAATATCTGAATATTATAGTGTAAATATTAAAATTTCAAGTATATTTTAGTACTTCGATTTTAGATGATATTCTGTATTCTAAGGACTATTATAAAATTAAGTTTTTTTATAATAATGATTTTATTATTCCTTCTATTTTTGACTTTAGGTATATCTGAGTACTCGCTCTGGAGCCCATGTTATAAGTAGAATCGGATCTCATGGCTACCCGATTGATTATGTACTTGCTAGAAGATATATTTTAACTATATTTAATATTCTGCCAACGAAAGTTGCAAGTTGGATTCTTCAAAGTTTGGTAACTGATCCAAAGTTCAACCATAGATGGTATACAGTTCCACCAAAATGGCCCATATTTTCTAAAGATCCATCAATCAATGACCATATTGGCACCAAGTTATTGTCTGGGGTTGTTAAACAAAAGAAAGATATAAGGTATTTTACAGAAAATGGAGTATTTTTTGATGGTGAACTTACATGTACTGAAGTCGATGTTGTCATAATGGCTACTGGATACACGTGGGGTTTTCCATTTTTAGAAGAAGGAATCGTCATTCAAGAAGAGGGTCGAATTAATCTCTATAAATGCATGTGGCCACCACATTTAAAGCATTCTACGCTTGCAATTATAGGATTTTTACTTCCTTTTGGACCTGGTTTTCCATTAGGGGAGTTGCAAACAAGATGGGCAGCACAGGTATTTGCTGGAAATAAGCAGTTGCCATCCTATCATAAAATGATGAAGGATATCAAGCAAAAGCACCTAAAAAATGTATCTAGATTTGCTCCAAGTGAGAAACAAACTCTTCGTGTCGACTATCAACCATATTTAGATGATATTGCTTCCCAGATAGGTGTAAAACCAAACTTACTAAAAATACTAATTTTGGATCCAAAGCTGGGTCTTAAACTAATATTTGGCCCTTTTCTTTCCTATCAATATCGTCTTATAGGACCCCATAAATGGGATGGAGCTAGAAATGCCATTATGACATGTGAAGAAAGAGTACACTATCCCATGAAAAATTACTCAGTAAAAAGACTTGAAAATCCATTCATGATTTTCATAAAGAAAATTTTACAATTATTATTATTGCTTTAACTACAATTAGGTGGTATGGAGAAGTAATGTTTCTCCATTGCAATCCAGAAATTCAAGTTAATATTAAGCTTAAAGTAATTACTAAAACTTTTTGATATTTGTGCATGTAAATGTCACAATAACTATTAAGTATAAAATAAATTTTACTTAAAAACTGCATGTGTTCTTATCCATTATTGAATATTAATGAATAATCCGTTTTGTTAAATGAACTAAGTACATACAAAATTTAATTAATATTTTAAGTAAGCTTAGTGTTTGCATTTTATTCATAATGTAGTGATATATTAATCAGTTAACTTATTTTATTTTTTTAGAAGTTTATGAAACTCTTTCTTAGGTTTTAGAACATATTTTAAGATGTAATTAATACGTCCTGCTTGTATACAAAAAAAGGCTCAAAATTAACTACAGGTTTATATTAGATTATTTCTGATTTAAAATACAAGAAATAGTCTTCCATTTCTTCAGTGCAGATTTTTCTCCGAATTAAATATTGTGCATAAAATATATAATACCCAATTTTGAGAAGTACAATTTTTATTAAATTAAAATCTTTTTATCTACTATGTTTAAAGAAATGGGAAGGCTGTGTATTTTTGGAATTCCAACAAAAAACTTCAATTTCTTATAAAATATTTTTATAAGTAGAGAGAAAGGCAATCTTATTTTTTGTTCGTTAATTTTTTTTCATTTAGAATATTCAACATTTTTATAAGTACTTTTGAAAGTAATAAAATAAAGAAAAAGAAAAACTGTTTAGCACACAGATCTCCATAAATAAAACTCAGATATTCCTTTAAAAGTATAAGACTTATTATAAAAATAATGTCTTTCAAAAAAAGAGGATTTTACAAATGTACAATGTTGAAAATTCTATTTTTTTGGGGGAATTCATTTTTATACATCTTTCATTAGCATTTTATATCATCTGAGAAATTTTAAATTTTCTGTTTGTTTATTTAATTGTTCTATTTGACATTTTATGTCTCATTTTATTGGAGAATCATTAAATTTTTTTATTGCTCTCGTTATGTTCAATAATACTTTGAAGAATATTTTTTCACTTAATCTTAATTCCAAAGCTAGAGTTAATTATCGAATCAAAACCAACAGCTTTAAGACCTAATATTATATGTTACTCTTGAAAAGAATGAGATCAGTCGGTCAAAGAGTGTTTCTATGCGATTATAAGCTCTTAATTTTTTTTCTATGAAAATATAAGTCTAAAACCACAGTTCTTTAATTTCCATTTCGAAATAAAGAAGGATATTTAACTGAAACCGCCGTAGGAACTTTACGCTCAAGTCCCAATTTACTTGTAAATTGATATTTAAAATTTTTAAATAACAAATAACACCTACATTATTTTGAAATGTATGATTTATTGAAGAATAAACAAATCTCAACTAGAATAAAACAAGAACATATACTTGATGGTTTGAGTAAAGATAAAGGACTCGTATATAAACATCGATATATATATATATATATATATATATATATATATATATATATATATATATATATATATATATATATATATATATATATATACTCTCTACCAAAAGTTAAGCACGGAGAGGAACATGCTGATTTCCGGAAGTCAATCAGAATTGAAGAAGATGCATATCACTGCAGAGGTAGCTGGAAGTATGCAAATATGTAAAATAACACCCAATCGCGCTTTTATGTCAAGAATTATGCAAAAAGGGCAGTCTTATAAGATACCATCTTTATGAAGGGTTACAAAAGTTGATTTAAACAGCTGATAGAAGGTGTTTCAAATTTTCGTTCAATTTGTTTTCAAGACGTCGTGTTTCTATGACTTCCAGAAAACGATTGGAAGATTCTGAGCGCTGGCATGCTGTGGGGCGCACTGAAGCATGACAGCTGATCTCAGATGTTGCTCTTTTCTTCGGCGTTCATCACTCTGTAATTTCACGTTTAAGGAAACAATTCCAAACTTCACAGACAGTTTTCCGAAGAACCGTAGCCAGTCAACCCAGTGTTTCGAACCCCGAGGAATATATATATATATATATATATATATATATATATATATATGTATGTATGTATATGGATGTATATGTATAAATAAATAATTATATATATATATATATATATATATATATATATATATATATATATATATATATATATATATATCTCTATATATATATATATAGTATATATGTGTATGTATATATATATGTGTGTGTATATATGTATATTTAGTAGTAGCCGAAATTGTGGACACTTTTTTTGAAATTTTTATGTTTTTGAACTTTGGATGCTTATACAAAGCGTTACGTTTCACAAAATGCAAACTTGTATATATCATTTTAAAGAGAATTTATTACTGAATTCAATACAAAATACAAAATTCAATTATTTGCAATACAAAAAAGATAAACGATAATAGTTATCGATATACATTAGATAGTGATGATTGCAGTGAGTTATCAGTACTTAGTCAAGTACCCTTTGTTTCTGATTACAGCTTCACATCGACGTTTCATTGAAGTGACAAGAGTCTTAAGCTCTTCTTTCGTTATTACATAATGCCAGGAAACAATTATAGACTCACTTAGTTCCCTTTTATTTGATGGGCCCCTCATTCGGACAAGAGTTTTCAAACCTGTTTCTTATACACTGCAATTACTACTAGGAATTTTTATAAAAATTTTTAATATTTAGTCAAAAAGCAATGACATTAAGTAAAAGAGTAGATTGGACACCTAGAAAGAGATGTAATATTATTGTGTTACGAGAAAGTAGTCTTTCGTATGCTGAAATTGCAACACAAGTGGGTGGTTTAGTGACTACATGGAGTTTGAAAGTTTTGTTTACGATATCAGGAGACAAATTCAATAAAAACAAAGAAGTAAAAGGCCGAAATAGGTGCACAACATCTATTGACGACAGAAGAATAAAAAGACTATGTCTCCAATGTAGAAAAATATCATCAGCCGCCATCAGAAGTCATCTGAATGATGCTAATGTTTCTGTCAGTTCAAGAACGATCAGGAGAAGATTAACAGATGTTGGCCTGAAAGGTAGAATTCCACGAAAAAAACATTATCTTAATTTTCAGCAACAAAAAAAAAAAAAAAAAAAAAAAAGACTACAGTGGGCAAAGGAACACATTAATTAAACAGATGATCAGTGGTCACAAGTTATATGGAGTGATGAAACTAAGCTATCGTTAGTTGGTAGTGATGGGCGAAAGACGTAGTATAGGAGAAGAGCTACATCCTGACTGCATTCAGGCAATTGTGAAGAACCCAGTTAGTGTTATGATTTGGTCTAATCCATGTCAACAGATGATTTGGTCACATGTGTCGGCAGATGCGACCAATAGGTCGCATTCATGTCATCGATGGAACACTGAATACCAGAAAATACATTGACACTATTCTAGAACCAAAACATCTACCATTCCACATATTCCGTCAGAGATCTCTTTCCCAACAATGCTTCGTTTATTTTTCAGCAGGATTCTGCTCCTTGCCACATGGCCAAAGTATCGAAAGTGTGGTTTCGTACAAAGAGCATTAAATTGTTGTCATGGCCAGGAAACAGTCCTAACCCCAATTCTACAGTCTTAAAAAATCGAGTGGATTTCACTCAGAAGGAATGAAATTTCATTCTTTCATTTTCACAAAACTGAAACAATCTTTAATATAGATATTCATTCTTTTGAAAGATGCGGGTAAACCACTCCTTTTAAGGAGAGAAACAACAAATCGCTTAAAGGGGTAAATTATATATATATATAAAAGAGAGTGAATTTCAATCGTTTATAGAAATATTGCTGATTTTTTTTTTATATTGGCAATTTAGAGCAGAAATTAAGTTTTGAATTCTTTATTTTAAGGATTTAAGTTTTTTCTTTGACAATTACAATATAAAGATATATGATTTCTTCATTCAATAATATAACAGTACAATTGAATATAACTTTTTAATTGATTTGGATAGTTACAGTGGTATTTAAATTACATACATTATCAAGCAAATTAATCAGCCATTTATTACATTTTTTCTATCGATTTAGTTTTACGTGTAAGTGTAGTACTCTCAAGAAAAAATCGCCATACTACTTATTTTTCAGTTTAGTTTACAATGGGCCCATGAAGTAAAAAACTAATTTTTATACACTTAATTAGTACAACAAATTGTACACAATTTAAAAAATACATAAATATTTTACATAAGTAAATATGATTTAAGTTCTTTTGAAAAATAAATTTTATTTATAGTATAGTTAAGTATTTATATTTTTGAATATTGATATTATGCATTTTTGAAGTTACAAGTGGATAAAGACAAATATTTAGATTATTCTGTTGAACAAAGCTGACTTATATTTTTGCAAATAAATTTTGTTTTATGATATATTTTTCCAAGTTTAAATTAAACTGAAAATAACTTCAATGAAAGTAAGAACAAAATTAAAATGCAAGATTTTACGAAAAACACTTTTTCAGTTTTTAAAGCAAAAAAAAATTAAATAAAAATATGTATACAGAGATTCTTATGTCTATGATGTCAAATTAATACTGGAGCTTGACAGTTTTATTGTCAGTTTAATAAAACCAAATAAGAGTACTATTAAAATAAGAATAAAAAAGATAATATGTATTTTAATGCTTGTATTTTGCAAAATTTAAATCGTGATCGATTATAGTAAGAATGTGTAGCTTAAATTAAAGTCTTAACTTATAAATCATATAGTCCATGAGAGCATAAAATACAGTAAATGTAACATTGTACTTAACATTAAAGGCATGATGACATTTATGTAAAATGTTGAACACTTTTTAATCTTGCATAACCGACATCAATGCTTTTGACCACAGCAAAGCAAGAGTACTTCATTACTTTTGAGCGTTGTTCTTCTACAAATCACTTCACCTAATTCGGAAAAAAGCACATAATAAATAAGAATTTTTTAATATTTGTATTCTCATTATAATGTCTATATAAAATTTAATACCAAAAAATTTCATAAGAAAAATCCTTCAAAAAAGATAAAACCTTATTTATTAAAAAATAAAGCTGCAAGAAATCAGATATCTACATAAATATATTCTGTATTGGAATTATATTCAGCTAAAAATACTATCATCATGAATTCTCTCGTATTTATTCCATATTACAGGACAAATTTTTGAACATACAATAATATTCTTGGAGCATTGCATGCAGGATATTTACTGATAAAACAGTCAACTTCTGGATAAAAAGTCCAAATCTATCTGCAATAAAGAAAATAATCATATTTATTAAATTAATAGAACTTTTTATTGTAATTTACAGCAAGTGTAATTTGTTAAAAAATCTTATTATCATTAATTAATTAATTAATTAAATCATAGTAACTTAAGTTAGTAAATTTATGATTATCTAGTAGTTTTTAAAAATTTATATAAGAATGTGACAAAAATGATAAATTATTGATATACAATGAAAGAAATACAAAATAATTTTTGATTTTTTTCTTCGTTATGAAATAGATATAGCCCTTATCAAAATTTACAAAATGGATTTTTAAACATTAAATAATAATATATACATACATACATAAATTTATTTTTAATGTTAAAGGATTTTGAATCAATCAAGTATAAACGAAAAACAGGTAAAACTAAATGAATAATTTTTTTTTTACAAATTACAACAAAAAAATTTTAAAACTATGATTTTGTATCACATATACCAATATTCAAATACATTGCAAGTAAAATGATTTTCAAAAGTACAAGATAGAAAACTACAATATAATAAAAGACATAAGTAATACTGCATATTTTGTAAAATTTAGATTTTAATAACTTTCTTTTGGATCATGCAATTACTAAACAAATATCAAAATAATAATGAGATTTTTTTTCTATTTTTATATAAAATATTTTTTTCTCTGAAAAATTTTAACTAAAATTTATGTGTTGATAAACACATAAATTTTAGTTAAAATTTTATTAAATGTTTTTGGCATTAAAATAATTTAAAAATCTTATTCCTATGCAATAAAAAAACGGAAATTCATGAACAGCATGTTTCATGTTCTACCATTAAAAATGCAGATATACAAATTATGTAAGGAATTGTAAATTTTCAGTGCTTAAATCATTGTGGCATTGTTAGAAAATAATGTTGATATATAAAAGTTTAGTACTTTCATGAATATTTTAAAATTCATCCTTAAATATGCACAAAATACAGGTTTTATACTACCAATGCTTCATTGAAAGCAGACTCTTTTGGATACTTAGAGACATAAATTCTGTCATAGAATCGAACAATAGATGGTCTAATTTTCATCATTATATGTTATTTTTTTTTAAACATCTTCTATATAAATTCAAATATTTTTTTTCTATGAATTTTATGAAGCATTTCAAATTGTAATCATTTTACCTGAACAAAAAAATACACACATATATACATATGTGTTGATTCAAAAATATCATAAATATAAAAACTAGTTATGATGAATTATAAATGTTGGATATTTATTTTTAAACAATTGAATTCAAATTAAAAATTCGGGAAATTTTAAATGAATTATAAATTTATTATTAAATGATTAAAATTTGGTTTTAGCTGTAAAAACACACAAAACTGTATTTTAAAATAGTTTTAAAAAAATTATTGAAATTTTGTAAACTAATAACGAAGTAATATTAATTCAATGAATAATAATAATTACCTTTCATTATTTTAAAACCAATTTTAAGATCGAAAAACTTTAATAACATATTTTAGCTGAAAATATTGATTGGAGTTTTCATGTCATTTAATTAAGTTACAACATTCTTACATTAAACATAGAATATTACTTGAAACTTTTAAATACATTTTACAAGCAAAATGAAATTAATATTTGTAGTAATAACAATACGTATAAACGTATATATATATATATATATATATATATATAGTTAACATTTTCTCAGTCTCCATAAAACTGATTTTTTGATTACACATTATACAGAATATACCAGATCAGCCATTTTTTCCTTACACTGCATTTCATCATCTTCAAAATAACCT
Organism: Latrodectus elegans; assembly: GCA_030067965.1. NCBI lineage: Eukaryota > Metazoa > Arthropoda > Arachnida > Araneae > Theridiidae > Latrodectus > Latrodectus elegans. The sequence goes on along the minus strand of CM057817.1, from coordinate 103,575,727 downwards.
GTTTCACATTTACTTTTGCTGATTTTGTTTTTTTATTTTTTTTCTTCACTAATAACAATGACAACCATAAAATATGAATATAAATTATATTTCCATCATCAAAATTTTTATTTGGTAATTGTAAAATATCATACAAATTAATAGTATATTTCGATACAGATAAAATTTTGTTTTCGTTTTATTTATGAATGCTTTTACATAGTAGCTATCAAATCAAAAATTGTCATTGAAATTTTAATAAATAAAATACATATTGTCAGTGAAATTTTAATAAATAAATACTGTCAAGTAATATTCTGTAGATTAATATTTACTGTGTGTTATATTAACATTTAATTTAAAAAGCTTCGAATTTTATTTGTGAAAAAATTTATCTTATTTATTGGTAAAATGTTATATTTGATGTAAATTCTTTCAATTCAGTACATTAAACTATATTAAATAATATTTTTATTATATATATTGAATATTTAAATCAACGAGAATATTAATAGTAATATTCACGCAATTTCAAAATTTAAAGAATTCAAATATACATTTATTATAATTTACTATTCACTAATAATGAATTAAGTTTTGGCAGAAAATAGCATTAGAAATAAAAAATAAAATTTCCAAACACATTGTTATATTATTAAACATTATCAATTAAACAGAAATTTTAAATACTATAAATATTAAATGAATATAAATTCAATATAATTTATTCATTCACACTTTCGAATAGGAAAGTTTATATCATGTAGAAAAATCACAAATATGTGGTTTTGATTTAGTCATTCAATTAATTATAAGAAAAAAAACTTACCGTAATGTTTCTGCGCTCCTTCTTATCCAATTATACATATATTTTAATTCAAATAGATCGTCTTTACAATATGAAGTATTAAATTCCTCCATTTTTAGCGAAACTAAACCGAAAGCATAGAGGCACGTGATGATGTAAGCCAATCAGAGCACATCACATTTGCTTTGTGCCATAAATACGTCAAAAAAAGAGTGAAAATTGCTTTGACTCGAGGATGGAGTGTTTGAAAGAGAACTTCTCAACCCAAATAAGTAAAAAAGGATTCATTTTGTATTTTTATGGAGTACAAAATATCCATCGCTCATCGGGAGTGGTAAAAAACAACTCGATTTTTTTTGAGAGGTTATCGAAAATTTGTGGCACCGTTTTAATACTAAGTACTGATAACTTTCTGTAATCATCACTATCTAATGTACATTGATAATCATTATCGTTTAACTTTTTTGTATTGCAAATAATTGAATTTTGTGTTTTGTATTGAATTCAGTAATAAATTCTCTTGAAAATGATGTCTACAAGTTTGCATTTTGTGAAACGTAACGCTTTCTATAAGCTTACAAAATTCAAAAAACATAAACATTTCCAAAAGTGTCCACAATTTTGGCCACCACTGTGTATATTTTTCACCAGTTAACTATTCGTTATTTCTACGATAACTTACAAAACAACATTAATAAATAAGCAAACATTTTATTTAACGTTAAAAATTTAATTTATTATTGATTTGAAATTTTATAATGATACTTTTTTCTCCCTAAAATCAAATTATGAATCAAGTATTAAAGTTTTGAATTGAGAAATTGAATCAAAATTATTAAATTGATTTCGTAATAAAGTTTTAAATAAAGCATCGTCGAAATTAATTAACATTCCATTTATTTAATATTTTGTAAAGAAAACTTATATTCATATTTTTATTTTATGTTCAAATTAATTGTAAAATAATTTGTGTGTGTGAAATTTTTATAGACCCTGTCGTATTCCAAATTGCCATGAAAAAAAATTTTTGGTGTGCATGTTTGCCTTCTATTTTGGGGTTAAAATCCTAGCAAGGCAATGTTTGTTTATAAAGTGGTAACTTGCGTTTAAAATTAAATGTAGTTATACTTGTTGAAAAAAAAAAAACTCTTTATTTGTGTGTGTGTGCTATATCACTTGTGATTTAAATTGATTTTTCATATTCATTTTCTAATGATTTTTAAAGATTTATACTTTTTTTAAACTAAAGATGTGACGATGGCTATTTTTTAAAAAAATGTAGTATATTCGCGTATTCCTCTGTCATGTTCAAATTAATTGCAGGTGAATGACTGTGTAAATACAGGTATTCAACCCTCTGCGTTGGTTTGAAAATCTTTGAAAAATATGTTTGCATTTAAATGAGAGATCACATTATATATTATTTATAAAAAAATTATAACACAAAACTATATGATGGTATGCTAATTTTAAAATTTGATAAAGAGCACATTTAAAAAATTTTTCCTTATCTATATATCTCTGGTAATTTTTTTTAACCATTTTCTGATTAATTTTTGCTATTTCATTTTTCTTGAACCAAAGCTAAAATTCAAAGGACTTTATAATTAATGTAAGAAATATTTCACATCAATGTTATTGAATAAACTGCTTTACATATCAAGGAAGGTTTTTCTAGTGTTAGTTAAAACTTTCAATTGAATTAATATGTTTTAGTTTTTTAATAAATTACCAGGCAGAATAAAAATATGTAGTAGTTTATTATATATTTTTAAAATTTATATATATTGTTACCATGTGAAATACGTATTAAAGTTTTTTATTATGCTTGGTCTCCTTCATATACCAGAATAGAAGGATTTATTATTTTTTAATTGCAAATATTGATATTTGGTCTTTGTCAATTATTAGCATGTTATTAAATAAATTATCTTCCAAAGTCTTAGTAAAATTTGAAAAAAAAATGTTAAAACTTCTTATTTATTTTATTTTGATTATATTAATGATTAATAAAAATATTTTGTTCCCCTGTGTTTTCTTTATTTTTCCATTTTATGGTTTACCACAACTTGTCAAATGAACTTTACATTATTTTTCATTATTACACTCTAGTGCATGTATTATTTAAAACTTCTAAGTATATATTATACATAAATACTAAAATTACAATTTAACCTTATTATATAATTTTTATTGAAAAGTTGAATATAAATGTAAAATAAAAATTATTGAAACTATTATTTTTGTTGCATTTCTCAATCTATGAAACAAAAATTAAATAATTTCATGAATTTTTTATTGTGTAAAAGTTATAATAAATCATTAGAGGGGAGCATTTTTTACTCTATTTTGTTGCACATATTACAATTAAAGGGCATAATATAAGCCTATGATAACAGTATTCAAATGAAAAGTTTATGAAAGGAAGCCTAAGCTGTATATATATATATATACACATTCATCTATAAATCGCATATTTGTTTTAATGAAAATCTAATAGATGGAACAAAATTTAGACATGATATTTGAAGAATTCTTAATAAATATTGTTCTCATATTAAAAATTAAATATATTTCACAAAGTTCACTTTACAATCGCTCGAAGTAGCAGCTGTCTTAAACTAGTTTTGTTATTCCCCTCAACTACTACTGTGACGTCACGAAATCAGCGCTCAGGCCTAGGGGGTGTTGGTCCTATGCGGCCTCCATCGGGTTACCAAAGAAATAAAAAAATTTTTGTGAATATCTGACAGCAGTGAAAAGAAAGCTTTTACGATTTCTTATCATTCTCATATCTGTGCACTAAAATGTATCATTGTTGTATCAAATTTTAAGTAATTTTGACCAATTTATAACAATTTATTCTTGTGTTTACGAATATTCTAATTGTATATATATCAGAGAAAAACATTAATTCATCTCATAAAATATAATACATTTTTATGAGTTTCTGGGTAACTTGCACAATATAAGCGTATTCTACCTTAAAAAGGCTAATGATTTGGCGTTCTCTTAGGCAAGGGGCACCTATTGCTTCCTGATAGTGCTGCTACACGCGAGCATCATGTCGAAAAGACTGAGGCGATGGACGAGATCTTGCGCATGCGCAGTACATCGGAGCGGATATTGTTTCTTCTGTTCCGGCGTTTACTTGTCTGTTTCGTTGTCTTTTGCGTTTGCCTGAGAACTTATGTGGCCTCTAAATCGTTGACATTGTTATTAAATATTAGAAGTTTTAAAAAGAAAAGAAAATGCTTCATTAAAAAATGATGTTAATATGACTTATATTGAAAACACAAAATATAATTTCATTTTGTCTCGCATTTGAAAAATAAAATTATCGCAATAGGCAAAGTATAAAACTTAAGAAAATGTTTGATTGTTATTTCAAATCACAACTGATTTCTATTGAATGTTATTTACTGTACTTTTAGAACAAAGGCACACGTTCTTCCAATTTATTTATTAACACAGCACTAAATTTACACTGACTCATACTTCAGGTTTAATTAAATTAAACTAATTTAACTTCAGGTCCAAATAAAGTGGCATTAAATTACACAAATTGGAATTTTTTTATAAAAAATTGGTAAATTTGCAAATGTTGTAAATTTATTGTTTGATTTAAAAGCATAAATTGATACTAAGTTTCATTTCATTATACAACACATTAACATAAAAAATTTAAATACGATGTACTTTCCATTACTTCTGTTGTGAATAAGATCGTAATAATCTCTTGCTGGGATATGTTAATTGTAAATGCTAGTAATTTTAAATGCTTTTAAAACTAAAAATCATAAGTATTAAATACTAACTAGAGAATAATACGTTTTTTAAAGGAGCAAAAATGTTCTTTTTACTTGGTAAATTTCTGACATTTTTGCCCAGTTCACAATAGGTGTTATTTTAATGTTTCTTTTAAATTCATGAACTCAAAAATGACACTCGAGATGTTTTGTTAAAGTTATTTTAAATATATTCGAATTTTTTTTATATATTTTAGTTACATTTTAATGATATTTAAAATTTGTTTTGATACCTAATACACTTAGGTATAATTAATACATATTTATGCATTATAACAAACTAGTTCAATATGAATCAGTTCAAAACTAAAAGTAATTTAAAATAATATATGTCAATGGAAATTAAAAAAAATTATGTAAAAAGTATTTTAAATGTAAAATAACTGAGCAATCCAAATAGTAAATCTTATAATGCTTTATGTTAGTTAAAAATTAGTTTAATTAGTTTCACAATATTTCAATAATGTACGAGAAGATATGTGAATACTAAAACCCTTAGCAACTCATATGAATAGAGGTTCTTAATAGTACTATAGTATTTAAACCAGTTTCTTAATAAGATTAATTTTAATTTGATAATTTTTTAAAATTTAGAAGCTAATAGTTCAGAAATATCCATGCGCGTTTAAACAAAAAATTAAAAAAAAAAAAAAAAAAAAAAAACTTGTATAAAATTTACTTCCTAAAATGATTTATTTCAACTGCAAATATTTTTCGATTAAAAATGTTTTGCACGGGAAATTTATTAATTTTATCTAAATTTCGAAAAAATTTTAAATTACATATTTTAAATTTACATATAAGTAAACTATAAATCATTAAAAATTTGAGTAAAAATAACCAGGAAATTTCATTTCAATAGATATTTCCATCAAAGGTTATTTTTGATTTAAATACTATTTTGATTAGAATAATCTTCGCTAAAAACATATAATGCAGGAAATATTTTTTCGCAAAATAAATGAAACTGCTTAAATTCAGCATATTCTCTCATTTGTTAACAATGGAAATTCACTATTGAAGAAATGAAATCAAACACAAAGATATATACATGTAGGCGACAAGCGATAAAAATAGGGCAAGTCACAAATGGTAGACACCTGTGAAGCTGACACGTTCGGGATAAATACTACTCCAATGTGCATGCGCAGCTTAGGGAAAAACGGTGTGGTGTGCTGCTCGTCAGTTGTCGCCTCAGTGTGCGGCCTGCCGAAGAGAGATTCTTTATGACTCGGTGAACTTGGCAAGAAAGAGATGCTTCTGGAAAGATCAATCACAGAAGATATGGGACCAATATTAAGCGAGATATCCTAGAATCTTTTAGAAACTTGGCAAAAAATATAGATTTTCCGGCTAAGTCGAGTATAAATACCGCCGCCCGACATAGAAAGGTCAGTGAAAACGAAGGTTAGTCTAGTTAGAAAGGTTAGTCTTGAATGCTAGTTTGATACATAGAAACTGTTGTCTGCATGAAACCAAAGGCAAACTTAGAAGGAATCACCGGAAAACTGACACCGGCAAACTTTGGCGAACAAGTAACGCCAAAAAATATCACAAAATAGGCGTTTCGAGAGAACTTTTAAGTTTTCCAGGAAGTTAGAAATATCTGACAGGAGACAAAGCAAATTATTTACCTTAATTTCTTTATATATATATATATATATATATATATATATATATATATATATATATATATATATATATATATATATATATATATATATATATATATATATATATAACAGTAATTTTGCTACGTATTTGTTGTAACAAAATTATTGTTTCAGGTTGCTTAGGTGTAATAGATTTTTAATAAAATAAATTCAATACTAAACTTTAAAAATAATTGAATATTTGTTAAAAATTCATGTATTATTGCTGAGCCAAATTAAGTTTAAATATAAAGATACAATAATGTAAGCATTTTTTGATTGAAGGTTAAGGTCTTAGAAAGCTTTTATTGAAGTCAGTATGTGTAACTGTTATTTATTTTTCATTATACATTTAAAATTATAGGATGGATATATATATATATATATAAAAATATATATAAATTTATATATATATATATATATATATATATATATATATATATATATATATATATATATATATATATATATATATATATATATATATATATATATATATATACATATATATATAAATTTGGTAAAAATTAGTTATCATTGCAGAATTAGTTTAGATTTTTAAACATTCAGGAATGCATTATTATAATTTTTGTTTTTCATTAAAAATAATTTACATGAAAAATATTTTAATACTATTTGAATTGTGTTGATAATTTTCTTGCTATTTATTTAAAGACTTATTATTTTTAGTTAAAGGGTTAGTTAAAAAAGCAGATAAACGAGTTACAATTTGAAATTTCTTATGAAATTCATAGATAAAAAAATATTTGAACTTATGAAAGAAATGTTTATAATAACAACATTTTGTGTGATGATTAATAGCCCATCTGTTACAGAATTTATTTCTCAAAGTATCAAAAATTGACTACTTTCAGTGGAGCAATGGTAGGTATAAAACCTGCATTTTTTGCTTATTTGAGAATGAATTTTAAAATATTCATGAAAGTATATATTATATCAACATTACACATTATATCTTTTATATCAACAATATATTCTAACGATGCTCTAATGACTTAAGCACCCCAAAATTTACAATTCCTAACATAATTTGTATATCTGGATTTTTAGTGATAGAACATGAAACATACTGTGCATGCATTTCGAAATTTTTTGATTGCAAATGAATAAGATGTTCTAAATTATTTTCATGCTAAAAACATTCAGTTGAAATTTTGTAGAGAAAAATTCTTTTCATAAGAATGGAAGAAAGATCTCACTATATTATTTTAATATTTGAAATTATTGATATGATATTTCTATTAAGAATTGTTTCATATTTGTTTAAAAAAATTAATTAAAATCTATATTTTATAAAATATGTAGTATTGCTTATGTCTTTTATTATATTGTAGTTTTCTGTCTTGTCTTCTTAAAAATCATTTTACTGTCAATGTATTTTATTATTAGTATATGTGATGTAAAAGAACATGGTTTAACAATTATTTTGGTGAAATTTGTAAAATAAAGTTTCATTAAGTTTCGCCTGCTTTTCGGTTACAGTTAATTGATTTTATTTTTTCCAAAAATGTTTTAATATTACAAATAAACGATGTTAAAAATTCCATTTTGTAAATTATCATAAATGCTATATCTATTTTATAACTGAGAAAACAACTAAAATTATTTTTTTATTTATTTCACTTCATATCAATAATATATCATTTTTTCCGCATTCTTATAAAAATTTTCAAAAACTATTAGATAATCAATAATTTACTGACTTCAATTACTGAGTTTTGATTAATTAATTAATGAGAGTACAATTTTTTAAGTAAATTACTTTTGATTTAAATATATATAATAATTTCTATTAATTTAGTGCAATTAATTATTTTCTTTATTACAGATAGAGTTAAAACTTGATATTCAATATCCAAAGGTTGACTGCTTCTTTATTAAATTTTCTGCATACTCTGCTCCTAGAATATCATCATACGTTCAAAAAACTTGTCCTATAATGCGGAAAAAATGTGTGTTCATTCATGATGGTAGTATTTTTTGGACTGAATATAATTTTGATATAGAATATAATTACATAGATATCTGATTTTTTTGACTTTTTTTATTGTATGAAGCCGAATAAATATTAGATTAATTTCTTTGTGCAGACAATTTCAAATCCTCATTGATGTTAACTTATTTATTACTGGCTCCGGTTCAAGAAAAAGAAAAAAAAAGGTGTGTACTGGAGCTTATTTATCTGCTATCTTTATGAATGTAATTTCCTTGTAAAATTTAGGATGCTTATATACATATTTTGCTTCTTTTTTCTTACCGTGTAGTGAATATTGTAGCTTCAAACATCTTTATATATTCACGTATAGCACAAAAAGTCTAAAGTATGGTTTTTAATGTTTGTTTATTTAAATATACTTAAGATTTCATGTTTATATTGTCGTTTCTCTTGCATCATAATTTTTAATTGCTAGGATATTATTTTGTTAACTTCTGCTTCGAAAATTTAAATTTTCAAAAACATTTTTAGCACAGTGCTAATCGATTGATAAGAAATTCGTATCTAGTATCAGAACGCATGGTGAAATTTATTGGCATTATAATAATACTCTTTCCATTTTTTAAAATGCTTGTGTAAAATTCTAAATAATATTTAACAAGTTTATTAATTACACTTTTGCAGCAAAATGAAGCTTTATTTTTTGAAGTATTATTCTTATGAAACTTTATTATTAAAGTTTATGTGAACATTGCAATATACTATAGAAATTTTAGTTATTATGCTTTTCATTCGAATCAGGTGAAGGGATCCTCAGAAGAAGAGCATGGCTCAAAATAGTAATTCGTCCACACTTTACTGTGCTGTGGTCAAAAGCAAGACGTGAGTATTCTCTCTAGATATTATCTGCAGAATGTATATATCTGAATATATTATCTGGGGCAATCAATTTATTGATATGAAAGACTGAAGAGCCTTCGATATTTTACATAATTGTAATCATGTATAAAATGTTAAGTACCAAGATAAACTCATTATATTTTATGCTTCCATGGACTATATGATTTATGAATTAAAAATGGTCCAGCTGAAACTTCAGTTGAACCAATACCTATCTTACTACACGAGATCAAGACCCAAATTTTGCAAAAAGCGCATGCATTAAAATGTATATTATCAGTTTATTCGTACTTTATACACTCTTAAAAAAATCGAGTGGTTTTTCACCACTCGATGAGCGATGGATATTTTGTACTCCAAAAAGAATCAACATGAATCCTTTTCTACTTAATTGGGTAGATAAGTCCTCTTTCAAACACTCCATAGCCGATTCGAATTAATTTTCAATCGTTTTTTGACGTGTTTATGGCACAAAGCAAATGTGATATGATCTGATTGGTTTAAAGCATCACGTGGCTCTACGCTTTTGGTTTAATTTCGCTAAAAATGGAGGAATTTAAGACTTCATATTGTAAAGGCGATCTATTTGAATTAAAACATATGTATAATTGGATAAGAAGGAGCGCAGAAACATTACGGTAAGTCTTTATTTCTTATAATTAATTGAATGACTAAATCAAATCTTCATATTTGTGATTTTTCACCATGATATAAACTTTGGTATTCGAAAGTGTGAATGGATGAATTCTGTTGAATTCCTATTTATGTAATATTTACAATATTTGAAATTTCTGATTAATTGATAGTATTTAATAATATAACAATGTGTATGGAAATTTTATTTTTTATTTCAAATTCTATGTTCTGCCAAAATTTAATTTATTATTAATGAATATTTTATTATAATAAATACATTTTTAAATTCTCTTATTTTTGAAACAGTGTGAATATGACTATTAATTTTCTCGTTGATTTAAATATAAACATTGTATATTATAGAAATATTATTTAATATAGTGTATTGTACTGATTTTAAAGTGCGATTAATATCAAATATAACATTTTAACAATGAATAAGAATAAATTTTTTCATAAATAAAATTAGAAGCTTTTTAAATTAAATGTTAATAAAATATAAAGCAAATATTAATCTGTAGAATATTACTTGACAGTATGTATTTTATTTATTAAAATTTTACTGATATGTCTTTTATTTATTAAAATTTCACTAATAATTTTTGATTTGAATGTTACTACGTACAAACATTCGTAGATAAAAAGAAAACGAATTGTATGTGTCAAAATTTATTAATTTGTATATTTTAGAATTTGCATCTAAATATTTTGTCGATGGAAATATAATGTATATTCGTATTTTATGGTTGTCATTGTTATCATAAAAAAAGTAAAAAAAAAAAATAGCAAAAGCAAATCTGAAACATGGAGTTATTTTGAAGATGATAAAATGCAATATAAGGAAGAAATGACAGATCAGAATTTTAAAATATTCATGTAAGTTCTAAACTTTTATATCAACATTATTTTTCTAAAAATACCACAGTGATTTAAGCACACCAAAATTTACTATTCCTTACATAATTTCTATCTCTGGATTTTTAGTTGTAGAATATAAAAAATGCTTTGCATTAACTTCCAAGTTTTTTGATTGCATGTGAACACAATGTTTTAAATTACTATAATGCCAAAAAATTTAGTTGAAAGATTAAAGAAAATTTAGTTTTATAGAGAAAGGGGTTTTTATTAATAAAAATGGAAGAAAGATCTTATTGTTATTTTGATATTTGTTTAAAGATTCTATGATCAAAAAGAAAGTAATTAAAACCTATATTTTACAAAATATGCAGTATTGCCTATATCTTTCATTATATTGTAGTTTTCAATCCTGTATTTAAAAAAATCATTTTAATTGTAATGTATTTGAATATTAGTGTATATGATACAAAATCAAGGTATAAATTTTTTTTGTTATAATTTGTAAAAACAATTTTTCATTATTAAAAAAAATTTATCTGTTTTTCAGTTTAAGTTGATTGATTCAAAAATACTTTAACTTTAGAAATAAATTTATGTATGCATGTATATATTTTATTGAATGTTTAATAATCCATTTTGTAAATTATGATAGTGGCTATATCTATTTCATAACAAAGAAAAAATTCAATTGTATCTGTTTCATTGTATATCAATAACACATCATTTTTGCCACATTCTTATTAAAATTTTCAAAAACTGCTACATAATCATTATTTTACTAACTTCAGTTACTTAGTTTTAATTAATTAATTAATGAAAGTGCCATTTTTCAAGAAATTACACTTGCTTTAAATTGCAATAAAAAGTTCTATTAATTTAATGTAATTATTCTCTTTATTACAGATAGATTTGGAATTTGATATTTAATATCCAGAAGCTGGCTGTTTTCCTGCATAATGTTTGTCTTGCATAATATACTCCTAGAATATTATCATATGCTCAAAAACCAGTCCTATAACATGGAATAAATATGTGAGAATGGAGGATGGTATATATTTTAGGCTGAATATAATTTTAATACAGAATATAATTAATTAGATATCAGATTCCTTGCCGAAAAAATAAGGCTTTATTTTTTGAAGTATTATTCTTATATAATTTCAGTGTTAAAGTTTATATAGATACTAATGAGATTGCAAATGATATAGAAATTTTAGTTATTATGCTTTTTTTTCGTATTAGGTAAAGAGATCTTTAGAAGAACAGCACTCAAAAGTAGCCAATACTTGCTTGGCTCTAGTCAAAAGCAAGAACTGAATATTCTCATTTTAATAGTATTCTTATTTTGTGTTATTAAACCGTCAGTTCAAAATCTTAAGCTCCAATATTAATTTGACATCATAAACATAAGAATTTTTGTATACATATTTTTATTTAATTTTTTCTGTATTGAAAATTGAATAAATGTTTTTTGTATAATCTTCCATTTTATTTTTAATTTCATTCTTAGTTTCATTGAAGTTATTTTCAGTTTAAACTAAACTTGGAAAATATATCATAAAACAAGATTTATTTGCAAAAACATATGTCAGTTTTGTTCAACAGAATAATCTGTAAATATTTGTCGTTATCTTCCTGTTGCTTCAAAAAAAGCATTTTATCAATATTCAAAAATAAATTTTTCGCTATACTTTAAATAAAGAATTTTTTCAAAATAATTTAAATTATATTTACTTATATAAAATATTTATGTATTTTTTAAATTCTGTACAATTTGTTGTATTAATAATGTCTATAAAAGTTAATTTTGTACTTATGGGCCCATAGTAAACTAAACTGAAAAATAAGTAGTGTGACGATTTTTTCTTGGGAGTGCTACACTCACACGTAAAACTAAATCGATATAAAAAATGTAATAAATGGCTGATTAATTTTCTTGATATTGTATGTAATTTAAAAACGACTTTAATTATTGAAATGAATTAAAATGTCATAGTCCCTTGTAGTGTTATATTATTGAATAAAGAAATCATATATCTTTATATTGTAATTGTCAAAAAAAAAAAACATAAATCCTTAAAATAAAGAATTCTAAATCTAATATTTGCATTAAATTGTCAATATTAAAAAAAACCAGAAATGCTTCTGTAAAAGATTGAAATTCACTCTTTTTTCTATCTAATTTACCCCTTTAGACGATAAGTTGTTACTCCTCTTAAAAGGAGTGGTTTACCCACATCTTTCAAAAGAGTGAATTTCTATCTAAAGATTGGTTGAGTTTTGTCACAATGAAAGAGTGAAATTTCTCTCATTCTGAGTGAAATTCTCTCGATAATTTTAAAGGTGTAGTGTTTTAAAATTCAAGTAACGATAAGTTGCATTAAAATATTTTTTAAAATATTATTGAACAAATACAACATTAAGTACATATGTTAAATTAAGATTTATAATACTTTGATAAAATTTCTCGTTAATATGTAACTTGTATTTTTTATATAACACAAATTATTGTATTCTTATTAAAATTGCCTTGTAAAATTTTATAAATGTTTACAAGTTATTTCATTTTTATGATTTAATTTTCCATAAATTGTTATTTTTTCTAGAAAATGTTATATATCATAACAATTTCCAGTTTCATCTATTTTCCTTAAAAAAAAACATTTAAATACAACAGTTTCATCAAAACCCAAATAATTTTAGTTTAATGCATTAAGTTCTACAGTATTAAAGCATTATTCAGATTATAGCGCGAAAATTTATTAATAATTTAAATTAACTATTAAATATGTTTTATTGGCACCAGCTTTAATTTTGGGATTCTGTGTGGGAATATTAGTAAGTATTTTAATAATTTAACTTAGATCTTTCAATTAACTCTTTAAAAGTAATTATTATTCTCTTGTTTTGAAATTTTTGTATTTTTTTAAAAGAGTGGTATTTTTAAAAATAAAAGAAAAATATATATATTTAAAAATAAAAGAAGAAAAGAAAGTGTTTCTACAAGCAAACATTTTTTATATTAATTTTTCAATATTTTTCTCCATTTTGATATTTTTTTTGATAATTTATAATTTTGATTTAAGCACTTATTAACATTCTTCTATTCCCTATAAGACTGATTAGTCATTTAGTTAATATTGATCATCATAACGGATAACTTAATAATGTAGTAGCTAATATGTTGTAAGGCATTCGTAACATTACAAAGGAAACATTTTTCGGGAAAAAAAAAAAAAAAACTTTTTTTTATTTTTCAACCTTATTGACGTGTGTAAAAGAAGAATACTCAAAAACACTGTCATTAACAAATTTCGAAAAATTTTCATCTAAGTTAAAAAAAAAAAAATCATCTTTGTCTTTTAATAGGGGATATAGTATCGAACATAAGATCTTCCACTTCGAAGATAAGGGTGCTATATTTAAGGATTAATGCTTTTATTAGTAAAAGTATAAAAAAGACTGAATTTATTAGTGAACAATAAGTAATGGAAGTTGCACTTTTGCATCCCGCTTGTGCATCTCTTGGGATAATACTTGGAAGTTTTCCGGGTTTAATCCTTTGAGACCCTTGAATATCTCCACTATCTATGAAAAGTTGTCCCAGAGGCTTTTCAACAGCCATTATGCTGCCCACTGTGTGGTTTCAAAAGTATAGGTATTGGCGCCACGATGGTAGGAGTTTCAAGGTAGATAAAGTTGCAGAACGATATACTTCTGTCTTCTGTAATGATGTTCCGTTGTGTAAGGATGATCGCATTTATCTTTGCAAGGAGGAATTCTTCAGATTTCCTCCCTTTTGATGCTTGAATACGGCCTGCTTTGTCTGAAAGGAATAACGGATGGTAATTTAATCGATGGAAATTCAATACTTTACAACGGTCATCAATTGTTGGATATCCACTGCGCGGTGTCAAAGCAATGTTACTTTTAGCTCACTGTGTGGTCTAAGACGATGACACTGCTTTTGAAAGCGAAATATGTAGGTTCGATCACACTTATTGTTGAGCTTCATAGACTGGCTGGAAATTTCTGGGGCTATAGCCAAAAAATCAGGATTTTACTGTACAAAAACGTCACTGAAAGAATACTTTGCCACGAAGCAGCAATCTGGGGAGCCTTGTTAACAAATAAAATGGCCCTAAAACTATTATCTATTCAACGAAGGTTTCTTCTTGGTATCACGGGAGCTTTCTGTTTAACACCCACCTCCGCTCTCCAGATAATTTATGGCCTTCCTCCCCTGTAATTGATAATAGAAGCAGAAACAAAATACATACGACTCACCAGAGGCAAAATTCAGTGTCTCGATCCACCGCTCCTATCACTTTCAGATATAGAAAATAAAATGAGCATTGATTCCTTCTACTCTGGTCTGTTTAATCTGAGTAAAAAAGTCTGTGTCAAAAAAAAAAAAAAAAAAAAAAAAAAATACACAGATGTCAAGGCCGCCTGCAGAATCTCTTCAAATTTTCACAGATGGTTCAAAGCTGGAAGAAGGGGTCTGCTCAGATTTTGTAGCCTATAAAAATTCAGTACAGACGCATGTTTGGAGAACAAAGCTGAGAGAAAATGACTCAGTCTTCCAAGCCGAGGTTCTGGTTTTAGACGATGCAATTAAATTTAAGAGAACACCAATGCCACGATTTGGTCAGACATCCAGGCAACTCTCAAATCAAGCTACAATCCCATTTCATCAAGCTCTCTCGTCAGATCACTTCAAAGTTATTTGCTGGACTTTTCTTCTATCCAACTTCAATGGGTTAAAGCTCATGTGGGAATAGAGGGTAATGAGGCAGCTGACATGCAGGCAAAAGCGGTAACCTCTTCTTCTCATCATCCTGTAGATATCACCCTACCACGCTGCTCACTCAAGCATATCCTTCACAACTGGATCAAGGAGAAATGGCAGGACGATTGGTCCAATTCATCTACTGGTCGTCTAGTTCATGAAAATATCTCTACAGTTTCCAGCAAATATTTAAACTGTACCAGGGATGAAATCCTTTTCATGATCGGCCACGGCCCATTCCCTACTTACTTCTAAGTGGGTCTAACGGACACCCCAAATTGTACTTGTAGTAACGAGGGAGACCGAACACACTATCTCACGATCTGCCCACTCACATCCACGTGGCATTTATCAACCCTTGCAAAGCAGTGGGTCATTAATTGGAAATGAGCCGTACTTTCTAACAAGACCTCTAGACTAAGACTAAAAAACCACTATGTTGAGTTTTTTAAGAAGGCTTACAAAAACTTTACTCCTTCATAAGCAGTTTTAAGAAAAGTTTATAAGTACCATAAGGATTTATAATATTAAATATAAACACGCATGTACCTTATATAAAAACCATATTAAATATTTGAAATATATGTACATACATATGTACAAAAAAAATTTTACTTATAATGTGTAAATATAGAAACAATTTGTAATAAAGCTAATTTGTTTCGTTCAGTAAAAACAACCTCGAGATAATGTTACAACATTCTTTTTTATGCATTTAATCTGTTTTTATTTAATAAATTTCAATTGAACGGCAAATTTTTACCTTTTAACATGCATTTAAGTGCATTTCTATAACAAAAATAATTACCTTCATGGAGAATGCCATAACATTATATACAATCAATTAAAGAATATTTGAGGCTTTAGTAATCTTTCGTTGTTATTTGTGTAAATTATAATTTGCCCTTAAGGACTATCAATAATTGAAACGTCAAAATTCCAACTACTTCTGTAATAAATTGTACTCCCAAGATACTTTTGAGGAGAGTTAAAACAAAAAGTAACGTTTTCCTAAATAAATGTTATAACTGCTATTTTCACTTTTTTTATCAAGATTAATTTTTAATTAAATAACCTGCTGAAAAATAAGTTAAAATATACATTTATAAAAAAAAGGGCAGCAAATGTAACAACTCAACGAGAACAAAAACAATTTCTTGGCAATTCTTGAATCTCGAGAATAAATCATTTTCAATTTATTTCAAATGTATATAATACACAGTTTTAAATTGTAATCAGTTTATCAGAACCCCTTTAAAATCATAGAAGTTTCTTATAAGAAATTGTTTTATGAATTATTTTATTTTCATCATTAATTCAGTGAAAAATATGCATGATATTATCAATGAAATGGTATAATCATATATACATTTATAATATGAAATTCTCATTTTTTTTATATTATTTTCTTTCAACCAAACTTCTGCATCGCCTGTGATTCCATTTAAGTGCTGGAAAGGTTCGGTTTTCTTATTTTTATGTCTTCAACGGATTTTTCGGAACGGACTACTTGTCTCCCAGAATATTGACGCTTTCCGGAAATCCGTTCGATGATTGCAGTTAAAGTAACTATGTTTTCTTTACAAGGTGTGTTTTCTGTTAATAAAGAATGAAAACAACAGGTATTCAAAATTTTCAAGTCCTTTTGATTTGTAATCTCAACAAAATAGAAAACAGCTCTCAAAGTGTCCTTGATAAAGTAAAGCTCTTTGAGAGTGCGCAGTAAACTCAAATATTTTATTTTTGTCTAATATAAATACGTATATAATTTTTTAGTTGTGTGATCCTTTCATTTTAACATGCAAACGAGTTACTGTTTATTATTGAACAGGCGCGTATTCTATCATATGGTGCAGCGTTTATTTATTGAATAATTTCTGCAATTTTATGAAAAACAATATATAAATAACGATTATCTAAAATTATATGGTCTCAAGTAATACCCGAAACCCAATTTTACTTCTTATTTTTATAACTATCCCATTCAATTGTAACAATCCCATCTTTGAACAGAATCCCAAAATTCTTTGCTCTAATAAGAGATTAAAAAATTTGAATATAAGGGACCAATTTCAAAAAGTTATATTTTCAATATAACTTTTTGCTTAAAGTTGGAATATTTTTATTAAATGTACTTTATAAATCTCTTTGTTTAGACAAGAAACTTGGTAATCGATATGGAACAAACACAATTAAGTAAAAATCTGTTCATTTTAAAATAAAAATTATCTATTCAGCTTACAGAGATATATTTAACTATTTCCAAAAATATTTAATAATATTAATAATGAACTCAGCGAGAGAGAGAGAGAGAGAGAGAGAGAGAGAGCTCAATCGTATTATTTAAAAATATTTTCTTCAATCCATAACCATCAAGAAAATTGCTTTTAATTAGAATATTAAGATTCATTGGTAATATTAAACAGACGCTTTTATGACAACTTAAATTTTTCCATTTCTACATTAATGATTTTCAACTGAAACATACCCTGTTTTTCTTTCTTGATGGGGGGTTTTAGCAGCACTCAAAATGTAATATAAAATAAATTACTTTAAATAGCATTATAGTTGTGCAGCAATAACGTTTTGATTTGCGAGTGCAACTGTATCTTGGACGGAAAATGATTCCCTGACTGATTAATCAACGTCACAGTGCTTACAGACACGAAATAACGGCGAGAAATCTGATTTCGAAGCTTCACTTACAAAGATAACTTCACAGTATTTGAACAGCCAATAAAAACAACGGTATTATTTATTGAATTACTTTTAAATAAGAAGGATCTTTCTATTTAAGTAGGAATGGACTTCATTATTAAGAGTTAAATAATTTTTCAAGTACAAAATATGACTGTTAAAGGATGTTTAATGCAAGAATTTTGAGTAATTTTATGGTAAAACAAAGAAAAACAGTTGAAGATTATCTTCTATTTTGATTTTCGGTGAATAAAATACAACTTAAATGTATGTTTTAAATACTATTAAATAACTTTGTATTTTTGGAAAATGAAACAATTAAAAACAAAATTTGAAACATTAGTATATTTTTAGCTGTTATCTTAAAACTCTAGAAGAAAAAAATTTTAACATATTATTAGCCAATAACTTTGTCTATAATGTGTATTTTATTTAACATGAGTTTCAAATGAAATATGCGATATTTTTTGTTAACTCTTTGATATCATAAATATAAAGGAAGTAGAAGTATTTAATTCTATTTTATTGCGCTTAATGATCGACTAATCTTTTTGTAAACTCTAAAGTTTTTTTTATTATTATGATTGCATTTAAATTTAAATAAAATGCATTTTACAATGAAAAAGAAGAAAGAAAAACAATGAATAATTTATTCAAGGTATTTATTTTCGAATGAATATAAAAACTAATAATGACTATAATATTTTAATGAAAATATTAATGTAGTAAATATATGTTAAAGATTATAAAAATATCAAAATTGAGCTGAAAGTTTCATAATTTCCCTTTTAATATTTAAATTTAAATATAATGTTTTTCTGAAGTTACAAAAGAAATAAGAAAAAAATCCTACCGATGCTAATTTGTAGAGTGTTAGATTTCAATGGGTACCATAAGGTATCATTATAAATGCCAATTATATAGGCAGCTACGACGTTTACAAACTTGAGAGGAGGAGCTTTAGAAAGAACGGTACCTCACAGCCATTCAAATCGAAAGTAACTAAATAAGGGAGACGCAAAAGACTGCTATTCGATAACTTATGGTGTGACTCCACCCGTACTTAAAAAAAGGTGTATCTAAGAACTTATATTGTATTTTTGCTCTTGCCAGTGCTCAATTAATTTGGCAGATTTCACTAATGTGAAATATTAATGCAACACCTGCTCTATTACATAAATATCTTGCTTAAATTCCTTTACATTCCTAAAATTAAAAGTATAAACTTCAATAAGAATGAATTCCTGATTAAAATGCTAATTACATACATTTAAAAATACATGATTTATGGCAATCTTGCATTAATTAAATAATTTTTAAATAATGTTGCTCAGAAATTTTATATAAATGCATTTTTACAGTAACTCAATTTTATTTCTCAATTTTAAGTTATAATTTATACTCTGTGATCATAATATATATATTTTATATCAAATCAACCAAAAGAATAAAACATTAAAACTTTATTGTATATAATAATACTAAATAGGTATTTCTTATACATCTAAATAAATGTTTAAAAATATATATTCATGCTCTTTATTAATAAGGTTTAAATTTAATACACTACTGGCCATTAAAATTGCTACACCAGGAAGAAATGCAGATAACAAAATGATATTTATTGGACAAATACATTATACTAGAAATAACAATGATTAAATTTTCCAAAAATTTGGCTGGATATATCCTGAGAAATGAGTACCCAGAACAACCACCTCTGGCAGTGATAACAGCAGTTATACGCCTGAGCATTGAGTCAAACAGAGATTGGATTGCATGTACAGGTACAGATGCCCATGCAGCTTCAACACGATGCCACAGTTCATCAACCGCAGTGACTGGCGTTTGGTGATGAGCCAGTTGCTCGGCAACCATTGACCAGACGTTTTCTATTGGTGAAAGATCTGGAGAACGTGCTGGCGAGGGAAACAGCCGAACATGTTCCGTATCAAGGAAGGTCCGTACAATTCCGGCAACATGCGGTCGGGCATTATCCTGCTGAAACGTCGGGTTACGCAAGGCTCGAATAAAGGGTAGAGCCACGGGTCGTAACACACCAGAAATGTAACGTGCACTGTTCAAAGCACCGTCAATGGGACAAGAAGTGACCGAGACGTGTATCCAATGACACCCCATACCATCACACCAGGTGATGGGCCAGTATAACGATGACGAATGCACGCTGCCAGTGTACGTTCACCACGATACCGCCAAACACGGAGGCGACCATCATGATGCTGTACACAGAACCTGGATTCATCTGA
The DNA here is from genome assembly GCA_030067965.1 of Latrodectus elegans. NCBI lineage: Eukaryota > Metazoa > Arthropoda > Arachnida > Araneae > Theridiidae > Latrodectus > Latrodectus elegans. The sequence goes on along the minus strand of CM057817.1, from coordinate 103,555,372 downwards.
GAAGATGACGTCTCGCCATTCGTGCGCCCAGGTTCGTCGTTGATCACACCATTGAAGGCGCTCTTGTCTATGACGCAGCGTCAAGGGAAGCCGCAGCCATGGTCTCCGAGCTGAGAGTCCATGCTGCTGCAAACGTCGTCGAACTGTTCGTGCAGACACTTGTTGCCTTCCAAACGACCCCGTTTCTTGACTCACGGCTCGTGATGTGGTTGCACGATCCATTACGGACATGCGGATAATATGCCTGCTTTCTCGGCTGCTAGTGATAGGTGGCCGTTGAGATCCCGCATGGCATTCCGTATTAATGTCCTGAACCCATCGATTCCATATTCTGCTAACAGTCATTGGATCTCGATCGACGCGAGCAGCAATACTGCGATAAGATAAACCGCAATCCCGGTACGCTACAATTTGACCTTTATCAAAGTCAGAAACGTGTTGGTACGCATTTCTTCTTCTTACACGAGGCATCACAACAACTTTTCACCAGGCAACAACGTTCAAATGCAATTTGTGTATGAGGAACCGGCTGAACAATTTCCTCATTTAAACACAATGTAGGTGTCGCTACTGGCGCCTGCTTTGTCTGAATGCGCTGAAAAGCTAATCATTTGCATATCACAGCACTTTCTTCCTTTAATATAAATTTCACGTTAGTAGCATATCGCCTTCTTGGCGTAGCAATTTTAATGGCCAGTAGTGTATTTAGATATGTAAAGTTTTTCAAAAACAAGTTTTTTACGTCACAATTATAATGTAATCGCATAATATATCATCATCGTCAAAAATTCAAAATTTCATATGCTTTATTATTCAGCACCTGTGTCGATTAGTTTTTTATTAAATTGTCCTAAGAAGTTGACAACTCTATTTTTCCTTCACATTTTGAAGCAAATGAATGCAATTTGCTCATTTTCTTGGCAAACGCAGTTGGATATAAATATACAAACATCTTCTGTAAAACATAAGATTAATGATAAATATATTTTGTATTTTTTTTAAGAATCATGTTGGATAACTAACAGAAGTAGAACTGTTCCACCTGAAGAACTTGGATTCATCAATCCTGATATTCTATATCAAGTGTATGTAAACAAATGATTACTAAGAACATAACATTTTTCAAAAACATAAAGAATTATTGATTTTAAATGAAGATTAAGTTTTAGCGTTAAGTTAAACCTGGAAGTAATACCGCATATATAGCTATTTTAAAGAGTATAGCTAGCTCATGCAATTTGTGTTTAAGAATTTCAAGTGTTTAAGACATTATTACTAAATGAGATTCAGTAAAAGCAAGCCTTTATCATTGGGAATATGCATTCTGTTCATTTACAGTAATAATAAATATAAAAGTAGCAATTCTAGCCTCGGATATTCAGTTTTTATACAAACATTCAAACATCCTCGTTAGGATGCACCTTGGTCATTATCTGTCAGTGACTGTATTGAAAACTTTCAAAGTAACTCTATGACATTCCTTCTGATGAGATGCATGACTCATCTCATTGTGTTCAGTTTAATAATAAATTTTAAAAGCTCAATACCTCTAAAATGTTTATAATGTTGAAAGGTGTATCTTCTTAGAATTTTCCTGTCATTGGACCCACTAAAAATAATTAGTAACACTTTCAAAGATCACACACATTTTCACTTTTGCTATTAGCGACCATGTTTCAAATGCATATGTTAATACTGGTCTTATGAGAGTTTTATATAGTAAAATTTTAGTTCTTTTAATCAGGCGGGAATTTAAAAATCGCTCGCTAAATCCACCATGTTACGTAAGCTAGAATTAAGTGAAAATTTAAATTTAAAAAAAAATCAGTTAAAAGTTTACAATTAGGTAATCCTAGATTCTTTAGCTATTTTTTGACACCAAGATGTAACTGACAAGATGGCTACAACAGAAAAGTTATCCAAAAATAAATTTACCAGAAATTAAATTTTATCACCAAGATATATTTTTTGCCAATCCAAGGGGTATCTGATTCTATAGCGCACATGTACATAATCATGTTACATCATACAAATGAAAAGAAAAAAAACATTCTGATTTAATAAATCAGTTAGGTGCATTTTATTATTTGCACTGGCAAATAGGAATAAGCCATAATTATTCATCAGAATGTATTTTACTAACATTGATTTTGCCTACTTTATAACAATTAACTATTTGAATTACCAATCGTTTTAAAGAATTTAAAATACAGAAATTTCCTTTTTAATAATATGTATATAATTAAAAATGAGCTTTCTTTGTTTTCATAATTATCTTATTTAACATTAACTATCTCAAGACATATCTTAAAAAGAACAATTGTTAAATGTTTACGTACGGGTACACTATGATTTTTTTGGTGATTCTAAAATAAGAATAACAATTAAACCCAAGCAAATCATAACACATAGAAAACTGCAGGCTGTGAAAATCTTTTTGCACACATATGTTAAAGCATTTCATTTAAGTGAAGATAAAAGAAGTATAGGGTAAACAAGAAAGTTCTTGCATTTTCACGGTCATTCAATAAAAAAAGAATGAGCATGCAAATTAGTGTTTGATTTGTGTGAGACATTAGCCAGTTAAGAATAGTGCTAAAGAGTAGAGAACTGTACAAAGGGTAAAATACGCCAAGAGTTCGATAAAGTGCGCCAAACTGGCTTAATGATTCGGAATGTGTTTTCATGAAGAGATTTTCATTTTAGGACTTAAGGTGATCGTATGACATGCTCGAAATTCGTTTTGTGTATAACCCTTGTGCTTAATGAGTAATTTTATTTGTTTACAATTTAAGAATATGCTATGTTAATGTTCCCATTACTGGACTTTAAAATTTTTTTAAAGTTATATTATCTCAAATTTTTATAAGATGCATTGTTTATAATTTTTAAAATATTGTTTCGAAATTTTGAAAACTATATTTTTTGAATTTTTTTTAAATTATATTATTTCGAATTTTTATTTGGTCGTCTAATAAAAGATCTGTACGGGGTGCTTATCAAGTGCAGGGTCAGTTTGATTCATACTTCACAGAGTATGTATGGCAGAGAAAGCATAAAGAAAATATAGTAAAAGATTTCTTCGAAGCTCTTAAAAACGTTCTTTCCTCAGCCAGGTGAGTTATTTTGTTTTTAATTAAAATTTCATTCAGAGCGATTATTAGAAACTCTAGTTTTTATTAAAATGCGTATTTTGTTAACGTTAGAAATTTAGCTTTATTGCTGGTTGTCACTGTACTAGGTAGCGCTACACTGAAGTGTTTTTTAAGGTGAGTGCAATTGCATGGTGTATTAAAATTCGAGTTTCAATAAATTTATTCTAGTTATTAGAATTTTAAAAAGTGGACGATTTCAAAGCTCAAATTCAAACGCGATCAGCATTGGTAGCCTAATATTGCACATAGTGACGCAATTTATGTCGGCAATAGAGCTGTGGAGTGCTTGGCGCGAAAATTAGAAATCGTGCCAAACCTGTACAGCTCCGTCGTTTTTTACAAAGAGTAGGAATATCAGTTTTTATAAGAGAAGTAAAAATTAATTGCACTGTTACACTTAACATTTTTTTAAAATGTTACCAAAATTTGACTGCGGCAAAATCACTGAAATCATATATAACCTGGAAGATTACTTTAACAAATATTTGATACATTATTGGTATCTAACTATATGCTCAGTTAATTTTACTGGTGTAATTTTACAAAATTAACAAAATATGCAGATGTCTGGATTTTAAACACCAATTATAAAATTATATAGTTGATATATTAACATAAAATTATTTGACTAAATTTTATATTAAGGAATTCATATCGGCAAATATTCATGTGAAATTCATTTTATGCCCATTTAATTTATTATTAATTAAATAAATAATGAACAATAGACATATGTATCTCCTGTTTACCGTTATCACCTCCTGTTCTACTTCTCTGCCAGCTCCGTATCAACTATTTGTGGAGGGTATATACGCAATATTGAATCGATGAAAGCCATAAATTTGTCACACATGTACTTATTTTTCTTGCACCACACATATTAAGCTAGAAAGTAATCTAGTCCATTTTTAACTTTTGAGACACTGCCATATCACGTTTAATTGCTCCCCACGTTCCCGCAATTTTATTAGCGAGGGCACCTGTCTGGGTCCTTAAAATTCAGATTATCATTTACCTTCAGATTCACAAAAGCTTCATTAGAGAGGCAATCGCAGCTGTCTGAAATTACTGCCGAACTCAGAAGAATAAACTCTCTAATCATACTCAACAAAGTATCACACATTCTATCATCTATAACTTTCATAAACCATTTACCTTCTACACATTTAACCCGATTAGATTTACGTTTACCCCAAATTTATTCTCATCTAACTCAAACAATCACACTGTCTCGACTCAATTTAATGCTGCTTTCAATTATTTCTTCCATATAAACCTTACGGCAAAAAGACCGAAAATGAAGAACTGTCTTTGAAGAACATTTACTCTCTTTCATATTAAAGTCAATCTTACTCTCACTCACCCGCATATAAACCTAAACTAAAATATCATTCATCCTCAATCTACTCAATTAAAAAAAATGAACTCTATCTCACACTCCTTTTAATGTCCTTTCATTTTAGATTTACACCTCTATTCATATTCTTCACTTATTTCTTTTTAATCAATTTCATATCCTTACCAAACTTACAATACTCACATCTTCAACAAACCAGCTTTCGTACCAAACTCCAAAGTCTCCTTTATTTCATCCAATCCATACAAACATCTTAAATATGCATTTTCATCATACCACATAACACCATTTTTTCCAAACATTCTTGTACTCCCCTCAGACATTCCCCATGCAGCAATAATCACAAAAATGTTTTAAAGTGAATGCAGAGGAGGAAACACACAATATAAAATGGTTGAACTAAAATTAAATGTGGTAGCTGCAGATTTTGATCAAAAGGATTAAAAAAATTCCAGGTGGCCAGAAAATATTTTGGACAAATTTGCCATTAAAGGTAACCGTTCAGTAAATCTGAGAAAGAGATCGCTTGGTAATGTTTGTTTTACAACTGCAAAGAGGGTTATCAGTTGCTGCATCAAGTCAGTGAATATGTCAGGTGTTGGAAGGTAGTGAGTGAATGAAAATACTGAGGCTTTGTTTTACAAATTCAAGTCAGGAGACATATCGTGATGACAGTGGTATCAGTTGGATTAGCCATTCAAATGGTTCATTGTGATCTGCTTCTAAAGGGATAAACGGTCACAGCTGAAATGTACTTGCAGTAATTCGAACATGCACAACAAGCTTTACAACAGAAGGACCAGCCCTAGTTTACCCAAAAGGTGTACGATTTTTGGGCAATACTGTGAGGTCGCATGTTGCGCTGGTAACAAGGAATACCACGCAACAAATTGATAAGCAAAGTTTATGCTATTCTTCTTACTTACCTGTCCTTGCACCATCACATCACTATTTTTTCCTTGTTTTTATGTGGAGGGAAAAAGTGCTGTTTAATAAAAAAATTAGACATAAGTAGATATAAAATGAAAGTTCACCAACATGCAGAGCGTGGAGCCAAGTTTTATCATTGTTGGAGTGGAGCAACGTCGTAAGTTTGTAGTCTTATACGAGGGTTTAGAGTGATGTCATATGTTTGTGATCTTATATGAGGGTGTCATCACTAATCAGATTGTGTGTGACGTCATATATAGTCTTGAATCGTGTTGCCGTCTATTGATAAATTTTCAAACTTTTCCTTTAATACTAATAGTGAGAGTGACGTCACACGCACTACTTGAATCATGCTGCCATCTATCAAGTGAGGAACTTTCAAATCTTAGCATTCATGCTGATGCTGCCCTCTATGGGAATAATTTTGAACTGTTTATTTTTATTTTAAAAATTCAAATTTGCCAGCTGTGGGTACAGAACATCGCACCTCAGCCGTGGTAATCCAATGAGCTACTGGACCTTGCTTGGGAAGAGGTTTTTATGATTTATTATCAGAGGGATGATTAAGACTAAAATTTTTTTGTGATGATTTTTATATTTAAGGATTATAATGTACTTTAAAGTGTATAATAATACGCTAATTATTTTTTAAAGTTATAGAATAATAAAAATATGTTAGTTAGTTAGTAAAAAATATGTTTGTCTGGTACCAGTTTTATACCAGAAAAAATATGAAATAAATATTCATATTGAAAGAATACATAGTAGATCGAAAATATAACTTACGGCAATAATATTTTAAATTTCAAAACTCCAGATTTCAAAAGTTTACATTCTTGTTTCCGATGAAGCAATATTTTGGAAGAAACGAAATACTAACCTTATGAACAATAAAAAGGAAGGGAAGTTCATGCGTTTTCCTAGAGTTTGAAGGTAATTAGCTCTCGATCCCCTTCATTTCTATTCCAGGAAAGCAATTCCCAAGGGGGCATACTGTAGTGCTATTTTATGAAAAATTTCCCTTTCTTTGAAGGTCAGTCTGGTGCGGGACACAATATTTTTGACAAAGGAAACCGCTAATATGAAACACGTTTCAGCAGGAATTTTCTCACGAGTGTAATGCGTCACCAGACTGAATCGCTACAGCAGTAAAAGCCTAAGATAAAAAATATACAAGGGTTTTATTTTTATTTTGGGACGCAATGGATAGTACTATTTCACTAAGTCTCAATAACTACTGAAACGGATCTTTCTATATCGCTTCTTGATAACTTAAGTAAAATCTGACTTTTCTGTTATTATAAGTACATTTAAATACTGACACAAAAGTTTTCATTAATATTATTTTAGATATATGAAATTTTCTTTTTTTGTGCATAATAATTTATTGCGTTATTATAATAAAAAAAAATAAGATTAAATTTTCACATTTTTATCATAAAAAGATATAAAAAATATTAGTGAAGTGCTGCTTGTTAAATAAAATGATTTAATCTGTTATGACAAATTAAAAATAGCACATCAAATAATATTTCAAAACACTGAAATTTCGACAAAAAACTTTTAAGTTTTGAATTTTTGAATAATTATAACATCCTGAAGGGTCCAAAAAATAATATTCATTGAACGTCTTTTTTAAATTTTATTTTTTTTATTTTTTTATATTGAGTAAAACAAACTTATTTGTTTTGTTAATATTATTGTTATGACTTTTTTTAGTATATAATTTGACTTTGATAACCTGTATAACAATTGAGTCATAAAGGGCACTGTGAATCTTGGCGTATTCACACAATTAAATAGGTGTCTTTCATGAGCATACCCTTCTGTCTAAGTTAATAAATCCAAAAATTAGCCTATAACATTAATACAAATAATTTGGTAAATATTTTTATACTAAAATGAAAACCTTTCATATGCATTCAAATGGAACTGACCAATCTAATATTCCAAAAATTTTATAGGAAAAAATCAAGGTATTTTCGTTATTTACACATTTACAAGATTTGTAGTAGAAAACAATGGAGCACAAACTCTGAGCAAAGTATGAAACTTAAAAAGGGAAGGATTAAAAGAATGAAAATCGATAGTCTAACTAGTTAAGAAATGAAAATCGAAGCATGGATAAAAGAACAAACTTTTTAAAAGGAGCTAAACCATGCAAAATTATTATTGATAAAGAAATATAAGAGTAAGAGTTTCATTTATGGAGAGCTCCTGCAGCTCCTCCTCATTTTTCATCAACAACCTCTTTTCTTTTCCAAATCAGATTCCTCCCTGGAACTTTTTTCTTACTTTTCCCTTGACATGAAACAATAACTATAAATTGCAAATTTTATTTCTCAGAATAAAATTGATATTATAATAAAACTAAGATTGAAATTTTCTGAAGCATTTTGTTTAGCTTTGAAATGATTTAGTGCCTCTCTGTAAGCTGCGCCCGGGACATGATAAGCCCCGTCACTACGCCACTGGAGAAATGTTGTACTGAGATCCAGTCAATTGTCTATGAAGACCAAAACGATATTCGTGAGAATCTGTCTGAAATTTTCCCATTAAAACATATTCCATATTTAATATTTTTGAACAATAATCTACAATTTTTATAAGAGCATTTGTAATATGTGTTAATGCTAAGTGAGTTTCTGCACTTAATTTTCCTCTATCACTTTTACAGTTTTTCCAATTATTTAACCATAATGAAAATTTTTTAAAAAAGGTTAAGCTTTTATCAGTAGATGTATTACTTAATGGTTTTTGATATTAATTTGTTTTTGCATTCCCTTTAAAAACACTTTTTACATTAACAATATCGGACCAAGTGGTTATGGGATTTATAAATATAGCTGTTTCTTTATAGTTAAGTAAATCGAAAATAGGTCCTGCAGTTGTTAGCCCCTCTGAAATATGACAAGTAAAAATTTTATGAACTGATTTTACATTTTGCTTTTCTAAATTTGATGGACAAAGAGATTTAGAAGAGAGGGTGTGACAATATTTGACAGTATTAATGGATTCTATTTCATGCAGTCTCCTCAAGGTGTTAAAGGATGCTGTTTTTAATTTTTCATCAGGAAATATCAAATCAAAATTTGGATAGTAAAACGCTACTTCTGAATTTTTCTGGTTAAGCCAGTTATTCCTTATACTTTTAAGTAAATGTACAGAATCTAACAAAAAATATAATGGTCTATTTGAATCGATGGGATGATTATATTTAGTTTGGAGAGAAAGTTAGTTTGTCTGAAAACAAGGACATAGACTTCCTGTTAACAGCATTGTTATCGCTACATATACAAAAGATATGAAAACCATTTTTTTTCTAAGCGAGTTATTACATTATTTTACTGGTGTAAAGTTTCTCCTGATATTGTTTTTATTGGATATATATGTACAACATCTTTGTAAGTTGAGCAAACACTTTAAATCATATATGTATAAGCGGTTGTTGATAGAGCATCAGAGTTCACAGAATATCCTATTAGATTACCACCCTTATAATCTAATGAAGCTTTTATGTGAATTTCATCCATTAATAAAACTACTTTTTTGTCCTTTTCATTAAAGTGAGAATATTTGTCTCTAATATAAAAGAAAATTATTCTTGTTCTGCTCTTTCAAAATTTAAAGAATATTGGGACAGAGAAATCTGTTCTTCTAAACCATCAAATAAATTTTCATTACTCTCACAAGTAATTTTCATTTCACAAATAACACACGAAGCACACACAATTTACACAAAGCAAATAAACTATTCTTATCATTAATTTTTTCAAAATTTTCTAACGCTTGTAATATATTATCTAAGGTATGAATATCATTTACAATCATAGGAAATTTAAAATTATTTATCTTATTAATTTGAACACCATTAATTGAACTTACCAAATTCAAATTTTCATCAACTGTTACCGATGATTCAAGAACAGGAACATTAGAAGGACTTATCAATGAAAACATAATTATATCCTTATTAGTAACAACAGTCCATGATGATGGAATTTTAAACTTATGTAAACAGTTCTTGAGTTCACTTAAAACTTTAAAGCAAAATTTATCCCTTTAGTCTTTTTCACTTTTTATACTTTTTTCTAAGGCACACGCAAAGTTCTGATTTTCAATTCTTACCTTCTTTGCTTCTGGCTCTTTTCGATGATTCATGGTTGTCGTTAGATATTTCGGACAACTTGGAAATATGGAGGGAATAACATCTAACTTCAATCGTGGGTGTCGTAAGGGAGAGCTCAGATTTTTACCTATTTTCTCTACATATAGCTCTGAACATCTCAGGGTATCACTCTGTGCAAAGTGATGCTCGTAAACCTAAAAAAAAAAAATAAGAAAAAAACGCTATTAAGATAAATGTAAACTACATACATTGAGTTGAATTCTCTAAGACGCTTTTAAAAGTTGTTTTGATTACATCATATATTTCATTCTGATAAAGTTCAAACAATATTTATAATCACTATTTTAACTGGTAAAAAATGATAAATTTTAATTAAAATTATCTAAGAGGTAGAATTTGTGATTTATTTTACAATTTAAATTATGTACAATGTAATTAAAATTATATCTTTCCTTTTTCCACTTCATATTATGGATTAACATAATGCGAACGTAAATAATAATTATTTCCTCAATATATTGAATAATTACTGCTACCACTATTATTTATTTCTGAATATGCAAAATGAGGAATAAATAAAGTCTCAAATGTTTCATTCCTAAATTAATTATTAATTTATAATATAATTATTCAGATGTAGCAAAAATGTTTAATAAATGCAGAAACTTAATATACCAATAATAATATATGATTAAAAAATAATTAATTTGATTAATTAAATAGTGAATATTTTTAGTAATTGTCAAACCTATTGAAAGTTTTACAAATAGAGACAAATGAACTACAGAATGAGGATTTTTTTTTAAGATGAAAAACCTACAATTATGGTTGATTGAAATAACATTAACTTTAATATTTCTTATCCATGCCACAAGCATGCGTTTTAAATTTTAAAAAAAATTGTATTTCACTGACGATTTAATTATTGTTATTTGAAATAAATAACATAAGATTTACCTCAGAATTTTTCGTCACTTTTAGATTTTCTTGAGGAGTAACAGCCAGCCACTTCTTTAGCATGTCTTCATTTTCAAGAAAGCTAAAGACAGGCAGATAGCTTTGGCTCTCCATCGTAGTTCGATCGGCAATGGATAACTGAACACTTGAATGGCATTTTTATGAAATTTCATGAATTAATCTAATACTTTTAATGAATAATCACACACACGTGCAAAATCAACTCTGTACAGAGACTGAAATGAGTCTAGCAGGCGACAGGAAATGGAAGGAGAAGCATCTTTTTATTTATATTTTTTACCATTTCCATTATGTTGTTTATTTTCTTTATTGTAATTTTCCATGCTTTTATCATAAAGTTGTAAACATAAGATTTATTTTAAGACTTAATGTATGATGTCAAAATTTTTACTTTTAATTTTCTTGTATAAATTCCTCATGCACAGTTTTATTTAAAAATAATTAAATAATAATAAAAAAAACAATTTTAGCAGTCACTTTTTATTTGGTCTATTAATGTACACGTAAGACAACCAAGCATATAATGTGCTAAAAGCGAGAACTCAAAACAGCTAACTCTTTAAAGGATGTATAATATCTTGAAAATTATTTGATGGTTAAATATATTATCTATGATTACCTTATTTAACTTATTTTTCACCATTTTCCTCATAGTTTGTAATGCACTAATGTATTTAAACTGCTGTTATTGCAATGTTAAAAACATACAAATGGAGAATCGGAATCTTTGATGACATAATCTCTGATTTGTAAATAGTTATTTACCATAATAAATAAATTACACAATCTTTCTTAAAAGAAAATTTCAAAAACATCTAACAACATTTCTACAAAGAAAATTATAAAATATTAATAAGAAAATAAGAAAAAAACAAGTTAAAAACATTCAGATAATATATAAAACTTTCTGTTAGGTTTTAAATTTGGCTTATATATTATTACATATAATGCTCAAATTTATAACAGACAAATTTTCAGAGAAAGAATGAACAGATTATTTTAAAAAGATCATAAACTCTATAATTTTTAAAATTATACGGAATAAATCTTAGAAATCGATACGCTTTTGCTTTTGTGTACCCTGATCAGTAAACTAGTTTTATTTGTCTATTGTATAACAATACTTGTTATGTATTTTTGTAGTAAAAGACAGTTGAAGAATTAAAACTGTCTCATGATTTTGCGTGACAAGTTCCACATCTCAACAAACATTTTTTTCACCAAACTTTAATACTACTAAAAGGAAGTAATTCCCGCAGAATTTAAAAAAAACGAAATTTCTTTGTGGGTTTTTTTTTTTCCACAGGAAAACTACTGGGATTAGTTTCATTAGAAATTATTTATTTGCAAATATTAAATATGATATGCTGAAAAATTATTGTTTAATTACATGCTGAAACATTTTGTGTAATAGTTTTATTTTGAAATATAAAATATATTTTTTGAAGATGGCAACGCACAGGAAATTTTTAAGGAGGTTTGTTTTAAGTATAGAATTCGAGGTGAAATGAGAATTAACATAGTTAGGATCCAGTTTTACGAGAGAAAGCAAAGGGAAGGGCATACTGTGAATTTCGTACTCTGAAATTTACAAGTAAAAAATGACGTGAATAAATAAATAAAAATTATAATTACCAGGGGAGCGCGTGAAAGCAGTAACAAATTGGTTCAGCTGTTTTAATTCTTCAAAAATTCAGTTCTGTTTCTGAGTTGAAAATAGAGTTAGGCTGAAAAGTCCTTTCAACTTTTTAACGATAAGTAGCGTCAATACAAATCGAATAAAAGGCTCTTTTGCAGTGGTTGTGTTATTTCTTCTCTGATTAGGAGTCTTTAACTGACCGTGTTCAACATGTATAAATCAAAAGATAAAAAAGGAAACGAAGCAGATATCAAAATTGAAATTATTAAATAAATAAAGTGAACTTTTAATTAAATGAATAGTATTACAAATCTATTTTTTAAAGCGGATAATATTTTTAATCTAATTCGTTTATTAGAATTGAAATCACTATTTACTTAAGCTGTTGTCGATGTCATTTAGTTCATCTTTCATTGTAAAACACAATGTATACATACATACATACATATATAGGTAGACTGGAATACTGTGAATATTATTTTATTTAAATATCCTACTCTCGTTTTTAATATAGATTGTAAATACCTAATAAAACTGAGTTTTCTAAGATTAAATAAAGTCATACTGGTGGAGCATTTCGTACATATAAGATTTCGTTCTTCAGAAAATCTTCTACAATCTAGCTTCCCAACCCGATATAAGTGCAACCAGATTTAGCACATTGGTTAGATTAGATGTTCTTTACATGTGTAATAATGTTGCGGATAACTTTATTACGAAAGTTTCCAGTATTACATTAGAATCAGGAACCTTTTAAGTCATACATTTCTTAATTCCTATGCTTAGGAATGCATATGCAAATCTTGTGAAAAATTCAAGAAAATCCTGATTTTACTTTTGACGCGAGGCTAAATAAAGGAAATAAACAGTTGCCTGCTGCAGTAAAGGATTTTGCCGACACTTGAGAAAAATACTATTTACTGAAATTTCCTTGCCATTCTATTTCTTAAAATTTCTGTAACATAAATGATACTAGAATTCACAGAAGCATACAAAGATGAGTCTTACTGTGGCAAATCAGGAGCATTGATTACATGAATTAAAGAATAGAAAAAAGTATGAAAAGTTGTAATACATATTTGAAAAATTTGATGAAAATTTGTTACAATGAATAAAATGAAAATGAATTTGTTATGTCTATTATATGTTCATACAATGAAGTATTACTAAAAACATAACAAATGTTTAACACTATTTGATTTCCGCCGTATCAAAATATAAAGCATTTTAATTCAGTTAATGTGAATTGATTCAATTTTTCCATCATTAATTCCAATTAATTTAAATGATTAACACTTTACTTTGCTTTCATTAAAAGAAAAATTACACAAAAAGTTTTAATTGAATTTATTCAATTTAATTTAGATTTTTTTAATCTTTTATTATAACCATCGTTTAATAAATTAAGGAAGAGGAGCTTTTATAATTGACTGACGTGTTTTCTGTATTACTTGTAGCAAAGTTTTACGAGAAACAATTGCTATAAATTTTAAATCTTCATGCACACGCGCCCGTTCCACCTGTGTTGCCAGAGGAAGTGCAAATTCAATCATTCTGGAAGTTTTAAAGAACGCATTAACATATTCATTTTAATCCATAACAAAAGTTTTAAAATTCTTCCTTTATTTTAATATCTTCAATCAAATGAAGGACTGAAAGAAATATTTGCTGAATCAGCCTTTTATTTCTTTCTTTTGTACCATCAGAATCTAGCAATCTTTCTATGCCTAATTTCAGCCAGCAATCTTTCTATGCCTAATTTACTCATGTTATAATAATATTTTTCTTTAAAAATGTATTTTTAGTATGTAAGAATAATGTGTAATATCATAAAAATAAATAAATAAAACTTTGGCATTAATTACAAGCAGACAAATGAGTGACAAATGAAACATTAAATAAGGAAATGACTTGTAAGTACGTCGATTCATAAAACTGAGTGAAAAAATCTTTTAATTTATGAAATTTTTGGCAAATTTTGTTTTCAAGACATACATTTTAAGCCAGAAAACACCTTCTAAAGCCTTTTCACGGATTTGCTTTCCCCTATTCTAGTCACAGTATTTGATAGGCCAAGTAGCACTGTGAGAGCTGAATTACTGTCCATCTCCTTAACAAATTGGAACGAAAATCGTATTGAAAATTATTTTTCCGAATAAAAACATCTAAACATTCAATAAATTATATTTAAATGAAAAGTTTTAAATAATAAGTAATTTAATATTTAATTTTCAAAACTCTACAAGCATAGGTTAGTAAATATTTATACTGGCAAAAATATGAATAAATTTATTCAAACTGAAAAAAAAAAGCAGACAAAAAATATATTACTTACGTCAATAATATTTTAAATGTCTAAACTCCAGATTTTCAAAAGTTTCAATTTTTGTTTCCAATGAAGTCACATGTTTGGGAAGAAACAAAACACTAACCATGTGAACAATAAAAAGGATAGAAAATTTATGTGTTTTCCTAGAATTTGAAGGTAACTAGTTCTTGATCCCCTCCATTTCGATTCCAGGAAGACAATTCCTTACGCAGCATACTGCAATGCTATTTTATGAAAAATTTCCCCCCTTTCTTTGAAGATCAGTCTGGTGCCGGACACAATATTCTTGACAAGCAGAACAGCTAACAGGAAACATGTTTCCGCAGGAATTTTCTCACGAGTATAAAGCAATTCTAGACTAAAAAGCTACAAATAAAGTTGAGATAAAAGTACAAGGGTTTTCTTTAATTTTTATTTTGGGCAATGGATAATATAATTTCTCAGTTTCAGTAACAAAGGAAACTGATCTGTCTATATCGCTTCTTGACAACTTAAATAAAATCTGATTTTTCTGATGCTATTAGCACATTTAAACTCTAGCAAATTTTCATTAATAATATTTTAGTTTTATGAAATTTTCTTTTTTTGTGAGAAATTTTTCATTACGTTATTTTAATCAAAATAAGATTAAATTTCCACAAATTATATTATAAAAGTAAATTAAAAATATTAATGAAATGCTGCTTATAATATATTACGAACATTCCATATGAGTAATTTATATTATGAAATATCGCTTATGAGAAATTAAATACCATGTCAAATAATATTTCAAGACACTAAAACTTCAACAAATTTTTTTATCTTTTAAATTTTTGAATAATTACTATATCCAGAGGGGTGCAGAAGAAATAATATTCATTAAACGTTTTTTTTTTATTTTGAGTAAAATTAACTTATTTGTTTTGTTAATCTTATTCTTACCACTTTCCTTCATATAACTAGACTTAAACTAGCTGTATAACAATTAGGACTGAAAAAGAGTATTGAGAATCTTGTGTGTGTGTGGCGTATTTCATGAGCTTACTTTTCTGCAATCTTGCTTAAATAATATATCCAAAAATTAACATATAACATTAACACACAAGTAATTTGGTGTATACGTTTATTCTAAAATAAAAATCTCTCATATGCATAAACAGGGAACTGATCACTCTAAAATTCCAGAAATTTTAAATGAAAAAAAAAATATATATATATATATATATATATATATATACAGGGTGTCCACTAAAGTCCCTTGCCACCCTCTTAACTTCGGAACGGCTATTGCTATATTCATAAAAGTGGTGTCTAGGTATAGCAAAGCAGCAATGCGCTAGTAAATGAAACAAACTACAGCGCCACCTAGTGGAAAACAGAGGAGTTAGCATTCCTATCTCGAAAACGGAACGAGATAGAGAGAAAAAGTGATTTACAAAGTTGTATAGCATCCTCGATTTAGTACGAAACGATACCTTGTGGGCATGAATATGAAGAATACAACGGTTAAAACGCGCATTGTTTCGTGCTGTGACGTAACACATCGTACGTGTGCATAGTTAAAAAAAACAAAAAATCGTTATCGTACTTAAATTTTTCAGTTTTATTTCGAAATGGGAAGAACGGAAATATTAAAAATAATTCCAACATTTTGAATTCAGTATGCAAATACGTAAGAAACGCCACGCCTGTTCACATGAGACAGCTATAAAAGAGTCATCTGTTTGGGGCTTTAGTATGTTGATGCCCATGATCATGGCTGAGTATTCCAAATTTAAGTATTGTGAGATGGTTTTACTGAACGTTGAATGTCGACGCAAGGCACGATCAGCAGCAAGGTTGTACCGCCAACGTTTCCCTGCACGCCCGCATCCTTCTCATCAAACCATCCTAACTGTTGTAAAACGTTTAAGGGAGACAGGTTGTATTACTAGTCAATCTCGATCTGGCAGACCAGCTAAGGTAGGACGGCAAGTTCAACCGGATGAGGTATTAGCATATGCACTCGCATATACGAAATGCAGCTTAAGAGAGATCAGTCAACACTGTGGTCTCGCCAAAAGTCAGGTTTGGAAAATCCTAAGCGAATCAGGTGCTCATCCATACCGACCAACGTCGGAACAGGTTTTAATGGACGGGGATGCCGAGAGACGCTATGCATGGTGCAACTTCGTCATGAATCAGATACAGGTCCAGCCAACTATCTTGGCAGATATAATGTGGATGGATGAGGCAATCTTTTCACGGAATGGTATGTACAATAGGCAAAACATCAATTACCTGGCCCTGGAAAATCTTAAATGTTTCGTCCACGTTCAACATCAAAAGCGGTATGCTATTAACGTTTGGTGTCAATTTACAATAACAAGCTGATAGTCCCAATATTCTACAATGGCACGCTAAAGGGTGCACAATATTTACGATTGTTGCAGAATGTATTACCCGATTTTGTGGAGAACCTACCGTTGTTTAATCTAAAAAATCTATGGTTTCAACATGACGGCGCGCTTGCTCACAAGTCATCTCCAGTGAAGCAGTACCTCGTCAAGAAATTTGGCAATCAAATACTATGGTATGGCGGTTTCCAAGAGTGGCCTACACGCTCTCCTGATCTGACTCCACTGGAATTTTTCCTGTGGGGATACTAGAAGGTGTATGCGACCCATCCACAAAATTTGCAGGACCTTAAACGACGCATTACGGTCACGTGTTCCAACGTGTGCAACGTAATCTTCATGCGAGGATCCTAATGTTCATTGCAGATGACGGTGAGAAGTTTGAACATCTTAAATAAAGTTTATCGTTATAATTATTTCCTTTCTTTCTTTCTTAGATCGTTTTGTGACGTCACAGCACGAAACAATAAAAGCGTGTTTTAACCATTGTATTCTTCACATTAATGCCTACAATGTATCTCATCGTACTAAATCGTGGATGCTCTACAACTTTGTATATCATTTTTTCTCTCTATCTCGTTCCGTTTTCAAGATAGGAATACTAACTCCGCTGTTTTCTACCAGGCGGCGCTGTAGTTTGTTTTATTTACCAGCGCATGGCTGCTTTGCTATACCTAGACACCACTTTTATGAATATAGCAGCAGCCGTTTCGAAGTTAAGAGGGTGACAAGGGACTTTAGTGGACACCCTGTATATATATATATATATATATATCTATCTATCTATATATATATATATTTGTTATTATTTGCACACATTTACAATATTTGTTGTACAAAAAAAAGTATCACGCATCTTGAGCAAAGTTAAAAAAGAAAGGATTAAAAGAATGGAAAATTATAATCGGAAGCATTGTTAAAAGAACAAAATTTTTAAAGAACTAAGCTATGCAAAATTATTATTAATAGGGAAATACAAGTGTAAGAGTTTCGTTTATGGTAATCCGCAGCAGCTCTTCCCTCATTTTTCATCAACAACCTCTTCCCTTTTCCAAGTTTAATTTTTCCAGGGCGTATTTTTTTCCTGGGCATTACAAAATAATTATAAAATGTAAACTCGTTTCTTCGAATAAAATTTATATTATAATCAATTTAAGAGTGAAATTTTCTGGAAATTTTTGTTTACCTTTGAAATGATTTGGCAAGATAGCTCCCCCCCTCCTCTTCGCTACACCTCTGCACTCTTTTTTTATTAATTTATGAAATAACTAGGGATTGTTACTGGTTAAAAATTAAAATGAAAAAAGCGTATCTCATATATTTAAACAGATTCGAAAAATTCTTCTCAGCATAGTACAAAATTTGCAAAATACTTATGACACCAATAATAATGTCAAAAAACTAATTAAAAACAAAACATTTGTCTGTTATCTCTTATGATACAGGAGTTCGGGGTGAAAGCTAGAGGAAAAATCAATAATTAAGGAATTCTGAAAACACAAAGTTTTTTTTAAAAAAATTGTAAATGGATACAATAATTTACGCTATGACAGCTCTTTATGTTCTTTTTTGATCATTTTCGATTTCTGAAACTTTTGACATTGAAATCTTATATATAATTGTTAAGAATGCTTTTCTTGACTTATTAAACAATAATTTCTTGAGTGATAAACTCTCTCCAGTAACAATTCCACATCATATTCCAGAAGAGTTCCTGCCTCTGAGATTCTCTATAACATATATGAAAACCATAACGATGTAGTTTACTGCACTGGTTTGAATTCAGACCACAGTAGATTAATTAGTTATGGCGCCACACTCATTATCGAAAGGTGATGTGTTACAATCCTTATTTAACCGTAAGTCCGTCGTGTTCATTATGGGCTGCTAGTCATGGATTTTCACCAGATAGTTCTTCACAAAGGATTGAAACAGTTCTCTATAATGTGGCTTCTTATTTTTGTTATTTGATTAAGTCAAGAGAGTCCTTTTTTTCTTTCAAAAATTTTGTACATCAGTTTCTTGGAAATTTAGTCATTTATAATTTTTCTTGTTATTCTGAATAGTATTCTTAAAACATTTTATTAACATTTCATACCTTTTAGGTTTCGTGTGGGTACTTCGTGGTGCACAGGGGTGTAAATGCCTTTTCAAGTGAAAAAAAATGATAAAAATTATAGACCTGCCTAATAATTAGCCGGTTTCTCCCATTGAAATTTATCTTAGAATTTACTGTAATTTTTGTTATTCCTTAGAGAGCTATTTAATAACGAAGAAAATTGATTGGCAAAAAATTTTTGTGATTTGTTTAGCAAAAAATAATATTCAGTTATTCGTTTGCTTTTTACGTGGTTATTTATTACTTTGATATAAATATAAATTAGTAAATGGGAAAAAAATATTTTGTTAATCACTGGAAAAGTTAATTGAGAATACCAGTTTTTGTGTACGTTAAATTCACTTTAATTTTGAGTGTAGATCTCATATTGTATTTGAGCTCAACTTAGCAAAAGCATTCGATCAATTATGGTACCAAGGCCTACTATCCAAATTCCACATAAACTCTGATATATAATCTTACTCAACAGCTCATATCTATCGCATCGCTTCTTCCATATTTAATACAATGAGGAAAACTTCCTTCCATTGAGCATCAAAGCTGGAGACCCTTATGGTAGCATCTTGGGCTCACTTTTACACCTATTTTTCACCCATGACTTTCCCGGTTTGGACAAGAACTCAATTCAAATGGCTTTCTACGCAGATGACATTGGTATTATGGCTGATTCTAGGAGGCCAAATAATGCTATTCATAAACTTCAAAATTCGTTAATTAACATCGAAAACTGGTGCAGTAAATGGAGAATAAATGTAAATGCGCTGATAAAAATCCCAACTTACAGTATTTAACAGAAAAAAGAAAAATACAATTAAATTACTTCAACATAATAAACTCTATCTATTCGATAAAATCATTCCGGAAGTGAAAACCACTAAATATCTTGGATTAATATTTACTACTCAACTTTCATGGACTCCACATCAATAACATTATTAAAAAAGCCACTCAAGCTTTTGGATGACTATTCAACTTAATTGGAAAAAACTCAAATTTAACACTAAAACTTAAGAGACTGCTCTACTTTACAATGTTAAGACCAATCATCACTTATGCTTCACCTGTATGGAATACTATTACGCCAAGAGACAAACACATACTTAGAGTGTTTCAACATAAAATATACTTAGGAAAATTACGAAGGTGCCCTACTATATTCGCAATAAAAACATTTTAAAACATCTAAAAATTATTGATATTCTAGAGCATATTGCTAACCTAAAAAAAATTTCTATGAAAAAGGAATTAACTGCACAGATGGTGCATTTAACCAAATTTTTCGCTATGTGTATCTCATAGAGGACTGTAAATATAGACTAATAGCCGGCCATTATTTAGAGGAATATATTTAATTTTTGTATATAGTGAATATAACCTTATTTATTCTTCATTTATTCAGGATTATTTCTTATTTTTTCTACTCTCACTGTATATAACACTTTTATTTTAATTTTATTATTTCCTCTATTTTCAAGTAGAATAAAAATTTTCAACTCATTGGTCCGCCCCTCAGCTCCATGTTGATTGCCGATTGGCTCTCACCGTCAAGACTCAGTTCCTCACTCTTCAAATCTAGCGTTGCCTGCCAGTATCGCAATGTCTTCTTTCAAGAACTTATCACAGATGAAGAAGAACAGGCATGCTCCGCAGGCCGACATTTCATAAACGAAAAGAGATCCACAAGATCCTATTGTATTTGAATATCCTTTAAGATTCATGCTCCATGCTTTCATTGGACAAGTGATTTTGTTTGGTTATAAAATTTCTTATTAGTTTTCCTATTAAAGGCCTGGTATGTTGATTATCCGTGATACGTGATCT
Source organism: Latrodectus elegans (assembly GCA_030067965.1). Taxonomy (NCBI): domain Eukaryota; kingdom Metazoa; phylum Arthropoda; class Arachnida; order Araneae; family Theridiidae; genus Latrodectus; species Latrodectus elegans. Next base: position 103,534,537 of record CM057817.1, on the reverse strand, counting down.
TTTTCAATGAAAGGGAATGTTTAACTGTTTGTGATTTTTATGTTGGTATGGTTTGGCTTACATCACTTTCGTTAAAAGCAGTTTTCAGAATATTTTTCCTCTAAAAATTTTATTGTTAATTTTTTTATAGTTGCTAAAAAAATACTGCATTGTCTTTTTAAATGAAATTCTAAGTAATATTTCCCAATGGTAACTGAACAACAAGCTTTCCTTTGGATTTTTTTGAGAATTTTTAAAGCTTTAGAAATTTTATTTAGAATTTTCCACTTCAATTAAATTTTTCTCTTCAATTTCCACAGACACAAATCTTCCAGGTCCAAAAACATACTTGATTGTGCTTTAAATTGCAGCTGCTCATTGTATTTGTTATTGAATTCAAAAAAATTTCTTTACAAATTTCTTATTTTTATCCGAAGATATGACTTACTCTTTTTTCCTAATAATTTTTTTTTTATATTATCATTTAAATAACACTTTATTCTAGAGATAAAAAAGACTTGGTAACTTAAGAAGTCAGAAATATAAGTTCAAATGTTTCTCCATTTCTTTTTAAATTTTGCATGAATACTTGCTTTTAAATTTTCTTAAAAAGTGGGGACATTTATCCTCAATCAAAGCAAACTTCCATTTTTTTATGTAAAAAGTGCATGTTTATCTTGCGAGTTTTCTTATCTCAAACTATTTACTATATCCATGCACTTTAACTAGCTTTATATAGAGTTGAAAGATTTTTCTTTTTAAACCGGCAGAGGGCTGAGTGATTAGGATTTCCAACTCCTCAGCTGTTGGTCCCGGATTTGAATTCCGGCTCAGGCATGGATGTTCCTTTCTCTTTGTGTTTCCTTGTCCTTTTTCTGAGATGATGAATGAATGTGCCCCCCTATAAATGGATTTGCGGTAGAGTGCTTCCGTGACTTAGTTCACAGGTGTCCACACACTGGGTAACGATGAATGAGTAGCAGTTTCCTACCTTTTTGTGTCGAAGGATTAGTCACTCAATACCCGCCATTTGAAAAAAAAAAATCATTTGATAGCTCCTGGAGTTTTTGTTTTTCTTGTTCACGTGAGGTTTTAGTTTTTCACTTCCATTCTTATTATAGCTTAGCAAAATTTTTAATATTGCTTATTGAATTTTTTCACTTTAACCTCGAAAGTCATATGAATGAATTTGTCAAAGAAAACCAGTCTGCTAAATTTAAGAGCATCAGATTCCAAATCTTGATTTAAAATACTTTTCAAGATCGCATTTTTCTAATTTTCTAGTACATCAATACTGACATTTATGACTTCCTCACTTTTCAAAAATAAAAGATATGTCACTGTTTAAAATATTCTGCTCAGCCATTTCTGCTATTAAATTCTTTAATACTCAGTTATTTCATAATTTTTAAATAGTTTTTTCTTTATGAATAGAAGATTTTACCCTTTTATTCAGTTTCTGACAAATTTCAGCCCTTTAGCTATAGTTTCTTTGATATCTTGAAAACTTGGTTCATGCATTCTCTTTCATTGACCTATATATTCAATATCATTTAAGCTCTTTTGTGATGAAAATTTGCTGTTTAATGTTGTTATGAGAGTAATTTTTATTATTTTGCATATATATATTCTCAGCTATACAAAGCAAAGCGTTATCTCTGTGAAAGAAAATAAATTCTCTACTTTGAACTTCTAAATTACAGGAAAGTGTATTTCTTGTACATAATAAAGTTTAAACCCTTTGAAACGACCCATTGTAGAAAAGTATTGAATAAGGGATAGAGTTGCGTCTTTATAAATATTATCCTGCTAGATTTTTTAATCGGACGAATATTGGCATTTCTGCAATTCTATTTCACTAAATATTTTTGGAATATTTTCTACTAAAATTCTTTGAAACATCCATGAAGTGCCATCTACCACTTGTTCCGTTCTTTTTATTTAGCTGAGAATGCTTATTCGGTGCTTCATTTGTTTAATTGGCGAAAAAACGAGCATGAATTTATATTGTGATCTATGATAATAAAAGCGGAATCATAAAAATGATGATTTACGTATAAATAACAGAGTGCACACAGAAAAATATTAAATATTTAATCCTGAATTTGTTATTTCATATGTTAGAAATATTTTCCCGCAGTATTTTTTCTAAGTTTAATACTAATTTGTGGTACACGCAAATTAGTATTATACTTTCTATAAAATTTTACTACTGAACAAGCTCAAACTGAGTGTAGTTAACAGGATATAGTTTATCTAATGCCTGCAGTTAGAATTTTAAGATTGTCTACATTTCTAGAGAAATATTGGTAGATAGTGCGAATTGTAATTATGTTTTAGAAATGAAATATATTTAAGAAATGTGTTGTTGTATTTTTGTTCAACTATTTCCTGGATTATTTAAACAGAACACATTCTAATTCAGCATACAAAAATGTAAAATAAACAGACTCCTATTTCTATTCACATATTTCATATAAATAAGCTCAGTTTGGTAAGAAACGCAATTTGCCTATTTTCGGAAGTAGCTGCAACACTCAGATCCAGATGAGTATTCTAGATAAAGAACATATCGAACATTTGCATTTATGAAAGTCTAAACATGCAATTTGCTATTGGTCGAATGAAGCGTAGCGTGACACCAACCTCGAAGATACGACAGAGATAAGATTCTTATTTAATCAGAAATATGTCGGATGGTGGTTAAAGCGCCGATAATGGTTAAAAGAATTGATAGAGACAAGTACTAATACACTTCGCACTATCGTTTTAGACGATAATGAATGTATGATGGATGCATGATATATGTAGGATGGATGTGTGATATATATATGATGGATATATGATATATGTATGGTGGTTTTTATGTTTTTGCGATAATTGTTTCTATATACCATTCCATGCTCTAATCATAATATAGCGCATAGATTTAATATTCATTGGAAAACACAAAGCTGAGCCATTTTTCTGACATGAAATTTCCTCTTTAACTAGAAAACAGGAAGTATTATTCTTTACGATGCAGCATCAAGGTAAAAAAGCTATATTTGTCATGCTAATAGTTCAAGCTGCTGCAAATAATAAATTTTATTTTCGAAACGATACCATTCCTTGAGATTGAGTACGTGATCAAGTTATACAACAAGTTAAAGTCATGCAGATAACAGGTCTGTCTGAATTGTTAGTTTTAGAAGATTTCATATGATTGTCAATAACCATTAGTTATATATTTCACGGTGACATTTAAGCCTAGACTCTTAATCGAATTTGTTTTATATGTTCAATTTGAACTAAAACTACTCCAATTTTTTGAGACGAAACTAATTTGATTCTGGTTTTTAAGACTGGTTGGATACTTATTTTTCACATCTACTACATTACCGACCAATAACTCTGACGAGTTATTTATATAAAACTCTCTAACATATGGTTAATGCTCGTATTCTATAAGTTTTAACAAAAAATAAATGAATTCCTATTTATGAAGAGAGTTTTCCATTAGCGATGATATTACCCATCTGGAAATCAAAATGATAAGTATGTATTCTTAGAAGTGTTGAGAAATTCAAACATTGTCATGCTATTGTGTTCAATATTTCTGAAGCATTAAATTCCTTTGCTGGCAAGAAATGTATTTCTGTTGGAACGCAGGACTTGAGAGCAATGGAAAGGTTGCTGCAGCCGCTAAGTTGCATTCTGTTTGCTTCTGTCATCACTCTAGCTTTCCTGCGTGAAAAGGGGTGTAAAATTAATCCCTATGGTAAGAGTCATGGAACTTACTGGTAAACAAACACAAGCGCTCCATGACATATTTCCATTCTTCACTTCATAATCTGGCTTAACTATATAAAGTGTTTATTTTAAATTAAATCGTCTTTGTGTCGGACACACACATGTTTCATACATTCTAAGTGAACTATATCTTGGTGTGAAACGTGAGAGGAAGTATTCACTTTTTTTCATACTTTAACCTCCTGGTCAGTTTTTAACCATTATAGATTCACTTTTTTCAGTTGTGATATTTTAATTTTATTTGATTTTTTGGAGGACAAACCTCACAGAAATTTTTTTGACTTTCTTAAGAGAATAAGAGTTTTATATATTTTATTTAACTAGTATTTTTATTTTTTAAATTATGTGTACTTTTTAAATTACAGAAAAATTTTATTATTATTTTTCTGTGTTATATATATAATTTAGTTGCTCAATTTTAATTACATATAAAATTAATATTTTTATGGTAGTTTTAGCATTCCTCGGTTTTTGGAAAAAGCATTACGCTCTGAAAATTTAAGTATTGGGACAGCTTCCACGGTAAAAACCGACCAGTTCTATTCTATTTTGCTGACTGTCAGGAACTCAATGCAGCAGAGATATTGCTTTAGGATACGATGCATTCCTGGCGAGCTCAATTCAATTTTTATTAAAGTTAAAAAGTGTTCTTTGTTTATTAACCGAAAGCTACATTCCAACTCAATTTCTACAGAAGAAATCACAATTATAAAATGAATAAAATATAATAATGAATAAAACATTTCCATCTCCTTTTCCTAAGCATGCTAATTCAACGTGGAGCAGATGGTTTTCAAAATATCGAATTCAAGCTATATTCTAATAAAATGCTTTTCCATTAAAATATACACTTAGTTCATAATATAAATTCAATTCATATGGACAAGTATGTCTATATTTGAGGAAAAAAAAGAACAAATACTATATTTTCACACGCATATTTTATTATTATTTACATATAGTTTAAATTCACCTCGTAAAAAATTACAGATATGGTCATGAAAATGGTAAAGATGTTCAGAATGTTTTCACATGTATTACAATTATATATTTACACAATTTATATCGGATGATTAAAAAGATGGCAAAATTAAATATCATTCAACCAAAAAGTCAGAAAAATTAATTTTCATTTCAAAAATTTACCAAACACAGCAATCTTTTAAGTTATAACTTTAATGTTTGGAAAACTTGTTGAAAAAATTAGAAATTTAAACGTTGTTTTGCTTATAAAAATAAAAAAAATGATTTATAATTAGTTCGTTTTTTAACTTCAAAAGATTTTTAAAATATTTGAGGGATTACTCTTTTGTGTAGTAAATTCTGTCAACCAGTCAAATAGTATGTATAAATATATAAAGTAAATAAACAGTTAATCATGTACACATGCATTAAATACAATAAACAATTTAACTAAAATGTGTTCTACAGAATATAATTTATGACTATTTTATACAGAGAATTAAATGGTAACAAAATAAATTGATTTAGACGGTTAGGTTAAAACAAGAAAATATTTAGTTTTTTTTTATCAGTATACACAGTAACTTTTCATATGAAGGAAATAATTTGATTGAAATCTATTGTTTAAAGGGGATTCCAAGTCACAATAATCACACTGAATGGGGGAATTCGCTAATTGCTTAGTTGAAGGTCAAAATATCGAACATTCAACACATCTGGTCTTGAAGCTTGAAAGATGAGAAAAAATAATTTAGAAATTTAAATACAAAAGTTAATATAATTGTTTGAAGAAACTTTGTTTGCATTCCTTTAACTAAAATTTAATAAAATATCTGAAGTAAAGTCATAAGATAAAAGGAGCTTTTTTGTTGCAATAAATTAAATATGAAAATATTACTATGATAAAAAAAAGTTTCTCAGTATATGGATTACACAGACAAAAATTTCGTCTTCCCACAAGAAAACATAATTCTAATTATAAGGATTCAAAAATTCATTTTATTTTATTTTATACAAATTAAAAAGCTTGATTTTATGAGGTTATATTGGTTAAAAAAATCATTTAATCATACCGTCTTTCGAATAAACCGCATATATGTATACTTTGCTTGATTTTATAGATGTGTGATGTAAAATTATTATTAGAATATAAATGGGAAAAATCTTTTCTTAATACAGATATTTTAAGATTGCCGTGCCCAGAAATGAAAAACTTGTTCAAGACACTAACACTGACTTATCAACGGATTCTTCAGAAACCCGAAAAACCATAAACTGAAACATTTGAAAACCAAAACATAATAACACCATCAACATTTAACATTAAATTCGCCTATTAAGGCACACAATTTTTTATATCTTGTCAATGAAAATATAAGGTATCATTTGCATGCTTATATGTGTGTCTGTTGTGGTAGAAACTGCGTATCTAAGCTACTGTAACAGAAACCAGATTAATATGAACCTGAGGTTTAAAACTAGTGTCTCCAAAACTTAACAATTTGTCAGCATAGCACTAACGCCAATTAACGATGAGATGAGTAGAAGACACAATATTATTGTGGACACATCATTAACGACATAACATATCTAAGGTTAAAATTGGTAGCAGATTATGACTGACAACCCTCGATCGTGTGTTTAGAAACACCTAAACTTTGACCGTCATTGTATTTAATAATCAACTGACATTACCTAACTTATTTTACCAAACAGGACATCCTTTGTTGTAAATAATTGCCTTCCAATTACAGTCTTATTTATTTCTTATTTTGTTTCTCAATTGTTTCTCAGTTATTCCTTATTCAACATAAGTACTAACAGACTTTTGCCTGCGACACTTGTTCCAAGCCTTCCAGTTTACTCTTTGTCAAAGTAACTTAGGTCAGCAGCCTTTCTCATGAAACTACGTAATCACAGAAATGATACATTTATTTTCTAAGTTACATAAAGTTTTTCATGAATTATGAGTTTTTCACGTCATGAATGATATCTTCATCAATCGCATCGATTACGAGTAGGCTGAATGTCCTTTGGTTGCAATGGTCATAATGTTTTGGCTCTCTTCGATATATAAATACGGAACATCCCAATAGAGATTAAGATTTATCTGATACTTTAGTTTCAAAGCTTCTCTCGAGCAAAGGAAATTGATATAAGAAGTTAAAATATCTATAATATTGGATTTTGATTCTACCCCCTAAGTATGATGAATATATACAATGATATATATTTCGAAAGTATTTATAACACGTGCAGAGACAGCATGTTACAATTTCTTGTTTTAAGTAGTTACTTAAATTATTAAAAATTCCTTACATTTGCAGATTAACTAAGTCTATTAATCTTTTGAATTTATTGAAAATAATCACACTCACACACAAACACATACACACACACACAAACACACACAAACACACACACAAACACACACACAAACACACACATACACACACACAAACACACACACACACAAACACACACACACAAACACACACACAAACACACACACACAAACACACACACAAACACACACACACAAACACACACACACACAAACACACACACACAAACACACACACACAAACACACACACACACACAAACACACACACACACAAACACACACACACACACACAAACACACACACACACACACACACAAACACACACACACACACACACAAACACACACACACACACACACACACACACAAACACACACACATACTGCGTGAAAAATGTAAAAAGGACACTCATATGTCATAAATTGCGCTTTATATTTTAGAGGAAATGTTGACAAAATCGTAATTAAGGATTTTTGGTCTGTGAAACAAGTAGAAAGACACCTACAACAAAAAATATTCTAAGGTTGGAATCTATAGGAACTGATTTTCTTTGAGAAAATATATTTTACTGAAAACAATCCTCAAATTTTGTTCTGTTAAATACCTAGGGGAAAACCATTAAAAGAATTTCAAAAAGGTCAAATTGTGTCATATAAAGAAGCTGGTAAAGATGTAAGAGAAATTGCAGGCCACCTACACATCAGTCCAAACCTTTTTTTCTAAGTTTTTGAAGAATATAAAGTGTCAGAGGAAATCAAAGACTGGAAGACCAAAAACTTGACACCACGTGATCCAGATCCGTGATCCTACCAGACTGATGCAAGGAGGCAGTTTAATGATTTGGATAGCTGTTGTATATAGTGAAAAGTCCAATCTAGTGTTCTTGGATGGAAGAGAGAAACAGAAAGATTACATTCAAATTTTAAATGCAGAGCCTCTTCTCTATGGTGCTCTGGTCTAGGTGGAGAAAATTGGATATTTCAGCAAGATGGAGCATCTATTCACACGAGCAAAGGCGTTGAAAAGGGGTTTGAAAAATCTTCGATTGAAATTCGAGAAGCTTTGAATTGTGTTTTTTTTTTCGGGGGGGGGGGGATAATTTTTTTCAAACTGTGAAATTCAAGACATATGATTCAATTCTAAATATTCTTTGAAATAATTAAAGCTATGGCAGAAGCTTTAATTATTTCAAAGAATAATTGGTATGGATGTGTGTGTGTGTGGCAGAAGAATTCCTTATTAACAAGGCTTTTATTTTCAATATTTAATACTGTTCTTCTACTTTTTTCCCACAGTATGATGGAATTAAAATTAATTTTCAATTGTGATAAGCAAAAAGATTTTTATTTCGTATTATAGATATAGTTATCTGATTATAAGTAAGTTTTTATAAGTCCTTTTATATATATATATATATAATAATTTTTTTTGTAAAAATTCAAAATTTTTTCTCTTATTTGAAAAAAATTCTAGTGTCCTGCAACTTTTTTCATTCAGTATATATATATATATACATATATATATATATATATATATATATATATATATATATATATATATATATATACATATATATAATCCTTTGGCTCCAACTTTACGATCGTATCTCATGATACGATTCTCTCATAACGAATTTCAATAATCCAAAACCTGTGGTAATATGGTAATATATCAGATGTATGTAACGAAAATTATGTAAATGCATTACTAATCCTTAAAATCTGTAGCTTTTTGTTTAAATGAACAAAGAAAAGCATTAAACATTAGTAATCTCAATAATTATATTTTACTAAATATCAATATCTCATTTATCATTTTGAAAAAAAATATTCTGTAAATCAAACAAAAAATAAAACCTTGATCAATATTAGTATTTCTTCAAAATAAATGCAACATTTTCCAAAAAATGCTATCAAAGAAACAAATGCAGTTTAGAGACAAATGCTCTTATTTCTTTATATTTATTTTTGAAAATTTTCATAATTTGGCAACGATCTCTATTTCAAATACAATAAAATGTTTTCCATTATGACATTTATTTTCTTTAGTGTAATATATTCTATTTTTAAAGCTTTGATGGAATTTTTATCTCATGGCAAACACACCATTCAAAAGAGAAAAAAACACTGCTTTTGTTGCTTTGAATTCGAAAATTCTTAATTTCAAATTCTTTAAGAATTGAACAACCCAATTAAGGTGATTAAAATATACATTATTTCTCAATAAAATTTTCTGTCAAAACTTCCTTTGACTGCAGTTGTCTTCATCATCAATGTTTTCTTCCAGCGAGTTCTGGTCCAATTCCTCACTGATCGTTGTAATACTGATGTCACTTCCGGTAGCATTTAATTCTTCTCCAAGTTCCTCATTTGCTGTTTCCTCACTTGAGAACGGGCGGCTCCCATTCACAAGACGGAATGCTTCCAGAAATTCGTTTAAGTCAATGAATCCATCCTTGTTCATATCAATACTGTGAGCTAAGTCCTGTATTGTGCCGGGCGGGATTGGTTTCTGCAGTTGTTCTCCCAAAAATGCACAGGCATCAGTAAATTCATCCATTGATATGGAGCCTTAAAAAAAATTGAGTGCTGTTGTTAACAATAAAAAAAGAATGGTTGTCACTGGCTTTCAAGGAAATTTTGTAAAAGCATTTGCATTGATAATGCAACACAAAAAATCAGGATTAACGCCAAGAAATTGGATGAAAATTTAATGTTAAACAAATGGTAATTCAAACGCATCAGTAAACTTAAGCATAAAAATCAAACTTTCAGTTCAGTGTCTGTATCAAGTATTAATGAACTAATGCAAAAACGAACCGACAATATTTTATTAAAAGTGAATACATTTGGTAGAATCAGAGAAAACACTTATGTATTTACCATGCAGTACGAGATAGGATCATTAGTTGTAAGGTATTGTCTAAAGTGCAAAGATTATTCACAAAATGAACAATACTTTAGTGAAATGCATCAGTACATTCATAATTAGATATTGAAATTCTAAAGAAATTCTGAATACATCAGCACACGGAATAATTAAAGTAATGAGGGAAAGCAACAACGAAGTTTTATTAAATACAATTACGATTTCAAGAAAATAAGGAAAAAAAAAATTCCGCTAATCGTATGAAACCAGATATGGCCAAACAGTAAAAGAATGCATTACACTGTTAAAGAAATTATCAAGGTTAAATAATCATTAACCATTCATATAAGAAATCTAGACCAATAAATATATATTGAGTCGTTATTCTAATAATGTATTAAAAGATTAAAATTTGTGCATAAACACATTAATACGTACCCTTAAAACATTGATTGAACTATAATGATTCGATGTATTTTTAGAGTAAAAATTCCTGTTTCGAAAACGTTTGATTAATTAATTTCTCTATTTTAGAGTAACTTTATTGAAATATATTAAAAGTTTTATAGAGCAAGATAACTTCTAGCTCGTATTTGTAGGAACTCAAACCTATTTATGAAAAGGAATGAATGGATTAAAGCGACGAAAAGCTGATAAATAACAGACATAACCAAATAAGAATACATAGAATCATGACGAACTCTTTTTTTTTTAAAAAAAGGGTGTAAAATGTATGAATCATACGTTGATAAATGTAGCATTTCTTCTTTGTATCCCTAAAGGACCAAACTAAGATTGTTAAACTGTTTCGGACAGCAAGAATATTTGGAATAGGAACATAATTTTCCTTGTTACTTGCATTTGGGATAAGTAGAAGGGGAGATTCTGCACCTCTGATAAATAATCGGAAAAACGTCAAGCATGAAAAAAACTACATGTTTGCCATCCAATTAACATTAAATTAATTAGAGCAGCCAAGGTATAATTCAATAATATGTAAATATCATAAATGATAGTGAAAATATTTTTTGATTAACAAAAAAACATCGGTTTTGAATAAATTCAGATTCAAATATCAAATCAATTTTAATTATGAAACATTAATCCCAATTTAAAGAAATATTTAACAATAACATGAACAACTACAAAAGCATTGCGAAAGTAATGTTATGGAATTATAATTTATGTATACATAATTTTTCAGTATATTATGAAAAAAATCCTTATGCGTAAATTAGTGTAATAGAGAAAATAACATGATAAATAGTACCTGTAAAGCGAAGCACCCTTTCACAATTCGACTAATTATTCATTTATCATTTAGACTTCAATTATCATTCTATGCATAAGTAAATTTTTACATAAAACTTTACTTTACATAAAGACTTCACTATGCATAAGTAAATTTTTACATAAAAACAATGAACCACTACAAACAGACCCAGATAGGATTTGAGCTCATGAACTGTTGCAGCCAAGTCTAGGTAACTAATCATTTGACTGCCAAGTGGGTTAAAAATTTATATTAAGAAAGTATTATATAAATAATACTTTTATGATAGTGGAATGAGATATTTTTATTTGTGAAGAAATATACAAAAAAAAATTCTAAAATAATAATCCCAATAGTTATATCGTTTATTCTCAGCTATGAATGATCCGCACGTTACCATCTTGAATCTCGCAAATTATTAAACTCTACAAGATGAAGTACTTAGTATGTGTAGCTACTAAGGATTGATTTGGTTACGTTTGTCCCTTAATGGTGATTTTTTTCTCACGAGGGCTCATTAAAGAAGGAATCTCAGGCGTAAAGCGGATTCCAAATCACTACAAACATCTACGACCTTGTTGAAAATTGAACCCATGAACTGTTTAACTGAAAAACAGAGCAATAACTATACAAGTGCCAATTCGGCTAATTAATATAGAGAAAAGGCTGAATAATCAACCTATTGTAATTATTCTTAAATAATATTAACTAAATTTAAACTATTTTAAATTTTGAGTTATCAATATTACATTTCAATTTAAATTTTGACTATACGACTTACTCAAATGAACTAAAGAAGCCCCTCTTGTGACTTGTATTGACTGCAAATGTATACAAAATAGCCAATTTTAGCTACCAATTGATTTATTTTTACAATATATAAGGTATATTTATATTTTGTTTATTTAATAAATGCCAAGATTTTAATAAATTTGTAAGAAAATTAATTTGTTCTAAAATAATCTAAATTTTTAATTAATTTCCAAGCTAATTATTAAGAACTAAGAAAAAATTACCATCTCCATCTTTATCAATCATTTTAAAAACTGTTTCGAGAGCATCTTTATTCTTGTACAGAGCTTCCAGCAATGTGTGACCGTCCTAAAAATAATAATCAAAAGCATTTCTCAACTCCAAATGACTAAAAAAGTATTCAAATAAAAAACAGATATGATAGAAGAATACATCATTAATAACATCCGCAATTTTTTATTATATCTGTTACTTTTCATTAAATGTAGCTACGATTATTTTTCAAGTCAATCAAAGCATTGATGACAAAAAAATTCTTATTTAAATTAGAAATTTTATTAAATTCCGAAACATAGATTTCAGTATAAACAGATAAAGAAAGATTGGATGTAATTACTACAATTTGCTGCTACTTTATTTTCAGAATGGATAAAAAAGCAGTATGTCTGAGAAAACTTTCTTTATAAAATGCAGAAAGACAAATGGTGGCGTATGCTGTCATGTAGAACTCATATAGCGTATTTCTAAATTGCAATTTCCACTGTAAACTCTTCAAACGGATTTCCATAGTAATTCTAAAGTATCCAAGTAATTGCTTTTACTTACTCTATAATTCAAGTGTTCATTAAAGTTCATATTTAAAGATCTTCGAAGATAAAATGAAAGTATAATGACTCTGAAGCATAAAAGAATTTTTGATTAAACGGATAAAGTTCTGCTTATACGAGGAAAAACTCTTTGTCCCGATTAAAACATTAAAAAAGTTTTAATCGGGACTGAGTCTCCTGTATTTGTGGCGTTTACATACATGTTAATCAAATCTTTCGCAATTTAATTCTTTATAGGGATTGCCCTGTTTGAGAACTCGTACGTAGACGTGAACTCAGATAATTGCCTATCATTATCGGTCAGTTTACTGTGAGCTCTCGGAGATATTGGAAGAGGCTGGCTCGAGAAATAATGGCGTCATAGCCACCACATTTCTAATAAATAAATAAATTATCGATCAGTTCAATGTATATTTGGCAATAGGTATTCTCAAAGCATTATGTAATATACTTCGAGCAATTTGATTCTAAAATGGGTGGATTTCGTGGTCTGATGGAATTGATATCTTCATTTATCAAATAAATTGATTTGTTTGAAGTGTAATGTTCTTATGATAAGGTGTTAATAGTTGTTTAAGCAGCTGTAAGTCAAAATTCTTCATCTGGTAATAAAAGTTCTTTGTTTATATAATGAAAATTATATTTCCATTAAAATCTTTCATCATATGATATCATCTTTTCCGGATAGAAAGATTTTTTCCTGACGTTAACATCATCGAATAGTCTTTTAGTTTATTATGAATACATTTTCCATTCACACCGCCTGTTTTTTTTTATTTTTTATTTTTAAGCCTTATTTTAAAAAAAACTAAACTATTAGACTGTACAACATCCACAATTTTGTTGCTAAGAACATTTTGGCTTTGCGAGAGTCAATATTTTATCTATGATCACATTTTTTGACATCAATTCACGTTAATATCGATGATATGCGAATATCAATATTGACATGAATTGATATCAAAAAATGTGATCACAGACAAAATATTGACTCTCGCATATACAGAAATTTCATCCAATTATATGAATTAGTAATAATTTGTGTTTTTAAAAAGGATTGATTTAGTAAATTAATTTGAAAACATAATTGATTACAAATAACACATATTAAGGCTAATTTTTAGGAACATAATACAAAATTTTATTTTAGAAAATAAAATTTCCATTCTAAATCAGGGTCATTTTTAAAACAATTAATCAAATATCTATTTATTTTTAATTATTAAGAAGAAAAATATATGTAAAGTATCAAAAGATATATCTTTATTAAAGGACTAAAACAATAATTTGCGAAAACTAAATATTTAATAACTTATGTTATGAGGCAATTGTTTTCACATAATAATGGATTCTCAGTTTCAGGACTTTTTGTTCACTTTTATCATAATCTACTTTTCATTTTAAAATACAAAATAAATTTTCTGGCTATACTTTTAATGTAAATATATATCTTCAGATTTTATGTTAGTGTAAATATAGGATGAATATTCAACATAAAAGCCTCCTTACAATCTGTTATCAGAATTAAATAGAATTATATGTGTAGGGTGACTATATTTTAAAATATTTTAGCCTTTTTTTATAATTTTATAGTTCACTTAAGAATACAATTATAACAAATATATAAGATTATAAGATGTATGAATTCAAACTTAGAAAATTAACCAAATATATTTAAAATCCTTACATCGATTAAACCTTCAGTATAAGTGTGGTAATCTTCTATTGTAGTTGTATATTCTACTTGACCAGTTTCTTCATCCATTCTGGCCAATTTTTTGCAAAGTAATCTCCATGGCAACCTCAATCCAATGGCAGCTTCCATTGCATCACACCAATCAGCCAAAGAAATGGTTGCTTCAAAATATTTAAATTATTGTTTATAAAATAATCGTTGAATTTACACGTATCAAAAGAATATTGTTTAGTATAATGTAATGTAATTATCAAATAAATGTTTTAGAAACAAATGCAGTTATTATAACTTCTAAAATATAAAGAAAGCATGCTGAATGTGTGTTAAAAGTTTAAATTAAAGAAAATATTATGATACTATTAATAATATTCTGGTAATTTTTTTCAATTATGTTGAAAAGTTCGAATGATAAAATACTTACAGACCATCGCAGTATTTCTTTTATTGAACTCAGCCATGAGAGAGAAGCGCTTCGAAGATATGTGTTTCTTCAACTCTCTCAGGGCAGATCGCTCCAGGATACCTTGGCTGAAAGAAGTATAAAGTAATGAGAAATATCTTCTGTTTGTGACACATTTTGCTTGAATGCTGTACATTAAAATGCTAGTCATTAGAAGGAGGTTGCTGCTTTGTATTATGAATTGACTATTCTTTCAATGAAATCTTTATTCGTCAGAAACAGTGTGCTAGCGAGAGTGGAATATTTACTATTCAAAAATTTAATAAAACTCAAATGATACACAACAACTACAGATAAACACTGACTAACAATTGATCGAATTCGAATCATATTAACATTAAAAATGCTCAATTTCTATCAACAGAGACAAAACACGTGTCTACACATTCGATACAAATCATCAACTAACTATTCCATCTTTATAGATGGCGCTCTCAGCGCTGCGATCAATTATTTCACAACTAGGTATTATGAAGAAAATGTAAGAGTGATAATGGGATTGGCTTTTCTATAGTGCCTGATGAATTACAAAGGCGATGTAACAAATTAGCAGCGATAGTTTGTCAGATGGTCAAAGTCTACAAGAACAGACTCATATTGCTGCATCATTTCCCTGCCATATTTCAAGTTACTTAATTCGAGTCTAAGAAAGTGAAAAATTAGATTTTCTATTAAAAACTCCTCATAATTAAGAAACAGTGGAAGATAATTTGGGCATTTTAAGAGGTTCGACGCTTATGATTCGGGAAACGATATAGCCAGTGGTGAAACGACAAAGAGCACTGCCGCGAAAAACAATTTAATATAAACAAAAAATTTATGAGTGATGACAATAGAAAAAATATAAGCCCTTCAGTATTCTCTTTTTTTAAAAATAATGATTGTTACTCTATTATGTTTTTAAGTATATAAAGTTTGCATTAATATGTTTGCCATTCCATGTTAGTTAATAAAATAAAACCATCAAATATGTCTAACTATAATAATATAAAGTTGATAGGTTCTTATTTTTAAGAAAATATTTGCAAATATTGATTCTAAATATTCTTCAGATTTGCCTTTTTTTCGCATATTAACTCCCTGCGAAGTTATTTTCCTCAAATAAATACTTAATATTTTCTATCAAGTATATCTTAGGAATGCATGAGACAAACTGATGACTGATCTTACCCCAAATACTGCTTTAAATCTGTAGGTCAATTCAGTTATTGATTATTGCAATATACTCTGGCATTCACAGTAATAGTTACACTTGTCCTATCAATTTGGTGCTTTTAGTAAATGTAACCACAGTCTAATAATCCATCAGCTTGAATTAAGAGACACGGATTTATACCCTACTTCTCTGTCTTAGACATGCCTTAATTAAACTGCATAATAAGAAAAAACAATAAAAAAATTCTTATTGATCTTCGGAGACTTAGTAATAAAATGTTTTTAAATATTAAGAAAGAAAAAAAAATACTTGAAAAAATGTCCATGATGAGCAAATTATATATAAGCATTATAACAGTGTAAAATTAGAAAATGAGAAATAAAACGTTATTTAAAGGAATGATATTAGACAGCACTTTATTTCAACACACATCTTTACTCAAAAATATTTCACAGCGTGCAAACAGTTTTATGTATGTGTCTATAAAAAAACTGAAAGGGAACAAATAAATAAGTAGTAAAAGTGATTTAATATTTTATTTTAAATGGCTCACGTATTAAAATTTAAGAGTTTTAGGGATTGAATTTTCACTCTGTTTACTTAAGACAAATGCAATTAACAGCCATTGAGAGATAAAATAAATTATGGTAAACTAATGGCAGATAAAGAGAAAAAAAATCTTAAATCAAATTCCGTCTAAGTATAACTACAAATAAAATTATATTTCATTCTTGTACTGTCTATAATTATCATCATAAGAAACGCCATAATAGTAACCTAATGGGAAAATAAACTGCATTCATAATGATCAAGATCTGGTACTTATTATTCATATTGGGCCCAACCGAATCCATGAAAACATCTATAAATGTCAACTTTCGACTTTTCTAACAGGATCTTGTTTTCCTGACTTTATTTCTGATTGACTCTGTGTTCCTATGAGATCACACAACTAAGCGCACTTTCATGATTTCCAAGCATAGTTGATGTCGAAAAATGTGTTAATACCCTCCTTTCTAAAACCCCTTTTTGCACGAGGAAGTATCGTTATTTTACATGAAAGTTTTAAGTGTATAACCCTCTTTGTGTGTGGTGATGATTTTCAGCGATATCAGGAATTGAACCCACACCCTCCTGACAGGAGAAGGTTTTAACATAACTCACCAGTTATCATTAAGTTTTGTTATACTTATTCAAGAAATTGTGAAAATGTATGATTTCTTTTATTACCTGGTGAGAAATTCTAAAAACCATATAATTGAAGAATAAATTGCACTACTGAGTAAAAAGTTACAAGAAACAACAAAGAAATTGTAGATATTGTTATTGCATTTAGTAATAATTGTATTGTGTAAAATATAAACAAAACAGAACTATATGATTTAAAATTTGTAGGATGATATCGTGAAAACTGGATACACATATTCAGAAAACATTACTGAAGGAGGTATTAAAACTTTCAAAATATGTATTGAGCTCTGAGAGATCCCTGGTGGCATGATTACCGTTGTCGAAGTGTTGCGTGGCGAGCAATCTTACTGCTCACGTACATGACAGCCTGCGGAATGAGTTCAGTTCCGATCAGTTTCAGATAGGCGCCTCGGTTGCTCCCGGTGTCGTAATAGTTGGAGGCAGAAAATACAGTCAAAACCTGGGCAGGAAGAAAGCATTCCACAAGGGCATCAGAAAACATTTACATACAAGGGTATAAAAAACCTAATCATTAAAAAATTACTTGTTAAAGAAATAGAAGAGACAATAAAGTACATTTGGATAGAAAGAATCCATTTCCTCAAAATTATTGAGAATAAATATCTCATGAATTAGCATAGTGCTTATAAGAAGAAATACAATGACGTTTTTTTCTAGTATGTTAACGGTAATATTTCGATATAAATGAAGAAATCCAGATTTTTTTTTATTTTAATTATACAATGTACATAATAAATATAGTGAGGAAAATTGTTAGAGAATTATATGCAATATATTTCAAAAAATCATTATAAACATATTTCATACATTAGATGTGTGTATAGAGAGAGAGAGATCGATATATAGATGGGGACCTTATGAGTAAAATTAAAACTGCTTTTCTTAATTGAATAGGGATATTTTGCTACACTTCTAAAACATATAATGTATAAATTTGTGCTGAAAATTATAGGAAAAATGAATATAATATTGTAATTCAAAATATTTACTTATAAAGAATAAAAAAAGGAATAAAACAAAATTAATAAAAATTTCAATGTTTTCAAAGTTATAATATAAAGCATAAATGTTGCCAAAAGATATGATTAGAAGACGATACTAAGATAAGAATAAATGAAAATAGAATAAATTATAAGCACTCCAGAGAAAACAAGCGGAGTCAGTGAATAGAATTGCATTTAAATTATTCGCTTATAAAAATAAAGCATAAGAAACATTTCTTAACAAATAGACAAAATTTTTATAGAATAAATGTCAAGCATACGATCGAATGAATATTGTTAGGAATTGGAGAAAAAGAGATATACTTGTGTGAAAGGAATTAAATATAGTAATTTCAAAGAATTGAGAGAAAAAGTATTGTTTTTTACAACACTCTGACCATAATTTAAAGAATATGATCTTAAACTACACATAGGTTTCAAAAATAACTGAATAAATTTCCATCCATTAGAAATACATGGAAAATCCTTTCACTTCATTGAATAGAAAATAATGAAAGTTTATTTTATGGAAATAAAGTCAAATGAACTAAATTAATAAAGTTAAGTATTATATAGCCTGACTGAACACTTATGAATCTGAGTTGTATTGATTTGTTTATAAATTTTTGTGTATAGTTTGTGGACAGTAATAATATTGAGGCCTGTTCATAAGAAACATGCTAATAGTAAAATTTTTATTAGAAACAAACTGCCAAGAGAAAAAATATTTTCTGATAGAAATATTTTCGCATTCCCAAAAAAGAATGAGTAATTGCCAAATAATTTACAAAGAAACCCTTCTTGTGTTCTGTCAAGATTACATGAAGTAAGATTTTGATTAACTAATACATAAGCGAATTCTGAAACTCATAAACATTACTCTATGATTAAATAGGAAAGTACACAAAATATCTATAGCTAAGATGCATTATATAACATTTTATATTCCTATATAGAAGTGCTGTTTTAATATGATATACAGTTTTAGTAGCGTTCCTAGTACTCTAATAGGACAAAAGATATGGTTAATTTTGTGAATTTACAAAAGGATGTCACAAACACTCCTATAGTATTATATTCTTGACTCAACTTTGTTGTATATATTTCTCATATCTTTATATTTGTCATCAGACTTCAAAGAGTTAATGGTAAAGAAACAATAATCTAATAAAAGAACTCAAATACATGCATTGAAATTATATATATATATATATATATATATATATATATATATATATATATATATATAAATATATATATATATATATATATATATATATATATATATATATATATATATATATATATATATATATATATATACCGAAATTTTAATATATTTGTAAAAATATTTGAGGATTTATGTATGTGTCTATTAAAAGAAATTACACAAGTTTTAAAGAGGTAATGTGCAGGTTTAAAAATTTCATTTCATCTCTGGGAGTCTACTAAGCATGATTAATTTGAAAAATTCACTAATTTAGTTAATAAATGAGTTATATTAAATATGTACTGAACGTATATATTCCATACGATGATATTTTTTATTATATTTATGATCAATTACACAATAAAAGGTTATAAAGTTTGGAATTTTATAAATACATATTGTTACAATCATATTTTTTATTATTGTTATTTTAAAGGCTTTAAGCATTCAAAGGATAATTTTGAGGCTCTTTTAAGTAAAAATATCAGAATATTAAATGAGCAGTTCGTGATTATAGAAGATATCAGAATAGAGAAAATTGTGGAGAAAGGCCTAATAGTTTTCTATAGGTCAAATTGTTTGGGTCTATGATTTTGAATTTTCTTCCTATTTAGTTATAACGAGCACTGATACCCCAACCAAGAGTACAATGCACAGAAGCAATGAGAAATAAAAAAAAATAGGCTTAGAAGCACTTTTCTGAATTTGCTATTACCTTTGAAAGCACCTTTTATTACAAAGTGTTGGACTTAGAGTCGAACTGAAAAAGAGACATGATGTGTTTTCCTAAATGATGTGCTACCTTTTCATAGCCTGGGAAGAATAAAGAATTCCTTCATGTATGAGTTACTTGTGAAACCCCAAAAAATCATCGAATCTTTTGTTAAAGCGAATATTTAATTCCCGTGTACTCCACAAACTTTGAAGGAAAAATAGAGTCGCAATAGCTATAGAAAAAAATATGCGGAAGTAAATAATTTATTCTCCCTTTAGTTCAAAAATCTGAATAGATTTGGAAATAAGTGGCCCTCTTTCGGTCTGAAAGCATTAAATGAACAAAACATGACATTTACTAGAAAACTGAGAAATAATTCCTTTCGAACCACTGAAAATCTAAGTAGGACTCACCCAGAAAAGTGCACAATTGTAATTTCTATGGATTAATATATTTTCTAAATCTGGATTCATTGGATGCGTGCCAAAGATACAAGAAACTCAAGATTCCACTAAATAATAGCATCACGTGTATACATAAAAAGTGGTGCAACTGTACTATATATCATTAAGGGAATGCAGATTCATCATTTAACATTAAAAGTAATTGTAAGCCATAAATATGACATTCAATACCGACTTGGAATTGCAGTTAAAGTAATAAGAGATAATACGTTATTGGGAAATATTTTGCAAAGCTTTTAATAATAAATATACATTTTTTTTTACCACATACGTCTTTAAATATTAATTAATTGCTGCAAATGATTTCTTGCTTAAATCAATTTCAATTTTATACCTGTATGAACTAATATTTTATTTTAATCATAAATTATTATTGATTGTGCAATTCATGGTTCTTATAATGAGTCCAAGATACCAATATTGTCTTTTATTTATCTCTTCATAAATAAGCACTACAACCAAAAACAATCATAATGCATTGGTTTGTTTCTCTTCTTAGTTCGTTACCTTTTACGTATGAAGATTAGCTCGACCCCAGTCATATTTAAAAGCAATTTTT
Source organism: Latrodectus elegans (assembly GCA_030067965.1). Classification (NCBI taxonomy): domain Eukaryota; kingdom Metazoa; phylum Arthropoda; class Arachnida; order Araneae; family Theridiidae; genus Latrodectus; species Latrodectus elegans. Next base: position 103,513,280 of record CM057817.1, on the reverse strand, counting down.
AGATTTTCCAGTTTTGCTCTTGGTTTATCAGAATAAAACTGGAAAGTTGAAAAATAAATAAAAAAAAAAACTGTGAATAAAATTCTCCTCTGTGACGAAGGCATTTAAGTCTATGTGGACCTTTCAACATTCAGACATGCGAGTTTTAACTCTTTCTTTTATCTATAGGAAACGCGCATAGTTTCTTCATAATTTTATAATCAAAAGAATAATTATGTTAAATGAAATGTATTACATATAATAAATTATAAAAAACTGATTTATAACACACATTTTATGTCACGTTTTATACTAAGCCAATAAATTTGTTGAAATAAGTTAATTAATGTATGTGGGTAATGACTACTTAGTAAATGCTCAACAGTTAATAAACTTATAGAAACTGTTAAAAAAAAGAATTGTGAATTTACTGATGAAAAATGGCAAGAAAAAACTGTACTTTATTATCGTGAGAATATTCATAGCCATCTGACTTGCACTGGTGGGAACGGATAAGCATCCGCAACTGGTGACGTTCCAGGAATCTTTGGGTGACCTCAGGCCCAAATATGCATCCACCACCTCTATAACTGTTATGGACGCAGCCAGGTTGAGGCCTTGGATCACTCCACAACAAATCAACGATCTGAAACAGAGCAGTAAAGGAAAGAATAGTTTATCAGGAATGATAATTTAATACATATTTATTTATACAAAAGTATAAATAATTGTTATCCTGTGTGGAAAAGATTTTATATATATATATGTATTGCTTTTGCTTGATATTGCTTTACCCCATTTTGGCTTGTTCCTTATTTTAAAGCTTATTCTTAGAAATTCGATTTACACAAAATATGTCTTTATTTCTTATTACTTATGTTCTGCAAAAAATTGTAAATCATTTTGAAAACCAACTTCTCTAAGTCATAAGCAATATAGTTAAAAAGAAAACAGATGTATGTAGAAGATATATAAAGAGATATAAAGATAATCTAATTTAGATATATAAAGAAGATATCTTTATATATCTAAATTAGATTTTATTATATTTATATGTAATATAAAGTGTCTTTGTGGTTTATTTGCTTTAAGCATTTTGCGCATAAATTGAAATAGTCAAGATTATTCATTTGCGTTTAGTCAGTATAATGGAGAAGGAGAAAATTAAATAAACGCAAAGAAAGAAATGGGTTATTTGCAACTTTGGTAAAAACAATTCAAATAGAGAATTGATAGTTATTAAAAATATGTTTTAAAGTCATTTATTAGGTAGCAAAGCATCATTTTCCTCGCAAATTTTTTTAAAAAAATTAAAATTACTTCATAGTAAGTAGTGAATTAAAGACGAGAAATAATAAGGATTACATCTCTTTAACAATTCACCAAAAATTTTCTAAAGTTATTCTTAAACAACACTTCATACATTAGTGGAGACCAAACAATAGTTTCAGAAAGAAAAATTTGTTACAATTGACCTCCAAATCCAATGTTAATCCAAAGTGTCTGGTATTTTAAATTAACAATAAAAAAGAATTTTATTGCTGATCTGAATATATCTTCATCCAATACTACTATTCAAAAACAATGCTTATTCTGAATAATATTACACTGGTAATGTTTATTAAAAAATCTTACACCATCCACTTTATCTTTATGAGAAGACATCAGCATCTATTCATGGTATATCACAGAAATAAAATTCATACGAGGGTTACTCTGAAATTTTTGAGATACGCATAGATGAGAATTTACAAAATAAAAATAACGGTTTAATTTTAAAATACAAAGTATTTTAACACAGAAGACGATTTTTTACTGACTTATTTCAACTTTTTTAGCGTAGAATAAATTTTAAACAGAAGAGAAAATGGAGTTGACACGAGAACATTTTCGCGCTATGATTTTCTACGATTTTAAAGCAAGAATAAATGAAGAAGAATGCATTCAACGGTTGCAATTAGCATTTGGTGTGTGTGTGTGTGTGATGAATCTCCAGATCGTTCTATATTCAGATAGTTCACAGAATTTAGAAGAGGTTGCAATTTTCTTCTGGATGAAGAACACACAGGAAGGCCGCCGTCGGCAGTAATCCCGGATAATGTGTCTGCCATACGAAAAATGTTAATGGATGATAATCGCGTTGTACCTATCAAATGATACAGAAGGAACTTAACATTGGATCCTCAGCCATACACAAAATCATTCTCATTAAGAATTACATATGAAAAAAGTAGTTTGCCGTTGGGTTCCCCGTAATCTTACTGAGCACCAAAAAGAGGAGCGTGTCAGAATCAGTAAATAAACTCATAAATTGCTAAATGATGGTGGCCACCGCATCATTTCTAAAATTGTAACAGGTGATGAAACGTACATACCGTTTTTTGGCGTTTCAACACGTCAAATAAGCAAAGTAAGGGTCTTTGAAGATGATCCCACGCCGACAATGGGTAAAAAACAACGCGCACTGAAAGTGGTGTATGCCGTTTTCTTCAGAAGTACGGGATTGGTCAAAGCCATCAAGTTGGAAGGACAGAAGACGGTAACAGCAAACTGGTATACCACTAAATGTCTTCCAGAAATTCTACAAGAACTGAATGTTAGGGGACTAATGCTTCACAATGACAATGTATCTTCACATACATCCGCATTAACAGTTGAGTTTTTTAAACAAAAACAAATTAATGTGATCGAACATCTGCCGTATTCACCTGATCTATCTATGTGCAACTTTTGGTTATTCTTTAATCTAAAAAAGAACTTACGTGGACGTCGTTTTTGTTCAGAAGAAGAGAATAATGTGGCTATAAATGCATTTTTTTCAACTATTCCAAGAAACGAATGGCTTGAGGCATTTAATCTGTGGAAAATTCGTCTATAAAAGTGCATTGATGCTGGAAGAGACTACTTTGAATGCACCTAAAATTTTGTAAGTATAACTTTAAAACCTAGTTGTATCTCAAAAATTTCAGAGTGACCCTCGTAATACCTATTAATAGATTTCATCATACGGTCATTCCTTTTATAGGTTATTTAAATATACAGTAGTTCCTTCCTGGAGCTCTTGGTGTGCACTTTAATAACATTGTGTCATGAGCATGTCACATAACAGTCAGCCAGAGTTCATGCTTCTAAGCACCTTTTCAATAATATATACAATTCAGGATTTAAAACATATTTGCTTAATTTGCAAGTCAACAAAAGCTTTTATAATGTTGAATTGACACAAATTAATATTGATTGAGTAGAAAAAACGCGCTTATGTACATCATTTCAGAATATTATAACAAAAAAATCTTATTTAACTAGATAACGCAACTACATCCGGGAAATAAAAATATTTGCATCAAAAAATATTACCAATTACCCGTTTTTACAGTAAAAATCATATTTTGATAAATTCTGTTCTCTATCAAATATTTTGTTTACGGTTACTTGTAATATGAAAAAATTCATATCGTAGTAAATCTGAATCGATTACTAATTCTGTTCCTAATAAAATATTTGTCTCGATTTTTGGTATTGAGAATTTGTGATATAAACGTACCCATGTTCTTACCTGTTTCCATTCCACGGGTTCGTACGCCAGTTGACCTTCATTTACAGGTGGTCTTAAGACTGTAAAAAACTTCAACAAAATATATATATATATATATATATATATATATATATATATATATATATATATATATATATATATATATATATAAGTGACATCATACGAAATTTTTACACTAATTTCTTATAAATATGTCATTGGATATTATGATTTCGTTACTTCTAACTAATTAATTTAAGAATATACTAAAAAGGAAAAAATTAATTCTGTATATATAGAACATAATTTGTTGAAAATATTAGACTCTAAATATAGAGTCAGTTAAAATTTTCAATAAAACGCCTATCAATAAAGAAAAAAATTTTCACAAAGGAAATTAGATAACAATCCGAAATAAAAATTCGTAAGTACATTGATATTTGGAAAAAATCAGCTCAAAAAACAAAATTTTTAAATAATACTTCTCAGTCCGAATGTCCTACAATTGAATTTATACGAAGTGAAATTTTTGTTGCAAATTTACCATGAAATACAATTAAAATATTTTACTTTAAAATCTATTTAAATAAGTGTAATAATTTATGTGGGAAATTTCATTATTTTAGTTAAAATAGATAATTTGAAATACATATTACCCTAATTTTTATCAATCAAAAAAGTCTCAACTTCATGTTTATTTGGAGTTAACTCATCAATATATATAACATATAATTTTTAATATAATATATAAACACTTCTTGCTTTAATTGAACTAATAAATAAAGGGTCATTCAACAAAAATTTGATTTAAAATTAAATCAAGTTTAAGATCTGTTAAAAATAGCGTTGTTAAATATAGAAATGTTCAAAATTATATATAATGTAATGCTTTGTTGCAGTACATTTAAATCAGCAAATAGAGATAGACCCATGGCAGAGTTATGAAGGTTGGATAATGGTTCCTAATCTGTTCTTCATGAAATCTTAAAGATATAAGTTACTTTAAGTAATCCATCAGGCCAAAATATGTATTCCTTATACTTGGATAAAATTATTTTTAATATTATGAATTAATATTAAATTTTCTACCTATCATAACTATGACAATATTTAAACTATTTTCCAATCTATACTGCAATCAATTTAAAACTTGGCGTATTTTATATTTCAAATTTGGGCATTTTTTAGAAATGTTAACAGATTTTAGAGAAAACCATTTTCCAGAGTGTTCTCAATGTACAATGTTATCACTATTAGAATTTATTTCAAAGTAAAATTAAATTAATTTGAAATTTTTAAAGATGTCAATTTGTTAGTATTTATAAATCTTCATATTAGTGAAGAACATGACTATAATACAGAGGGATCATCTTATGTGAAAGAGAGTATTTTATGTTAAAAATAGCATCTTTAGTCAACTTTAATTAGATTAAGTCAATAAACTTTTGATCTAATAAATAGCGATACATATAATTATTTTTCATAGAAAAAAATTCTGTTATTATGGTTTTTTTTTTTTTTTTTTTTTTTTTTTTTTGTAAAATAATGATTGGTGTCCTTATTAACTTAGTCAAAAAATAGAAATTCATATTCAATAGGCGCTTCAATGAATTAGGTTTGCGAATACGGGGCATATTAAAATCATAATACGTTAAAATTCGTCGTATTGAATGAGCTTTTCTTAGCATTGATTGTATTTTAACTATTATTATTCTATATTACTGACATTATGACTAGCTATTACTATAGAGGAATCTCTTAATATTTTCCGAAGATGCTGAAATGGCAAACTAAAGAAAACCGGAGTAATTAGATGACAAAGTAAATGGATCAGGAAGTATTTAGATTGGGGTCTCAGAGCATAAAATAAAGACATGGCAGTAAGGTAAATTTGGGGTTTCTGGAACAGGTGGTGCCGCGGAGCAGGTGCGTGGGACTGAGATGGAGGGAGTGGTTTCTCGCGGTAACAAGGGGCAATAACTTATCTTGGTTAGCTCCACCTGATATAAAAGGTCATAATAGATTCCAGAATTATTGCCGACTGAAAATATTTTAAGCTTACTGAGATGATAACGATTTCCATACTGTGCTATTATTTTTTTTTCCACTTTAAATAAATATTGAGAATTTTTAAACTCACAATTGCTTAGTTAAATGCAGGGTTTTGCATAAATATATAAAAATTATAAATATAAATACCGCTATCTTGATTTTTAAAATTAAAAGTTGTTTTAAATAATTTCTTATTTACACTAAAAAGAAAGAAGCTTAATGAAGTAGACATATACAAATTATGCAGAAAAAAATTCCATCAGATAAACTTAGTGAATAAAACATAAGGACAATAGATTAAAAGAAAATCACTTTTATTGAGTAGAATATTTAAAACTATATACGCACATATATATTTTTTGGTTTACATAATTTTTTCAGATATTACAGTTTCCATAAGCTGACCTTCTGATTCCATCATCCAGATTATAGCGTTTATTAACCAAACAATACTAACCAGTTTTCCTTTGTTTAACAATATAGAAGTTATGATTGAAATTTGATATTTTTCTTTGATCAATTCTATGGTATTTACGCTGCATAAGGCAATTGAAATAATCCTCGTAATAAAAAGTCTCATTAACTCGAAATTAACTTATTAAACAAATTAACTCATGAATTCATTACAGTCCATTTAACTAGCCTTTCATTTTATCTATTACTTTTTTATTTAAGTTTGAGTGAAGAAAGTGGTCCGTGGGGTAATCTGAAAAGTCAAATTTATCCTGATGTTGCACTAAATCTCGATACAAATCTTCAATCTCAATCTCATAGCATAATGAATCTGTACCTGTGAATAAAAGTTCAGCTTTATCACCACATATTTTGCGAATTGTGTTGCAATGGAAATCGTATATGAGTATTTTGCACAAATCTAAAACTGAAAAACCTGCATGTATTGGCCTATTAATATTATTTTTGCTCTATGCATCTGCGCAGCCACTAAGTCTGAATTGAAGATTTGAAATGAATAAAATAAAGGAGAAGATATTAATCTTTTAAATTTTTCCTCAGACTGACAGCATTAAATGTGTAATTTCCAATTTTTCAGCTGCTAAAGGATAGTCATTATGTTCGATATGGAGGACTTCTGGATACTCAAAATCTGCTTCAATTACATCGCCAAACATATCATCATCACTTATTTCCATACGCTTAAAATGTTTTATTTCATTTTCACTTAACCATTCAAAGTTAGACATTGGAAGTGGTTGACTTAACATCTAACCGTAAAAGTTATTGGTGTCAAGATATATGATAGATTTTCTAGGTTTTTCAGGATCAAAATTTGTGGTAAATATTTGTTATTTGCCTCACTTAATCTTTTTAAAATAAAACTGATTTCCTCTCTGATCCCCTATTCAAAAAACAAATACATATCTGGATAAGTTAAAAGTTCTAAAGTGATGTAAATTTTGCTTAGTGCGGCATTCCATGCAAATGAAGGCAATGTAATTGAATGGCCGGGATCTAAATCATAATAATCCAGACATAACTTTCTAAAATTTTTAGATATGTACGCTAGTAATAAAATATCTGGTTTTATATGTAAATCATATTGTTTTAATCGTACAATATAAAATGTAATATATATATATATATAAATATATATAAAACAAGTATAAAAATAAAAATTTATACCAATATATATATATTGGTATAAATTTTTATTTTTATACTTGTTTTATCTTGAATTTTTGAATAAAGGTATGAGTTTTATAATATAAGTAAAACAAATCTATCTACTTAATTTTTGATAAGCGCATAATGAAAACAGGATACCACATGAATTAACATGTATACATCTGCTGATACGTAGAGTTGTTACTATTTAAACCGATAAGAACATAAATAGTTTACAAGAAAAAATTTTTAGATAATTTGTTTACAAATGATTTATCTGAAAAAATATGCCACTCGATGGTTTATTTTGGAAAAAGTATAAAAAAGAGGAATTATATTGCATAGTTTTTCTTAAAATTAATACTTATAAAGTCTTAATTTTATATAGAAAGAGGGAGTTTAAGAGTATGTGAAACGTGAATGCATTTTGTAATGATAAAATTATATTGTGCAATAACATGTTTTTATTGAAAACTGTAAAAACTTCAAAATTTTAAAATAAATTTTCTTTATTCTAGAGAACAGTAATGTTTGCAATAAGCATTTCACCTTAAAAAAAATCGTGTGAGGCATAAAAAATTCATCAAATGACATTTCTTGTCCTCGTGAAAATTTTTCTGCAACTTTTACTCGAATAAGCAATGTAAAAAGACATGAACGTGTCGTTTACATTGATAGCCAAGAGCAAAGCAAAAATCATTACTAGTTGACGATATGAATAAAAAGAAGAGTAAGCCTTCTACCTCATCTTGTGCGCAAAATTTCAAATGATGCAAATCCTTGTCAACTTGCTTTAAATAATGCAGCAATGGTTTATAAAATCATTGGGGATGAAAAAGATTTACCTTCATTCTTCATTGCTCCTAGGATAGAACTTAAAAATATTTTGAAAAGAGAAATTATATATACTTTGAAGCATATCATTAAATAGTACATGAGTCTCAATTGCGAGTTTAAGAGAGATTTGTCAGAAACAGAAATCCAAACCTGTTCAACTTATTTTAGATGTAGTTGCCTCACAAATTCAAATATAAATGTATTCAAATATAGATAAGGGATTAACAAAAATTTCATCCTCATATGATTCTTTTCAATGACGAGGAAATGGTTGGGTTTTTGATGAAATTAACGAATTAGTTTAAATATTGGAACATATTCACCTTTATCACCCTCTATCTGTATTTCTCAGCCTAAAAAATTAGCTTTAAAGCATGAAATTATGAATGTGAAAAATACTGATAATAAGTGCTTTTTTATGGTCTATTTTTTTTAGCAGGTATATTCCCCCGGTTAATGTGATAACCTTGATCGAGTTACTAAATATATCGAGAATGAAAATAAAATTATTATCCAAGGTATTAAGTTTCCTACACAAATAAATTAAGTAAAAATATTTGAAAAAAAAAAAAAAAAAAAAAAAAAAAAAAAAAGTTAATATAAATGCATTTGGTTACGAAAAATAAGAGAGAGATTCCGCTTGCAAGTAAGTAAGTTTAATTTCGAAAGACACACTAATTGATTGTTACTGAGTAACAAAACTCAGAGTCATTAATTTTTATATTAAAATTATGATTAGTCTTTTATTTCATTTAACTAAGCACAAAGGTAAAAGTTAAATTTTGTTTAAAACGATTTTCTTCTAATAGTATTTTAGAGAAAACATTCTGAAATTTACCAAAAACATGATGTACAAAGAGTTATATACCCTAATATTTAAAACAAATGGTGTCGTTTTAAAAGTATTTTTACGCAAATGCGTGTTCCTTTGTTATGTGCGCAAAATTTGAATCATTTATAGTCAAGACTACTGGCCATTAAAATTGCTACACCAAGAAGGCGACATGCTACAGACTTGAAATTTATACGAAATGAAGAAGGTGCTGTGATATGCAAATGATTAGCTTTTCAGCGCATTCAGACAAAGCAGGCGCCAGTAGCGACACCTACATCGTGTTTAAATGAGGAAATTGTTCAGCCGGTTCCTCATACCTAAATTGCATTTGAACGTTGTTGCCTGGTGAAAAGTTGTTGTGATGCCTCGTGTAAGAAGGAGAAATGCGTACCAGCACGTTTCTGACTTTGATGAAGGTCGAATTGTAGCGTACCGGGATTGTGGTTTGTCTTATCGCAGTATTGCTGCTCGCGTCGGTCGAGATCCAATGACTGTTAGCAGAATATGGAATCGATGGGTTCAGGACGGTAATACGGAACGCCATGCGGGATCTCAACGGCCACCTATCACTAGCAGCCGAGAAGACAGGCATATTATCCGCATGGCCGTAATGGATCGTGCAACCACGTCACGAGCCGTGAGTCAAGAAACGGGGTCGTTTGGAAGACAACAGGTGTCTGCATGAACAGTTCGACGACGTTTGCAGCAGCATTGACTTGCAGCTCGGAGACCATGGCTGCGGCTTCCCTTGACGCTGCGTCATAGACAAGAGCGCCTTCAATGGTGTAATCTGTAGGATGTAGGACCGTCCTGCCCGAGGGCACTCGGTCAAAGCAAAGAGGCCACTGCGACAGTCAATCCCGCCAAATACGAGTGGCACATGTGCGTCCAGGGCCGCACTGCGAGCCACCCCCAGTCACTACAACAACATCGGGAGCTCCAGGAGCAGAGAAAGGTCTCACAGTTAAATCCGAACCCGGCAAGGCAGCCAAATGTCCATATTACCGGTACTGTCCGGGTATTCCACCCAGCCCGTCGACCACCACCCAGCAACCAATCAACACCCCCCCCCTGCAATGGTGTGATCAACGACGAACCTGGGCGCACAAATGGCGAGACGTCATCTTTTCAGAGGAATCCCGGTTCTGTGTACAGCATCATGATGGTCGCATCCGTGTTTGGCGGCATCGTGGTAAACGCACACTGGCAGCGTGCATTCGTCATCGTCATACTGGCCCATCACCTGGCGTGATGGTATGGGGTGCCATTGAATACACGTCTCGGTCACCTCTTGTTCGCATTGACGGTGCTTTGAACAGTGCACGTTACATTTCTGGTGTGTTACGACTCGTGGCTCTACCCTTTATTCGAGCCCTGCGAAGCCCTACGTTTCAGCAGGATAATGCCCGACCACATGTTGCCGGTATTGTACTGACCTTCCCTGATACGGAACATGTTCGGCTGTTGCCCTGGCTAGCACGATCTCCACATCTTTCACCAATAGAAAACGTCTGGTCAATGGTTGCCGAGCGATTGGCTCGTCTCCAAACGTAACTTACAGTATAAAATGGGAAATAGAGGATACCTGTTATACTTCATAACTTAAAGGTGTATGATTCGCATCTAATAATACAAAATATTGGGAAATTTAAAGATTAAAACGTACACTGTATTCCTAATAATAGGCAGAGCTACATATCTTTTAGTATAGGGGATTTGCAATTTATAGATTCTTTACAGTTTCCCCCGGCTTCTTTAGAGAAACTTGCAAGTAATTTGGAAATAGAAAAGTTTCAAAAAATGAGAGAGAACATTTCGGGGATGAGGAAATAAAATTATTAGCTATTAAAGGCGTTTATCCATACAGTTACATTGACTGTGAGAAGTTTAAGGTTAAAGAAGTTAAATGCTTTACCTCCTAAACAAGCATTTTATGATAACATGAAATATGAGGATATCTCAAATGAGATTATGAACATGCTAAAAGTGTATGGGAAAAATTAAATATACAAAATTAGGAGGTTATCATTTTTATATAAAACCAGATATTTTATTACTAGCGGACATATTTGAAAATTTTAGAATGTTATGTCTGGATTATTATGATTTAGATCCCGGCAATTCAATTACATTGCCTTCATTTGCTTGGAATGCCGCACTAAACAAAACTTCCATCAGTTTAGAACTTCTAACTGATCCAGATATGTATTTATTTTTTGAAGAGAGAATCAGCGAGAGCATCAGTTTTATTTTATGACGATATGTTTGACTATATCATTGAAGCAGATTTTGAGTATCCTGAAGTCCTCCATATCGAAAATAATGACTATTTTTTAGCAGCTGAAAAATTGCAAATTACATATTCACTGCTGTCTCATGTCTCAATATTGTTTAGATCTTACAGTTGATATAAACATACTTATAAATGAAAAACAAACAAAATTAGCACCGAATCTGAACAGCAAAAGGAAATACATTCTTCACTATCGTAACCTTAAATTATATTTGAATCTTGGTATGTGTGAGGATAACTAAACTTCACAGAATACTAAAATTTCGCCAAAATCTATGGTTAAAACCATATGTTTAATTCAATACAGAGAAAAGAAAACTTGATAAAACGGTTTTTGAGAAGGATCTGTTTAAGTTAATGAATAATGCACTTTTTGGTAAAACGATGGGGAATTTGAGAAAGAGAGTAAATATTAAATTAATCCAATCTGAGAAAAAATTTAAAAGATTAATATCTTCTCCTTTATTTTATTCATTTCAAATCTTCAATTCAGACTCGGTGGCTGTGCAGATGCAAAGACCAAAAATAATATTAAATAGGCCAATACATGCAGGTTTTTCAGTTTTAGATATGTGCAAAATACTAATGTACGATTTCCATTACAACACAATTTGCAAAATATATGGTGATAAAGCTAAACATTTATTCACAGATACAGATTCATTATGCTATGAGATTGAGATTGAAGATTTGTATCGAAGTGTAGTACAGCATCAGGATAAATTTGACTTTTCAGATTATTCCACGGACCACTTTCTTCACTCAAACCTAAATAAAAAGGTAATAGATAAAATGAAAGACTAGTTAAATGGAATGGTTGCAAAACACTTTGTTGGTCTAAGATCAAAGATGTTTAGCATTCAAGTTGATGGTGGAGGCATAAAACTACCAATGGAATAAGTAAACTTGTGAAGAGAACCCTTTATCACGAGGATTATTTCAATTGCCTTATGCAACGTAAATACAATAGGATTTATCAATTAAATAATAAATTTCAGTCATAACTTATATACTGTTAAACAAAGAAAATTGGTTTGTTTTGTTTCAATAATAAATGCTATATTCTGGAATTAGAAGTTTAGCTTAAGAAAACTGTAATACCTGTTAAAATTATGTAAACCAAAAAATAAATATGCATATACTTTTAAATATTCTATGGAATATATTCTATTTACTAAGTTTACCTGATGGAATTTTTTCTGAATAATTTGTATATGTGTTCTATTATGCTTTTTCCTTTTTAGTGTAAATAGGAAATTATTTGAAACTACTTTTAATTTTAAAAATCAGGATAGCGGTATTTATATTTATAATTGATGTATATTTATGCGAAACCCTTCATTTAACTAAACAATTGTGAGTTTAAAAATTCTCAATATTTATTTAAAGTGGAAAAAAATAATAATAGAACAGTATGGAAATCGTTATCATATCAATAATCTTAAAAAATTTTCAGTCGGCAATAATTGTGGAATCCATTCTCATCTTTTATATCAGGTGGATTTAACCATGATAAAGTATTGCCCCTTCTTACCCCACGAAACTGCTCCTTCCACCTCACGCGGCTCCACAGTTCCAGAAACTCCAAATTTATCTTACTCACGGCAAAAATAACTGATGGATATTTTAAGGAATATTAGGTGAAAAGAAATCATTCACACAAGCCATTAACAATAAAAACAGAGAAATTTGAATAGATGGGAAAGAAAGTTTTGATAATTTCATTAAATTTAAGTTGACGTGACATTTTAGTCATTTTTAATGAAATAGTAAAATTATTATTTATAATTATGTTTTTCATAGCTAGAACTTTGATTGGTTTGTTTTGGAACAATCATCAATAATTATATGTTGTTGAAAATTTCACTTAGTTAATCTTACTTTGGGTTCATATAATGACAAAATTTATGAAATTAATATTTTTCGGGTATTGATATGCATAAAATTCCGAACCTAGTATCTTATGAAAATGATTCCTCACAATTAAACATCTGATTTATTATGAAATCCTTTAATTTATCAATTACATTTCTGCAATTTGAAAATTAGTTTTCTCCATCATAATACTGTTGAATAATTTAAAATAGAAAAAGTATCTTATAAGATTTTAATCTTAAGTTTTCATTCTGTTGCTAAGCTCAATTATACTTCTAAAGCTTATCATGCTTTACAAGCATATGAGAGTTCTTGTATCGTGATGGTGTTGGTTGGCTTGATGCTGTTATCCTTGCGTTTTCTTATTAGTATATAGTATAACACACACACTCTCTCTCTCTCTTTCTTTCTCTCTGTGCGTGTGTAATCAAAACCTTATTTACCTGTTATTGGTGATGCATAATCAAGCACCATGTTTCAAGAATTTTATTTCCTAAAATGGTATTATTATATTATGATTGCGAATAATGACGCTGGTGTAACTTTAAATAATTGTATTCTTGTGGTCTGAGAGATCAAAACATTCTTTTCTGGTGTTAAGGACTCATTAATTTTTTGAACTGATAAGAATGTAAGTTTAATTCGCTTACAGGCGTGTCTGTTATAATTAGGGCTGCTATTCAACAAAAAGGCATCAATATCAAAATATATTACCAAAAATCAGTACCATTGCAAAGGAATTCATTTTCATTAGAACTTCAAACCGTTCATTATGATACTGATTTAACATATGTTACCCGTAGTTTAAACTGCGGTTCGAACACAGAAAGTAAAAATTTATTAGAATAACTATATTGATACTTTATTCCAAATTTGTTCATAAAAGCTGTATCAATTATTTTCTGAACAACGCATTCTATTCAATACATCATCATAGCTGCCCAATATTTATGGTGCCTTTGAATTAAATAATTACGTATGAATAATCTAATATTGCTCTCGTAATGCTGGGAATGATGTCATATTGTATTGTAGGAAATGCTCTGTATTTCTTCATTTCAGAATTAATATTTTCTATATTTTCACACTTTATATGAAAGATGTGCATAAGATGACAATTCTATCAAGAAATTAATGATAAAATTCAGTATTAATCATAATAATGGTTGAAATAATTAAAAAACATTTATATTTCATTAAACTCTTTTCAATTGTTATGCAAATTGTTTATTTGTTATTTTATGAGGGAATTAGAAACTTCAAGAATGACAGTTAAAAATAAATACATTTTGACTGCTAAAGAAACAAAATGTTATAAAAATTAGGTAAACTACTATTATATATTAATAAACAAATAATAATGATAAATTATAGAATGTAAAATCATTCAAAATTTTATGCGAAAGAAGGATTTAAAGAGGAAAAATGAAAGTGATAATCTATTTTCTTTTACTTCTCACGTGACTTATACTTCTTGAAGATTAAAACTGCTAATTTTTCAGATATTATACTCTAATTATTTTTGTGAGCGCAATATTTATTTTACCATCTTAATATCATTCATATAAATATGAATGATGATGAAATAATGATTAGAGAGATTTATGAGTCTAAAATATTGACTCGGATACAAAAACAATCTCACTATCAAAATTGTCAGAATGCTTTTCAGTTATAATATGGTGAGTTATATATAAGATATTATTCAATAATAATTTAAGAGGCCAACCTTATGCCGATCAATAGTTGCAATGTCTTTGAGATTCGTGTTCTCTGATACTCCTCCATGGACTACGAAGATCTGATTATCAATGACCGTTGCTAAAGGTAACCATCCGTACAAGTCTTCAACTGCTCGAAGAATCTTAGCAGCATGGTTCTGAAATGATTGCAGCCCATAATCTTCTAATCATAGTGTTTGAATGTTTAGAGTAGAATACATTTATAGAAAAGTCCAAGTGACATAAAATATTTATTAAAATTTATTTGAAAAATTTAAAAGAATAAACATATTTCTTGAAAATATAAATAATCGCAATTTTAAATCCCCATACTTAAAGGTTATTAAAGATTATATATATATATATATATATATATATATATATATATATATATATATATATATATATATATATATATATATATATATGCGTTGTATTGTGTCCATTGATTACTAACAAATCTTCAATTTGAATTGAGATGGAAACATTACAGATATTTCAATTGCAAAATACGAAAAAGTAGAGGAAAACTCATAAAGCATTTTTAAGGTAAAAATTCTCTTTAGAATTAAATACTTTTAAAATCAAAATTTAAGTAAACTTAAGAAAAATAAAATTCATTAATTCGGTATTAAGTATAAAATTAAGCTAAATTTTAAAATTACAACTATTTTCTTCTATTAATTGACAGCAGATTTCTTAAATTTATAGAAATAAGTGACTGTAATTTTTAAACGTTTTATCATTCAAGTATAGCCAAAAATTATTTAAGAAATTATAAGCTGGGATCCTAATGAAAACATGAAATCGATTCACTTACTTTGTACTTAACCATGACTTCTTTCAGGAAGCCATACCTGAAAAAATGAATTTTTCATAAAGTGAATATAATTTTCAATGAAATACTGCAAAGAATTTGAAATGCAAATTTCATTTTGATTTCAAATGATAGAAATGAGAAATAAGAAATGATTTTAAATCAAATGAATTTCAAAATATTTTATTAGTGTAGATGAACTGAATTTATAGTTACTTTTTAAACTTTTGTTCTTAATATTTCCTTATATTTACCAAATATCTCATTGATAAAATGTAGCTAGAAACATATTTATACAACGGAATTTTATTGATAAGTGAAAACGGGCATCGTTATAATTTTTTATATGTCTATTCAAATTCACGCAACTTCACGTATCAAAGGAATTCATCGAATTCTACGCTTCTATGAATAATTTATACTGGTGGAACATAATTATCAATAATTTATAAATTTATAAATATCAATATTAAATAAAGAGCTAATACATCGCCATACACTTTACACTTGGGGTGAATCAGAAATAAAATTTTCCTATCGGCTTCTCCTCTTTGTTTTTATTTTTACAAACATTCAAGTTTCTATCATTGCTTCGATTGCATTTGGAGGAGGATTCCTCAGCCTTAAGACTGGAGTTCAGTTGACTTGCATTGATGAGCTAACTGTGCTAGGGTATTGCAAAAAAAAATATTAGTTACGTTTGCCGACTAACGAGGGACACAAACAATGAAAGGGAAAAATTTGATACCATCGAATATGCTGCATTAGTCATCCATAGATCATAACGCAAATAATGCAGATATTTTCTATGAAAAAACAGATCTAACAGGATTCCTCTGTAAAAATGAACAAGTTTTTTTTTGAAATATCTCAAATTTATTCACAATTTCACTAAAACTATTAAAATTGATAATATAAGATGAGAAAATAGACTTAATAAGATAATTACCTCTATTTTAAGTATATTTTTCACATTTTTAATCCACTTTAAATTTAATAAAAATAGCTTAACCTTTTAAACATTCATTGCCAAATTAGTAGCCGAACAATTCAAGCTCAAGTTTTCATTGAACAGTTCAAGAGTTCAATTTGTTCCTTGCGTGGGGTTCTTCGTTGTGCTTTGCAATTAAATATAAAGAGTAGGATCAATCGTACTACATTTCGTATGGGAAAAGAGACAATCAATTGACCAGCTATTTGTAAAGAATTTTTTAGGATTAAATTTGCTTTTAATTGATCAATATTTATTAATTACTATTATTATGTAAGCATTCATTAATAAAGCAAATCTCTCTTACTTTTATGCATTAATATTACACAATCATATTATATAAATTTGTGCATTTCTTCCTCATTTGAAGTAATTTAGTTTTGTTTATCATTTCAGGAACCGCATTAGTTAAACATATATTTTATAAGCAAATAGAGTTTATACATATTTGACACTCAAACTGTTTTTCAAGTTAAATGAATATGTATGTATAACTTTCGTTTTTATACACTTAAGTGGCATTAAAACTTTACTCAATGATATAAATTAATTAACCATTATATGGGATGTAATGCTGTGAATGTTAACGAAATCATTTTTACATTGGTTTGAGATGAAAAGCAATATCGGTTTACATACTTTTCTGAGCTTTGACCACTCTAGTAAATTTAAAAGGCTGTATGGCATTAGTAAAATTATGAGCATAATATTTTTCCTAATTCCTTTGTTAATTTTAATAATAGTTTTATATTGAATTTATTTAATTCAAGAAAATGTAATATATGAAAAAATTTCAAAGCAAATTTTTCAGAATACGAGAATGCACAAGGTATATAATCAAAGTAATTTAACTAAAAAACTATCATTTTGAAAAAAAATAATAATCATAATAAAGTAATTTAACTGAAAAACTATAATTTTGAAAAAAAAATAATAATCAAGTATCGCTCTTCAGTAGAGGAAGAATAACAAAATCGTGTTTTGGAAAACAAAAGTTGTAAAAAATTTCTTGTTATATTGCTACTTGATCGAGAATTTTCCAATAATTCTTATCATGTCCATATCTTAAAAACAAAAGAATTTTAGCTGCGACCCTTTAGAACTAAATGTGCAATATGTTTATGATATTTTTTGATTCTCTCTCTCTCTCTCTCTCTCTCACACACACACACACACAACTAATAATAAAAGCAATTCTTTGATTTTCTACAAAAAATATAATGTTCATTAATTTGTAACGCTGCTTATGTCAACTAGATTGAATGTGAACAGAAATGGATTACTTAATTTTAAAATACTGAGAAACTGTTGTTGTCTTGTGCCAGCTTAGCTGGCATTATCGGGTGCGCTGCTCCACTTTTCCAACTTAACCATATTTTAGCGTAGAGTTCGACTTCCTCAGTACACACATGCCATAGGTACCCATTTATAGGCTAGGCAAATATTCATACAAAGAAAGGACAAAGACAGGATAGATTGAGAAAGTACATCCATGCCCGAAGTGGGATTCGAACCCAGGACCTCCCTATTCGCAGTCAGGCCACTAGACAGGGTGGGTGGCTCTGAGAAATAGTAAGTAAACCTAATGTATCATATTAGCTTCTTAAAGCTCTTCAGATGTTCGATGTGCCCACTAATATTCACACGACTTATATCAATGCGATCATTTAAATTTTCCCAAGCTAAAGTTATTTTTTAATTATGGTATGTGCTGAATTTACACCCTAAATTCAAACCTGAATGTATTAATATGTTGAATAAAATGAAGTAAATTTAACCCGACTCATTGTTAAAATAGCAAAGTTTGTGTCCACTCTTTCCAGAGGTGTCACGATTTTTGTCAATGTGACAATCTAATTCATCCTAAGCTCGGCAACGTATTTTTCTTACTGTATTTGCTGAATTTAAGCACTGCATTAATAGTACTAAAATGAAGTAAAATGACACTAAATATCAAAACTATCAATTTTTGATAGTTTTGATTCTTTTAAGTAAATCACGAGAAGTCGCTCAATTTTAATGAAATTTGCTTTGTTAAACTAGCACATAAAATGATTTCTCTAATGTGTTAGCAGCCATTTTTGAGCTTTGACAAATAACAATAGACAAAAATACTAGCATCAACCATAATACTGTTTTGTTAAATACGTTCTACAAAGAATCAAATACTTTATATTTCATTTTATTGAATATATTTTTACCAGAAATATATTCAATGAAATAAAATATTTTAATCTTTAGAAATTGTTCATTTCAATTGCATTTATCTCAGACACAAAAATGTGTTGTTTTCTGATCCCCTCAACAAAGATTGCCAATGTGCTTTATTTATTATTGAATTTTTTTTATTTTCCCCTTTTAGTCTCAAGCAAATGATCTGAAAGAAATTGAGCTTCAGAATTTCAGACTTCTTTAGTTTTATTTAAATATATATTTTGATTTAAGAATAATTTAGACTCTCTAAATCGTTCCTGTGATCTTATTAATAGTTTCTTTAAAGAGAATATAAATTATCAATAGAAAACAAAATTCGCAATTAATAATTAGTTTTTTCATAACGAAAAAAAAACAATATTTCAAAAAGTATGATTTACTCACATGAAATTAATATCATAATTTTCGGTTATATAATTGGAAATTTAGTAAAAAATGGTTCCATTTTTGAGTTTAGAAACTATTCATTATTACCTATTCTATGTTATTTTAGACTCATTTGCAAGTTTATAATGAAAATGGGAAATTCAGTACGCTTTTTTATTCTTTTCTGTCATACATAAAATGTTTTGGTATATTTTAGTAGAGTTCCTCATTTACATGACCAACAAGTGTCAGTTGCACGATATCCTCTACAGAATTCGAATTGTGTTCCATAGAATAATGGATAAAAACTTTATTAATTCTTTCCACATTTCTAATTTATTTAGGAAGAAAAGTAGCAACATATAAAAGCGTTGCGTTCCAAACGGCCGGAGATTCTGAATAAATCTTTGTTATTACAAAGATGTACAATGGTACTCTTGGTATTATTCGACAACCGTAAAAAAATTTATGGTGTACGTAACTTTCTATTTTATATAATTTTTTTGACTGTTCGTATTTAAAAATAAACTGTTAAATGCTTTTAAGTTTAGGAAATTAAATTTATTCATTAACATTAATACGCAAAATTATATAACTCAAAATCAGAATAATAATCCATTAAACTTAAAAAATTAAAATGAGCTAAATTCTATTTACAATTTAACTAACTTAAATGGTTTGAATTTATGCTTTTGAATCTAACTACAAATATTTGTCCAAAGGCCATATTGCCCTGGTTGGGAAACAAGTTGCTCTCCGTGACGGGGAGGAGACACTTTGTATACCAGATTTGGCCGAAAGTCTGTTGTATTCAGTAATGGCAATTGGGGCACGAAAATACGTTGTAGTCGCAATGTAATCCCAGGCAGGAATTCTTGAGGTTATCGAACAAAAACTTCAATTTTTTAGAGAATCTTTACAGTCTGCAAGTACAGGTGTCTATGCTGTTTCTGATCTAGCAAGCCCTCTATTAGTAATACTAATACTGTCTCAGACCAAGTTAAAACTAACGTTGATCCAGCTAATGTTGCTGGCTCTAAAGCTAGTAAAAAAAAGAGCTTTGAAGAAGCATTTAGAGGAATATATGGGACCCCAAAAAACCGTGAAGTTACTGAGGACCCTTGTTGGCCCCAGTGAAAGGTTAAAATTCTTTCAAGCAATTAAGCTCTACTCAGGAAGAACCACCGGTTACCGACTCAAAATCGATCCAGGCCGAGTAAAAAATTCTTCCGGTTATTATCAGTTACGGTGAAAGCCATACGGATAAAAAACTTTCAAAAAATTAAATAATGAAATTGAACGGCTGGTGAAAATCCGAAAATATTTGTAAAAAAATAGTGATGCTCTCAGAGTATTAACCAAGTACCTCGAAGAAAATAAAATACAATCCATTCTAATTAAAAAATAGAAATCAAAAAACGATATACGAGGATTTTCCATTAATATTAAGTGGGAGGAAAAAGCCAAAGACTTATTTAAATTAGGCTATAAGGCCACTAGAGTCTCACGAATGACTAACTTTAAAAACGGGAAACCGATGATACTTTTTTTAATTCACATATTTTCGTCACCAGATGGCGCCAATATTCTAAACTTCGATAATCTATGTCATCTCTCTGGCATTAAGTTGGTGCACTACAAAGGACCCAAGTCGGTCATTCAGTGTTTCAACTGCCAGAGATTTAATTTCGCTGCTGATATGTGCCATATGGCACCTAGATGTGTTAAATGTTCGTAAACGCACAACAGTAGAGTGTGCCCATATGAAAAGGTAAAACAACCCCAGCGTTGTAACTGCCAGGGGATACATCCGGTTAGCTATAGAGGATACACTGCATTCTCTAAACCAAGACCCAATAAAACCCCTGTTAACACAAAAAAAAAAAAAACGGTAGGAAATAGTAACAACATGAAAAGAAGGAATTATGTTACATCAGAGTGAACATACGCACAAGGTACGACTTCCCCTTCCCCATCCAAATTTGAAGAACCAACTCAGCACGCTTTTTCAAATGCTCATACTTTAACTGAGTTAATGCAACAAATAATTATTTATTCTAAATTAATCTTAAAATTCAAGTTAAAATATAATGTAATTTAAATTAAAATACCATAATATAACTAATAATAATTAATCTTTAAACTTAAAATATTAATTATATATCTCATAGCTAAATTCTATCTTAAGTCTGCTCACCATGTAAATTTCAACCAATGATGTGCCAGTCAGATTCAATTATAGTCATCTCTCCATACAAAGTTACAGACGAGGGTTGAAAAACCGTGTTCCAGGTACCTCGAGAAGAACTGCCAGCTTGCAATTACTCTTAGTCGCAATGTCTATCCAATACTATGAAAAGGAAGGGTCAAATCTGTCACATAATTCGTTAGTCGACCATACCTCAAAATTATGAGACGATTGGCTATGTTTAGTGGCTTTTCTATTTGGCAGAAACATGTAGATGGAAAAGTATTGCAAAACATTTGTCAAACAATATTATATTAGGACTTTTATAAATAAAACTATCAATTTCCTCACCGACTATATACGTAAAAAATAACAAAAATATCATCAAGTTTTAATTATATTTATTTTGCTATAAATTATTAAAATTAATAATTACTCCAAAATTGCCTTGCTTGAATCCAATTTTGGCTGCCAAGTTAGCAGCTGAATGAACTAAGTGTGTGTTGGTTTTGGTTTCGAATCAACAGTACTCCTTTTCGGCTGTCATATCATAAATGTATATTTGCAATCACTTGAAATTAGTTTTAAAGTAGGTCACAATCGAGTATATCCTCGTGTTCAAAAATAGATGGACAAACAAGACTACATTGGCTGCTAAAATTTTTTTGAAATATTTCAAAACTTTAAGTTGCCATTTCTTAGTAAACAAATAATAATGATTTTAAGAGTTTTCAGTTGTAGATAGTTTCCATAACTTTGTTTTCATTTCTATGAGAAAACAGCGAATTTGTTCTCGTGAGAACAGATTTTTTTACATCAGCTGCGTGAAAACAGTCCACTCAAAATACTTTGCTATATTTTTTTATTCTTAATAATTTTATTTCACCAGATGTTTGTGTAGAATTATTAAATTATATTATTAAGAGAGTATTGATTTATATTAACCAGATTATGTTTTTGGTGCCTGTTCCCTAGATCAGCAGAGCTCGATCAAGTCCATGAGCACGTACACCTTCAAAAAGTTCAGCACCATAAGTCTATTCTCCATCAGATTTCTCCTGGAGAGAACAAGGCATAGAAGAATAAGTTCAGGAGAGGCCTTTTCATTTAAACAATTGCAGTTTCTTCATACCCTCGACGAATTTTGAGTTACTAAGATGGCCACTTCTAAAACGGGCAATAGCCGTTTCTTATTGTCTATTAAGACCAGTAGACAGGGAAGCACCTGGACGCTTATAATAGTAGTCATTGATAATACGTAAGTGACAAATTGTATTATTTAGTATTCATAGGTCCTTTCTTTTTTTGAAATATTGGGTCATGTAAAAGGTCTATTATATATATGACCTGATACATAAATTTTTTTAATGAATAATCTGATGTGCTCTTAGTCACTTGTAATAGTATCTCCAACAATTCCTTAATCTCAGTAATGAGGTATATATTAATTTTAACGATTGAATTCAAATTATTTAAGTCGTAGAGCCACTTGTTTTCGAAACATTTATAAAAATTACATTTATTATAACTCATACATTGTTAATAGTATAAGTTAGAACTTGTTGCTATGAAGAGTTGGAAGAAGGACACATGTTCATTTTTGGTCTACGTCACAACGAATAATTCATTCAACCAATACTTATTAGACCATGAAAACTAACAATTGCTCCAAACTTAGTGTATTTGAATTGAGGCTGCATATGTTGAAACTTCTTGAACCTCTTTAAGTTTGTCGCGACTGTTTTCACACGGTTTTTAAAGTTTTCACTGTTTATTTATTTGATAACTTACTCAAATGTAAGTGGAATAGACAAAATCTCAGTATGCATCAGCAGCTCGGAAATATAAGTTATACCTCTCGCTTATAAGAAAATTTTTGTTTTTATAGTAATGACAGCTAAATACTTCATTAAAATTTTTAATTCATTTGGTTCACTTTTTCTCACTGCTTTATTTTCAATTTTGAAAATCATTTTTTAAGCATAAAATTGCTTCAATTCATATATTAAGATATTTTTGAGGATAAAATTAGAGATAAAAAATTAATCGAATAAGGAAGTTTGATGGATTCTTATAATATCGTTTTAAAAAAAATCTGTTATTAGTTTTAGCATGTATTAAGCACAATAAATCTGCCTAAAGGCACATTAATGTCCACTGTGTAAGGCACATTAATTTCCTTGAGTAAATTGCCCTCTGGAAGTACTTTTTATGGACTATGGACCATATTCACGAGTCACATCCAGAAGTACCCAAATGGGTAGATATACATTTCGAAGAAAAAAGCGCAACTGCTAATTCTAATTGTCTAACAGTAGCCGAGATTACAAGGACGAGGGGTTTTGCCTTAGCGGCGGAGTTCCTGTGCAACTCCAATTTAATATTAATTTAATTGTTATCATTCATGTTAGTCTTAACAATTTATATTAGTAATATTTAACATGAATAATTTAAGCTTAAAAAATTTTGATAAGTAATTTAATTTTAGTAGCTATTAATTTTAAGTTATATTTGATGTTATTTTATTATAAGTTTATTAAAGGGTTGGGGGGGGGAATCGGACGGTACTTGGTGCGGATCGAACTGGTATTGTCATCAGTGTTGTGGTATGGTCTCAACAGAGCTTTATTGAAAGACCGAGAAGGACTTTTACATCATTTGGGGCAATACAAGGAACATCATTAACAATTACAGTAAAATACAGTAATTTCTCCGGATACAATCTGTTTTTATCGTGTTTACAATAGTTAAGTTTATGTACAAGTTAGAATAAGTTTTTACAATGCATCATCTATTTACATCACATCACAAATTAGAATATTATAAACATAACAACACATTTATGCATTAACTTTATGCAATACATAATAATCATTTAATTTTGTAAGTGTAATATGCATTAAAGGAATTGAATAGAATAGGTTTTTATGTGGTATTTGTAACATATACAATATATATATAAATAAAAATAGAAGTAATATAAATTTTCTACAAGTGAAATTTGGGCTCTAAAAAAATAATGTTGTGATTATATTTTCCATGATTCCCAGGGGAGAGATTCTTTACATTATATTTCTAGTAATACGTTTTGAACACCTGTTTTGATGCCTTGAAGTGGGTAAGAAACGCAGAATGCGCTTTCACCCAATCGATCAATGTCAAGCGTACCGTACAGGAGTGCAGTAAGGAAAGTAACAGAGAATACAAGCACCACTGGGAAGCCCGTATGAAATGGATCAATGATGATCAAGGAAACGAGCAGCAATAAATAATTACATCCTACATATTGAAATTCCATGGCTAAAATCTCATTTGAAACGTCTTCAACATACATTAAATCAATGACAAATTTATTGGGATAGAGAAGAACAATTACTGACTCCTCTTAAAGAATCTACAATTATTTTATCATTAATCCATATATCAAGTATTTCATTTCCGGCTATTGTCCCTTCGTTTCATTGTATAAACTTTACAATAAATATTCACATTTGCAACAAGTTCTTTCGCATATTTCGATAATGGAGGGTTATTAAGAATTACAGCTATTTATCATGCTAAAATTATCTGAAATTACAAAAAGAAAAGTATTTCGTCATTTCGGATATTTTTAGAAGAATGAATGAATTGATAATTGAATAAGTAATGAGCTATTTATCGCAATGTCAGGTTGATGAATTAATACTTTATAATTCATTAAAATGTTGAGTATCTTTTAATATAGTTTATAAAAACTAAGATCTATCTTTCAAAAATTACAAATAAACGTGCATAACACAATGATTCATATCTCTACAAGTCATTTGTGACTCCCAGCACATCCTCTGGTTGTATATCACTATCTTAAGGAGTTAATTCAAGAACAAGAAAAGGCGTCTTTTACGTTCTATGCATATTCATTTTTATAAAGCACTTAAAATTTTGTTAGAAAATGCTCATTTAACTGTCGTGCACCAAAGAAATTTGGAGTGAAAGAATGATAAAAAAAAATTACAAAAAGAAGATAAATGATTAAGTAATTAGAGAAAACTAATTTTACGCTTGTATATATTACGATATATACAAGCGTAAAATGGAATGTTGGAATATTAAATACTATCGAATCTCTCGTCTCTCTATATCGATAGAAAAATAAATAGCTGTTCCATGTACATAATGTGCATCGCTTTTAGAAAAGAAATCTATTTATGTGCTACTCCTTCTAAGAAAAGCTAATCTAATTGAGGTATGCCTTAGTATTCAGTTTCACAGTTAAACTTCCGTCTTAGCTGTAAATATTTATCATAGGCCACTTCAAACCATGTTTCAGTCGAGTTGGTCCTTGTGTTGAAAAACCAACATTGGAATGATAAAAAGAAAAAATTCCTTCAGAAATTTAATCACCTTTTCGTATTTAAAAATTTTTTATATAATAACCTTTATTTAAGAGTCACTTTTTTAATTGTATTCTTTTCTGGGAAAAAGTCTTAATCGTGGTTAGTGTATAAAGATAGCAAGTTAAGATGACTAAGTTTTCTTATGCTAAAAGCTCAATCCTCTATTAACTACTTTATAAAACGCTGGAAAATTTGTTTTATGTAAAATTATTCTTTGAAAATAAATTTCTACTATTGTTTTAATGTATGATTATTTTTCATTTAAAAGTTATGTATCAATGTTTTGCATTCAAAACCTAAATCAAACTGCAAATTAAAAAACGCAGCAATTAATTTTTTGTTTCTAGAAAGTTTTTAATTGATAGATAAATGCTCGAAATCATTTTTTATCCATTAGCAATAGTCCTGATATAAATATTAGTTTGAAAGTATGAAGATGAATTTGAAGCCACAAAGGAAACAACAGATTGGTTGTGCACACATTCTCAGGCCTGTTACGCAGATTTTCTTTTACAATAGTGTCAATAACCCCACCCATTTGTGACGTCATACTCCTGTTCATTTGTCATCTTACTCCATCTGATCCCTTTCTATACAGTCAATGTGAGTGACATACCTTTCAAGAAATGATTGGAACGGAACCATTCGCTAAAAGTATCCGCTCCTTATTCCGATTTTATCTTATCGTTTCCTTCTTCTATTTTTTTTTTTGATAGAATGTGACAAGTTTCTTAAGTTGGTAAAATAAATTAAGGTGATAGTAGTCCTAAATCTGTAATGAATGTTTCAAATAAATTGAAACTAAAAACGTTCGATTCAATCTATAGTAAAAAAATATTTTTTTATTTAAGAAATATGGTAGTTTTTTCTTTATAATCAACCTATATAGCAAAATTTTTTGTTTTGTAAAAATACAAATTATCATTTATAAAATTTTTTGTTTAATCATCGATAAATTTATACACACAAATACTTTGAAAAATAACAATTTATGCAGTATGTAAATAAATCATGTACATAGGTACAAATTTAGATATGTTTATAATAGATTTTTTAAAGGAGTTTGGTAGTTAAACGTGGTACATTTTAATAAAATAAAGAAACTCTTGAAGTGAACAAAAATGTCTCTTTAGGTAAGTTACTAGAACTGAACTGTTACAAATATTAAAGCACTGCTTCTTACTTTATTAGTAACTGTTTTTTTTTCAATTAACAAAACATTACCTGATCTTTTAAAGTAAACATTAAATAATTTTTATTTGACTAGTAATATTAAATATATAATTGATGAATGTTCAAAATATTGCTAAAATAGTAACTACTACAAATAATTAATGGGGATTCCATTGTGTGAAATACTTTATGGTCAAATTAGAATTTTTTCTTACCGAATATTTCATAATAAAATTTTTTTTATAAAATAAAATTGGATTTAGAAGCAAATATTTCCAAAAAATGAATATATAAGCCTCGGAGAAAAAAGTGGTAATAAAATGATATGTAATGGCTTAAAGTTGATTTGAAAGCAGTGAAAGTCAATAAAACACTAGTGACAAAAACTATCCTGCTCAAGTTTCATTCTGATATCCATTTGAAGAAACTAATGAAGGTGAATAACTGACACCAGAATAAATCTATTATTGTTCATTGCATTACCAATAACTTAATTAATAACTGCATCCTATAAATGAAATGCAAATCTCTTGTAGTTGAATTCACAAACAGTAGGTCTTGGATAATTGAAAATTTATATATTCGATTGATATCCTAAATAACAAAATTATTTTAAAAATCAAAAATCTTAATTTTTTAAAAATTAATACCATTTAAATTTAGAAACGCAGTTACATAATTCAAACATAAATTAAGGTGTTCTTAATACCTATGAACACTGTAAAAAGTAAGACAAACATTAATTGTACTGTTTTGATGTATATTTCAATCAGTTTTAGTTTGTTTTACATGTTCATAAATATTTAAACTTCAGTTTCACGAAAAAAGTCTTTTTTTACCCCTTGCATTTTAATTCAATTATTTTACTTGAAATTCTCTCTTAAAAATATTTCAGCACCAATATAAATATTTGAAGTGTAATTTATAGAGTAT
Source organism: Latrodectus elegans (assembly GCA_030067965.1). Classification (NCBI taxonomy): domain Eukaryota; kingdom Metazoa; phylum Arthropoda; class Arachnida; order Araneae; family Theridiidae; genus Latrodectus; species Latrodectus elegans. Next base: position 103,485,472 of record CM057817.1, on the reverse strand, counting down.
TTATACTTTAGTTTTATATGATGGTGACGCAGAATCATTTTTGATTAATAAAAATGTTAAAATATATTGGATTTCAGAAGATAATATAGAAATATTAAAAACTTTTAAATGAAATCTAACGAATGAATTTATTAAGAATTGGATTTCGATCATTCGAAATTTTGGTACACAAGACTAAATATTTCATTCAATTTGAATGTGATGTGAAAAAAAATTTGCTAAAAGATTTAGTTTCTTTTAGAATGGTGGTGTTTTTTCTATTTATCTTATAAGCAAACTCAGAAAAATACATTTAAATAATTTATTTCGAATATCCTCAGCAAAATAAAATTTGTACAAATGTTTTATTATAATCTATTTGTCTTCTTTGTTCTGATATACCCATATCATTCAATAAAAGAAAAAAATTAAAATATTACTAAATTTAGTACTATGGCTCATCACATCTACCTAAAATGAACTGTTCAACTCTATTCAGAGAAAAGAGTTGATAATCTTTGTTTCCAAAGTAATAATGTCGGCAAGAAAGTAAAATCCCAAGAGATAACCTATAAGTGATCAAATAAAGAAAAAAGCGAGTTGGGTTTAAGAAATTTTCATCCGTAAGGACTAGTAAAATTTTGCTAGTTAATTTTTCTTAAGCAAAAAGTAATAAATCATCAAAACTATTTTAGTTAGATAGCAACTCATTCGAATTTTTAAAAAATATATTTTCAGTGAGAAATGTTTCAACAATAAAAATAAGCATTCTCAGAAAAGCTTCGAACCTTTGTCTAAGCAAGTCATCTTCAAGAAAGTATTATATAAGTATTTCTCTTATAATAAATATTCTCTCTCTCTCTCTCTCTATATATATATATATATATATATATATATATATATATATATATATATATTCTGTTTTGTTTAAAAAAATTAGTAATGTAAAACATAATATTAAGATTTTGAAATTATTTAACACAGCAAAAAAAATCCAATTCTTACTAGACGAAAAAAGATAAGTAATTTAAATGAGTTTTTTTTCTTATTCTGTGAGAGCTCATTTAAATTACTTGGAACATATATCTTTTTTTATGAAAAATATGTTTCACCAAGAAAAAACTATATCCAGTGAAAAATCGATTTCCATTATGTGTCAAAGAAAAGTCAACTTCAAATAAGTGTTGACTCCATTAAATGACAATTTAGTGGCTGGATTGATTTGAGTAGAGGGGTTATGATGATGAAATATTTTATCCTAAAAATGACAAAATATTGACTACAGATTCTTTTTAGATTAAGGGTAAGGAATCTTTTAAGCAAACAATTATTTTAGCTTCATAGGAGAGAACTTCATTAAATTATCTTAATCATCTATTCTTGAGTATAAATAGTTGACAGTGAAAAGATAAAAAAAAAGTGTGACCCCACTAAAGGACAAATTAATTATCCACTCAAATTTATTATCCCCAAGAGGATAATTGGTTATTGAATTGATTAAAATAAATGCTATGATTATGGAAAAGTTTAATTTAAAATTTACAAAATACATATTTTACATTGTTTGAAAGATTATAATATGGTATTACAATTAGTTATTCTAATGAAATAAATCTTTTAAAGATTATGTTGATGACTTGGCAATCTCATACTTGATATGAGGATTTCTGGATGTATTTTAAAGTTGCATTTTTAGATTTGATGAGAGTTACTTCAATTTCGACCCAAGTTTACAATTTAGTGCAACGATCGACAGTTGCGTGCCGTTTTCACAAAGTATAATTAGGCCATAGAAACTCGACGCGTGGACACTGAATTCTAATGAAGCAATATCTTAACCGCATGGGAATATTGCACCAAAAACGCCCTAATATATAAATACACGTGCTAACTTGCAGTCCCTAAAATAAACTGAACCAATTCTTTTGCTGAAACCATAACTTGATTTCTTATACAAAATCAGAAAAATCCTTAAAGAAACATACGAAATTACAGGTATCATGTAGAAATAAAGTTTTTGATCAAAATGATGAGTCTGTAACCCTTTTGCAGAGCATTTGTTTTTTATGAAGTATCTGTAATCAAATGTAAAAATTACTTTCTGATTCTTTTAAACTTTTACGCGTTGATTTAAAACTCTACATAATAAGATGTTATCTATAAGTATGGCATCTATTTTATTTGCTTATTTATTTTTCAAACGTAATTTTCCTAAATTAAATAAACCATCGTTTGCGTTCTTTTGAAATTCTGATTTGTGTGTTCATTGGACACCAAACCGAAAATATTTTTAAAGGAATAAAAGAAATTAGCATAATTATTGACAGTTGAAGAAAAAGTCGTAGTTAATAATTTTATCTAAATGCAGTGATATCTGAGGATAAAAGTACTCTTCCTTTTTTAAAGTCGTTTTTATCTAAGCCTAGCATTTGCTCTTTAATTATTTCAATTTTTAGCGTAATTTCGAACGAGATTTCAGAGCAAAAATTTTTCATTTTTTATCACAATTTACATGTTTCACTATAATTATTTCAAGTCTGATCGTAAAATATGTATGAAAAAGAGCCTTAATAGTAGCTGAAGAATTCTTACTCCTTCACTCCCTCACACACACCAACATACACTCACTCTCACACACAAACACACAGTCTCAAACATTTTGAAAAAATCCATCTTTCTTAGTGTTACAGTATCAGGCAACAATAAGAATCATGAAGAAATTTTTAACTTTTTGTGAATGATGAATATTTTATCATGATTGATACGCCAAAGTGTTTTCAAAGTTTTTATATGGCAGATAAGAGAGAACTCTACTTTTATTTTATATTGATTTTTGATCAAATTTTTTACTTCTTCTACATGAAATATTTTTTCATACAGAAAACCTGAATACCCAACGTAAGCAGTTAGCTTTCAGCACTTAAAAAATATTTAATTTTTGCCAGATAAATATAAAACTACGCATCACAAATTCAACAACTTTCATCCTGAGCTAACTAGCTACAGATTTTTATTTTTCCTTATTATATTTAGTTTGCTTATTTCATATCAATAATATTAAATGCTGTATATTTTCTTAAATATCATAACTTAATTTGATCCCGGTAAAGTTGAAAAAATCATGGTAAGAAAAGGAAATGCTAATGGCAACAAAAAAATATTCTTAACTATGCGAACAATGCAAAAATATTTTTAAAAGAAATATATAATCACATATTAAATGGGTTGTTCTTTTAAAGAAAATTAAAGCTTAATCTTGGTTTACCACTATTTCAACACTTGAAAGTATTATTGGATATTACTATTTATGCTTTCTTTAATCATTTGCTTTACTCACAAAAAGATTTACATCCATACATTTTGTTAATTATAAGAAATAAACTTATAACTATATAATTTTATCATGAATTTTTCATTATTCAGAAAAATTCGCTTATAATAATTTTTCTTTGGAAACGAGATATTTTCTATGGATTTTAACGTGCTTCCCAATTTTAAATGTTTAACTACTCTCCTAATGTATGCATAAATTCTCTACTTAATGATTCCTTGTTATTGATGATAATTTTATTTTTTAAATTAAATTTTATATTTATTATTTATATTTTTACATTTTAAAAATATTTTGTTCATAGAGACAAAATATTCTTAAACACAGTGTTATGCATTTATTATTTTGCCTTAGATTCTATATTGCACATATGTTGATTTGAAAAGAATAAAGAAAAAATAATATTTTATGATAAACATTGCTCCTGATTTATTTCAACTTACAAATATTTATCAATTTAAAAAATGGGATTTGAAAGTACAAATCTATAAATTGAAGCGTAAGTGCAAATATGAATTAACATATTAATTGCTCCCGGAATTAATTAATATAGTTGGGATTCTGTAATATAGAATTTCAAATGTTTCTAATAATATAAATGTCTGTAACATTCATTAAGCTGGAGGAATTTTCTTCTATCTATTCATTGATAACTATGCAGAAAGTATTACATTCTCACACAATTTGATTCTCGAGTATCACAGAAAAGGTTACTAGAGACACATTAGACAAAATAACACTAGAAACGAAATAAAATTTTAGTAACGATAATCATTCTTTAGTTTGGGAACAATGGTTCAATTCAATTGTTTGCATAAGTTTCAGAGTTAATTTTAATATTAAAAATTCCCTCAAGTACGTTAGAATATCTCTAATCTAAAAATTAAAAGATTTCATACTTTACACATTTTTGATAGGTGGCTTTATTCCCCCCCCCCCCAAAAAAAATTTAATTTTGATCAAGTTAATTTTCAAAACAAAATATTCGCAATTTCCTTCTACAATTTCTTAAAAAAAATTTTCTTTCCCTATTGGAATGAGGTAAAATTTAAAAAATCAGCCAATAAGTAATTGATTCTTTTTATACGTTTAAAATGGCTCCCCAGAGAAAACCCTTGGGAAATCTGCTCTCCAATAGTAAACCTTAGATTTGCTATATTTTTTTTATATTTGTATGATTGTTTCTATTCTTAAAAGGTTATCATTTATATTAGTAGTGAGTAATAAAAATTACTTTATGAATAAAAATAAGTGATATTAGTCTAGACTTAACAAATGCTTTCACTTGCACAACCAACATTTATTTGATTCAAATGCTAAAATATTAACCATGTATATTTCCTATTCTTTTAGCTATGATGAGATTTGATGAAGAGAAATTTTTTAACATTATTATGATAAAGAGAGTATTTTAACATTATTAACATAAAAATTTGTAAAACCAATTTCGGAAAAGGAAGCCTTTTTCTTATAATTTAGTTTTCAATATGTGTTCTTATCTTCCACATTTATTAATAAATAAAATATATTGAATACATTTCATTCCCGAATGTTTGCCATACTTTTTAGCACATCTCTTATGTTACAATTTTAAATTTCTTTATTGTTGAATAAAATTATCGAATTAAACTCTTCTATTCACCACTGTCTTTATAAAATGCTTTTAATAACAGGCTAATATATTTATATTTAAAATGAAATTACTTAAACACTGAATTCGTACCTGATATTCATTTGAAAGTCTTCATGATTACCTCGGTTGAGAAAGACAGCATCAGGCCAAACAACAAAACAAGATAATAATATCAACAAGACTTCAATCGAATGAGTTCCTCTGTCCACGAAATCACCATTAAAAATATAGGGATGTTCTCGAGAAGGTAAGCTATTCTGCAATTATAAAATTATGGGATTATTTATTTTCAACAGTTAGTCTACTTTAATTTATTCATTATTTTTATATATTCTAAGTATACAAACTCGCCACTACTGAATGACATTGCTTATTTATCGATCTTTTAGCTTTTTCTTAATAATAATTAGTTTCTACATATAAAATAACATCTTTTGAACAGTGGGAATTGAATTCATATTTATATTTGTGAATGTGCATTACACTGCATCACATTCTCTCTAAATTTGAATAAGTCATGGGACTGTAGACTCGAACAGCTGTTTGAAATTGAATTCTAAGGCACTTAATTGCTTTGAATGACGTCCAAGTAATATGAAAATTCCCTCTGTTTTTACTCTTTCACACCACAGCAACAGGGGTCAGAAAACCATGATTCCATTGGTTAGGAATGGTGAGACATTTCATCATTATTAGCTAACTAGAACGAGCTTTCATAAGATGAGATTTTTGAGCAAATCTTTATATGGGGTGTTTACAGTACATTTACCATTGAATAAGTAAACAGCGACAAGAAATAAAACAGAAAAAACGAAATTGATTGCAGAATATTTCTGCATTCTAGTAACCCACATCACAAAAATACTTATTATTAAATAAAGATGCCTATCACTATCACTGCTGAGCGAAGATACGCTAAATGTTGAGAAACCTTTTGTGTCTTTCTGAAATTTATTTTAATGTTTATAGACACCATTTGTCATTTTTTATTAAACTAAATTGGTTCCGAAATTAAATATTCGCAAACATTTGTAGAATGTTTATGAGAAATATAGTTCTTGTCTAAGAATAGGTGTCTGGTTTTCTTGATATTTTCTTATATGTAACGTAATTCCATTAACATATATGATTAAATTTTATCAAGCAATAGATTTTGCATTAAAAACAATAAACTACAAAATTAACAATTACTATGTTGGTGACGTGGTTTTCACGTGAAAAATAAATTAATTCTGAATCTAGCTCTACAATGGATATTTCATTATAAAAGAACTGCGTTTTGTCATGAAGATAATAAGCAAAAGGAAATAATATATGTTGGTACAGATTAATTGAAGGTTGGATCTCAAAGTATGACGTTTCATGCCTTGTGAATTTATATAAAGCATGTGAGGAACAGACAAAAATGGTTTTTATTTTGTAGAAGAAACTTACGTATGTATTTTACAATAGCAATGTATCGAAGTGACATTCTATATAGAATTAAATTTTAAATCCCAAGCTCAGAAAAATTTGTAATTAGAAATTCAAATATTTTGTGCATATTTAAAATATGGAAAACTGAGGAAAAAGAGAAAATGTTCTGTAAAACAATTTTTGCTCAAATACTAGTTTTCGCATCATCCTTTTGCTCTTGGACTTTCATTTTGGAAATGATTACTTGTAGTGAATGAACTGTAATTTCTTGTCCAACACAAGCCCTTGTATAAAAAGAAACAACCATTGAGTGATAAATAAACCTAACCAAATATCACTTATTAGTTGGAAGGGCTTTCAATTCATTTTCAAAATAACAAGCTAAAACGAACTTAATTTTATTATTTAAAACTGTCAAGTTCATCCAATAATTTAAACATTGATTTAATAATTAAAATTTGTAATTAGTTTAAATAAAATTTGTATTTTACTATTTTAAACACAAAATACATTAGGCTTCCTTTCTTAAACTTTATTGTTGAATATTGTGCTATGAATTATGTCATGCGATAAATTAACTATGCTATGGAAGAATTATGAATAAAGGAAAAGTATCCGTCTATAATTATATTTATCGCTAAGCAAATAATATATTTACTTTAACAAAGAAACTTTCAAAGTTATTGTGATAGTAGAGACACTAATTATTTTAATGGTGGAAACAATAACTGGTGTATGCGTTAAATGAGAAACCGTTTTTATGTGGAATAAGTTTGGAATACTCTGACAATATTTATAATTTACAGAATTTAATTACTCTTTCTGTGGTTTTTTAAATTACAAAAAACACATACATGAAGTTACTGAAAAAAATTAACATTAAAAACAGATATAAAATTTTTAGTAAATAATATAATTTTCCAAAAATTTAGAAAAAATCACAATAGCAATATATATTTTTCAAAAATACATTTCTCTGTATAATATTTGAATATAGTGTTACGTAACAAGTGCCGAGGAAAATTGCGATTAGCAAAACAATGGAACTGCAATTGGAATACATATTAGTGAGAAGCACAATACTGCATATGTAAGAGAATTGTTGTAAACTTCACTGTGTGAGACTGTAGTAGGAAATCTAGGATAACCAATTTGTAACCTTCGTATCATTTGTATTCCAAGAACTGTGATGAAGAGGTATTGGTAGATAAGAGGCCAGAACAAACTCAGAAATGGTTTGATATCTAAATGTGTGCTCTTATGTGGTTCATAGATTTTGGAGCCATGAATTCGGCTGCTTGGATATTCAGTCAAGAATGCGGGCAGCCGACACAACAAGTGCCGATGGTCAATATTTGTTACCCTTTGAACGAAGACCTCCACTTTGTTTGAGCTCAAATTTCCCCCTCTCTGCAAGTACCAGAAGATTGCTGTGCCCAATTCTTCACAAAGGTAATTTGCACGTGAAGTAACCAGCTGTTTGTCTATACTCTTTGAGAGATAATGAAGTCTTTCTATGTATAAACGTGAGTGATTACAACTACAGAAAGGGCATCCTCAACGCTTAGACCAAACAATGCGAAAATATTTCCTGTTATATTATGACAAAATCTCACCTTACAAGTATACATTATAAATTTTAATAATGAGGAGCAAGCATTTCATCATATGGAATGGCCAATGGATCACCGGACATGAATTCCATCGAGCATATTTGGAATGCTTTATGAAGAAGCATAGCTGCTCTCAATTCTACAAGGACTTAAGTCATGAAGACAAACTGCATTACAAGATCCATATCTTGCTTTTCTTAGCGCTGATAGACCACATGATTAGCACCGTTTCTCCTCGCTATATATACTAGGATGTCTCTAGGAGAGCATCATAATTCCGGATTAAAAGTACTTTGCCTATCCAAAACTTACATATCTGATATGTAAATTTTATATTTATTTTAATTTCTAGAACACCATATAATTGTCTAGTAATTTATTTCATGCTATTTTATAATTATCTATTGTATACTGTGCGTAAGTTCACCTAAATTCTACTTGTAATTATATAAGTATCACGGTAGTAATTATATAACTCATGGTAGTATAACAGTGAATTTCAATTGATATAACTTGTTAATCCATATATGCTGAATGTTGAAAATTTTAAATTTTTGGGTCAAATTCGTGTTAAAAAATTATATTAGAATTTCTTTCACTTGATTGCTGTACCAAAAATGGAACCGTAAGCATTAATGAATAAAGAAAATATTGAACATATTATCTATATATGTAGAACCAAAGTAAATATTTTTGGTAGTTAGGCGTCACAATGAAACTAGAATACTTTCCTTATCGTTCTTTTTTATCTTAGCGTTTTTTAAACTTTTAAATTACTCATTGAAATAGTAGAATAAAATAACTAATAGAGAACAGATTTTTTCCCACATAAGAACTGAACTGTAATCAAAAGAAAACATTCAGTTAACAAATGGACTTTTATTAGTTGAATGGCATTATTCCTCATTTTAATGATTCTCCAAACATATTAGGATTCATTTGGAATCTCCAGGATCAGCTCACATTAAAAAGTGACCGTTAAGAGATGAACAGATTAAATTCAATAGGTATAGATACCTTTACTGAGTGTTTTTCTTCCAATTTCAGATAACAATGACTGTTATATAGGGAGTAGAATTAAAAATTAAGAGAAGCAGATGACTCTCAACTGAGTAGAATTTTTATAAACAACAGCAAAAATAATAACCCTGTCATATGGATCATTAATCTTGAAGTTAATAATTTAATTTAGATACTTTAATTTGTAAATATGGATATGGAGGTCAGAGACAGAATGAACAAAAATGTTGCCAGAATTGAAAATAGAAACTTCTCAGTTAAAAGTAAAATTTTAAAAAATCCTTAAACAAAAAAATGAGAAATTTAAGAACAAATCTATAAAAATTATAATTGTATGAGTGTGCACGTTAAGAAGTTAATAAACACCATTTTAATTCAAATAAATGTGAATTCTTTATATTATTATACACACAATAGTTATAAATAGAGTAACATTAACTTTTAATAAATTTAATGCTATTTTCCTTCCGTTTTTATCACTTACCCAAAAAGAATGTTTCCGAAATAATATTTAACTTTCCACAGCAACAGTTGTATTTCTTGTATAATAGAAGTGTGAAAACGTGCCAGATTTTTTCTGTCATCTTCGTTACAATTTCACCCTTCTGCTTCAAAATAGCTTCTTTAGTTTTGAGACCAGGCACGCAAGTGTTAAAATGCTTTTTTGGCGATTTTCTTCTATTGTAAAGAATATCGTGACGTTCTTCATTTGAATTAAAAATTGACGAGTCACGCAATTCATGTGACACCTGTCCTTATGTCGTCATACAATTAGAGTTCAGAAGACAGCGATCACTGCAAATATCTTCGTAAATATCCTTAAAAAGTTTCAAGTGTTCTTATCCAAACACAAATATAATAGTATCAGAAACTAAATCTAAGGGACTACTCTGTAAACGTTCCAGTGCCACTTATTATTTTGAAAGGTTCAATAAATTTCCTGTTCAACATTCATATGTTAATAGGAAAGAACATTATCACAAAAGTTCGCGTGCTTAAAATTTAATGAATTTTGTTTTGGGAATTTATTCCTTGATAAATATTTTATTATTTACATTTTACCATCTGTTTTTTTTTTCTTAGTTATGAGCTAACGTTTAGGGCTGAATTGCTGAAATTTTCCACACTGATTTTTGCCTGTGAACAGTAGCTAACAGGAACACAAAATACCACTTATATGTAGCTTACTTTGAAGGGCTTGAAACAGAAAAGTTCCTTTTATCACCAATGGCTTTTGTAATTTATTTTAAAAAATATCAATAATTGCAACAAGTATTTTTTTTCTTCTCATGTTATTTAGCTTCATGAAAGCGATTAAGCGAATTTGAACTCTCAAATTTGGGAGACAACAATCTTCCGAATCAGAAAGTCACTGTCATCGGAAGTCATTAAATTTTTAAAATATCCTCTATTCTCAGTTAAACATAAGAACCCCAAAAAACTTGAGAATTCCTGAAAATCATCCTTAAAAGCATCCACAAATGTAATTTTGAAATAGAAATAACGAAATAGATCTTGGAAGTTAATTTTCGCGTGGCAAAAAACAGATATCAAAATATGCAAATTAGCGTTCAATTTTTTGTGCGTGTCCAATTCAGCATATTTTATGCTAGGCATAAATAGATATTAATATATTTAATTAATTATTATATATTTATAATTTTATATAATTATCGCTATGTTGTAAGCTAAAGTATAATGGTACTTTGTTATATTTATTATTCTTTTAAGTCTGCTATAAAAAGATATAAAATAAGGAAGACTCTCTTGTGTGTCACTCTCTTGAAATTTATTTCGCAGGAATCATAATAAGCATGAACTGCAATTAATCCTATATGAATTCACTGAAGCATAATAGTAGGAAAACGTACTTTGGGTTAAATTTAGTATTCTGTCAACCTGATCACACACACATACGCTCAACTACAGATGAATAAAGAATTTATGTTTTTTACACGCATATCTTTCAGAATTAGTACTTGGGAATTTACTGAAATTTCTTTATATCTCAGTATTTAAAAGAAATTAGTCTTCATCAAAAAGAATCGACACTGCATGGTTTACAGGCAGTCAATTCCTCGACTAAAATATGTTAGTAACCAATGAGTTAAATGATATGCAAAATCAATTATGAGCACATACTGTAAAAAAATAAAGATCCATTTGAGACAATTTTGGAATTCAAAGCCTGCTTTATAAATAATTTACATTTGCAAGTTAAATAAATTATAGCATTAAACTAAAAGGGGAAAGTATTTTTTAGTTACACGTGTGTCATTTTCGAAGCTTTCAAGGAGTTTCTAAAATAATTACTTCCTGTTAAAGGAAGGCATTTTGAACGATATATGCTACTTTAATTTTATATTTCAAAGCTTTGCTTATAGAAACGAAAATAAATACATTAATTTTAAATACATTAATAAATACATTAATTAAAAATTACTTTGACTATTTATTTGATTTGTTACTGTATTTATTAATTTGTAACGCTACTTACATGGTTTCATTGTATGACCATAAATTTGCTTTACACATAAGACTTCTTATAAAAATATTTTAAAAATCGATAAAAGTTCAACCACAATTGTAGTGGGCTCATTAGTAATTTAGAAGCACAGACCAAGGAAAAGACATCACGCTACTTGACCTACTGCCACCAAAAATGTTATTTTACGTAGAGTATGCTGTAACTATAACTTATTTAATGTGTCCCAGTGCCTTTTATAAATACGACGAACCTCCGGTTAAGTCCGGATTTGAGTTCACTACATTTCGAACATACGAACGACGTCCTAACCAACCATGTCACCAAAGCCCGTTTTACTCGATTGTAAGGTGTGTGCACTCAGTTATATATATATATATATATATATATATATATATATATATAAAGTTGGGGAAAATGAATATTATTATATTTTCAGTAGATGATTATAGCGATCAATATATCTTAAAGTATGAACCAAACAGCTTAAAATTCATGCTCGTTGGAAAGGTGACACTTTGCATTAAAATAATAAATGCTTTTATTGTTTTATGATTGTTTTATTTAGCTGTGAGTTATAGGGTGTTAAAATTGGAAGTCAACGAACATAGAAATTTGATACATTCTATAGAAATTTTTAATAAAAGTGGAAATAGAAGCTATGGAGTAGAAATTGTGGATGGTGTTTATGGTATGGATACTATAAAAGCTAGTTGGTGGAATTTTGTTTTGTCGATTCCATTCAAGTATTTTTCAAAGTAAAGGCGCACATTTTACAAGGAAGCGTCGTTAAAAATGTCAATAAATTGACAGAAATTATCGAAGTTGATCAGCATGTTAACAACCTTAATATCACCCAGAAGCTAAAGATTGATCCTAAATAATTTTAAAACTTTTGCAAGATGCAAATTCAAAACAAGTGAGATAAAATCTTGAAGTTCACGTTAAATAAAAGGAGCTTCCCTTACTTAACTTAATATATAAAGCCTTTTATTAAGTTCTCAATTTTAAAGATAAATTGCTTAAGTGTCCTACTTTGCTTACTATAATAATATTTAGTGTGCAATGCAAAATTGTCTGAGAAACAAAGAAATTTATTTAAATTCATTGATAAAACTTTTAAGAAATGCTGTTAGTTTCTTCGGACAAATGCTAAACAGACAATTAGAAAATATATGATTTTATTACTATTTAGATTTAACAATCACTTTAAAATTAGATATGAAATCATTACTTTGTAAAAGATAGTCAGCAAATCTTCCAGTTTCCCATGCAGATCACCGCAAACGGTTACTTGCTTCGAATAGACACTGGATGCAAAATTAATATTGGCCTTATATCTTAATAAATTTCGAGCTGCGTGAATTATTACAAGAACATATTTGGCATGCAGTCTCTGAAAATAGAAGTACAAATCTTTCACATTACTCTATGATGTTTTCAGTATAAATTAAGCAATGCATATATATAGAGAGACAAAATAAATGGTATACATATAGTCGATTTCAAAATATAACTTTTATAAACTTGCAGACTGATATCGTTTGTGCAGTAAATTAATTCATTAATATAACACTTTTAGTGTATATTACATCAATATCTTTATATCGCATCGAATTATCCATCAATTCTCTATGTATAATGTTGAATAAATATTTCAAAATATAATTAACTTTAAGTATTAGAATTAAGTTCATAATAATTCATTTACGTAAATAAAATATTTGTCTTGAATGGTTGCCAAATGCAAACAAGTGACACTTTTCTGTAAAACACAGAATCCCGAATGGCTTAGTACTATTTGAAATTTAGAATATCATATAAAAAAGAAACTCTCTAAGACAAAAGTGTCATAAATTGGAGATGATAATGTCTCCAAAGGGATTTTAAAATCATTTAATAACGATGATCCTTTTTCTTGGTTGTTACTCTTCTAAGACTTAAGGAAAGCATCGAATATTATTTAGATATTACACACTGATGATGGCAAGAAGTTTTAATAATTTGGTTTCAAATATCCTCAACCAATCTCAGAGTCAAATTATTGCTTAAAGTTGTGACATACTACACTCATGTCCATAAATGAAGAATAATGCAAATTAAGGCAAAGAAAGAGACAGAAGCAAAACAAATGTGGCATATTTGTAAAGTCTATTTATTAAACAAAAGATAAGAGCAAAAAAGATGCTATATGTTTGACATCATTAATAAAAACTACGATTTTTACTCCCTGGAGCAAATTTCAAAAAAGGACCTATTTACAAAAACCAATATAACATGGTTGGTGTGATGGTTATTATATAGTTTGGTGATGGTTGTTATATAGTTTGGGATGGTTATTACATAGTATGTAGAGATGGTTATTATATAGTTATTATGTAGTTTTTTTTAAATTTAAAACTTATTTATTGTTTTCCAAAATCTCAGTTAAATGTTTTTTTTTTAATCTGAGATTACCGAATATAAGCATGTTTTTTTTTTTATAAAACAAGTGTTTTTGTATTTGTCTTAGAAGCACTTTTAGTATATTTTTTTTAAATGTGTAAGATACTTCCCACATCTCTCAATATGCCCCGTGGAAGTGCTAAAAGTCAATTTGTGGCCTCTTATTAGAAATTAGTTTATAATTAGTAATTAGTTATAGAAATTAGTTATTATAGAATTTCTAATAAGACTATTTTCTTATTAGAAATATCATCCACTGAATATATGATGATTGTAACATTTCATTAAAGCCTTCTTATGCCTCAAATGGAAATTCGAGTATGTGTGCCACAAAGGTAACTTGATGATGATGGAAACCCTTGTGTCATACTAGTTAGCAGTTTATCTTTCAAACAAAATTCTTAGACACTTCATAGTTTCATAGAATAAGCTTTTCGGAAGGTGTTAAAAGGCATTTGAGCGTAATATTATGTAGAATATGTTAGACTTTTTCGAGTTTTTTTTTCTCCCTTACGAAGATTAATATTATTAATGTCTATTAACATTTTTCTACGAAGGTAACGATGAGAAAAAATTTCCTTCCTGAGACGTATTCCATTCATTATTTACTTAGAAGATAATATTTTTGAAAATGATAAAAATAAGGATTGAGGTAATTATATAATTCTGCACATTACATTTAAAATAATTTTCAGGGCTTGACTATCAATTAAGTATAAGAATATAAAATAAGAAAAATAAAAGTGTACCTTGCGATACTTAAAATATTCCGTAAGTTTAATTACATGATCCGCAGTCAAAGGTAATCGTATTCTTAAGCCTTTGTATTCCTTTTCAACTCTAATTTTTCTCGGGTCTGTTCCTTCAATGTAATAATCTGGAGAACTTGGTCTCATCAGTAACGGAACTTTTCCTGGAAAAGAAAGATTGTTATAAATGTGATTATTGCAACCACATGCCTCTAGGTTGCAATAATTATTATAAACATCCAAATATTGTGTTTGCAACATTGTGTTAATGTGCTTATCTCCACTCTACACAAAGGCAATTATCACAGTCCAAGCTATAATTATAATCATTCTTTTTTCAAAAGTTTAATATAAGTCAAACTTATTCATTCACCGCGATTTGCTGTCGTGAAATTAACTGTTAATTCTGTGGCCTTCAGATTAACAGTTTGTACTCTTGATTCCGACCTCAAACGTGAAAATTAGTAGTAGTTTGGAATCCATTTAAAACTGTAAGTTCTGAGTGATTTAGCCCTAGTGTATAAAAAATGACTATCGAGTGAAAACCAAACAAATGCTTTTTCAAGAAAAAACCATTATAATTTAGATTTAGTTAGTTGTTTGTTTGGGTTTTATGACGCAAGCTCCAAAATTGAACATACTGCTATTTAGATACAGATGGACAATCTACAAGTTATAACAGGACAAACACAAATGTACACTACTAGCCATTAAAATTTCTACACCAAGAAGGCGACATGCTTCAGACGTGAAATTTATACGAAAGGAAGAAGGTGCTGTGATATGCAAATGATTAGCTTTTCAGCGCATTCAGACAAAGCAGGCACCAGTAGCGACACCTACATTGTGTTTAAATGAGGAAATTGTTCAGCCGGTTCCTCATACACAAATGGCATTTGAACGTTGTTGCCTGGCGAAAAGTTGTTGTGATGCCTCGTGTAAGAAGGAGAAATGCGTTCCAGCACGTTTCTGACTTTGATAAAGGTCGAATTGTAGCGTACCGGGATTGCGGTTTATCTTATCGCAGTATTGCTGCTCGCGTCGGTCGAGATCCAATGACTGTTAGCAGAATATGGAATCGATGGGTTCAAGACGGTAATACGGAATGCCATGCGGGATTTCAACGGCCACGTATCACCAGCAGCCGAGAAGACAGGCATATTACCCGCATGGCCGTAATGGATCGTGCAACCACGTCAATAGCCGTGAGTCAAGAAACGGGGTCATTTGGAAGACAAATGTCTGCACGAACAGTTCGACGACGTTTGCAGCAGCATGGACTCTCAGCTCGGAAACCATGGCTGCGGCTTTCCTTGACGCTGCGTCATAGACAAGAGCGCCTTCAATGGTGCGAACAACGACGAACCTGGGCGCACGAATGGCGAGACGTCATCTTTTCAGATGAATCCAGGTTCTGTGTACAGCATCATGATGGTCGCATCCGTGTTTGGCGGCATCGTGGTGAACACACACTGGCAGCGTGCATTCGTCATCGTCATACTGGCCCATCACCTGGCGTGATGGTATGGGGTGCCATTGGATATACGTCTCGGTCACCTCTTGTTCGCATTGATGGTGCTTTAAACAGTGCACGTTACATTTCTTGTGTGTTACGACCCGGGGCTCTACCCTTTATTCGATCCCTGCGAAACCCTACGTTTCAGCAGGATAATGCCCGACCGCATGTTGCCGGTATTGTACGGACCTTCCTTGATACGGAACATGTTCGGCTGTTGCTCTGGCCAGCACGTTCTCCATATCTTTCACCAATAGAAAACGTCTGGTCAATGGTTGCCGAGCAACTGGCTCATCACCAAACGCCAGTCACTACGGTTGATGAACTGTGGCATCGTGTTGAAACTGCATGGGCATCTGTACCTGTACATGCAATCCAGTCTCTGTTTGACTCAATGCCCAGGCGTATTACTGCTGTTATTACTGCAAGAGGTGGTTGTTCTGGGTACTGATTTCTCAAGATCTATCCAGCCAAAGTTTTTGAAAATTTAATCACTTGTTATTTTTAGTATAATACATTTGTCCAATAAATATCATTACCTTCATTTCTTCCTGGTGTCGCAATTTTAATGGCCAGTAGTGTATATATAATCAGCTATTCAAACTCAAAATAAATTAAGAGCACTTTACTTGTTTGTCATTTTTGTTACTATTTATTAATTAAGAATATTCCACCAATAAAAATATATTGTATTTTTAAGATGTATTGGATATACAATTGGTTATCAAAATAGTCGAATCACCTTAGATTTATAAAGAATACTTTATTAATATTGTGTAAGACCACCTTTGCCAAGTGATATAGCTTGGATTTACCTAGAAATCGATTCATACAAGTGCTTAATAGTGTTTATAGGAATATTATATTATTCTAAAAAATTTCTAAAAAAGATGCCCCTTTAGGATATCAAATTTGTTTTGAACGCTCTGAAATAGACTGTACTTCTCAATCATATTGAGGTCAGGTGAATGAGAAAGCCAAGGAGGAGTTTTTGCTTCATGTTTATCGAACTATGACTCGACAATAAATAGGTACACTATCATCCTGGACAATCCCCTCTCCTGACGGAAAGAAAGTTTGCATGGACCTTGCTAGTGAAAATTTCTCTATAATTTTCCAGTGATTTTCCATTTCAAAGTTACGATTGGTCCAGTTGAAAACCACGACACTACTGCTCATCTCATGATAGATCTACCTCAATGAGTAACAACTGAAAGGAGATAATAACGATCACACGTTTGTGCAAGTGCCCTCCGAATTTATATCTGTAATGTTGTAGAGTAAAATGCGGAAGATAATTCTTTCCTTCCGTCTTACTTTCTTTTAGTCATATTACTTTCTTTTATTTATCAATCGACCAGGTTTTGAGAGTGTGACGTCACTGTAAACAAGAGATGGTTTCAGCATATGACAAATGTCTTGATAATTGCTGCTCTACCATAAATGTTCTGTTTATGAAGGTGGATTTCAGTAATCATTGATATAAGAAAATCATTGACTGTTATCATTAATAATGGAAAATTTAGATGCTGACTGAGTGGTTATTTACCATACCCATCGTTATTGTAAAAGTACTGCTGAAATACCCGTCGGTCTCTTCCACAGATATTCTCTTTCCGACCATTATGATATTTTGCCGAGCTTATCGTGACGCGCTGGCTTTATGGTGTAATGACTATAGTTAACGTGCCTTTAAAATTGCTTTAAAGTTAGGATGAATTCGCCAAACATGCTCCACTTAAATAGGCATCCTTGAAAACATGAAAAGTCTGATATTTTATTCTCTTGAGAAACACACAGGATTTAGAAAACTCCAATGAAGCAACGACATACTACTAGAATTTATAAATTGCCATTTATAAAAAAACTGACAACTGTTTTCAAAAACTGATATCGCTGCTATCCAAGCATCTTCAAATATGTCACTTTCTTTACAGGTGTTTCTATTATACTATATACTCAACTACTGGCTAATAATTACGTTTGTTACCAACAGTACTCGTTAATTTTTAATTGTTTACGAAATAATAACTTCTTGTAATTATATATATTTTATGTACAAATCATAAAGAATATAAAAAGTTTCCCAAAAAATCAAAATTTTATATAACAGGAACAAATTTGTATATTAACTTTGACGTAGTATTTGAGAAATCCGATCACTGCAATAAGGACATCGAATATTAATTTGGTTTTCTTTTCATCATCGTTAAAATTTATTTAAAAGTGATGTTTTGTTGCCTTATTTTAAAGCAGAAAATGAATTAAAATTCTACAATTTAAGAATATAAAATAAATAATAAAGAAATTGTCATAAAATCATTTACAAGATTCCTCCTTATTGTATCTAATTATATACTGAAGCAACATATAACTAGGACAAAATTGCATTTGATTTTCTTTTCTGTTGATAACTAAACATATGATATCATGTACGGCCCTTACTCCAGAAAACTCAACTGTTATTTCAATATGTTATATGCTTAGAGAATAATAGATATAAATCATTGTGCAAATAAATTTCAGTTCATTTAGATAATACATTATGTTTTGCTTGTCTTTGCAATTTATTATATTGATTTCTATAATGATGAAAAATAAAATATTATCCAGTGAACACATCTTAAGAACAAAAATATGCAGTAAGATTATTTGTTCCATAATACAGACTGGGGACTTCAGAAGTCATCAAAAATTATAAATAATTATGGCTAGTAATTATATATAATTTTTGATGATTCCATTTATGTAATTTAATTTATCCAGCATCGTTTATATATTCTAAATATTGTCATGCTGTTAATATTTGAAATAATTCATAGTTTTAGAGTTCTATTTCCCTTGTAAACTGATGTCCATAGTGATTCCGATTCTTCTTCAAACTTTAAATCTTTGTCGAATCAGCCACCGTGTTAAAAAAACCGACCACAGAACAAAAAAAAAAAAAATCAAACATTTTAATGCTTTATTTAATACATTTTTATAGTTATTCGTTTTTAACATTATTGGGCAAACCCTCCTTCAAAATAGGAAGAAAGCTAGATTCCTGGGATCTCTCTTAGTCACCTCCAAAAATCACTTAACACTGCCTGAAGAATGGCAAACAAATTTGATACTAGAGCTGATCTTCCACTGTGCTCAACTTCCACACTTCAGTATCAAAGAAATATTAGACTCTACAATAATCTAGCCCCCAATTATGTTATAAAAGCGCTCTTCAGCGTGGTTTTATTAACCGCTATTCCATGATTTCGCGAACAAGAAAACAATATATTACCACAATGGCGGTCAAGAGTAAGACGATCTTTTGTACGCATAAAAATTCTGTCTATGACTCCTTTTAAAGCATTGAATGAGTGAAAACATTTACAACACGCATTGTTAAATTTATCCGATACACATTTGTATATAATTATAATACCAGATATTATTCAAATAATTTAGTTTGGTAATAACTCAATTTCTATAGCTTGATAATATATTACAAATAAAGTTTTGTATATAGCTACACACAGACAGTTCTCCCATTTTGCGAAAATTATTGTAACCTAGTTAAAAATATTTAGATTCCATCGATTTCTTATTTAACGACATTTGTTCACTATTGAAACATTAACAAATGAAACTTTGGCATGAATAGTATCAAGTTTCTGGGAGTTAAAATCTCAACATAATTTGTCACATCAGTGCATTAATTTATACAATAAATCATTAGAATACGTATTACACGTATAGAAAAATGCTTTTTTTATTTAAAATAGGATTCTGAAATATGAATAAAATACAAATGAAATTTTTAAAAAAACACTAAATTAGCTTTAAAGAAAAAATTTTCAGGATTTTTTTTTACTAAATTTCAATTTATTTCAAAGCAATATATTTACAGGTGGAAAAACAATTAATTCAGTTTCTTTATAACTTTACAGCTACAGAGAGAAAAAAAAAGCCTATTTGAATAGAAATAACCCTAAAATTATTATAAACGTAGTTTAAATTTAAACCCAAGAATTTGAGATAAATTAAGTGTTGATAAAATAGGAAAAATATTGCTTTTTCTCCTCTTGATTTTTTTGTTTCCCTGGTAGCTGAATAATCAGCATTCTGGTTATTTCATCAGTTTTTATGAGTTTAAAATTCTCATACTTACTGATAGAAAATTGAAATGATGACCTTGGCTATTTATCACTCGGATTCAATAAGTAGACATTCAACGACAAATCAAACAGATATAAATGAGTTGTTTTAATTTGATTATTTCCTTTATTTTGCTCCAACTTATTAGTCTTGATTTAAGTCAATTGTTATTTTTATTAAATGAAATTATATGTCTATTTATATACTTGTCTATATTAAGACAAATAAAAAAACACATATGCAATAATACCTTATTAATCAAAATGTTCAGATAACTGAAGTTTCAAGTGGAAATTAAGAAAAAGACTTGAAGCTTTGTATAAAATAATCATATATAATTTCGTAGAATTTCAGTTTATAAAAATATTTTCAAACTGTTATCAGCTTTTTTACTGCATGTTAGTATTCAAGTTCTTTTATTCTCTTCACCTATATATTAGCGCGCGCGCATTTCCCTTGCTCATAATCACCAGTACTTATAACCACAATTTCCTTAACCGAAAATGGGTTGTGATATCTGTCTGAAGGGCATTGATTATTCATATTTTACTTCTTCATTTTCTATATTTTTTACGACAGTTAAACACGAGGCCACTTTTAAATGTTTTATTTGCCTATTGATCAGGTATAAAAAAATCTACAACACATTTATAAAAATTATTCTTTGTATTCAAGAATGGGACTTTCTTGAAAAGAACTGATTCAAAATCTTTTTCTTCATCTAAGACACCCCTCACGTAACAAAAATATTTTGAGAAGACCCGCCCCTTTTCCTTTCTCTCTCATTCAGAGCTAATATTTTTAGTGATCCAATATATTGTATGGTCCATTGCATCAACAAATCTTTTAGAAATATAATGTGAGCAACTATACAAATATAGTCGATTAGGTATACAGGAATCTTAAAGCTCAGTCCAAAAAAAAAAAAAAAAAAAATGGTACAGATTACAAAAAAAATTCTTTTAAGTTTCACATCATTTTAAGACTCTACAACAGTGTTTCTCAACCTTTAGTATCCACGGCCAAATTTTCAATCATAATTTTCATCGCCCCCCCCCTCCCCACAAACAATAAAATGTATACAATAATAATGTATTTTGACGATAAACCTACACTACAACCATAATTTTAAATTTTACAGATTACCAAAAATGCGAAAATTTATTGACATTTTGCAACACCGATCCTCAGATTTGAAAAAACAAGAATCCTATACCTTTTTATTGCTCTTGCGTTCCGCTATGTCAGTCATTCTCACGGCTTCGCGAGAAGTTTCGATTTGTCTGGTCAGCTTAAAAGTTAAGTTAGGAGTGTGCGCAGATGTGAACAAATGCTTTCCCATATGGAGAAGGAGAAAGTTCTGTGACGCCAATTATTCAATTCCAGGCAATCTCATTCGAATCGATCCTTTTATCGTTACTGAACCCATTCTGAATGTGCATGTTATACATATTTTCGTGTAATTGCAATTCACCGTATTAAATATTCACAGCATCAGACTTATGCAGAATCAAGAATACATTTTTAAGCGGTCGTAAGCGAGCATTAGACGATAGAGAAGCATCAACAAGTATACAGAGCGTGGTTCAGAAAGTAAAATTAAGAAAATATTCTCAAGAATACTTAACTTTGGGTTCATTAGTACTGAAGTAAATGACGAAGGCCCCTGTGCATCGTTTGCTCAAAAATGTTGGTGGCAGAGGCACGAAACCTAATAAACTTAAACGACATTTGGAAATTCTTCATAGTGAGTACGTAAACAAACCTAGAAAATTCTTCGAATTAAAATTAAAATCATATGAAAAGCAAAAATCGTTGTTTAAAAAAATTTGTATATGAAAAATCTTTGATTTCCTCTTACAGAGTTTCATATAAAATAGCCAGATGTAAAAAGCTTCACAAAATTGGTGAACAGCTTATTTTGCCAACCGCAACTGAGATTTTAGAAATTATGTTTGGTTTTTTGATATTTTGATTGGGGTCGCTCAACGGTCATTTTTTGCACACGAGGGCTAATTAGACCGGGACCTATGGTTTAAAGTGGATTCCGAACCACTACAAACATCCATGCCCAAGGTGGGACTCGAACCCACGAACTAAAGGCAAGAGCGAAATTATGTTTGGAGATAATTTTGCAAAACAATTGCAGTCTATACCTATTTCAAATGATATTGTTGCCCTTCGAATTGCTGATATAGCTGAAGATGTAGAGTGTCAGCTTTTGTCGAAGTTGCGTGACAAATTGCTTTCAATACAACTCGACGAGACAACAGATAGTAATAAAGATCATCATTTCATTGACTATATAAGATTTTGTGATGATTTGTCAGTATTATAAGAATTACTTCAAATTACTGCAAACCAATAGAAATCAAAGCAACACCACTCGCATTATTTGTTATCTAAATGATTTTATGAACGAGGTAAATATAGAATGGAAAATTTGCGTCAGAATATGCACCAAGCGTGCTCGTTCTATGTCCGGGTGATTCCATAGTATTCAAGCATTTGTGAAACAAAAATCACCACCGTGCGTCTGGATACATTGCATGATCCACAGAGAAGTTTTGGTTTCCAAAGAAATGAGTCCTGGTTTGAATATTGTGTTAACTACGGTTTCAACCGTAGTAAATTATATAAAAATGAGACATCTAAAATCAAGAATCTTTTCCGCACTTTGTAAAGACATGGGTGCAGTACATTCAGCGTTACTTTTTTATTGCGAGGTAAGATGGTTATCACGAGGAAAATGTTTGCAACGTGTTTATGAATTTTGAGAAGAAATCGCCGTTTTCCTAGAAGAGGAAAACAGACCGGATGCTGAGAATTTTTGCGATAGTTTATTTGTGAAGAAATTGAGCTACATGGTTGACATATTCGAGAAATTAAATAACTGGAATCTTCAATTGCAAGGAGCAAATACACATATATTGGATACGAGTGATAAAGTTAATGCTGTTTGTTGGAAATTTTAATTGTGGAGCAGAAATTTAAAGTAAGAAAACTCAATAATATTTGCAAATTTGAATGATTGTATTATAGCTTACAAGACTGAAGAACAACATGTAAAATTTGTTTTTGTAACCATTGAAAATCATTTAGCAATGCTAGCAACGAATTTTAAAAAATACTTTCTTGCTGACGACAAATTGGTATCAAGTTACAAGTGGGTGAGGGATCCATTTCAAAATACTTCCGGATCTCAATTGAAGAACAAGAAACCTTCATATTCTTCTTGACAAGCGGAGAAAACCAAAGACAATCTTTGAATTTTGGGCACAGAATTTTGGCACAATTTAAATCACTCTTTGAATTTTGGGCAGGAGTGGATGATGAGTTTTGTGCACTAAAATCAAGGGCATTTCGCATTCTACTACCACTTTCAACATTTTACCTTTGTGAAACTGGATTTTCTGTGGTGGCTTCTTTGCAGACAAAATCTAGATCTCAGCTAAATATGGAAAAAGAACTCAGAGTGTCTATTTCTAATATCAAACCCTCCTTCGAAAAACTTTGCTCTGAAAGACAGGCCCAAGGAAGTCACTAATAATTATTAAATCTGTTTTTAATTTAGTATGTTGTTTTAATTTAATAAGTTAATTATTAAATATGTCGAAATGTATTTCGTTTTGTATGTGTTCTTTCCTTTTAGTCACTTAAAATTTTTTTAAATAACATTACCTCTTGGATATGCTCGTAACCACCAAGGGGGGCACGCCCCACAGGTTGAGAATCACTGCTCTGCAAGTTATGTATTGTTTTATATTCAAACTTCTTTGGACGTTACATTTTGATGGATATTTTTTTTTGGGCTTTCAGAGAAAGACCGGATATAAAAACTCGCATAAAGAAGGAATGCCAACTGAAGAAAAGAGCTGAAAATTAATATCTGCAATAAAAAAGTATATTTAAACGTGCTAACATATTTTTAGATTATTTTTTTGTTTTACAAAAGTTCATCATTTGTAAGAATAAATTCTCAAATAAATTATTTCTAAAAATAGGGATCAAACACTTAAAGTATAGCTCTGAATATAGATTTGGAGGAATTTTGACTATTAGGTATTATCCTTGTATGACGATTGGTCACTGTATTAAAAGAAGCAGTGGCGAATATCAACCGTGACTGAGTGCCAACAAAGATATCTGTGCTTTTAGGTTTCTTTCAATTTGTTTTACTCATGGGTACCTGAAATCCTAGTATAAATATGTCTTACTAGGAGTTGTTTATTAAGAAAATTGTATTTATTAACTACGTATGTAGAGACAACAAATGGATTTATGTAGTAAATAAACACACAATTGAGTTGTGTCCTTGAATAGGTGATTGGGAATATAATCTAAGTTCTTTTAAATACAACCAATTGATATACGATACTGCGTGATATGTTATCTATCTCATTTTCAAATTTCTATACTCAACATAATCACAGACTGTTAATCGTGAATTGTTAACACACAAAAGATGCTTTAACGCAAGTGCTTATGTTGAATCAAAAATAAATTTTAATGCAATTAGGTCCCAAATTAGATGTCTTATCCAACAGATTGATCGCTGAATAATCAGTCTTCAGTTCAATATTCATGCATTCGAATTCACTTCGGGTATGGACGCTTGTAATGGCTCGGAATCCACTTTAAGACATTAGTCACCGTCGAATTATACCGAATGTACAAAAAAATGATTTTAGAGTGAAAAATGAAATAATATATATAAACTTGCATAACTACTTCCGAATTCAACACAAAACATGTATATTTAGATGGAAGTCTGAAAACCTACTGATTTACTTGTCACATTATTAGTTCAATTTTGAGCCAGTTCTCACACACCATTTTGAATAAAATTCTTTTTTTGCATCAATGACAAAAGTTGCACATTATTTTTCAAAACGCTTATCTTCATACATGTGGTGATGTTGCTGTGACCCAGTGGAGAGAAAATTCTTTGACTTTAAAAATCTTGATTTTTATCGTTTCCAATACTTAACAAAAAGAGATGGAAATTGCACTACTGATTTTTGTATACACGTAAGTGTTTCGAAGATATATGAATATTCACCCTTGCGATTTGTTAGTATGCGTCTTCTTTTATATATTTTAGCTTCTCAGAAAAAAAAGAAGAATACACACAAATTTGTCATCACAACTGGCATCGAATATTAAGCTATCAGCTATACTATTATTACTCAAAGTTTGTAAAACTTTACAGCAGCAGCAAACAAACAACCTAAAAACCATGTATTTTCTACCACGAAAACTAATTTTCATCCTTTTTTATCACTTGCATGAATCAATATAGATCACGTTGACTGTACGATGATTTTCGAGGTAGACTAAGTTTACAATTTTTGCTCTATTTGATCACATTTCATTAGGTATTGACTACTGAGATCTAAAGTTTGTTGCGAGAGTTTTATATACTTAGGTGCGTACGCGCTACGATTTAAAAAATTTCCGATTTATAAAATACAAAAAATTCTTTAAAATAAAATTCTGGTGTTTCTGAATTTATTAAGTTCGAATGTTCCATCTGTTATAGATTATATAGATTATAAATTTTGTGTGTCATCTACATAGTTTACCTTGTAATAGTTGTTGCGACACTGGAGAAAACACAAATAATGGAGGTTTAAAATTTTCAGAGTGGATTATAGATTCTTCAAATTCTCCTACTTCAAAACCTTTTGAAAAATAAAACAAATATCATTATTATGACGAAGTGCAAATATTTTAAGAAGAAATTTTATAATAAAAGAAACTCGTTTTTGTGCTAGTTACAAATACAAACAAGATTCTTTGCACTGCTTTTTTTTTTTTGTCTTGTGCCAGCTAGGCTGGCAAGACGGGGTGCGCTGCTCCACTTTTCCAACTGAACCATATTTGGTGTGGAGTCTGACTGCTTCAGTACACACATGCCATAGGGACCCACTTATAGGGTAGGCAACCATTCACACCTCATTCATACACAGAAAGGACAAAGACAGGATAGATAGAGAGAAAGTACATCCCCATGCTCGAACCGGGATTCGAACCCAGGGCCTCCCTATCCGCAGTCAGGCACTCTGACCACTAAACAGGGTGGACGCGGCTTTCTTTTACTGTTAACTAAGCTGAAGATATTTTAATACTATAAGTGCTTCGAGAGATCGCTGCTGCTAAATACTAATTATCTTTAATCTTACGCTTGATGTGCACATTTAAATATATTTATTATGAATTATATATATTTTTCAATATTCTTTTAAAACTGACAGGCAAGAATTAAATTTTGAAAAATATTTTGATGAAAACTCTGATTTTAAAGTAAAATATTACAAATGAATGTGAACAGTGTATTAGTAATGCATAAATTACTGATTGAATGCATAAAATAAATTTGCGTTGAATTATGAAAGAAATTACTGAAAATTTTAAGACAAATCAAAAATGCTCAATATAATAAACTTTTGTTCCTATCAAGAGATTTGAAGTCAATTTTATAAAAAGCGAATTGCATTTTTCTCTTCTCTCTCTCTCTCTCTCTCTCTCTCTCTCTCTCTCTCAGGTATCTTATTCAAACATTTATTAATAACAAGATGTATAAATAGGGCCCAAGAAAAGGCAACTGAAAGCTTATTTATTAATGAAAGCATATTTTTAGTGCACATTAACGTTCAAAAGTTGAAAATAATTTAATTTTAAAAGGAATTAAGTCTAAAGTTGCAAATAAATAAATTCGGCATGATGCAGTAACGATGCAGAATAATTTATTTATTAAATTAGCACTATATACAATGTGAAATAAGGCTTGTTATTCTTGGAGTAAATTAAAATATGTATATATAATTTAAGTTGAAAAACCTTAATATTAAACAATTTTTTGTAGAGTTTAAAAGACATCTATTTGTCATATTTTTCAGATTATCAATGTTACGACAAGTGTTGAACTCCAGAAAGACCAACTGATCTTAGAATTGGCTATTTCACCTTTGAATTAGTATTATGCAAAGTATCAAAAATAATTAAGAATTAAATGTTATAGAACATCTCTCATTGTAATACATTCAACAGAGACGGGTTGAAAGCAGTAAAGTAAATTGCTTTAAAAAATGGAATCATTACAAAATGGAAAATAACACCTTATTCAAAGCATTCAATTCGTATTGTTCGAACGGTGAGGATGGGTATTTTCAATTATAAGAAAACTTGATGTCATTCATTTTCTGTATAGATAAAAATATGTTAGAGCAGATTGATAGAAAGCTAGATTCTTTTATGCCTTAGAAATATAGAATCATTAGATATCGATTGTCATTGTTATTTAAGATAAAAAAAATTGGAGCAGAATGTGGTCATTTTGTTTCTTCAGTAATAATGGAGTTCAGTAGCATTTTCTTATTAGAATACTCTCGTTAGAAATAGCTGTATTTTGAACTTCATGGAATAATTTAAATTTATTTTGTTGCTGTTCATTAAGTAAATATCACATTGGCCAATTAAGCTCATATCCAGATGGTACGGTGCCAGTGCCAATGTAACCTACATAAACAATGAATTAATATCAATTGAAATACCACAAACATATTTTGATCTGTAGTCTCTTATCTACATTTTAAGTTTACAACCTGGTATCTTCTGAACCTTTCTCCATGTGCTTGCCGTATCATTATTGCTTTGACACCATGGTATGAGCTAACTAAGGGCGAAAGGCAAGCAATTTTCTCTTTCAACTATACTACTTAGTCAAATGTAGGAATATGTAAACAAATAATGTGGCTTTATTTCTGTTCATTCCGTGCACACAAGCAACACTATTTTGAATTTAATCAATTTCGAATTCATTTTTCAGAGTTTTTCTGGTTATAAATTCGTTCATTACATTTTATAGATTCTTAATATTAATTAATAATAATTTAGTAGTAATAATTATAGTAATAATAATACAGGATACAGTAAAAAACGGAATTTGAAAGAATACGAGGGTCACTCTGAAATTTTTGTGATATAACTAGGTTTTTAAAGTTATACTTACCAACTTGATGGCTTTGATCAATCCCGTACTTCTGAAGAAAACGGCATACATCACTTTTTTCAGTGCGCGTTGTTTTTTCACCATTGTCAGCGCGGGATCATCTTCAAAGACCATTTTGCTTTTTTGACATGTTGGAACGTCAAAAAACGGTATGTACGTTTCATCACCTGTTACAATTTTAGAAATGATGCGGTGGCCACCATCATTTAGCAATTTAAGAGTTTCTTTACTGATCCTGACACGCTCCTCTTTTTGGTGCTCAGTTAGATTATGGGGAACCCAACGGCAAACTACTTTTTCATATGTAATTCTTCATGAATGATTTTGTGTATGGCTGCGGATCCAATGTTATAAGTTCCTTCTGTATCATTTGATAAGTACAGCAATTATCATCCATTAATTTTTCGTATGGAAGACACATTATCCGGGATTACTGCCGACGGCAGCCTTCCTGTGTGTTCTTCATCATGAAGAAAATTGTGACCTCTTCTAAATTATCTAAGCCATCTGAACACAGTAGCACTAGTTGGAGATTCATCACCAAATGCTAATTGCAACCGTTGAACGCATTCTTCTTGATTTAATCCTGCTTTAAAATCGTAGAAAATCATAGCGTGAAAATGTTCTCACATCAACTCCATTTTCTCTTCTGTTTAAAATTTATTCTACGCTAAACAAGTTGAAGTGTAAGTCAGTAAAAATTCTTCTGTGTTAAAATACTTTGTATTTTAAAATTAAACCGTTATTTTTATTTTGTAAATTCTCGTCTGTGATTATCTCAAAAATTTCTGAGTAACCCTCGTATATCTAAGCATGATCTGATGCATTTTACTGAAGCTAAGCGGACGGGGTTAAACTGTGGTAAATTTATGACAGCTGAAGCTTCATTTATTTGACTTAGATGACAATAATGGTGAATAATTAGTGAAATTCCGTATGAAATTTCTTTTATGTTATTTGACTTATTTAACAAACATGTTGTTGCCAAAAGCCTTAGCCTCTTTGTGACGAATCTATTATCACAATTACATAAATATATGCGTTGCTTTTATTTTTCATTTTGTCTTTTTGAAGATTTACTGTTTTATATTCAATGTCTTCAGGACACTGATCTGGTTGAACTGAATGGTTTCATTTGCTCATTGTTAAATGACTGCATATGTTATATTATTAAATGTAATGTTTATAAGCAGAATTTTCTTTAAAGTGACAAGAATAAAAATGTTGTTTTTTTGGTGGAAAACCATAAATATTTTATTAATGTATACAAATGCAAATCATTTGTTTTCTCTTGTTTTCTCCGAATTATTTTACTGATGAAAAGAGTAAAATTTCTTTTCTTTATAAGGCTATATAGAAGATTCAAAAACAAATTTTATATATCTACGTATATTTTATTTTATATAAAAACCATTTAATGCTTATTTCTTCCACTTTCCAACTAATCGTGGTTTGGAGCAGTCTCCCTTGTTGTCTTACGAGTCACTATCACTGGCTGTGCTACTCTTTTAGGAGATCCTCGACATTCTAAGGAGCAAACACTATTTACGTCTGGTGATTGGACGATTCAAGAGGACATTTTCCCCAATCACCGTAGTTAAATCCTTTAATCATGGTTCCGGAAACATGAAACCATCCACTGTAGTCTGTTTTGGAATAAAGAATGAAATCCCGTTATCTTCCTCCAGTGTATGGCCAGATGAAGATCAATTTCTCCTTAAGAAAGAGTACAACATCCCGCTTTTCGCCCTACAGAGCTTGTGTATGTCCATTTCAAGGTTTGGTTTGTTTGCTGCTCAGTTGTCATTTTATGCACACTTCATCTAATTACAGATTTATGTAACAGAGGCTACAGCTTAAAATAGATTCCAAACTCCTACTAATGTCCAGAACCAAGGTGAGATTCGAATCCATAAACCATTAAACAGGAGGCCAGAGAACTAACCGTTCGGTTGTCATTTCGTCTGTCCATTTCAAAGAAGATTCAAATGGCTTTATCTAACAGAAGTGCTCTCACACCATAAAAACCGACAATCTCATATTCATATATTACCACATAATCTTTATAAGTAAATCTTACTCACTCCCCTTCCCGTAATAATTTTTTATTGCAAGAATTAACATTAAAATAATAATCAAAAATAGCAAAATGTCTTGTTGAAATCTATATACTTAACAAAAGTAGTGAGACTTCATGAAATAAATGAAATGAAAAAAAATATTTGTTAAATTTTTTATGATAAAATACATATTTGTTTCAAATTAATTATTTGTTGTTATTTGTTAGAGGATGCATCTTGAACAATAATTATAGGGAGTTAAAAACTCTTACAACATGCTTATCAAACATAAACCTACTTAGTATAATAATAAATTTTCTTACACAAATTAGCGTAATGTTTTGTTTAA
This sequence comes from Latrodectus elegans, assembly GCA_030067965.1. Taxonomy (NCBI): domain Eukaryota; kingdom Metazoa; phylum Arthropoda; class Arachnida; order Araneae; family Theridiidae; genus Latrodectus; species Latrodectus elegans. The sequence goes on along the minus strand of CM057817.1, from coordinate 103,454,728 downwards.
TTTTGTTACTTTTATGAAACAGAAAATTTTTCCAGGATCCATAAAACTGTCAAAAGAGAAATATTCTTAAGCACATCATTTAATGTGTAGATACACTCGAAGTTTTCAAGAATGCGTAAAATATCACAAAACTTACTACTTTGGTGAAATGCAGAGATTTAGATGCTATGAATTTGAAATTAGTTTTCATCGGATACCTTTTCAGAACGAAAAAAAAAATTGAATAAAGTCCTATTAAATGACTTACATTTAAAAAAGAGCAATTTGTCATTTTTAAAAATTTTGACTTTAAGATTCATTGTTGTGTCAAATAATAAATAACGCTCCTTTTATTTGTCAAAATTTAATACGAAAAAGAGTCCCAGATAATATTGAACTTTGTTCGCTCAATTTATTGCGTAGTATAAACAGAGCAAAAGCAATTTAATAAACAGAGCATTTAAGTAATTTAATAATTATCAAATAAAAGAAATGCATTCAGCTATGTTAAGATTATTGTGCAAACATGAATTGTGTATTGTTTTAAGGAATGTTGCCAAAAAAGAAGGAGATGACTAAGATATTTTGTCATTGCATTATAATATTATGTTCTAAGCGATATCCAACGAAACAATTTCTCCAATACTTTGTCAGAAGTATCTCTCATCGAATGTGTATAAAATTAACTAAAAAGTTCATTTCTTAATTAATTTGTGATTTATATATTTTAATACCTGCCATATCTTACATGACCTCCTTCATTTTTAAGAACAGTAATAAAGGGAAAATGCAAGTGAGGGAGGTAGAAATAGCTGTCTAAAATATTCATCAATTTAAACATATTCCATTTTCTACATATAATTATAGTGAATAGGATTTTAAGCTCAGTTTATTGATAAATCAACTCATCAGAAAGGTGATGTATGATCAAAAATCAGCAGCATAATATCAGAAGAGATGTTAGGACATGCAAAACGCTTGAAGACAATATACGCAATGAAAGGCAACTTAAAAAAGGAATAAGAAAAAATGCCTTTTTAAATATTCTTCTACAAATGAAAGTAATAATTCGTGAGCATTAACATTACAAGTAAACATCTGGAGATCTTTACATTTGTTAGAATGATTAGCAGGCTTTAATAGTTTGATTTCAATTCCTCGTAAGACAGTAGTGATAAGTGTTATTTTAAGAGCTTGGAAAGTTCTCTGAGGGACGGTACAGCAGTAAAAATGTCTCGTTAGCCAAAAACAGCCAGCTTACAATGCTACTAAGAAGCTGTTCAAGCAACTGGAATGTCCTTTTGTTTATTATGCTCAGATTATTTAAAAATGTGACTTGTCATTCATTTTTACTTCAGTGTACCGTTGACAATAATCTTTTGATCTCACCATTTATAAGGATTTGTGAAACACAAAGATTTAATGCTTAAAATGTACTCCTTATTGATACAATTCTTCTAAGTCTAGAAACGATTTTTGGTTAGTTAAAGTGAAAAAAAATGTGGGAATATCCTTTCATTCTTATAATTCAAGAACGGTGTATTTTGAGTAATCCCTTACTTGTGTGGATTGGGTTATTTGTAGCTCTACGTTCACTTTTTGTCCCCAAAGGCTATATATAATTCGCACAATAGTTTAAAGTGAATTCCAAACCACTATGAATATCCAAGTCCAGAGTAGAAATTTAATTATTAAACTGAAAAGAGAGAGAGAAATACAAGTAAGCATTCAACTACCCATCATCACGTACTTAAATGGTGAATGAATAGACAATGTTTCATATTTTGAGTTCATTAAGGTGAGATCTCCTACAGGTATTTTTCTTTGAGTATTATTGATACCAACTTTGTTTTCATGAATAGCAATCTATAAGCGTATAGGACTCGTGCTTTTGCAGAACTCCTGGAAAACGAAGACATTCAAACAATGGATTGAGTAGCGTGCTCTCTTGATTTAAATATGAAATATTAAGATTGATTTAAATACTAAGCATTCATGGAAAAATTTATGGAAATGCCTGTGATGGTATACTTCAACTCTCCAAAGAGAATGAGAGAGGTTCTTTTTGAAGAATATAAGAACTCTTAAACAAAACTTGCGTAATCCAGTGCTAAGCAACTAGAATTTAGAGGTCATATCCCTTGCTTAGTTATCCAAAATTTCTCCCTTGCTCTATAAGTTATTGTTCTTTCCATTTACCATTTTTCTGTGTAAAAGCTATTTTGTCAACATAATTCATTTTATTCACTCCATGTATGTGTTCATTTTTTTTTACTACTATTTTCCACCGCGTAGCACTAAATTGTGATTGCATATGAATTTTATGTTCCCCAGTAGATATTTTGTAAAGATATAACCAAATTTAGGAAAGTTAGTTGAAATTTGCATAGTAATACGCAAGTTCTTTTTAACCTCTACTGATGTGTCTAACTAGATTAATTAAACAGACTATTCATTCTGCTTAAAATATTATTTCTCTTACATCGAAAGTTCAGTTGTTAATTTTTCATTATAAATCGTTGAATAATTCTTCTACTTAATATCCCTATATAAAATTTTTTTTTAATTTTTTGACAGTAAGCTAAAATGAATAATATAATACTCTCTATCTAGGACTCATCAAGACATAGTGGTGGAACCTAGTTTATACTCAAAGAAGTTCTCCCTTCTAAATCAGAAATGGTAATCCATCGTGAAAGAATTTCTATTTCGTAGCTCTTTTGAATGCCTATAAAATCGTTCTCTAATTTTCATTAGAGTTTACTTAATCCCTGGGTGACACGCTAAGAGGGAGTCGTGGTAAATTTGAAATACATTTTTTATCAACGTTTGAGGAATAGCATACATCTGTTTCTCCGGTTTGTGGTCAAAAAACAAAAACTTCCACCGAAGACTATGCATGGAAGTGAATTCATTTTTTACATCATCAGACAAATTAACAACACGTAGAAAATGAGGACTTTGCAGGCGAACTCTTTTAAAAAAAATCCCTACCTTTCCACATCTGTAGCATTTGATTTTTTTTTTTTTTTTTGATTAATTTCACTTTGGGACTTATCCTTCTTCTCTAACGCGGTAATTTTGTCTGAAAGATTTCGTACTTTCTCCGTTAATTACGAACACATTTAAATAAGCTGCATATTAACCGCATTTGTGTTATTAGCTTTTACATGAAAAACTTGCTCGGAATCATGTTGTTTATGAGAACGTGTGTTCGACACATACCTATAAGCTTTCCACGCCATTTCTTCACATTTCGCAAGTTCCCTCTAAGATCTTCTACAGTATGGGGTTTTTATCGCTATCACTCCTCGTAAAATTTCTGGATGAAAATTTTTCATCAACATATTAAGTAACATATTTTCCCTTTCGGCTTCAGCGACTTCAGGATTCGATACATCAAATTCCAACAACGAATTTTTCTGAGTAGCCCTAGCAATGTAACGTTCAACCGGCATGTCTTCCAGCTACCGGAATGACATAAAGTCAACTAATGCTTCGTTCGGAGAAACTCTATTGCTGAATTTTTTTTATTAACAGTTCGTTTAAATCCACATACTTTTTAATTTTTTCTTTAAACTCAATAAGACAATCCCTTGCCTCGTCGTAAAGTCGGTCTTTAAGAGCATAGAATTTTTCCTGCGGGTACCACGACCACTAACACGCTGCGTCATCTAAGTGATCGAGAAATTCTCTTAACGTGACCCTCGACCGCGATAAATAGGTAAGGCGGACAGGTGGACGATTGACATTTTTTGGGGATATAAAATGTTCCCTCAATTGCACTTCCTGATACACCGCTACTCTGAGTATTAAGCATATTACACAATATTTTATACAATGAACAATACTATATGAAAAATTTTGTATCTAAAAGGAAATAATTAGATTACAACTCAACTTCTATTGCAACTCAAGAGCTTCCATATACACATGTAAAAAATAACAATACTAACATAACATTATATAAACATAGTATTGTAATTTTCACTTCTTAATATAATTATAAATAATACTACAATGCAATTTAATTTTCCGAAGAAGAACTGTTCGTGGCTCCATTTATGTACTAAATGTCTTAGTATATAGTTTTTTCTTATACTGAGAATTATTTGTTAAATAATATTAACAGACACTTAACATGATTCCATGATCATGTTTAGTTAATTAAGTTTATTACAGATTAATTTGGAATAACACAACTAATATAACTCACATATTAATTTAGAATAACACAAATAATGATTTTCAAATAACTTGGACTAACAAATACTAATTTACAGATTAATTTGAAATAAGATAAATAATAATTTACTGAGTAATTTGGGATAACAAGTAATAATTTACACAAAAGAAATTTTCGAAGTAATCTGAGGACGCCAGGGTAGCCCACGTGGGCAAGGCTTAATGTCGCATTGGATAACCAGGGAACCTCCTTATAATGCTACTCTGCTGCCTGCTTTTCAGTTTCTAGGGCTTTTACAGAATGGTCACCGCAGAAAGCCGTAGAAGTATCGTATAAACTGGTTCACCCCTGAAGCAAATCTCCCATATTTTTCGAGGAACTCCCCTATCACTGCTCCAGTCCCGGCTTTTCTCCCCGGCAACTCCACATGTCCGGCACTGGTCCCGCACCGTTCCAGTCTCGGGTCTTCTCCTTGGCAACTTCCCACGCTCGCCTCCGATCTCTCTAAAAAAACTGGACGTTTCTTCCTCCTTTGCTGGTGTGAAAACAGGTTCCTGACCATCTTCTTCCTTCACTTCGCCATGCACTCTCCACTTGAACATACCCGGCGCCCCCCCCCTTACAAATAAGTCCACAAGAAAATTAAATTACATTCATTTGTGGTCACAGCACATTTGCTTCCATCGTGCTAATAAACTTCGTTAAAGTAGTAAAAGACGTAGTTATTCCGTCTACTTTTCACTTCTACGTGACAATATAATCAAATAATTGCTTTATTGAATTTTGTACGGAAGCAGCTTGAAATGAGAAAGATTTTCTTTCACTGGTCTTTACAACTATGAGAACTAATATTAATGCTTGGATTCAATTTTTTTCACATTCAATTTCATTTTTGCAAGGAACGCTAGCGATTCTGTTTTACATTCACCACTTGAAAAAATCTATGATGCGAATAGTGGGATAATTTCAATTATGATAACCTAAAGAAATCATTTGACTTTAATATTCTTAAGAGACAATAGTACTCATTGAAATCCTTGGAACCAAACCGGAAAATTGGTGATAGAAGTAAGATGCTACCTTTTAGTCACTGTTTCGAAAAATACGATTGTACTCACCAGGACTCAGAGAGGAAATATTGTAACAAATACATATATAACGTCTCATTAATCTCTGCTATATATTATTTTACTTTTCTATATTGTAAAGAGAAAACTAACCTTTATAAATGGAAAGTTTCCAAGATTTAAACACATTAGAAATTAAACAATATATGAAGTAGAATCAAAAAGCTAGAAAACTTAAACTAAAAAATAAGGTCTCAGGGAAAATGTCTGATTTATTTTATCAATCTTACCTTTGTAGAACTGTGGACTGGGGTAGGCTACAGTTGCTGCAATGCCTGGATTAGCTTCGAACAAATGTGTTATGAGATCATTGAAAAAATTGTACAGCTAGAAATATAGAACATATTTTATTATAAAATATTTTTTGATTTAAAAATAATTAGAAAATTCTTGAAAACATTTTAGTAAAAGAAATGGTGCAAAATAAAGTCAGTCTGCCTTAAAAAAGAAAATCCTTCGACCACATCAAACAATATATTTTTAAGGAATTTGCAGGTGGTTATCGAAATTTAATATATATATATTATACATTGTGATGTGTAGAATGGCCGAGAAAATTAATGATCACCATTTTCTGTTCAACACATTTATTTAATTACAAACAGACATTTAATATCAAAAACAAAAACACAAAAACTAACTCGGAGCCTTCCGCTCCTACCAGAATATTGCGACCTATCGCGGACCTCGCTCCGCAGATACTGTTCTAAAATATGGCAACCTCTCGAAAAATATCAAACCACGCCAAGCGCGGTTTGTTGATCGCCAAACTGTCGCTAGATATTACATCTCCCCCACAAGATTGATGTTATATTCCCGAATTAATCATCAATCTGAAAACGAACCAAGCGACTTTTCGTGATCAACACATATACAGCAGTTTACACATAATGCACACAAATAGAAATTCACAAATTCCTATTAACATAATGTTTAAAAGAAATGATACATTATTATTAAGGTATATAAACAGAAACATTTGTTTTCATGAACATATTTCGTCACATTACAACAAAAAAACTAAGAAATATATAAACATAGAATTATGAAACATTAATACTTCCAATGTTAATTAATTATCTAATAAACAGTAAATATTTCAAACATTTAATTACAAAATTTAAATATACTAAATATTGATATTATACTTCAGATTACTAATATTTACTTTGACTTACCCCTTCACTAATAATAAACATACAATATAACAATAAGTTTTGTATATCCAAAAAAAAAAATATTGCAGAAAAAAAAATCATCAAATAAAAAAATGTTCAAATGTCACTGGTTGGTAATCTAGATAAAGCATCTTCATTAGAAAGATTTCTTCCTGGGCAATGAATGTTTTCTATGTTACATTTTTGTAAAGCTAAGGCCCACCGTTGAAGCTTTGATGATTGCGGGGCATTTTTCACAACAAATGATAGAGGATTGTGGTTGGTCACGATCTTTACTGTTGATCCAAAAATCCATGATTCAAACTTCTTTAATGCCCATACTATAGCGTATGCTTCACGTTCTATAGGCCAATTTTGTTGGGGTTTGGACAATTTCTTGCTTGCCTAACACACAGGAAAATGTTTACCTTCTCACACTTGAGACAGACATGCCCCTATTCCAATTTGCGATGCATCAGAGTGAATGATGAAGGGATCCTGTATTGTTGGAGTTATTAACTCTGTTGCTTTCATAAGTTGATCTTTCAGCTTTTGGAATGATACATCATGTTCTTTTTTCCATTCCAGCACTTTCGGTTGTTTCTTTTTGTGAGCTCTGTTAAGGGGTAGGCGATTTTAGCATAATCAGGTATGTAATTTTGATAATAGTTGCATAATCCTAATAAGCTCCTAAGATGAGATTTAGTCTTTGGTGTCTCCAATTTTTCAATTGCTTTGATGTTTTCAGGGTCAGGTCTGTGTTTTCCTGATCCAGTGATATATCCTAAATATTTTATTCGTGGTTGTGCAAAAGAACATTTTTTCGAATTAACAGTGAAACCAAGTGACTCTAACTTTTCAAAAACTATGCGTAAATCTTGGAGATGGGTGTCAAAGTCTGGTGAAAATATAACAATGTTATCAATATATGCTCTTGCAAATTGTTTAAATTCTTTTAGTGCATTATTCATTACTCTCTGAAATGTTGCAGCAGCATTTCTCAATCCAAATGGTATTACTTTGAATTGGTACTGTCCTCGAGGAGTTTTAAAAGATGTAAATTCTTTACTCTGTTCTTCCATAGGTATAGCCCAGTATCCTTTGAGTAAATCTAATGTTTTAATAACATTTGCTTTTCCGATACTGTCCATCAAGTCAATTACATTTTCCATAGGAAAATCATCTGTTTGGTTACAGCATTCAAAGATCTATAGTACACACATAATAGAATATTTTCATCCTTCTTGCTTATACATACTACAAGGTGAGCTATCTCAGCGTTGCTTTCTTCTATCAGTCCAGACTTCATTAAATCTTCTATTTCTTTATCAACCTTTTCTTTCAAGGCTTCGGGATTCTATAGACGTACGGTTTCTTTCTCTCTAAATTTGGTACTAATCTTATCTTGTGTGGTTCTACTTTTTCTATTTTTAATTTTCCAGTAAATAATCCTTCATGTTGCTTGATAAGAGAAATTAATTTCTTCATCTGTAAAGGACTTAAAATTTCGAAATTCAGATTTTCTCCTACTTCTAAGATTTTTTAATGGATTTGGGAATTCTTTACCTGGCAAAGTTATAATTTCTCCAAATTCTTCTTCGTTTTCAAATAATACTCCAACTGCATTAACACTATCTTGAAATTTTCTTATCATATTTGAATGGACATGTTTAATCTTTCCATCTGGTAATTTCACTTTGTATGAATGAGGTGGACAGTGATTTATGATCTCTCCTGGACATGTCCAACGGGTATAAAGTTTGTTGTTTGAATCTGGAATAAGTAAATAAACTTTTTCTCCTATTTTAAAATTTTTCATCACTGACCTTCGATTAAAGTATTCAGTATATTTCTATTGTTTGTCATTTGCAATCAAGTTGGCTTGCTCTGCAGCTTGCTCTAATCTTATCTTTAATTCTTGAAGATAGTCAACAACAGATTCACTTAAATTACTTGGGATGGGAATCTCTCCAGACAATGATGACTTCAGCACTGCTAGAGGACCTCTTGGTTGTCTTCCATACATTAGTTGGAAAGGTGAAACACCAGTATTACAGTTTAGAACTTCTTTGTAGGCAAAAAGTAAACACTGTAAATGTTTATCCCAGTTGTGAGGATCAGTACGAATAACATGATGCAGCATTTGCTTAAGTACTTTATTCCATCGTTCTATTAATCCATTCGAAGGACTATAAGCAGGAGTGGAAAATCTGGAATGAGAACCAAGTCTTTTCTCAAATTCTTGAGTTAATTTGGAAATGAAATTTTTCCCATTGTCACTAGCAATTACATGAGGTATACCTGTTCTCATGAATATTTCTAAGAGTGCATCGCATGTGGCTTTGGCTGTCAAACTTCTTAATGGTATTGCTTCAGGCCAACGGCTATGTTGATCCACTAAGCATAGTACATACTTATGTTTCCTTGCAGATGGAGGGTCGATAGGGCCAATTATATCAATATTTACAATTTCAAAAGGTAGTTCTGGCCTTCTGACAGGAGTTATTGGAATTTTATCAGTTCTTTTCTCAGGACTTCTCAGTTGACAGCTCTTGCATGCTTCGCAAAAAGATTCTACATCTTTTGATTATTGGGCCAATAAAAAGAATTGCTTTACTTTGTTTTCTGTATTCCCAGGTGTGCTCCAAAGATTGAGTTATGTGATAATTCAAGAACCTTTTTGTCTTCTGTTAAGAGGTAATACTAATTGGAAAACATTCTGTCCCAATATTTTTTCTTGATGGTGTAACAAATTAACAATGAATAAATAATTTCCCTTTTTCTGCTCTCCAGATTTCCAAGCTTCTTTTAAGGTTGGACAACTCGTTTGCTCCATCCGGAGTTTTTGCGCTTCCGATAGAACGGTTGTCTGGTCGCTCCTCTCCGCAGGGTGAGAGTCGGCGCCCGCTGTCTCCCTTCCTCCCTCCTCTTCGTTTTTCAACTCAGGCAATTCTAACGGGGGGGGGGGGGGTGGATTCTCCTTCCTTAGCTGTTTCTGTTTCGGTGGCTAAACTGAGCAAATTTTCTCCTTCGGAACGTCCGGTGTCTCCTGAAGAATAGTTGTTGGAACGGTTTTCTTTTGAAAGATCGGCAGTTGAATTAATTAATAATTCAAATGTTTCTGGAGTTATTAAACAAGGCATATTTAATTTATCCGTAACTGCAATTAAAGTATCTATACACAGTTAAATAAATTATCTTCAGAGTTCTTATAGTAAATAGACTTACGGCAAACCTTCGCTTCAATTGGATTTCCAAATGCAGGTGTTAATATAACTTTCCCTCCATCTCGATCTTCTAAATCTGGAATTAATGATGAGTGAACTATGTAGATTTGAGTCCCAGAATCAATAATAGCTTCCGTTTTTAGAGAGTTAATGAACACTTCAATTTTCTGTAACGGTTGAATAACAGTTTCTTCCGATTCAGTTCGTATGTGAGTCGAGTTAACTTTAGCTACTACAGCATCTTCTTTTGATATTCTATTTGTATTCCTCGGAGTTGTAGAAGATTTCATCAATCTTTTCATTCTTTTTAATATATCAATAATCTTTTCATTCTTTTTAATATATCCATTTCCGTTTCTATTTTCTGAGCATTCTCTTGCTTGGTGTTGATAACTTCCGCAAATATAGCATTCCTTTCGTTTTGGGATAAAACTTTGTTTCGTGTATTCTCTTCTTTTCGGTGGTGGAATATAATTATCTTGCACATATGTTGAATCCGTAAACCTTATATATTTCATTTCGTTTCGAATTCCGTCATATGATTTTCTTCTGGCTTCAAAATAAATATCACATTCTCTGGCTAGTTCTTGTGGTTTCAACCATTGATTTCCTTGACGTATGGTGATGTGCGAAGCTGTTTCTTCATCTAATGTTTGGAACAGTTTATCGGAAATCATTAATTCTTTTAATGCTTCAAAATCTGTTATTTCTTTTGATTTACAATAATAGCCCCATGTTGATGTTAATTGTGAGACAAATTGAATGTGATTCTCCAGAATAACGTTTTGCTTTTCTAAAATTTTCTAGGCATTCTTCGGGAGTAGGTCGATATTTTTTTAGAATTAAAGTTTTTACCTATTCATAATCCAGTAAATCGTCTTCTTTAATGTAGACGAGAACATTTGCCACTTTCTCTCCAATTAATTTCAATAATATTTCTGCTTTGAATTCTTCCGGAACTTTCTTGTGTTTAAATGCTCTTTCTATGGAATCGAAAAATATATTCCAAGATTCTGCTCTTTTCGGTACTGGTACTGTCAGTGTTTCTACTCCCTTGATCAGCTTGTCGAGTGGAATTTCGAATTCGCTTCCAGTGCTCGAAATCGAAAATGGCATTGGACTACAGCTCGCTATGTTCTGTGTAGCTCGGATTTTTGCTAATTCTAATTCGTGTTCTCTTTCTAATTTTAATCTTTCTTCTTCAACCTGTAATCGTTCGAACTTTTCTTTTCTCTTCCTATTTTCAATAGTAGAAATCAAAATTTCTTTTACAAAGTCAGCATCTTCGGCATATTCTTTACTATTCTTAAGTTTGTGTTTCAGTTCGGCTAATTTCAAATCAAAAGTAGCTTCTTCACCGATTTCCAGCAAGACTGTTAACAAGTCTTCCTTTTTCACGTTTTTGAACATTTTCTTCTGTTTCTATCACTTTAGAATTCCAAAGACAGTTTTATTCTTTTTTCAAATTATCCAAGATAAGCCATTTTGTTCTTAGCTCTGGTTCTCGAAATGGAGCGTGTTGTGACGTGTAGAATGGCCAAGAAAATTAACCATCACCATTTTCTGGACAACAAATTTATTTAATTACAAACAGACATTTAATATTAAAAACAAAAACACAAAAACTAACTCGGAGCCTTCCGCTCCTACCATAATATTGTGACCTCTCGTGGACCTCGCTCCACCGATACTGTTATAAAATATGGCAACCTCTCGAAAAAATCAAACCACGCCAAGCGCGATTTGTTGATCGCCAAACAGTCGCTAGATATTACATATACATATACATACATATATATATTTATATATATATATATACACACACACACACATATATATATTGTATCGTGCTTCGGGGTTCATGTCGATTGAGAGTTGAATAAAACAGCCACTCAATGAACACAAGACTTTTATTCGTAAAGATTCCACTAAAAATACCAGCTGTAACAATCACAATTATACAGCTACAATTCGTCAAATACAATAAGTAACAGCTTCCAATCCCAGGTCTCAAATACCTCAAACAGAGAACAGCTTCTCTAGACTAACAGTCACGACTAGTAGTCTTCACTCACTGACTGTCTTCACAAAACAAACTATGTGGGGTTGCGGTATTTATACCCGACTTGGCGGGGAAATCTAGCAGTTTCGCCAAGGTTCAAGAAGCTTCTAGGCTATCTCGCTAAATATCGGTCCTAGAGCTTAGGTGATGGATGTTTCCCAAAATATCTATTTCTTGCCAAGTCGCCAAAATTCTCGCCAACTGTCGCCAAGTTTTCTCGCCAACACATCGCCAAGTCACCAAATCTTAAGAAAACCCGATTTTAAAGCATAACACTTCTAAATACCGCAATTTTTGCCCAAAACGTGAGTATTTCCGATCTGCATGAGATATTTTAAGACAAATACAATAATTATTTATAATTTGTAACATTGCCCCCCTCTCAAGGACTGCACGTCCCGGGCAGTACAATCACCTGATAGGAGGCCAAATTTAATATAAAAGAATTTACATTTTAAGAGGATACAGAACACATTACATACACAAACAATTAAAAATACAAATACCAAAAAATAGAAAATATTAAAATTATCTATACTATTTACAAAGAGACTATGGTATACTAATTTTTACATTACGATAAGGAGCTTATCTATCATAATATACTACCTTTGGTTTTGAAGAAGATGATTTCCTTATACGAACCACGACGTCATTCAGTCTTTTTAGGACTGAGTTGCCATCTTCCCAGTTGGCTTGCAACTTTGGAGAAAGTCCTTTACGTCGAATTCGGTTCCACAACCAAACTTTGTCACCTTCCTGAAATTCATGTCCTGTCGCTCTTGTGTCATACATTGTTTTCATTCTTTCGGTCGTCAGGTTGATTCGGTCTCGAGCGAAGTTATAGACATCTTCAAGACATGCCTCAAGGTCTCGAAGATATTCCTCTGGCAATGAAGATGTATCCGGTGGACGACCAAACTGAAGATCACAATGGAGATGAAGTACGAGACCAAAGAGCATTTGTGATGGAGTATATCCGGTATTCTCATGGACAGCACTGTGATGTGCAAGCTGAAACAGTGGTAGCTTCAAATCCTAATCTTGCTGATTTCTCGAAACCATAAGTGAGAGATTATTTAAGATGGTTCGGTTAAGCCTCTCTATCATGCCGTCCGATTGCGGGTGTAATGGCGTGGTCTGCGTCTTGTCTATTGCAAGAATTTGACACATTCCTTTAAACACAGCAGAGATGAAATTTGTCCCTTGATCTGACTGAATTTGTAAGGGTGCGCAGAATCTGAAAACCTATTGCTGCACTAGAACCTCGTCTACTGTAGTCGCTTCTTGATCGGGAATTGAAAACGCTTCAGGCCACTTAGTAAAGTAGTCCATGACAACTAGGATGTATTTATTGTCATTTGAAGATCGTGGTAAAAGACCCAAAATGTCCAATGCTATCCACTAAAAAGGTGCTCCTACATTGTACCGCTGCAATCTTCCTCGGCTACGTTTCTTTGGTCCCTTACGTGCCGCACAGTCATCACTAGATTGGCGCCATTTCTCTACATCTTTTCTAGTTTTGCTCCAGGAGAAGCGTTCTCGAACTTTTTGCAGTCTTCATTACTCCGAAGTGGCCTCCAGTTGAGCTACTATGCAATTCTTTCAAAACATCTGAAATTCTTGATTTTGGAAGAACAAGCTGCCATTTGAAATTACGTCACTCATTGGACTCCTTGTTCCTGTATAAAACGCCATTTCTAATATGGAGTGAGTCCCAAAGAGTTCAATATTGTTTAATAGCAGGACTGTATGTGGAGATGTCCTGCCAACTTGGTCTCATACTGGAAGATTCTTTTAATTCAAAAATTTGATTTATATCTGGGTCTTCTTTTTGGGCTTCTCTAAATCCTACATCACTCCATGGGTCTGGTTTAGATGGCGGTGAAACAGTAACTTGGCGTATCGAAGGATTTTCTAATTGATAGCTCTTCTCTACTCTAGAACAATATCGGAAGTTTCCATTACACGGTCTCCGTGATGAAGCATCAGCATTTCCATGAAGAGTGCCTTTGCGATGACGTATTTCAAACTCCTGGATTCGTTGAATCCTTCCCTGCTGTGGTGGAAGATCATTTCCACCATCTTTTGGTTTTGGGCAGTCTCTTTGGACGTGTCCGACAACACCGCAAGTTCAACACTGAATTTTCGTGTTTCTACCACCTTTACTCAATTCTAAGCTACGGAATTTTCACCGCAGACCTTCAATTTGTTTTCTTAGGTCACAGTCTGTATCAGTAGCAGAGACGGCTCTGATTGAGTGCCGATCTTTACGTGCGGTCTGCTAGACAGCTTCTATCTGAAGTGCGTAGATTAGGGCAGATCCGTTATCTTTGACATCGGCGAGTCTAAGTGCTTTCTGTATCTCCGGATCCCCCGCACTATCGATGAAGTAATGGAAAGCCAGTTCTTGACATGTCTCAGCTGGGCTGTCCGAAAATGCTAAACAGGAAAGTCGCTGAATATCGGCAGCCAATTCTTACAGACTTTCACCCGCTTTTCGATAGCGGGACTTTAACTGTAGTCTGCTACTTTAACTGTAGTGCTTTAGTGCACTTTTCTCCGAACCGCAACTTAAGCGCACTTGATAATGCTTGGAAATCGTGCCTCTGCTCTTCTGGAAGCATCTCGAGGATGTCGGCCGCGTCTCCTCTTAAAGATGTCGCCAGTTGAAAAGTTTGGGATTGGGGATTCCATCGATTAGCTTCCGCTACCATCATAAATTTGGTCATTTATACTTGCCAGGATGATTTTCCATCGAATGTTGAGAGTTTAATCGTAGCTAGGGAAGGCATAAATGCCACGTTGGGCTCTTCATGTCTGTTTGACATTCACTTCTTCAAGCATTAAATCTCCTTATTCATTTTGTCTAATGCTTTTTCAACGTTTTCTTCTATCTTCAAAATTTTAGTTTCAACTGAAATTACCTTATCTACCATTTCATTCATCTTCTCCTGAATGATCTTGGAGAATTCTTTTTTAGCACTTACAATGTCCTTCTTAAGTTCCTTTTTAAGCTCCTCCTGTCCAGATTTTATCTCTTTCATCATCTCGGTTTCAATCCCTTCTTTTCCAGCTTTCATCTCTTCTTGTCCAGCTTTCATCTCTTCTTGTCCAGCTTTCATCACCTCTTGTATAGCTTTCATCACCTCACCTCTTGTATAGATTTCATCACCTCTTGTACAGCTTTCATATACTCTTGTCCAACTTTCATTTCAGCCACCTGCTCCGCTAAATTTTCGAGAAGATTTTTCACTAAATTCATATGCATTTTTCTTGTGACACGCTGCATCAACTCTTCAACCCCGCTTCTGACACCAGTTATACCGAGTTTCGCGGGTTCGTGTCGATAGAGAGTTGAATAAAACAGCCACTCAAAGAACACAAGACCTTAATTCTTTAACATTCAACTAAAAATACCAGCTGTAACAATCACAATTATTCTGCTACAATTCGTCAGATACAATAAGTAACAACTTCCAATCACAGGTCTCAAATACCTCAGACAGAAAACAGCTTCTCTAGGCTAGCAGTCACGACTAATCGTCTTCACTCACTGACTGTCTTCACAAAACAAACTATGTCGGGTTGCGGTATTTATACCTGACTCGCCAAGGTTCAGGAAGCTTCTAGGCTATCTCGCTAAATATCGGTCCTAGAGCTTAGGTGATGGCTGTTTCCCAAAACATCTATTTCTCGCCAAGTCGCCAAAAATCTCGCCAACTGTCGCCAAGCTTTCTCGCCAACACATCGCTAAGTCACCAAATCATAAGAAAACCCGATTTTAAAGCATAACACTTCTAAATACCGCAATTTTTGTCCAAAATGTGAGTATTTCCGATCTGCCTGAGATATTTTAAGACAAATACAATAATTATTTATAATTTTTAACAACATATATATATATATATATGTATATATATATATGTATATATATATACATATATATATATAACCTACATATATACATATATATATCCCTCACAAAATCCTATTCTGTAACCTCAAAGTGGTGTGAGGATGTACACAGGTAGTACAGGTGATGTACGTCTGGTACATAAACTTGGTTTAGGTTCCTGGTAAGGTCACCTATGGCGAGAAGGCTGTGCTAATACACCCGGCTAATACAGAAAGCTAACCCAATCCAATTTGTAAGGCTCCTTGCTGATGGATGAATGGCACCAGGGTTATGGTGTCGCTAACGGGCACCTCGAGGAACCAGGCAAAACCTGGTTGTATGTTTGCCTTCCACCTGTACAGGGAGGCTATACAGGTGATGACTTTATATTTCCTCCCAGTTCCTAGGTCACTTATTGATGAAAAAACAATAAAAAATAAAAATGATGAAAAATGATTGGCTAAATCTCCTCGTGTCATCCAATCAGCCGGCGAAATGGTTCCTAAGGAGCAGATTCCCGGGAAAAAGGAGAGCACTGTCAATCTTGCTGCTGGAGGAAGTGCAGTTTCCACAAGGCAACACACAGATTCCAACAGTTAAAGAACCAGGAGTTCTCACAAAATCACAAAGACGCAATCTATAGCGTCGCAAAAAACCAAGGGAGCAGGTGGAGACTGCTCAGAAAGTGGGTGGCACCAAAAGACTCAGGTCTGAGGTGTCAACCCCTTCTCCCAGTAACACTGCCTCCAAAAAGCTCAGGGATGATAATCAACCTGGGACTTTTGCTCAGGCTGTTAAAAGCCATAAAGCAGCTATTGTAAAGGATGGTTTCCTAACCATCAAACTCAGCAAGGAGGATGTTGACTCCATACAGCAGGAGATTCTGACCAGGACAGATGAGGTTCCCATAGAAAATCATCTGCCTAGGGTTCCATTCTTCATCTTAGTGTCTAGGGTACAAATTCTCCTCTGTGATGATCTTGAAACTGTGGAATGGATTAAAAAATTCTTCCATGGTAACAAGAGTCTGTTTGGTGGTGAGGGGCTCAGTGTTCTGAATCCCAGTGATCTACCTAAACCGGTAAAGGTGGCCTTTAAGACAAGAGACACCCATACCAAGGATCCTGCCGTCTTTCTGAAACGGCGAAATAGACTACACATGGAGTTGAAGTCTTTAGAATGGCATACTCTTAGATATTTGTAGAGACACATTCTATTAGAATGATCATAGAGGTTGATATGGAAGCCACAGAAGTCATTAAAAGGGCAAATTATGGTGTCTATACTAGTTTGGATTGGGGAGCCTTCAAAATTCTCCGGGACCCAAACCAGAAGGATGTACAGAACATTGAAGAGATGGAAGTTGTACAAGGTGCAACTTCCACTCAAGTAAGTAAATCCTCTCCTACTTCTGGTAAGTAATGACAAGGAATTACCTAACATTGAAGAACTGGATTTAAATTCTGGTTCTGATATAACCCTGCAACCTAGCTCTCCTCTATTTGAGAGTGAGATAGAAAAAGTGCTGCAGGAAACTCAAGTAAGTAAGTCCCCTACTTACGGAGACTTGAGAAGCACTGCTTCTTCTTAGCTTCTTTGGGTGCCATAATGGTAAGTATCATCAAAGTAGCACAGATCAACCTTCATCATAGTCGATCAGCTTCAGCTATTCTTAGCAAGAAGATGAGTAGAGGGGAGCTTGACATTGTTTTAATTCAAGAGCCATGGACTTGCAATGGTTCTGTTTTGGGCCTACATGTTCAGGGTTTTAACATATTTTATGATAAATGTTCTGAGACCAAGAGCATGTATTGCTATAAGCAACAAATTAAATGCCCTCATTCTGGTTAATTACCTAAATGGGGATAATGTTGCTGTAAAAGTATCCTGTTTATTGCAAGTAATCAAAGATGAAATCATCTTTATGTCTTCATATCTTCCTTTCGAAGATAAAGACACATTTAATGTGGAAATTGTCAGTCTTCTAGATTATAGCAATTTGAGTAAGAAACTCATCATAGGATGTGATGCAAATGCTCACCACACTGTGTGGGAAAGTAGTGATTGCAACAGAAGTGGTGAGGATCTTTTAGAATACATTTTGTATTATAACCTATTTATTCTTAATAGAGGTAACGAACCCACCTTTATTACTATAAATAGAATAGAAGTCATTGACATTACTTTATGTAACAGTAAGTGTACTGACTTTATTAAAGATAGGAAAGTGTCTAATGAAATAAGCTTATCTGACCACCAATACATTAGTTTTTTGTTTTAGGAGTAAACAGACTAGAAGTGGTAGGTAGGAATCCAAAAAATACCAACTGGGGTTCTTACATAAAAGATCTAGAAGATCTCCTCAAGGAAGGTAACTTCAGTAAGTTTTCTTCGGTAGTAGATTTGGAGTTGACTATTGATCGCATGCAACATGCCATTCCCCAAGCATAATATCAAAATTGTGATGTCAGCAATATTTGCTCTCCAAAGTTAGTTCCTTGGTGGTCTAAAGAGTTAGGTAAATTTCGAAAAACAATGTAGAAAGCTCTTTAATAGAGCCAAAGAAATGGTGAGTGGCAGAAATATAAACTGGCACTTACTACTTATAATAAAGCTATCAGGAATTCTAAAAAGAATTCTTTGCAAAATTACTGCGCTGTCATTAAAACTGTGTCGGCTACTGCAAGAGTTGTAAAAATAATGTCTAAAAACAATAACTCCTGTCTAAACACTTTTAAATTACCAAATGGTAAGTTTTCCGAATCTGGGAGGGAAACCCTGGCTGAATTGTTCAGAGGTCACATTCCAGGTTCCAACAAAGTAAATGGTACTCCTAACTTTATTCTCTACATCAAATTGTGGTAGAAGTAAATGGGATGTTGCCAAAAAAAATCATAACTTATGATCGAACAAAATAGGCAATAATGTCCTTTAAGCCTTTTAAATCACCAGTAATGGAAGGAATTGTACTGGTTCTGCTTCTTGAGGGAGTCCAGTGCATTTCTCCAATTCTCTGTAGAATTTTTATGGCAAGTATAGCCTTTGGGCATATACCTATTGCTTGGAGGCATATAAAAGTAATTTTTATTCCTAAAATAGGGAAACATAATTACTATGAAGCTAAATCATTTAGACCTATCAGCTTAACATCTTTTCTTCTAAAGGCAATTGAAAAGCTGATAGACAGATATATTAAACAAGTCCATTTAGTGGAAAAACCACTTTCTGACTCTCAATATGCATATGAATCTGGTGGATTCACTGAAAGTGTCATCTACAATCTATCCTTCATTTTGGAGAAGAACTTTAAGGCTAAGGAACTTGCTTTAGCTGTTATCCTAGATATTGAAGGTGCCTTTGATAAGGTACACATTGAAATTATTTTACAATCCCTTGCTAGAAAGGGAGTTAATGACACAATCTGTTCTCGGATAGAAAATTTGCTCAATAACAAATTTGTCAGTGCCTCATTTTTAGGTGAAAACTTGATGATCCAGGCCAAAGTTGGTTGTCCACAGGGAGGGGTTCTTTCACCCATCTTATGGTACTGTGCTGTAGATTCTCTTTTAGAGGTGTTAAAAAAATCAGGCATAATCACCATTGGATATGCAGATGATTTAGTTATAAGCGTCAGAGGTAAGTTTGCTGAAACAATTTCTAGCATCATGTCCAACACCCTCAAACAAGTTGAGACTTGGTGTAAAAATGAAGGCCTTTCTGTAAACCCTCAAAAAAAAACATTATGGTAGCCTTCACAAAGAAAAAAAATCTTAAAAAGATAACTTTTTTGCTCAAAGTTAACTTGCTCCAAAGAAGTTAAATTCTTAGGAATATTTTTTGACATGAACTTAAGCTGGAACAAGCACTTCAACTTTTGTATTGAAAGAGCAAAAAAAGCTTTCTGGTCATGTAGAAATGCATTTGGAAGAACTTGGGGCTTAAAACCCAAAGTCATTCATTGGATTTACACTATGATCATTTGTCCCATTATTACCTACGGCTCAGTGGTCTGGTGGCCTAGAATCAAAAATGAAACTGCTAAAGCAGAATTAACAAAATTACAAAGGATGCTTTGTGTAGCTATCTCTGGGTGTGTTCGAACAACTCCCACATCTACACTGGATGTTCTGCTTGGTGTGAATCCCCTTTATATGCGTATTGGATCAGAAGCAATACTTAGCATAAAGAGGCTTAAAAATACAGGTCAGTGGAAAGAAATACTACTCTAGGTTTTTATCCTGGGGAAACCTCAATGCTGACATACCTAGTCATCCTTTTATAAGTATGCCTACTGATTACACGATTGTTAAGTATGCTTTTGATAAGCCTTATACAATCAAATTTCCCTTGAGAGAAGACTGGAATAATGTTGCCATTAGTGAAAGCTGTATTTACTGGTATACTGATGGCTCAAAAATGAATTCCATCACTGGCGCTGGTATTTGTTGTCCTGCTGATGACACAAAGCTATCATTCTCCTTGGGTAAATATGCAACTGTATTCCAAGCAGATGTCTTTGCCATTCTCATGTGCAATAGAATATGCTTGTATAGAAACTATTCTCGTAAAAGAATAATTATCTACTCTGACAGTCAAGCTGCATTACTCGCTCTACAGAAGTTTAATGTAACTTCTGTTCTTGCCTGGGAAAGTTATCTCACTCTGTGTAAATTAGATAATAATAACCCCATCGCTTTAATGTGGGTGCCTGGGCACTCTGGTGTTTAGGGCAATCAATTAGCTGATGAGCTGGCAAGGACTGGATCAACAACCGACTTTCTTTGTCCTGAACCAGTGCTAGGTATTTCTAAAGAATTGATTAGAAAGAATGTCTTTGATCTCTTCAGAAAACAACAGTTTATGAACTGGTACAATGCCAATGATCAAAGATAAGCAAGGCTATTAAATAGCACATGCCCTAGTAAAAGGCAAAAAGAATTATTAAAGCTCAATAGAAGCAGTATAAGGAAAGCAGTGGGATTACTTACAGGACACTGCCACCTTTAAAAACATCTTATCATAATGGAAGTGTCAAATGATCCAACTTGTAGAGGTTTTCATTACATGGAAGAAACTTCAATACACATCTTACGTGAATGTGAAACCTTTTCTACACACAGATTTGAACACCTGGGTCAGCACTTAATTGAACCTTGGATGTTGCAAGAAATTCCTGTAAAATGTCTGCTGAATTTTGCTTCAGCCACTGGTCTCTTCAAATGGGGCTTTCTGAGGGGTATAGAACAATAGACATATGGTCGTGGTGCTAGGTTCTTTTGGAACCACCCTATCTGAAATCTAAATCTACATATATATATATAAACATATGCATATATATATATATATACTATATATATATATATATATATATATATATATATATATATATATATATATATATATATATATATATATATATATATATATATATATATATATATATATATATATATATATATATATATTCTTTCTTCAAACTAATGTTTTTTTGTTTTTCTTGTAAATGCTTTTCAGTAAGTTTTAATGAAGTATTCTAAGATTAATATTTGTATGCTAAAGTTTTAACAATGTTAATTTGCAGCATTTGCGTAAATTTCGTTGAAATAGCTTCCTTCTTCAGTATTGGTTTTGAATATGAAAATCAAGTACATATATATATATAATAAAAACTAGAAAATTAACTTAAAACATATATAGTAATTAGAACCGACTTACAATATATATATTGAATTTTAGACAACATAGATTTATTGCCTAAATTGCTGTTATACCTATTTTTATTGCTTAATGTTATTTTATACAGTAATCTTATTTTGATGTTTTTAATCGACTTCTTCAATAATGAAGGCAATGTGAAATTTTAAATATATATATTTCTCTGACGATTGTATTCAGTCTTTTTATTTCAGAGTGTCATGAATATTGAAATTTTTAATTTTATTTCATTGTTCACATACCTGAAGAACAGTATAACTTGGCTTAATGCAGTATCATCAAAAGCTACAATTGTTTAACGGAACATTTGGGAATATAATTTCATTTCAACAGTTAAAGTAAAAAAAAAAGCAATTTATCTAGAGTTTTCAGTAAATCAGGGAAGAACCTGTTATTCTTTTTGGTATATGTAATCACGTGATTATTATCCATCCTCAATATAAATAAAATCTTTTCTCATTTTCCCACCGAAAATTCGTCCGAGGCTGAATTAAGAACTCATAATGGAGATAAACTACTCATATCAAGATATTATTCTCTAGTTAACTTAAAATAAAACTCCTGACACCTTTTGGAATTTTAAATAAATATAATTTGTAATTAATTTAAAATATCATTAATGTTAATTTGATTCCCATGTAAATTTGCGTATGCATAGATACAATTGACTTAATCGGTGCAACATTCTCTTGGCCTAAAATGCCTTCATTTAAATAAAGAACAGTTATTTTCTTCTTATCATCCCTGCATTGCAACTGGGAACAAATAATTACGACAACGGATACTCTTTTCTTTACGCAATTAAGAAAAAAATAACACTATTAACTATTTGCATTCATTTTTGAGAAAATAATGATTTTTAGTCTGCGGCGAATGCTGTCATTATGCCTCACAGTTCGGAAAGGCATTAGAACGTGGTGGAAAAGAATCCTGACTTCTATGTTTAATAACTTCGCAACTAAAAATAATTTTCAAGCATTCTGCAACTCCTTCGATTAATTTTTAACTGACTTATACTTGAGAATTTATCCCATGATGTGAAATTTCATTTTAAAACGCTGGGAATTAAATTATTTTGTAATATATAGACATTTACGCTCAACTGAAGTTTCATATTTTCACATTTAAATTGAAACTTGAGTTAGAATCAGCCTCTTTAATTGTGAGAATTTTTCAAGCATTATGTCTTGCAGCGTTTTCAAGCATTAGCATTATTTAAACTTATGTCTTTTTTCAAGCATTATTAAAAATATCTAATCTATGTTCTTTTTGTTTCATTGCATTAACTTGATGTTTTTTGTCTTTTCAGTTCCTGAAGTTAAATTCATTGTACCAAATATGAAAGGATTTTAGAAGTACTCAGGGAAGCAGTTGAATTCAGATATACGATAGTAACAGGCATTTAAGGTATTCAAGATATGTGTTGTAAAAAAAATATTGAACAATAGATTTTAAAACAAACTTCTTAATTAAGCCCTTTTTGTAAGCAAATTGAAAATTTATTTCTTTTGATTTCATATATTTTGACTTTAATGATAATCTTTATCTAATCATTTAATAAACATATTTTCTTCTGTATGAGGTAGTGCATATTTCTCTTCATAAGTATTGCCTAAAAATAGAAAATATGTGCATGGATTCATAAAATATGATTGGCTCTTTCAAAATATTTTTAGAAAAGCTTTATTTTTGGTATCGAAATTAAAAATATCCCAATAATAGGATAACCAATTTTTTCATATAATCTTTGATTTAAATGAGACTAAGTAGAGTTATTTTCAAATACTGTTTTCCTAAACTTCCTTTACTTTATAATGCTTAAAGAGTACAAAAAACTTCAAACTAATTTAGGAAATCATATCAATTTTAAGCATATTTTTAAATTATTATTTGTGAAAGAGTATATATTTACGTTATGATGATGTTTAAAATATCTTCATTTCAGTTTTACTCATTTATATCGTAAATATATGTCAGTTATCAACTAAAATTACATTAAGCTTAAAACACTTTCTCGAAAATTGATTCTCTACTGGCTAAAAAGGCCAATTAAATAATTTAACTTATGTGAACAGATCTCTCTTATCTTCAGTTCAAAGATCAATGGAATTTGAAACTAGCAGGATAGAGGGTTTTTTCTAGGGGTTTGACATTCAGCTAAAGGGGTTGATATCCTCCTGTTAGTTCGTGCATGAAAAAACGTAACCGTAAAATGACAAATCAACTACCCATTTTAACTCTTTCTCTCTCTCTCTGCAGTAAATAAGTTAAAATATTTAATATAATACATTTTGTTTTGGCAGTTTATCATACGACAAAAAACCGTAAAAAAGCAGATAAAAATTATATAATAAGCGGTTATCTTTCAATGTTAATTCCATTTTTAATATTGATTAAATTAGAAAACATTTTTACGCATTTGTATCTAAATATGGAACAACATTTAAATTTAAAAAAACTCCGATCACTAATTTTACTGGAAATGAACAATGCATATACAAATTGTACTCAAGATCACTGAAAATAATGAATCAAGAAGGAAGAATCAGATTAAAACGAAATTTTATAAAATAATGATACACAGATAAGAAGTTCATTTGCTCTAAAAAATTAAGTCGATTAATTAAATATACTAACAGAGTAACGCAACATTAATAGTGTATCGGACCATCTCTTGCTACCATACATGACGAAATGCTGCATGGTTAATGAGATATCTAATGTTGTCATGAGGCCCACAAATCTTGAACCTTCAAATCATGTACCGAATGACACTATGATATCTGACTTTTCAGTTGGTTCCCCACCTGCTTTGTGGAGGAAATGTTCGGGGAGATAGTTGGACATAGTAGAGTCTAAATATGACGTAGAAAATAATCTTGAGCAACTCCAAATATATGAGAACAACCATTATCTTTCAGGAAAATTGCAGCTGATATTAAATTTAGAAAGCTTCACAAAAACTATCATTAGGATAACTTTGAACCATTAAGATTCCAAGTACTATAATTATAGTGGACTGATTATCATAAGTTATACCCCCCCCTTGATCCTTAAACTTGTTGTGAAAGCAACGGCTCATGATATCGTGAGTGGAATTGTACTATTCACCAGGAATCCTCCACACACACGTAAGTGGTTGTCATCTGTTTCCAGAACTAACCAGTATTCATCACCAAACACCAAGTTTTGCCAATGTGTCACATTCAAGTCACTCTGGCTTGGCACCACTGTATACAGAGTCACCGATGTTCCGGTATTACCAAAAAATCACGTGTAAAGGGCATTTGCCTCACAGATTCACATCCACGAGATGTCTGGAAATGATTTGTGAAACTATTGACACTCGTACTTGTGATTTTATCGTGAAATAAATCACTCTGTGTTCTACTAACATTTGCCAAATGATCCTTCAATACTTTCGTCTCGGTAACATCCAGGTGGCTTCGCATCTGGTAAGTTACATGTGGGTGATATCTTCTGATGATACACTCTGGACGATTCGTCAGGTGAGCAATACAACGCGTTGACCAAACTTCAGTTTTCAGGCCAATAATGAAGCTTTTCTCAGACTCGTTTAACTTTGAGAAGAGTCTTCTAACATGTCTACTTGACATTCTCTCTATTTATTTAATTCCTCTTAGAGTCAGAATTTTGATCACCACGTTTATAAATTTTCCATTTTGCACCGAATATAAGTTCATGTCCATAAATGAAGGTTAATTCAGAATCACACTGAAATTGAATTCTAAAATAAAAATTTCACATGTAGAATTATCACACTCATTTTGAAGAATAACATGCAAATTACAAGAAATCACCATATGGCGCCGATAGTACGCCACAATGACGAGAGTGTGAGAGAGGAGTACATAAGGAATGGTTGCAAAGAAGTAAATTGTTCACAAGCGCTTTAAAAGCCTTTCAGTGCAATAACCGCAATTATGGCACAAAGGAAGTATTTGGATGATGTTTTACGTGGTAGAAATATCGGCCGTCTGGAATGTGGACGTACTCAGCTGGAAGTATCCGAGGAACTTGGAATCGCCCAGACTGTCATCTCCAGGCTTCGGTTGATGATAATGTGAGTAGACGTTACAGCACAGGTCCCTCCGAACTTACAACGCCGAATGAGGACTGGTATTTGGCAATTACTGCCAAAAGAAACACACGGAGCACAGCATCAGACTTGTCTCATCAGCTCTCTTAAGCTATCAGTATGATAGTTTCAAGACAGACCCTTAGAGCACATTGGTCTATATGCTCATAGGCTTGTCAGATGTGTTCCATTTACCGCAACTCACTGTCGCCTGCGGTTAGCTTGGAATAGAAAGCATGCATTGTGGACATCTCAACAGTGGCCATATTTTCCGACGAGTCCAGATTTAGCTTTCAGTCTGATACTTGCTGGAATTTCATATGCAGAGGGCCCGGTACCCGTTACTACAAAAAAAAAACACCATTGAACGACACCGTTACGGTAGTGCAGGATTGCTCGTTTGGGGAGGAATTACTCTGGGTACCAGAACTAACCTTCATGTTCAGAATGCAATCATGACAGGTCACATCTATCGGGATATCATTCTGGAACAAGATGTACGTTTGCTTCAGGGCACCATGGGTGCAGATATTCAGTTTATGGATGAAAACACCTGTCCTCACCGTGCAAGCATTGTAAGAGAATGCCTTCAGTTGGAGGATATCACCCGTATGGACTGGGCATCAAACTCACCAGACTTGAATCCAATAGATCATATATGGAACATGATTGGCCGACGAATTGCAGCCCGTCAACTCCTCCCACATGTCTAGCAGTACTTCGGAGAGCATTGCTTGATGAGTGGCTTAATATTCCCAAAGATCAGATAGATAATTTGTACTCAGCATTCCTAGGCATTGTACGGCCTGTATTGCATCGTCTGGAGACATACTATGTATTAATCATCATACCAACCATGTTATATTGATTTTTGTAAATAGGTTCTTTTTTGAAATTTGCACCAGGGAGTAAAAATCGCAGTTTTTATTAATGGTATTAAACATATAGCATCATTTTTACACTTTACTTTTCGTTTAATTAATAGACTTTACAAATAAGTCACATTTGTTTTGCTTCTGTCTCTTTCTTTGCCTGAACTTGTATTATCCTTAATTTATAGACAAAAGTTTATAAGGGCAATTTTCTTATTACCGCACCACTGCAGAGTTAATGGTCATGTCATTTGCACCAACCTAGGACTATTTGCATATGCGATCATACTAAACTTATCGGCTAAATTTCGTGGTTATACGTTTCATTTTTTTAGGTGCGTGGTTTTAAGTGTTCTTAAGTGCACCTGTATTGTTTAAATATTTTGCAAGGCGAAGCGGTTTTGTGATTCTAAAATCAAATCTTTGAAAAAGGTTTGTTTTTGCCAAATAACGAAATCAATGATAAATAGTCATATATCATGTTAAAAATTCTAAAAGTAAAATCTCTAGTTTAGAAAATAAATGCAGGGTATTGGATTCTGATAAGGGTATATTAATTTGAATGAAACTGTATTTTAAGAATTAAGTAACACTATTTGGTTCTTATAATGTATAACAGGGGTGGTCAAGACATCGACCGCGGTTGACCAGTCGACCGCGAAGACATTTTAGGTAGTTCACTTAACTAACCCGATAATGACATCGGATATTAAAAATTTAATTTATGATTTATTGCATAGAATTAATGAATTATTTAAAATAAAAATTTACTACAGATTACGCTTTAAAACCTAAATCTTTAAAACCAATCTGTGCAAAGTAATGCAATGAATTTGCCGTTTTACAGTGGAGAATTAAATAGAAACAACTTGACAAAGTGGGATGCTTAGATTATGTCCTGTAGACAGCGCAATGATAGTGACGCGGCGAGTGTACTAGTCTACCCGTCACACCCGTCCGTTTAGTTTCAGTTCTCAGTTAATCGTCTTACGTTGCAAGTGGCTCGCTTTCTACCGAACTGATATGATAATTTGTTGTTTCAACAACCCTTCCAAACTGACTCAGCCAGGTACCAATGCTAAGAGAAGTAAAATATACCATTATCACAAAGAGTAGGAAGATGATTTCTTTTTTGTTATGATGAAGGAGAAATGTGTTTGTCTCATATGTAATTCAAGTGTGGCACTACCAATGAAAGCAAAGATTGAAAGACAATTTAAAGTTATGCACTCAAAATACGATACAGATTTTCCAATCGGCAGTGAACTTTGTAAAGTTAAAGTGCATGAATTAAAGTCGAATTTACATTTCATGCAATCGTTATTTACGAGACTAATCACCAAAGCTAAAGCAGTAACATTGGCGTAGTTTAAAATTACAAAAGTTTTGATAAAGTGAAAAAAACATTCAAAAATGGAAACTTGATAAGAGAAGCTTTCTGTAAAGAGAGAGAAGTGCTCTTCCACCATGTTAAAAACAAACCTGAAATAATACCGTCTATAAATAATATTTCTCTGTCGCGTAACACTGTGATGCGAAGGAATGAAACTATGGATAATAATTTTGAGGATTTATTAAATGACTATTTAGAAGCTTGTAAATTCCTATCACTTCAATTTGATGAATCCACGGATATTAGGGACATTGCAAAGTTATGCATTTTTGTGAGAATGGTTTCGAAGATATAACTTTAAAAGAAGAGTTATTATTTATAATTCCATTGAAAGGACAAACGAGAGGCCAAGATATCTACAATTCATTTAAAAACTTTGTTGATAAGACAGGATTTCCATTATATAAATTGGTCTTTATTACAACAGATGAGCTCCAGCAATGGTCGGGAATCGAATTGGTTTTATTTGCCTTGTGCAATAATGATGAAGAAATTCCCAGTTAGCTGGTAACTGCTATCATTGCATTATACATCAACAGGTATTGGGTTCAAAAATACTAAACTCCAAAAGCATACTGGCATACTAAAAAAGCATACTGGCTAAGCCATTATGCTTTTTTAAAAAGGTTTCGTATTCCGTTACCAGAAATGAAATTTTTTTCTAATGATGAAAGAAGAGCACATTACTGAATTGGAAGATGAGAAATGGCTCATGAAACTAGCTTTTCTCTGCGATATCACTGCAAAACTTGACGACTTAAACCTAAATCTACAAGAAAAGAATAAATGTTTAACAGGCATGATAAGCGTGATTAAAACTTTCAAAGAAATGATAAAAAGGTATGCGTCTCAATTAAGAGAACATGAATTGAGAAACTTCAAAAACATGAAGAAAGAGTGTATCCATAATCCAAACCGAGACTTCAAAGAGTTAGCCGAATACTTAAATAATTTGTTTGAAGAAGTTGGAAGAATATTCGCTGATTTAATTAGGTTGAAAGATATACTCAATTTTATGAAATTTCCATTTAATGAAAATTTCAACATTGATGGGGTATCTGAAAAAATAGGACATTTAATAGGCATCACATCAGTCACAGTCGAGGAAGAAATTATTAAATAAAATGTGATATTTTTCTTAAATGCAGAGCAACTAGCGAGATACTGATTTTTGGAAATTAATTTCTGAGGAAACGTTCGCAAATATTTACAAATTGATTTTGTATTTGAAATCATACTTTGGATAGACGTATCTTTGCGAACCTGCTTTTTTAACGATAAACGCCATAAAAACCAAACATCAATTGCGTTTAACAGATGAACATTTAATTTCGTGTTTACGCATTGAAATAAGATCATAACAGCCACAATATGATAAACTTGTCGCAGATATAGAGTGCCAAATTTCAACTAAACGAAGTAAATAGGATGTTCAATTTTTGATTTATGAATACTTTGATTATTTTTATCAAAGTATTCATAAATCAAAAATTTTTATTTTTTTAATATTAATTAAAAGTTTTTTTTAAATAAAAATTAGATAATTTACCATTTTTTCTTGCTACCAAAAATAAATACATAAACATGTACGTTACATTAATTTAGCTCTGTCATTGGTAGACCGCCTTCGATTTTTTAAAAGTGGAGTAGATCACGGATCCCAAAAGTTTGGCCACCCCCGATGTATAAGAAGGTGTTTTTGATTTTGAGAGAAAATCGCAATTTTGAAATTTAATAAAGCGAACATTAGAATTCTTAAATAGTAATTAAAAATGTTTTAACAATATAGATTCTTAAGTATGTATAAATTCTATCACATGATAATAAAATCTTCGAAGGTTTTCAATATGCATTTATATTTTGAAAATTTAATTTATCATCAAAAAAGTTATGTATACTAAAATTTCTAGTATAAATGTTATAGTAAAACAAATGAGGCCAAGTAATTGTATAACGATACGAGTTTTTAGGAATTTTTATGGTTATAAACTATGAAAAGGTTCAGAACTCTCTCTCTTGTATTATAAAGCTGTAGGCGGCAGAGGATTTAACCAGTTAACGTGTTTAAAATTCATCTCCTTTGAGAACTTGGTTATTTTTTATTGGCTCAGAATTAAATAGATATTTTCAGTTGTAATGTGATTACTATACCAAACGCGATTACTCCAATTAATGACAAATGCTTATGCAAATGTGATCATAAATTTTAAAGAGATCGAGGCTTTCAAACAAGAAATTTACCGAACGACAAAATTAAGTAGACTTGCTTAGTGTAATATTGGGATTTTAATTTCTTTTTTTTTAAAAAAAGAGAGAGAGAAAGTTGTCTTTCTCTCCCTCTCTCTCTCTATTATATATATATATATATATGTATATATATATATATAGGGTAACGTTTGGTGTTGCTTACCGAGTAAAATACCTTAATTTGCTTAACTGTGTTCTGTGTAACGATTATGTCCGTAAAAATTGGCGAGGAGAAATTTAATCCTTTAAAGGTGAACTATCTGATACCTAAAGACATCTTTTGTTTTACGTGACCACACGCTGTTAAAATTCCTGAGAGGAATTAGATTGTGCCGATTATGCTTTCAGTAAATTTCGGCATTTTAAGATGTGACAAAAAAACCAATGGACAAATGTAGGAAACCTATTTGAAGGCCTTCAAGTATAGTAATCAAGACAAGGAAAATAAGAAGGCCTAAAATAAAAAATTTTTAAACTTTGTGTGTGTTACAACTATTGTTGTGGAATTGAAGATGAATAAACTGGATACTAGCAGTTATGGTTTCGCTCAGTCAGGAAAAAGAATATTTTATTCAAAATAGTGTGACAAATCCTACATTAGGTATTAAAATTTTATCCCTTTAAAACCTGCATTTTTAATGCATTCTGGTAGTGTAAGCAAACAAATTGAGTTTTACAGATTCTCAGAATTTATGTACGTCTACGACACATTTTATGAAATGATAGTTGAATGATGTCATTAACACAGACAACTGCCATAGTTGAGTTGTGTGTAATTCCCACAAGTGTGTCAATAGAAAGCTCTCCTAAGTCAAAATGCGGACATATTTCATTGCTTGTCTTCCGTTTTACGAGGAGGCTCGACTAAGGGAAATATTGATCTGTTCCGTAAATGCCGATAAGTTTGTTTATGTGGTCTTACCTTAACCAAATGATAGGACCATACCTTTCTAAGACGGAAGTCTTGAGTTCGAACCCAGCCACTTTTGAACAACCGAAGATGGGTCTTGTATTACTACCAAGACGTTTCTTGTAATGATGCTTAGAAATATTTCGGGGTTTTTTTCTTTCTGACACGTGAACATGGTTAACTATTACTGTGGAGTCCTTCATTAAGACAAAAATGTATCTCATCTTCAAATGCCTTACATGCTATTAGGCTAGCCGTTACATATTGCTAAGGTATGACTATATTCAAGTAACATCGTAGTTTCAAAGCTGTACCAACAAGGAAGAAAAAAATTCATGTGTACTGTCCCTTTTGACAGTTACTGATTAATCATTTGCACTTTTATATCCGTTTTTTGCATCACCCTAATATAACCTGATTACATCATCTGTAATTAATGTTTTTAAAAGTAGAAATCCCATATTTCAATGAGCACATATAACAAATTTTGTTACATTTCAACAAATACATTACTCTCTAGAAGTCTCTGTACACTTCTTATTAAATAATGATCACTCTATTTTATAAATTTCGAGAAATCTATTATAACAATGAGAAATGTAATGATAACGTTCATATGTAGCTTATCTAAGAAATTCCCTTAATTAGGCAACTTCTTTTTTGACACATTCCAATTTGTTATTCCTGTTATTCAATGTGAAATAAATTCCGTACAAGGCTGACCAGGCAACGATCAATATAACTACACTGGTGTTCAAAAATTAAGGACGAAATCGAAAAATGAGCATAACAGTGGAACAAACAGTTAGATCGGTCCGAAAGATCAATCAGATGATCGACTGCGGTCAGGTACGCAAGGGCATACTCAAATTACGCAACATGACGTAAAGGGGAATGTCGGAGGGGTATAAAACTGGCTGGCGGTGTACGCTCAGTGTTTCTGTGAAAGCTATTGCACGGCGTATATCAGTTAAAACGACGTAGAGCTGCTTAATCAATGTGAAATAATGAACAGGCAACCTCGTTGGGAAGATTGGGGAAAGTTGAAGTGTGACAAGTGTGGCAGCGGAGTTTGGAATCGCTCAAAACATCATTTTACGAATCGGGAGAGCATTTCAAACTTCAGGAACAGCTGTCCAAAGGTTCAGAAGTGGTCGTCCACGAGCAACTATGGCCGTCAACGAGCGGTATATGGTCCTACAGGCAAGAAGGAACAGACGGCAGACGACTGGAAAAATCACGAGACACCTCCAACAGACAACTGGACGACCGATATTGTGGTTTACAGTAATCATGAAGCTGCACAATTGTTGCCTATTCGCATGATGACCTGTACGTTGTGTACCGTTAACGTCAGCCCACCGGAGAAGGCGCTTTGTGTGGTGCCGGGAAGACCAGAACTGGACGTATCAGCAATAAGGTTGAGTATTCTTTACGGATGAGAGCAGATTTAGTCTGACTAACGATTCTGGACGCATACACATCTGGAGAGATCATGGAACACGTAATAACCCCTCTAACATCGTCGAAAGGGACCGGTTTCGAAGTCGTGGTGTTCTCGTTTAAAGAGGCATCATGTTTGGTACTCGTACTGATCTTCATGTCGTCCAAGGAGGTTCAGTCACCGGGTCCCGTTACTGTAATGATATTTTCCTTCCATATGTGCGTCTTTTTAGAGAGGCTATGGGTCCCCAGTTTCTCTTCATGGACGATAATGTTCCACCTCATCATACAGAGGCTGTCGAAGAACTGTTGGAAAGTGAGGATATTGAACACATGGATTGGTCGGTAAGGTCCCCAGATCTAAATCCACTCGAACACGTGTGGGACTTTCTGGGGAAACGCTTGGCGGCACGTCACCAACCGCCAGGAATAATTCTGGAGCTGCGATTGGCGCTACAAGAAGAATGGGCAGCAGTATCTCAACAACTTATTGACAACTTCATACTAAGTATGGACAGACGATGTCAATCCTGCACTGCAGTCAGGGGAGATCATATCCCCTACTAAAATCTGGATGTTTCTTGCTAGAGAGCTGTCACATGGATGTTTCACCCGTCTATATCATTCTACTCTATGCTCATTTTTTAATAAAGTTCCTTTTTAATCATTTGAAATTTTTTGGACAGTTTTTTTTCCATATTCTTACATCTGGAGGATGTTCTGGTAAGATTTTTATCGATTCGGAACACTGCTGAACGACGCTGCGCTAGAAAAACCGTTTCGACCTAAATTTTGCACACCAGTGTATTTTCTGGAAGACACATTTAAGTCATCTATATAAAGAAAATAAGGACTCTATAAGCATTAACTCTCAGTATTGTATTAAAATGATAAGGCTAAAGACTAAATTTATGTTCATAATTGGTAGACAATGGAATCTATGAGTTATATTTGGAACTTCTCAAATGATTAAACTGTTAGGTAAACTGAGAACTAGAATATATATGAAGTGCGTGTAGAGAGTCAAATCAATGAAATGAAGCTCAAAAGAATTTTCATCTGACTACTATGAAGATTCATGAATTCTGTAAGAACTTCGTTCAAGTTCAAACATTTAGACACACAAAAAAAAAAAAAAAAAAAAAACAGCTAGTAAAAATTTGTACAATAAAATGCTTCTAAAAACTTAAAATGTTTTTGGAACATTTCAAATAATTAAATTGGTAGATTTTTAGGATCATGCTATATTTTTGAGACTTTCATTATGCTGAATTCACTCTAGCATGTGTAAGTTTGGATTCAGAATTTTTAAATAAACTTTTAAATAATTAAACTATTTATAATGTTTATCAAAATTAAATTGAATCCTTATTTTTGAACTAGAAGTCTATAAATAAATTAAAATAACAATATAAGCTAGAGGAATACAATTTAATGTTTTGGTCTGTTTTGTTTGCACTTTAGGGATCATTTTTTGCACACAAGGTTTAATCATGCTAGGTCTATATTTTTAAATTAATTCAGATCCATAATACGAGTATTCACTTGTGACTTGAATTCTAATTCAGGAGTTATTAAACTGAAAAGCGAAGCTTTAACCATTCAATTTCCCCAGTTTAATTAATAAAAGCATTCACAAAATAGCATGTAGCATAAAAAGGATAAGCTATTTCAATTCTTCAAGAAGCAGATGTGAAAACTTTCTCGACATTCAAACAACGTTACGTAATTCATTGCCTCAAGAGTTGCAATTATTCTTGGTAACAATTATCGAAAAACATTTTTTGACCACTTATTTATTATGTAAATCAAAAATGAATGTAAGTCATACCTTAGTTTGATCTTGTTCGCCAGCATACTCTAATGTTTGAAAAATTGTCCACGAGCATCTTCGACGAACTTCTTCTTTTGCTAGGTACCTTCTGTACCATTTTTGAATTAAAATTGCTGCGTTAAAATCTGTAAAAATGAAAGGTAACGATATTGAAGAACACACAAAAAGCAAGAAAAAGAAACAATATTTAAGTTTAAAATTTGTTAAGGTATAAGCATTTTTCTCTTTAAAAAGTACATTTTTCTGTTTTTGTTACTGAAAGTTATTTTCTAAGTTCTCTTAACTCTCTGGGTCAATTCGAGTTTTGTTTTCATTGTATTTTGCACTTCCTTTACAGATCTCTTAATGTTAGTGAATACTTTTTGATGCAAAGCAGCACCATGTTTCTCAAAATTAGATTTTTTACATTTTATTTTTATGTATCACGGAATATTATTGCAGTAGAACGGGAAATTTTCTGAAATATTTTTAATTAGTTCATTAAAAGAATTTCATATGCTTATATTATTTGAATATATTTGTCAACATAAATAAACAATATGAAGAATTTTTTGTTTTATAATCTTAAAACTTCCATAAATTTTTAAAGTTTTAAAAGTCAAGAAAACAAGCATTGAAATTGCTTTTTTATGTATTTGAATTTATATCATTGTTTCAATTTCGGAAACTGTTTGAAATTTCAAGAATTATTATAAATACTAAAGATACAATTATTCGTTGATATATATGATCTTATTATATATAGAGAATATAAATTTTACAAGGTAACTGAAAAAATTCCGTATAGTATTTTATGAAATGTGATATATTTTCCAATTAAGAAAATAATCATTTAATCTCTTTTCTATAAGTTGCCTAAAATCAGTAAGAAAATAAATTTAGTAAAAAAAGTAAATTTAGTATCAGAAAAAAAACGTGTGAATTAAGTTTTACAAAATATGGATATTTTCTTAGTAACATGAATCCGTAGACCATATAAAATTTAGATCTCTTATATAAATGTCTCGCTTCTTGTTTGCATTCAAATAAAAATTATCGAATGTGAAATATTCTTTATCGTAAGAACGTGTTGAAAAGTAATGATTCCAAAAGTAAAATAATTCATGAATTTTTTCGGATACTATTCTATGTGTAACCTTTCACAATTTATCTCCTGCTTCTAATTTCTGTGCCATCTTGCAAATTTAGAATGACTTATTTACAGGTGGTTATGAAAATAATGAAAACACACACCTCAGATATATTAAGAATCCTATATTAGTATCACGTAGAACGTGTTCGATATATAATTCAATTTAGATGCGCCAAAGAAAAGATTCATATAAGTGCTATATATATATATGCGTATAGAAGGATATTGTATATATAGAGATATGAAAATTTTGAAAGAAATGCCAGGAAAGAATACCAATTCCGTTTTGAACGCTCAATAATAAAACATAACGTACCAATAACATTGATGCCGAGCTGGTAGCCGAATGGTTAGCGCTCTTGCCTTTGGTTCAACTGTTCGTGGGTTCGAATCCCATCTTGGGCATGGATGTTTGTAGTGGTTCGGAATCCACTTTAAGCCGTAGGTCCCGGTCTAATTAGCCCTCGTGTGCAAAAAATGACAGTTGAGCGACAAACAAACAAATCAATAACATTGAGGTCGGGTGACTGAGCCAGCCAAGGTAGAATATTAAGTTCGTCTTCGTTTTCATCTTACTATGTTTAGACAAGTACTGCAGCATGTATTAGCCTCATTATCATGCTGGAAAATTTTATCTCTTGCAGGAAACAACTTTTGCATCATACGCTGTGGACCTAGTATGCTAAAATGTCTCAATACTTCTCTAGATTAATCCCTCTTTTCAGAGTTACGATTGGTCTAGCAAAAAGTTTGAAGGCAAAGTGAA
The DNA here is from genome assembly GCA_030067965.1 of Latrodectus elegans. NCBI lineage: Eukaryota > Metazoa > Arthropoda > Arachnida > Araneae > Theridiidae > Latrodectus > Latrodectus elegans. The sequence goes on along the minus strand of CM057817.1, from coordinate 103,418,681 downwards.
GCATCATTTCTCACAGACAGTGATTAGAAAGGTGATTGCATTCTTTCTCAATAAGTTGCTGAAGCTCAGTGGATTGCGGAAATGTCCACGTAAATCTGTAACCTCCAAAGTCCTTCCGCTGGTTTATCACGACTCTGGCGAGGATAGTAGCAGCTCAACTTTGACTCCGTTGCTTGACCACAGTTCAAAATTACGAGGCACTTGATGATGAGCGAGTTTTCCAAATTCGTTGAGCTTAAGGCATAATTCTGGGTTTGTCTGCACCTCAATGTATGTTGTAGCAAATAGAAAGAAAGATGATTTGTCAGATCATATTTACTTTCCTTCACTTGTCAATTAACTAGGTTTTGCAAGTGTAATACTACTATAGAGGATATTTGACATTAACATTTGTATTAAGGGACTTGGGAATTGCTACCTGTAATTGTTCTATTTGTGAAGGTGCCCTCCAACCATAATCTCATTGACGTTGGAGAATCCAGATACTGATAAGACTCTGCTGTTATATTTTTTGCAGACATTTGCTTTTTTAGACATTACAGACTGCTTCAATATCTGTCGGTCCCTTCACTGAGTTTCTGTTCACGTCCATATTTTGCTTTTCAGAGCTTGCCTTTGTACAATGTGTGTAGGCTGACATCCAGCCATCATACCTCCGAAAATTCACACTCATCTAAAAATCTGATTTACGAAGCTTCAATAAAACTATCACATGCTACTAGAAATGTACAGTTTTAATTATAAAAACTGGTAGTTATATTGTTACATTTTAATGCTTACGAATCAAATTCAAAATTGTCATTTTTATTCACAAGTGTTTCCATTATTTTAATAAAATTATCAATGTAAAAACTATCTGTGTTGATTTATAAATATTGGCTTCATTTTTTCATAAGCCATTGTTAACAACATTCTAAGAATATAATAGTTAAGAACACACTAATTTACATTCAATATTTAGAAATGCTTGTATTAGATATAAATGACAGATTTTATATCCCCTATGATGAATAAATTCAGTGATGTCAGAATCCTCTCTTAAAAATATTTATAAAACCATAGGTATTTGAAGTAATACTCTAGATTCAATAGAGTTCACAAATAAGTACTTAAGTGATTTATCTACGAATATTTACCTATCCCGTATTTTAAATAATTTTTATCATTCCTCGTTATTAAGAAAGTCATCCGTTCTCAAGAAAGAGTGAAGAATTACTTTTTTCAGTAACGCTCATTGCCCGCAGAACTCTTTTCTTTTCCTTCCCTTCGCTGCCAAAAGTTGATCCAGCACAACCCATTCAGATCTGTTGCAATCTAGTCTTCAGAAAACAATCCTGAAAAAATGAAAAGACAAAGATGATTTCATCAATCAAACTTTTGAAAGCATTTTAAATCAATGAAGGGTTGAACCATTTTCTTAAAAGCATAGCTTATCTCATATAACAACTTCTCGTATCTACTGGATTAAATTTAAACAGTGCTTGCCATGTGTTTACTACCAATATTGAAGAGGTACGTTACTTTTGTAATATATTTTTTGTTGCTCGTGGGTAAAATGCACTGATTATGCATTCGACTTTCCAAATATGATGAAAACTGACTCCCACATCAAGAGCAGTAGCATTTTTGACATCACATAGTTGTTGGTCTTCTGCGAAAAAGTCAGTCCTACCGCTATGTATAAGCTTAAAAGCCACATCAGTTGATACCGCATAACAGATAGCCCGTTAAATACACTACTGGCCATTAAAATTGCTACACCAAGAAGGCGACAAGTTACAGACGTGAAATTTATACGAAAGGAAGAAGGTGCCGTGATATGCAAATGATTAGCTTTTCAGCGCATTCAGACAAAGCAGGCTCCAGTAGCGACACCTATATTGTGTATAAATGAGGAAATTGTTCAGCCGGTTCTCATACACAAATTGCATTTTAACGTTGTTGCCTGGTGAAACGTTGTTGTGATGCCTCGTGTAAGATGGAGAAATGCGTACCACCACGTTTCTGACTTTGATAAAGGTCGAATTGTAGCGTACCGGGATTGCGGTTTATCATATCGCAGTATTGATACTCGTATCAGTCGAGATCAAATGACTGTTAGCAGAATATGGAATCGATAGGTTCAGGACGGTAATACGGAACGCCATGCGGGATCTCAACGGCCACCTAAAACTAGCAGCCGAGAAGACAGGCATATTATCTGCATGGCCGTAATGGATCGTGCAACCACGTCACGAGCCGTGAGTCAAGAAACGGGGTCGTTTGAAGACAACAAGTGTCTACACAAACAGTTCGACGACGTTTGTAGCAGCAGGGACTCTCAGCTCGGAGACCATGGCTGCGGCTTCCCTTGACGCTGCGTCATAGACAAGAGCACCTTCAATGGTGTGATCAACGACGAAACTGGGCGCACGAATGGCGAGACGTCATCTTTTCAGATGAATCCAGGTTCTGTGTACAGCATCATGATTGTCGCATCCGTGTTTGGCGGCATCGTGGTGAACGCACACTGGCAGCGTGCATTCGTCATCGTCATACTGGCCCATCACCTGGCGTGATGGTATGGGATGCCATTGGATACACGTCTCGGTCACCTCTTAATCTCATTGACGGTGCTTTGAACAGTGCACGTTACATTTCTGGTGTGTTACGACCCGTGGCTCTACCCTTTATTCGAGCCCTGCGAAACACTACGTTTCTGCAGGATAATGCCCGACCGCATGTTGCCGGTATTGTACGGACCTTCCTTGATACGGAAAATGTTCAGCTGTTGCCCTGGCCAGCACGTTCTCCAGATCTTTCACCAATAGAAAACGTCTAGTCAATGGTTGCCGAGCGACTGGCTCGTCACCAAACGCCAGTCACTACGGTTGATGAACTGTGGCATCGTGTTGAATCTGCATGGGCATCTGTACCTGTACATGCAATCCAATCTCTGTTTGACTCAATGCCCAAGCATAAAACTGCTGTTATTATTGCCATAGGTGGGTGTTCTGGGTACTGATTTCTCAGGATCTATCCAGCCAAAATTTTGAAAATTTAATCACTTGTTATTTCTAGTATAATATCATTTTGTTATCTGCATTTCTTCCTGGTGTAGCAATTTTAATGTCCGGTAGTGTATATCAGAAAATCCCACGCTTTTGCCATCCGGAAGAATAGAGAGACATTCACATGAGAGGAAACTTAGAAAACCTCCAAGCACTTATTCCGTCCCAGCAGAAAGGAGAAGCGTTGTTCAACAGTGATTGAGACTAAACTCACAATCTTCTCTACGAAGAGCGCTGTCTTACCACTAAACAGTTGAGAGCTCTTGAATCTGTAGTATTTTGGCAATACATTGTGGACTACTTAAATGTCTAAGGATATTACAAGTGCAAGTATCTCCTTATTAATTTCCAGGAGAACTTTCCATAAGTAGTGAACCTTATTCATGTATCACAAGGAGGAAACACGAATATAATTCACAAGTACACACCCAGACAGAATTCCATGCTGAAGCTGGAAGCAAAGCATTCATCTCCTGTTATTATCAGTGGACGGGATTGGACCTGAGATCTTATACTCCCAAGAGCGCAGTATTACTACTACGTCATGATGAGCTGTAACAGCAGCATTTAATAATCTATAAATTTTGAGAACTGTTTGTATACGGTTGTGCTAAAATATACGTATTGCAAAGCAGGTAAAATTAAAAAATTACTTGAAATTATGGAACACCATTTGCCATTGACTTAGATGGGTCGGTGTGCAGTTCTTCAGTAATTATTTTATCAAATGAACCAAAACTTTTCAGATATTATAAAGAACAATGTTCTGCATGAGTTATAAAGAGGTTATTATAGCAATAAAAGTCAATCGTGTAAATCACGCGATAAATCTTATTCTAAATATCTCAAGCTAGAAAGTATTTATTCTTAGAAAAAGAAAACACATGAATAAAATCAAAAAGGCATTATGTCTTCGATAATGAAAACTACTGTGAAGTAAATTATCATACCAGTATGCACATAATATCCAATATTGGTGCAAAACAAGCAATCATTGTACTTTTAAGATCGTAATTATTGTATTTTTACGTAATATATATATATATATATATACATAATATGATACCTACGAAATAAGTATCAATACATATTTCAAATTTCTTTACAATCATTAATACATAATGATATACACTTATAGCATAGCATTGGGTTGTAATAACATCTATAATGTATATAATTAATAACTACTTTTCGTGGACTTTTTCCTTCGTATTGAATACAATATCCCGTTTTAATTGAAACATCTTTTCAAAACTGCAGAATCTCTAATACAGAATAATGCATAATTCTCTTTTTCGATGATTTTTGTTGGTCACTTTATGGCTATTGTTTGCATATGAAATCTCATCATATTTATATATATATTTATATATATATTTATATTTATATATATATATATTTATATATATATTTATATTTATATATATATTTATATATATATATATATATATATATATATATTATATATTTATATTTATATATATTTATCTATATATATATATATTTATATATATATATATATATATATATATATATATATATATATATATATATATATATATATATATATATATATATATTTATATATATATATATATATATATATATATATATATATATATATATATATATATATATATATATATATTTATATATATATATATATATATATATATATATATATATATATATATATATATATATATATATATATATATATATATATATATATATATATATATATTTATAAAACTTTTACAAATGGAAAAAATTATAATTAAAAATACTTCCTTAATACCGTTTAAAAACATGAGTGGATTTTTTGTCATTGCCGATAACACTCAGACATTTGATGGTGAACTTCACCTTGTTTGCTGCCTTATGAAGAAAGCGATTTGAAGGCAGGGAACAAATTCATCGACAAATCGGATTTACGACACCGTCTATATACAATATCATTATTAATTATTTGTTACCTAGTTCAATCTCTATCTGACTTCGTGGATACTTTTTAAGCCAATGATAACTGTAATAAAGCGATGTATTCATAATCTTAATTAGAACGAAAGAAACAACCACTTTATAATTAATAAAACAACTAGGAAAAACAACAAATAAGGAAAAAAATTTTAAAGAAAAAAAGTAGATGAAGTTTTCAGCTGAAGCCAAATGAATCAATTAAATTCAAAGAGAAATAAACATTTACACTTTGCAAAGGAAATATAATTCTGATAAATTTGATATACTCTAATGACATCAATAGTTCAATGTATATAGTAATAGCCTAACGATTTTCTTTAATTAATTTAGATTTCTTTATTCAGTAGTTGAGATTAATTTAAACAACGCGCCAGTATTGCTGAGAAACTGAATGCTTCCATTGATGATAGAATAGCGTGACACTACGTCTATTAGAATAGCTTCGGAGTTATTATTTTTTTAAACGAAAGTGGGCCACAACTGAATAGAAATATTAAAACAATATTAAACTTCCTATTTATATAACTACTATTTCTTACGAATATTTTTATCAATAACTTGTATTAAATGGGATGAGAATGTCGCAAATATGATTCTCATAATTCAATAAGAGTGCAGCGATGTACAACTCAACCCCGATTGACAGACTGTTTACCTCATAAACTTGTACCGACGATTCACTTCGCTCGTACCGCTAGCCTGTTAACGACAGTGTTTTAAATCCATCTGATTCTATTTCACTTAACTTGTAAACGTTTCTTAAAAACTAAAATTAACTATTGTTTGTTGCTTATAAAGTGTGGTTCTAAATACAACGCCCACAAGGTATAAATAATTTTTATTCAGAAAAATGTTTCAGTAATATATAATGTCTTTCTTAAATCTATATAAATATTCTCACGCTTGGTCTTACGCATATTTGCAGTAATACACTTGTATATGTTGCTGTTGTTGTTCTCGTGGGCCAGCTAAGCTGGCGAATTGGGGTGCGCTGCTCCACTTTTCCAACTGAACCATATTTGGTGTGGAGTGCGACATCTTCAGTACACACACATGCCATAGGGTCCTGTTTATTGGGTAAGCAACCTTTCACACCTCATTCACACACAAGGGAAGGTCAAAGACAGGATAGAGAGAGAAAGTACATCCATGTGTTAACCGGGATTCGAACCCAGGACCTCCCTCTCCGTAGTCAGGCACACTGACCACTAGACAAGTTGGCCGGCATACACTTGCATATGTGAACTTTATATATCTAATAAAATATTTAATTTATGATTTTTAACTATCATTATTCAAATAAGTACAAAATTAAGTAATTAATAGGGCTATGTCCGAAACCAATGTTTAGAAACACAAAATTGCATTTTGATAATTTTTGTAAAGCGATCTTGTATCCTTGAGCAATTCTTCACTATCTTGAAATCAAATCTGGTCGTGTAACTCGGGACTTTCTTGCTTATTATTTTAAAATATTGATTTTCAGTTTCATTGACAATAGATCACCTACTTAAAGTCTGTAACTTAAGAAAAAAAATGTGCTATTTCTTTCTAAAATATGCTATAGTTTCTTTTAAAACCAGTTAGTTAAGAAAGCCATAGTCTATTTGTCTCTCGCACACGTCAAAACTTATCCTAAAATTATAATTAATAATTGAAAATTAAAATTTTAATGTTAATTTTCATAATGTAAGCATTTATAATCAGGACATTACAAAGTACTTATTTCCAAATTCAAAAATTCTATTGATTCGCAGTTAATTTTTTCTTATAAAGTCAAGGAAATATATCTGAAAATCTTTCCGAATACATAACAACAATAAATATTTTTTCCAAATTTATCCAGTTGGTTCTATATTTGTGTGTGTTCTTGTGGAAGATTGTGGAATTGGTTCTATAATGTGTTCTGAGGAAGAAATTATCAAAAATTTGATAAAATAATAAGAATAACAATGTTTAATAGAAAATCGGTGTGCAGACACATCTTAATTAATATGGTAATCAGTTTGGATAACTATTCCTGCTTTCCAAATCAAATATAATAAAATAAAATAGTATCAAGTTAATTTTATTGACTTTAACTTATCTTGAGATTGCTTGAATAGGATGAATGTTCTGAAATAAAAGTTAGAATTGTGTAAGAAAATAAGAATATCAAATTGATATACTTATTAGAAGGTTGTAAGAAACTTTCTTGGTGGAAAATAAAACTAACTCAGAATAATTCAGAATATTTCAGAGCTTTTTGTTTCCTTAGTCTTTAATTCAAAGAATCGTTACCTTATAAAGAAACTTAATTTTTGAATAAGAAAATGGTTAAGGAAATGTCCGCAAACTATATATTATATGCTACCTAATTTTATAAAAGAATAGACTCCACTAACTGTATTTTCAATACAAATAAAAAATTAAGTTACATATGCTGTGAGCATTATTTCCTAATCTTATTGATCGCGGTGACTTTCAAGATAAGAAGAGAAACATATGCACTCAGGGTAATCAATTTAAAAAAAAGAAAAAACCGTTGTGTGTGTGTGTATGATTTTTCTCGTTATTTTTAAATCTGCTGAATGTGGAAACTATTCTAAATGTGAAGTATAATTGCTTAAACTTTATTTAAGTGTAAAAATCAATTTTAACATAGCTGAACCTTTATAACTTCATTTATGAGATAGATAGAAATGGAGACGAACAAAACTATTTTATCTTATGTGACAATATATCTACACATTAAATATGTATACACACATATAGTTTCTAAATCTGTTAGAGAATCTGATTATTTCAATGAAAAATCGAGTATTTTAAATTATTCAGAAAAATGGTGGGTAGACATAATTTTACTTTTGCAAAAAGTTTTCCTTTATAATTTCGTAACAGATCCTTGAATAGAAAATTTTGAAAGCGTCGATAAATTTTTTTAGGACATTAACTATACTATTACATTAATTGTGTACATCTATAATTAAATATTACTTTAAAAATCACGCATATTAATATTTCATTGATTTCTAAAAACTCTTAATTAAATTAACAAAAATTATATTCATAGTTAACAATCACAAAAAACACAATAGTCCTATAATTTTGTAATATTCTCTCTCTATATATATATGTTCATAATATATATATATATATATATATATATATATATATATATATAATGTGCTCTCGCTTCACTATTTAAAACATAAATGTTGCATAAGTGTTGGGCAAACAAAAGGTTACTAAGTGATCAGGTAACAGACTATTTTTTTAGACCACTTCACAATGAACTTTTAAATCAATGCAAAGAAATTGAAACATAGTTTACTCTTTTTCTGGTAAAAAAACAATCAATAAATATAAAAATTTATATGATTTTCAACCATTAAGATTCACAACTTACTGTTTAATGAATAATTTAGATCGCTTTATAAAGTTTTGATTGTCCTTTGATGAATGCAAGTTCACAATTCAATTTTAAATAGCAATAGTTGGAGAATATATAATTAGTATTTAAATAATAACAAACAATATTTCCCCTATTCATACTTTACCATAAAACCAGCAAAACAGTCAAATCTCCCTTAAAGAAAAAAAAATGAAATATTAATGAAAGTATATTTTATTATAATAATAATGTTATATGCAGCAACTTATTACATTAAATCGAAAAAACCTTTAAATTAGCGAATTCATTAAATTGACTTCATCAGATTATTGTAATTACTCTGTAATTAATTCAATTCAATTGAATTGATAGACAACTGGAAATATGTTACACAATCTAACTATTTACCTTCCAACGAATCGTTACTGTCTATTTACCTTCCGACGAATTTTCTAGTACATTTGAAAATATTTAATAGCAATGAAACCTAGAAATTTCCTCACTTCAAAAGATGCGTGTGGGAAAAACAGAAATAAATTTTCCTAATCCAGTTAATTAAAAGCGACTGAGATAAGATAATAGATAATAAAAAAAGAGGGAAAAAAAGACCTTAGACTTTACGTTTAAAAAATGTGTTGCCCTGTTACTAGGTTGTGTTAACACCATATCTGAAAAGTATATTTGACACAACAGGGGACTGCATAACAGTTGAGAATCATTATTAGATTCTTACAACCAAACAATGTTTTGGTTTACTGAAAGATATTTTTCATAACTAGTTGATTTTATATTTATGTGTTAAAGAGGGAAACACTGAAAAGTACCCATTCCAATGGATAGGAATTAGGAAAACAAAGAGCCTATCCTATTGTTAACAGACTTTCCTCCCTATCATACAGAGCATCAACTTCTTCAATGAATTTCATAGCTGTGTCATCAATACTAATTCCGTCTTTTTAGCTTCATATTCGCAAGTAGCAAATCATTTCTTCAAAAAGTGTGCATCTTTTAAGCTCGTTTGCATAACTTTTAAGCAATACAGCACCATCTATTGGTACCTAACAATCTATAGTTCTGACGGAAAACTCAACTGCATTATCTTCGTAATATATAACTGAAATTTTATAAGGAGTAGAACTCGAAAGAGGAAGCCTTAAGTAACAGGAATTTAATTTGAACCCCTAGCGATATAATCGATTCAATGTTTTCACAGCTGTAAAATATATTTGCTGATAAATAATGCTGAAAGAATATTTATGAGAAACTGATATTTAAGATAACAGAGACATAACTTTTAATACGTATATATATATATATATATATATATATATATATATATATATATATATATATATATATATATATATATATATATATATATATATATATTCTAAAATATCACTATTTTTATAAATATTAATTATTAATAGATTCAGTCTTTTCGATTCTGTAAAGCATTTTATGAGATAAATTATATCATTATTGATTAATCTTATTAATATGTATAATATAATTTATTACATAAATGCTTTACAGATCCGAAAACACTGAATCTATTATAAAATAGATACAGTGTAATTTAATCACACACACGTATGTATGTATGTATATATATATGTGTGTGTGTGTGTGTGTTTGTGTGTTTATATTTATATTTTCTTCGATGTCAAATTCAACAACTTAAACATGCTTGCAGAAAATATGTATATCAAAAATGAATATTTTAGATGCCAAATTCCGTATTAGGACTGCTATCGGTATTCGTGTTGGACGAAATCAAACAACTATGATGCGGATATATGATCGTTGAATGTAGGAGGGTACCGACGGGTTCAATCGCATTCACCTCAGTGCACCACTTCAAACGATGACAGCAAATTGTGTGTCTCAACATGTTATCTACAACATAAATTTTGTTATGATATCTCTTGTATTTTTTGGTGTTGCAATTTGGGGGGCCAGTAGTGTAGTTACTTTGAGGAGTTTAGTATATTGTATGAGATTGGAACTAACAAGATTTTCCAAGTTGAATCTAGGGATTTTCTACAGTTGCTGAAAATACTTCTGCCTTCCACCTAACAATTTTTCTTGTGATGTATCCTCAATATTCGATTGGATTGAAGTTCGGTGATTGACTTGGCCTGTTCAGAACTTTAATTGTTGCAGTTTTGGTGGTCAGCAGTGTATAAAAACAGTCTGCGAGCACAATCAAGATCATTAATTTATTTGTTTGTTGTTTATTATTCAACGGGCATTTCCCTTTTGCTCACGAGAGCTAATTAGACCGAGCCAACAGTCTAAAGAGAATTCCGAATCACTACAAGCTTACACAACTGAATAACAAGATAATATTCAAAACTAATTTAACAGCAGGATAGACTGATATTCCTTCGTCTGCTAACTCGATGTTCACTAGCTGTAGAAGAAGATGTTAAAATCAGAATGAAATTTGCCTATATAATCGTTGCAACACGGCTGACTACTTATAACGTTCCCTACGGAGCAGTGATAGGACCAGGGTCTTGAAACCATAAGTTTAATTACTGTACAATGATTTTATGCTGCTATTAAAGATTGAACTTTAATATAAATATTAAAATCAGCACATTTTACTCAGATTTTTTAAAAAATGGATGGTTGAAATGTAATAATAATTTTCGAAATTTATAAGTTAAGAAAGGATTAGTTTGATATTCGGAATCATTTAACTAAAAACTAAATTTAAAATAATTAACTACTTCTGATATATTGTTTATTTTGAACTCAATCTATAGGATAACTTATAGAAATTATTAGTCTTTGCAATCGTCTTAATCAAATATTTTTAGTAATTTTCATAAAAGGAAGAAGTAGTAAGTACAGACAGATTAAATATATTGAATTCGGAAAATACATTTTATGGATAGATTTTTACAATATTTTTTGTATAACATTAATTGAACATTTTATAATGGAAGTTAAAAAAAATTTTTTTACCAGCAAAACAAATCGGATGTTCTTTAGTTTTATTATATTGTATACTAATGGCTATTTTGGGAATTAGTATCTCAAAGATTACATTTTCATATGATCACAAATTTGTTTCCCTTCTCGAACATTTTATGCTCATGATCATTCGAAATGCATTTTAAATCATAGGTGCCAGTTAAATTAGCCATCATTGGAAATAACGGTGACTACAAATTGACTTACCAAGCAATTAGTTATTTATGACAATTATATGAAAACATGACAATTATCGCTTGATTGCCAATCTCATTAAAGTTAATACAACAGATGTATAAATTTATGTGAGTGAACACGGCTTGTTTTTATGCAATAAATACAAAATGACTAGGTAATGTGATAGAACTATTGACTCTAAGAGACAAGTAAGTACACTAACGTTCTGAAAATGATATGACGTACCAATCATTTCGAAGATAGCTTTGCCACCTGACTATAATGAACACGGCTGGGTGAATCCCCCATCTTGACATATAATGTATCATTTTTACATGTATACAAACTTGAGTTACCATGCGATGGCTGAATGATGTTTGAAACAGTTATATTTGTTGTTATTGACAATTACATGCGGTCATCCCTGGTTAGCATGATGCGGAAAGAATTAAACTACTACGATTTCCAAGAATACTTTTATTCACGAATTCAGTTTGAATAAAAAAACTAATACAAAGTGCATATCGTATGACTTCATAAAGAATAATATACTTTTGTTTATTTTATGGAATAGCAAAGGATGCTACCAGATTGTGTAATAGCACCTCAAACATGTTATCTCCTTACTTTTGATGTGTACATGATAAGATCATTGATTACAGTCAAGTCCATGTTAATTCCTTTAAGAAGTTATGTAATTTTTTAATCTATTATGTAAACATCCTGAAATATAAAAGGTATTTTTTGTATGAGAATATTCTTTAATTGAATGCAATAAAGGCAAAAAGCAATGTTATCCCACATTCTTATATTTCTTATTTTGCTCATTCATTTGATTTATTTACTAATGAGTACTTAATATACTTGAGACAACAGTAGGTAGTATTTGACCTAAATTCAAACGCATTCACAATAACTATACAATGGATACTGCAATGGTATCCTGGGAACAAAACCCATACAAGATAAACAGCATTATCTTGAACATTCACTTTATATCCTAGAAAACATAAAATGACTGTTAAATCTTAACATGATTAGTACCCTGTTTTATTTTCCCCTATACCATATACATATCACTTTATCTATAAACGAGAATATTTAATACTCCGGAGGCAACAAAATGTGTGATATTTGGCCTGACGAGCTCACAGAAATTGTGCAGTAAGTATCACAAATCGCATCAAGATGATTGAAGATGCTTCCTCAAACATTTTTAATTACTAATTATATTTTTTTAAAAATCTTTTTTTCTTAAACTTATACATGAAAAGTATTCTCAATTTTTGACGGATTACGTAAACGAATGTTATTTTGAGAAACAATTGCGGCGCTGAAAATTAAAATTAAAATTATTATGAAAACATAAAATGCATCCCAAGCCTGTCAGATACCGAAAAGTTAGAAAAATAATATTCTGTATATTATTTTACACTCACGTCTACAAATTAAGAATAACTCAGATTCACACAGAATTTGAACTGTAAAATAAAATAATTTCACAAGTAGAATTATCACACACCACACATCTTGAAGAATAATATGCAAATTACAAGAAACCACCAGATGGCACCGATAGTACGTCACAATGACGAGAGTGTAAGAGAGAGGTGTATAAGGAATGGTTGCAAGGAAGTAAAATTGTTCACCAACGCTTTAAAAGCCTTTCAGTGCAATACTCGCATGCATATTCATGGCACAAAGGAAACATTTGGATTATGTTTTACGTGGTAGAATTATCGGCCGTCTGGAATGTGGACGTACCCAACTAGAAGTATCCGAGGTTCCACTTACCGCAACTCACTGTCGCCTGCGGTTAGCCTGGACTAGAGTATATACATTGTGGACACCGCAACAGTGTTCATGTGTGATGTCTTCTGATGAGTCTAGGTTCAGTTTGAATCTCGCCGGGTTTTCAAATGGAGAGCGCCAGGTACCCGCTACCACAAAGAGAACACTATTGAATGACACCGTTACGGGGGTGCAAGATTGCTCGTTTGGGAAGAAATTTTTCTGGATTCCAGAACTAACCTGCATGTTCAGAATGAAGTCATGACAAGCCACATCTATCGACATGTCATTCTTGAACATGTACGTTTGTTTCGGGGCGCCATGGGTCCAGATATTCTGTTAATGGATGACAACGCCTGTCCTAGGCAAGCAAACATTTTAGACGAATACCTTCAATTTTGAGGATATCACCCGTATGGACTGGCCAGCACACTCACCGGAATTGAACCCAATAAAGCATGTGAGGGATATGCTTGGCCGACAAATTGCAGCCCATTAACCCCTTCCCACATGTCTACCGGAACTTCGGAGAGATTTACTTGATGAGTGGTGTAATATTCCCCAAGATCAGATAGATAATTTGATACTCCTCATGCCTAGGTGTTATAAGGCCTGTATTGCGTCGTCTGAGAAGGCATACTATGTATTAACCACCATACCAACCATGTTATATTGGTTTTTGTAAATAGGTTCTTTTTTGAAATTTGCTTCAAGGATTAAAAATCGCAGTTTTTATTAATGGTGTCAAACATATAGCATCATTTTTACACTTTACTTTTCGTTTAATTATTAAATTTAATTTTCTTGTTATGAAATAAATTTTCTTTTAAAGTCATCTTTATTCTGTCCAAAGATGAATTTATATCATGGTCTAATTAAGTGTTATTTTAACAGTGTAAAAGTGATGGCCCATATTTCTTCAGCAGTTTTCCAAACAGTAAATTTTTCCTTTCTTTTGTCTTTGGTGTTATATTGTATTACAGCATTAAGTTTCTGCATATTGTATTATTTCATTGTTTAGCGTTTGTAAAATTAATAATTAATGAATCAATTTTTAAGTGATAGGATTCAGAGATATAAGAATTTTAACTATCGTAACTGGACTACTTCACTTATTCTGGATACTTCAATTTAACTGCGTGTAACTAAGCACATAGCAATCTCAGATTTAATAAATTTGTCAACTCTCAAAAAACTTTTTTATATTTAAATTGTCATTACTTTCCATTTAACATGAAACTCAACCTTCAACCAGCAATGTACCTATATTGAAAACATTACAGCCCTATTTTAAGCAAAACATTAGAAGAAAAAACGAATTATCCTTATTGAAAAAGAAGATGGTTGGAAATTGGAATTAAGCATTTATAGAGATTTTCAGGCAAAAAATCTACTCTGTTTTGATAAAGCAGAAATTAATGGTAAATTGTTAATAATTATTGTTTAAATAATGGAACACAAAAAGTATCATCATACGAAGTTTCATCCGAATATTAACTGTAGTCGTTTCTAAAAAGTTATTTTAATGCATACATGTGTTAAGTAAAGCGGCACTTTCATATTTCTGAAAATAAGTTTCGGTTGTAAATGTAACTTCAAAGATATAGTGCTTTCCCAACCGGAGGCATTTAGCCACGGTCGTAAGGGTGAAACAGAAAATAAAATTGTTGGATGAAAATTTCTTTACATAAAATATATATTTTTAAATGCATTTGACACATGTTGATCTTTTATGCAACACGTTAATAATTTTATAATAGGCTCTGAAGATATAAAACTGCTTAAAGTTTATATTTAATTACAAAATGTCACTTTCAAAATGATTTTAGATATTTAAATGTTTTACGCAAGAATTTCATAATGCTAGTATTAAAATAAATTCTCTCTCTCTCTGAGATGACTTTTATTATCTGGTTGAAACAAATAAGGAACACGTCAACTTTTATTCTATATAAATAAAAAAAAAAGAAAACTATTATTCGATAGCATCATTTTCCTGGACTTTAACAGATTAACTAAAAAAATCAGTTTGGGTCTTTGCAAATTATCAATAATTTTTACTTGTGCTGAAATATTTTTGGAGTATTGAAACGAAATGAAAAAATTCATGTAAATACATCGACTTTTATCCTATGTAAATGAGTAATGTAATTATTATTTGTTCTATTATTATTGAGATAACAGTATTATAATCTCGATTAATATTATAACTTGAGATTTTTTATTTCCTTGTAAAAAGCATAAAAATATATGTTTCAACATTATTAAGAAAATATTGATAAATAATTATTATTGATTAAATGATTGCTTAAAGTTTCATAAGTTTCTTAACTGCTACTTTAAACACAACTTTTTCTATCTATTGTTTTCTTTTTTCTGTCTATGTTCAATCGCACAAAGTTCCATTTCATTTGACACCAAAAAAGTCTCGTGATTTTAAAGATTGAATCAATTGATAAAGTTTCATTGCAATGAGTCAAACAATTTCCTATCCTTTAAATACAGATTTTTTTGAGTTTCCAGTGGATTGCTGAGTGGCGTTCCTGATTCCTAGACTATTGATCCAGGGTTCAAATCCCTATTCAGGTAATCCATTCTCTCTAAGCGTGTATTTCCTTGTCCTTTCTTCTGAGATGATGACCCACCTTGTAAACAAATTTTTTCTGGCATGACGTGGGTAATGCTACTCGCCTCCGTGATTAAATTCAAAGGTGCCCATTGGGTAACGATAAATAAGTAGCAATTTCTGGCCTTGTTGGGGCAAAGAGCTAATCATCCAGTGCCCACCATTAGAAAAAAAAAATTTTGATTGTAACAATCATTCTCATTTGTGCGTTTTCTTGGATGTCCAAAACAAAAGAAGGACATGATAATCATTAGTGAGGAATGACTAATGACCACTGATGGTTTTAAACTCTTTTCATGTGGACTTGAATTCTCTACAAGAAATTAAACATTGTGAGTGAAAATCCCCTCCCAAAAAAGGAATGTATATGGTATATCAATGATGTTTAAAAATTTGGGGTTAAAACCTTTCTAGCTTAACTGGGTTATAATTACGTTTTATGAATAATTCATTGATTATATAATCCCATTTCATTTTCTACACTGTAGTTATAATTCATGCATAATGTTAATTAATAATGATTGCAACAGTCACAATTGTGGTAAAAGTCGTCAAATGCGGTGTTATGTCTTGCTGGATGGAAAAACATTTTGTTCGTTTTAGTCACAAATTACTGTCATTTTAAAGTCAAAATTATTCTAATGAAAACTAGACGTGAGAAAACATATTTTCTTCCAAATTGTCATACCAAAAATACTAATTAATTTATGTGAAAGACCGCTAAAATCGACGAACAATCTCTGTTCAACAACAATATATTAGGCATTGAGCCTTATTTCAGATCAACGTGACTTTTATAAATTAAAAGTGGGTTGGTTGGTTGGGTTTTCTAGAGCAAGATCTTAAAAAGGACAATCTGCGCCAAAAATCATCTAATAATATTAAAATAGATCTATAAATCAAAAGAGAACACCAAATCTACTAAATCAGGAATCCCTTGATAATTTTTAAGATACAACTTAATAATCTTCAGTAAATTAATCCTCAGGTGGAACTTAAATAATCTTTAAATCCCTTCCTTCTAATTCTCTAACTAAAAAGATCTTAATTAAATATTTTGAAAATAATTAAGGAAGATATAAATTCACTAAACAAACTTTATATTTTGTGTCCAGATTTATATTAAACTCAAACATGAAGTTACGAAATGACAATTGATATTTACATCAGTGTTTAAATTAGCTTATATTTCGGTAATATTGTTAGAATATAAATGTTAATTACGCGCATTATAAACTTTACTAATATATATAATGATATAGTACTAATGTACATACATGTGTGTGAAACTATCTATATCTGCAGTTTTTGAGTAATTATTTGTTATTTTCTCGAAACAAATTTTCACATAATTTTGCAAAATGGTTTTGAGTATAACGATTTTAAATAGGATACCCCTTTCGAATATTTATTTCTAAAATAAAAATTTTATACAAATATAATAAAATAAGAAAGTTTTAAAAACTCTGCAGAAATAATTTTTGTTTAAAAATTTCCTTTAATAAAAAATTAGAATATTTTTATATAACTTGATAGGTCTAAAAATTTCCTTTTGACTTTAACATCTTTATTAAAATAATTTGCATTTTTTACATGACATTTTTAATTCATTCCTCATTTAAAATCATTTTAAAATTTTTATGTTTTAGATGAAATTTTTTAGCTAATTATTTAAGTTTATTTTGTCTAAAAATATTGTTCTTAATGGTTTGCGATATTTTAAAAGTTTCCTTGTGATTTTTTTTATTTGGAAAAATATCCAAATTATCTGACAGATAATATATTTGTTGCTAAAGGAAAATGTAAAATACCTAAATGGTAAATTAAATTATTACAACTAATTTTGCTTTGGGAAAACAATCCAGTAAGATTTAAAGTTAAAATTAATATCCGAGTGTACTCTTAGAATCTCATCACAGTTTACTGTTAAGGAAATATTACTTATTTGACAAATTCAAATACTACATTTAATTTTGTGTTTTAAATAGTAACTTGGCTGAGTTAAATATCTTTCCTCCTCGGAATTCCTCATCATTCAGCCTCGAATCTTGAAACATTTAGGGCAAATTTAATATTACCCCCCCCCCCGCGAATCATTCTCTACAATAGTTGTATGCTATAAAACATTCAAACTATATCTCTACAAGGATAGTAAAAACAATTAATTTCGTGTTGGTAAAGAAACTTGGAGAGGATTCAAGTTAAAACTCGTATCAAAAAAAAGTTTTATTTTAATTATATAATAAAGCCTCCACGTAAGCTTTAATCATATAATTCAATTAAAGTTCATGTCGAGGAGCCTTCAGCCTCTAATTTTTCCCAATAGAATATTTAGAAAAATAATTATAATTTTATGCGTTCCATATAACTAGTTGAGAAAAGAAGTTTGAGAGAATTCAATGTTTATGTTAAGAAATTATTCAAAGCCTTTATCTGTACTTGTTTTCAATGAAATTTTCAAAACCCTAGTTAACAAATTAATATTGCATTCGATTTTCTGTAGTGAAATGGATCTTGACTAAGTTTAAATTTAAAGTTTGTATCGGGAAGTGTGCATTATTTAAACTGATTTTTTTCAATGCAACATTCAATTAAAGGCAAATTAATATATTACATTTAATTTCTTTCTGGTTAGAAGAAACTGGCTGAGTTTTACCTTAAAACTTATGCAACAAAATATCAGAAACCTTTTATCTATTCTTGTTCCTGAAAGAACATTCGAAAAACTATAGAGCAGATTAAAATATTCAAAATTTCTGGTTGTGAAATGAAATTTCAATAGTTATAATATTAGTTAAATAATGCTAATGTCTAAAAATATCTAAACGATCCCATCTGAATTTTACTTGCAGAAATTTTAAAATTATAGCTTTACAAATTAAATTATGTTATTTAATTTCATTCTGTCAAAAGGAACTTGCCCAAGTAATTTATGGGGAGAAAATATTCGAATCTTCTTTCGCTACTTGTTGCTAACGGGACTTTTAGGAAGCTTGAATGGAAAATCAAAAATATTGCTTTTAGCTTCGTGCTGTGAAAAATAATTGGGTAAAACGTAAAACTATATCTCATGTCAACCACCCCATTTTGAGTTTTCGATCGCACTTTCAAAAAAATCTAGATGGAAATTAAACTACATTAGTTTTTCTGCTGTCAAAAGAATCCTACAAATTTTTGCAGCTGAGAAAGTTTTATAAGAAGCTTCAAAAAGAGCTTTAAAATATAGATTATTTTATTCAAAATAATTTTTCAGAATGGTTGTTTTGCAACGAAGGATTCACCTAAAAGAGTTAATCAACAATATTTTGCAAGAATTCTTACATTGATTAAGATTTGAAAGGACAAACATTTTAAGGACTATATGATCGCATATTATTTTTAAAGGATATCATTTGTTATTTCTTACCATTTATGTTTATGAAAACAAATTTTACGATAAGGTACAACATATTTAATCATTTTATTATGCTTTAAGATTTGCTATATACTTTTTATTATTAATACGTGCATTAGAGATCTCAAAAAAGCAGCATGTAGTTTCATTCATTTTCTAATGAATGTCTGTGATTCATTTTTTATTCTTAAATCCTCTCAAAATAATACCACTTTTACAATTCTGTGCTTTATTAATTAAATCAAAAATATTTTTGAAGTTATTTAAACTAAAATTTTCTTAAAATTCTATAAGAAGTTAATAGAAATATATTATTCAATTTGATTAATTTTAACTGTCAAATGTATTAACCTACAAAACATCTCCATTCTGTGTGTTTATTTGAAAATATTTTGGAAAAAAATAATAAATTTCAAATTTATATTTCTTAACCGTAAAATAAACCTAAATAGTAAAAAAATTTTTCAGATTTTTCTTTATCTATTTTAAAAATATTGTTTAAATATAAGTTCATTAAGAACTAACTCAAAGAAAAAATAAATCTAATTTATTTTTTAATAAATCAATATATTTTCAAAAGAAAACAAAACTTACGGATTGATTCCTCTTATCCGCGAGAAGCGAATCCCGACAGCGCTTTACAAAAAAAATATCGCTGCTTTCTTAAACATTTTGCATCGCCAAGTCTGGTCGATGTAGACTGACCGTGCTCCTTTCAATCAGAGCCCTCCTCTTCCACTGCGCATGCGCTTGTTTCTCAAACTTCCATGCTCTTAAATAGTATTTCAATTTTCTCATCATTGCCATTTATATGCATCCTGTGTGTGTACTTTGAAAGATTTGAAGAGCTTAATTGAGATTTCCCAAGCCAAGTTATTAACTAATGATAGCTCTAATAATAGTTTTTATAACTGAAGTTTCTAAGTTTGTCTGGCAATTTCATTTATCGAAATACTTTTGAAATTGGCATCTCCTTTCTAAGAAATTTTATTTTTTTCCTAATATATAATTATGGTATCTACCATAAATACCCATATCTTACGTTCGAAAAATGAGATAAATTTAGTTTTAATAGATGGAGAGTTACAAATAAAACAAATATTGATTAATTTTGTATAATATCGAATATCAGATCATTTTAGATATTTGAAGTAATTAGAAAGAAAGTTTTTGCTTGACAATATTTTGAAATTAAATCTTCTCTTAATTGCTAAACAGTTAGAAAAATGTGGGTTTTTTTTTTCATTACAAAAAAATAAATATTTCATTTAGTTATAAGCAAAATATAATTAAGTTAAATACAGTAAACTCTCGCTACAACGATACTCGATACAACAATAACTCCCTCTACTACAATAATGTTTTGTGGTCCCGGTGATTTTGAATATGAACTAATGTTAATCTCCCTCAATATTGCGATATTCTCTAGAATAATAAACCTCTGTAAAACGATTTTTTCAATCTAAATTTCAGTTAATCGTGCCCAACGTCGGGCATCTTACAAATAGTCGGAATCTTCTTCATCATATGTAATGTCATATTCCAACGTTTTTGATCCTGATGAAGAACGAAAATAGTCATCCAGCTCATTGTCATCACTATAGTGCTATAGAAGTTGCCTATAGTGTCATCACTATAGAAGTTGGTGAGAAATAATAGAAAAAAACATTCGAAATTGCTGGAAAAAGGCCGGTCTTTGTGTTATGGAAGATAAGAAATCTGATAATGATGAAAATTCCATAGACAATGATCTCTCAGATGATCACGAATGTGTTTTGCACATCAAAAAATCCGTATCCCAACTTGAGGAAACAAGCGGTAAAAAGTTTGGAATTAGTATGGAAGACTATTTAACAGCAAATGATGATCTTATGGTTTTCGCAGGAGTTACTGATGAAGATATTCTCTCTGAAATTACTGATGAGATAGGAAACAATGATGAACATGATGATGATATTGATGATGATGATAATACAGGTCCATCGCAGTCCTTATTGCCATCCCAAGAAGCTCTTCAATCTGTGAATTCTCTACGGACATTTTTTTCAAGCCTTCCGTCGACAAATGAAGAACATTTTCGTGCACTAGACTCAATGCATACAGTATTGGTGAACTTAACAGTTAAAAAAAAATGAATAAATAAACAAAAATATTGGATTATTTTCAATAAAAAGTGTTTTCAGGTATGTGAATTTCTGTGCTTATTTTCTGAATTTATCTTATTTATTTATTTTTTTAGTATTTAAACCACTATTATTAGTATTTTACAAATTAATTTCTTCTAAATATAGACTTAAAAGTAGTATGTTATGCACCTTAAACTAATAATAATAAAAAAAAACTCTTATTAAATGCTCAAAATATGTGGGCCCTCGATATAACAATATGCCTCTCTATAACAATATATTTATTTGGTCCCTATAAAATATTGTTGTAACGAGGTTTCACTGTGTATTTGCATTTATTAATCTCATATTATATATATCTGTATGTACATATAAATGCATACATATATTCCGATATATATAAGAGAGAGAATTATAGTTACAAATTTTAATTAAATAGGCAGTCATTCAAATGGCAAATTTCAGCATTAGACAATTTTTAATCCATATTATATTAAAAAATTATAAAAGTGAAGTTTTTTTAAATTAAGCATTCTATGGAGAGATAAGCTGAAAAAAATTTTTAAGCTTGAATTTTTATAAATATTAATACATTTATTAGTTAAAATTGAATTTTCAAAGTAAAACATTTTGCACTTTTTAAATGATCCATTAATTAAAACAATGTAATGATGCACTGTGGAATAAAAATGAATTGTACTATGAAAACGTACAGGGGCTATAATATTTGTTAGCGGAGAAAAAAGATTAAAAAATTTAGCAAAAAATTTACAACTTGATTTAAAAAAACTGTTAAAATATACCACTTTATAAATGCGTCAAAGCAGCATGTTAAATTTAAAAGTTTGCTTGTGTTTAGCCATTATGATGTCATGTTTACCACCGAGTAATGATTGTATGAGCATTTTTACTGTAAAAAATTTTATAAATTGCTAAATATCCAAGTCCAGGAGCTGCTGAATTGCTGGTCAGAACATTCCAACACAAGCACGGTTGTGAATCGAAAGAATGCAACAAGTGATCATTAACAAGGAAGAATTTAAATTTAATTCATGTTATTGCTCTGATGAGAGATAAATACAAAAACTTTATATTCCTTTGAGATTTCTTATATTTCATAAACGATATACGAAATAACAATTTTATCCTTAAATTCTGTTCTGAAATATTTTTCTGTTCATCTTTACAGTTTATAAAAAAAAGTTATGTAACTTTAGTCATGTATCTATCAGATTCTTTTGATGAATTAAAATCTTAATAGATCCGTTGCCATTTTCTGGTATCACAAAATACACAAATTCTTTCATTTTAGATATTCAAATAAACCGTATAAAACTCATTGAGTATGACCGACCGGAGGAATCTTAGTAAAGTTGTACTCATAAACGGGATGTAGGCTTAGAACAAGGTCATAAGAAACAAGATACCTTTTACTGTAGGATAAAGGTAAAAAATTATTGTTTTATACTAAAACATACTTAGGTGATGTCTTCAAGTGATCTCTCAGTATGTATATTATTGAAGTATTTTTTATTTTAATATAAACTGAAACAAATATATATTTAAAATGGAGTACACATATGAACAATAATTTAAATTACTTTCTAGTGTACAAACTGCAAAATGAAATATCTAAATTTAAAAAAAAAAAAAACATTTAACGTTTCGTGTGGCACCCTGAATAGTTCTTTGCACACGAGAGACAGTGCCATCACTAATACCTATGCTGTGAAAAGGTCTGCGAGAAAGATAATAGGAAACTGAAGCTCATAGTGGATGTCAAACCCACGAAGATCTGAGCTAACGACAAAATAGTGATTATTAAAGGATTCGCTTAACTAAACCTTTTAGATTAACTTCAGTACTTAAAATGCAATATTAAATTTAAAGCAATGGAAATTATTATTCATTTATGTAAAGATAAGACCCTTGAATGTAAAAACCTTCAAATATAGTCAAAATTTACCAAGAATTAAATGTATATATATGTATGCTCCCGATTATCTACAGAAAGGAGTAATACATCTTTCGTTGATAAACTGATTTCGTGGTTAATCCACGTGATTGTTAAAATTTTTTTAAAAAAATACAAAAATACTCTTAAACAATTTATGTTCATAAAAGATACCATAAACATACCTCTTACTTGAAGAAGACTAAATTTATTCCCGCATATATATAGGGATTTAGTCTTCTTAAGATTATTAAAAAACTTTTTAGTTCGTTGCATTAAAATATTTCTTCTTTACTAGAGATTGAAGTTTCATTTGTAATTTTTAGACATCGCATATAATCTGGAAATCGGAACTTATCACTAGATAATTAAGAGAGTTAATGGATCAATATATTTTGTGCAAGCAATTCAATTCTGAATAGGATTTGCAATTCTGTGATAGTTTGTTAACGTAAATGTTATAAATTTTGAACCTACAAATACTTTGAGGCCATGATTGCTAGTTAGGAAAAGATCTCTACAGTAATTGGGATTTCGGTGCCTGGCACACACACTCTCTCTCTCTCTCACACACACACACACACACACACACACACACACACACACACACACACACACACACACACACACACACATATATATATATATATATATATATATGCGTGTGTGTTTTTGTGTGCCAGGCATCGAACTCGGGCGTCATGCAGAAAGATTTTGTGTACATTACACCGTAGTAGAACTGCTATGGTATGGAAGCTTGGATAGGAGGCGAGCTAATCGAATGTTGATTTCATTACTCAACAAAATGATTCACAGTTACAAATGTTAGTTACAAGGGCCGTGTTCAGTGTTTTCTATCAAAAAATAATAAATCACCAAAAAGGTTAATGGTATGATTGCGCTTTTCAAAGTGAACAGTTCGATGTCCGAACTGAGCCACTGTTGAACAATGATAGAAGGATGTTGCTCTTTCGAACGCACATCTGTCGAGATTAGCACCTTTCGGTATTTTCTCCCTTACGATATTACGATACTTGAATACTATTTGAAAAATCCTTCAGAAATTTGTTGAAATAGTAACCATCCCTGGCAACTAAAATGGCCCTAACTTGGTCGAGCATGCTGAAGAACTGAGCTTGGATGACAATCGTATGCAACTCTATATTAAAGAATGTCAAAAAAAGCACCCCATAAAAGGACATGTTTTTTTCATTATCTTATTACAGGCCTCAAACAACATTGAGAACAACTACTGACATTAAGAAGTCAGAAATTTATTTATAGCTAATCAAATTACTATTGACTTGATCTAGATGTGTGTGTGTGCCACGTGCACTCGATGGATTCCTATAACATCACATCATTGCAATGCACCTATAAGAATATTGAATGTAACCAGACATGATAGTTCTCCTTTGGACCTCCAGATACATATACGACCATCGAAATGCTGCAAGAAAGAACAGAGATACATTTAAAAGATACTTGTGTCACTCTTGCATCCAGCTTTATCACTGGGTACACTATAGTCACAATCTGCCACTCTTTACTGCATTGTGTACGGAAGTTGAAATGATAATCGCAATGTTGCTATTTCGTGTTACTCCAAAACTCGCCACACTGTATCAATGTGACCTAATATTAGTGCATGATTCATAAGGTCTTAAATTCGATCCCAGCCACTGTTGAACAAAAGATGGATATTGCGCTTTTGCCTTCTGCATGCACCTTTACCAGGTAAAGTACTTAGAAGATACAAACTTCTTTTCTTGATTTCCTCATTACAACCATAAATACGGGCAGCAATCTAAGAAATGTTCTTCCAGATGACAATTTCGGTTGTGGATGTTAAAATTCCTCACAATTATCTAAGGACGTCAAGCTATTCACCAAGCGGCTTCAAAATTATTGTCATAATATACTGGTCGAGCTGCAAAAATCCATTTCCTGACTAATGAGGTGGTTATACGATTTTGCAAGGCCGACCACACAATATAACTGTCCTTTCGTGCGTTATTCATAAAAGGGCGTTGAGATCCTGCAGACCATTCAGTGTCACCTTCATCAACCTACGAATTCCGTATTCACATGACATATGATGAATTCCGTCAAGCACAAGTGACAATTTTCTGATACGATAAACCACACTCTCGACAGGCAGTCTCTTGTCTCTATCAAATTCATGCATTTGACGGTGAGCATTTATTCTTCGTATTCCAGATCGAACAAGTTATTTTGAAAGATTATGAGCTTATAAAGTAAATTCCGAATGAGAAATTCACTGCACAACTTTTCTTTTAAGCAGTGATTCCGACGACATTTGTCCTTCCTACAAGTTCCCAATCACTTTAAATACTAATCCTTTGCATATCCCTTTCCTTCCATGTGTTGAAGAATCCTATTTTTCTAATGTTGCTGCCATTTGAATGGCTCTCTAGTAGTTACAATTAAAAGTGCTATTTATTGACAAAACAATGTCATGAAATTAATGTTATCTGTTTTCCAGTTTTTAAAAGCTCTAGAGGGCCAACTGCGGCATTTTTAAAATTAGATATTCATACACATAACAATTTTGCTATTTTAATATCTAACAAGAAAATTCACAATATGCAGTATGCAGTATTAAAATTGTTGGCATCGAAGTACTCTCTAAATCTAAAACACAGCCAATCTTCTTAAACATCTAAAACACTACCAAGAAACAAATAGTTGGCACAAAATGATTTCGTATCCAGTTTTTATTTATTTTTATATACATTAAATCAGTGTTTCTCAACCTTTTAGTATTCACGGCCCAGTTTTCAATCATAATTTTCATGGGCCCCCCCTTCCCCAACGTATACAATAAAATGTATACAATAATAATGTATTTTGAGTATTTTGGCGCTAAACCTACACTATAACCTTAGTTTTAAACTTTAAAAATTACCAAGAATACGGAAGTTTACTGACATTTTGCAACACCGATCCTCAGCATTAAAAAACAAGTATCCTATACCTTTTTATTGCTTTTGTGTATCGCCATGTCGGACATTTTCATCGTTTCGCGAGAAGTTTCGAATTGTCTGGTCTGCTTAAAAGTCAAGTTAGGAGCGTGTGCAGATGAGAACAAATGTTTCCTCATAGGGAGAAGGAGAAAGTTCTGTGACGCCAATTTTTCAATTCCAGGCAATCTCATTCGAATAGATCCTTTTATCGTTACTGAATCCATTCTGAATGCGTATGTTATAGATATTTTCGTGTAATTGCAATTCACCGTATTAAATATTCACGGCAGCAGACTTATGCAGAATCAAGAATACATTTTTAAGCGGGCGTAAGCGAGCATTAGACAATAGACAAGCATCAACAAGTATACAGACAAGCGTGGTTCCGAAAATAAAATCAAGAAAATATTCTCAAGAATACTTAATTTTGGGTTCACTAGTACTGAAGTAAATAACGAAGGCCCCTATGCATCATTTGCTCAAAAATTTTGGCGGGAGACAGCATGACACCTAATAAACTTAAACGTCATTTGGAAACGCTTCATACTGAGTACGTAAACAAACCCAGAGAATTTTTCGACTTAAAATTGCAATCTTTTCCGCACTTTGTAAAGTCATGGGTGCAGTACATTCAGCGTTACTATTTTATTGCAAGGCAAGATGGTTATCATGATGGAATTTCTTGCAACGAGTGTATGAGAAAGAGTGTTTATGAGAGTTTTTAAGAAATCGCCGTTTTCCTAGAAGAAGAAAATAGACCGGAAGCTGAGAATTTGAGCGATAATGTATTTGTGGTGAAATTGAGCTAGATGGTCGACATATTCGAGAAATTAAATAACTTGAATCTTCAACAGCAAGGAGCAAATACACATATATTGGATACAAGTTTTTGTTGGAAATTGGAATTGAGGAGCAGAAATTTAAATTAAGAAAACTTAACAATATTTGCAAATTTGAATGATTGTATTAAGACTTACAAGGCTGAAGAACAACATGTAAAAGTTGTTTTTGTAACCATTGAAAATCATTTATCAATGCTAAATGATTATGCTAGCAAAGAATTTTAAAAAGTACTTTCTTACTGACGACAAACTGATATCAAGTGGGTGAGGGATCCATTTCAAAATACTCCCAAAGGACTCTCAATTGAAGAGGAAGAAACCTTCATAGACTTCACGGCAAGCGGCAAAACCAAAAGATAACTGAGCAATACATCGCTCTTTGAATTTTGAACAAAAGTGGCTGATGAGTTTTCTGCACTAAAAACAAGGGCATTTCGCATTCTAATACCATTTTCAACTTCTTACCTTTGTGAAACTGGATTTTCTGCGGTGGCTTCTTTGAAGACAAAATATAGATCTCAGCTAAATATAGAAAAAGAACTGAGAGTGTCTATTTCTAATATTAAACCCTCCTTCGAAAAGCTTTGTTCTGAAAAACAAGCCCAAGGAAGTCACTTTCTAAATTAAAAACAAATTTAATAAGTATTAAATTTGTTTTTAATTTAGAAAGTTGTTTTAGTTTAATAAGTTAATTATTAAATATGTCGAAATGTATTTTGTTTTGTATGAGTTCTTTTCTTTCAGTCACTTAATCAGCTTTTTTAAATAACATTTTCTCTTGGATATGCTCGTGCCCCCCCCCCCATTAGTGTGCCCGTGCCCCCTAGAGGGGCGCGCCTCACAGGTTGAGAATCACTGTATTAAATATATTAAAGATTAAACATTAATAGTACTTTCACAAATTCAAGATGTCATTAATATGTCAAAGAAATTCAGTATATCTTATTTAAAAAAAACTAAAAATCTTAAGAAGTATTAAAAATATTGTTTTAATTTCGTGGGAGCATATATAAGAAATTGCCTTAAATTTTCAGTTTATTATCAATTTTATATAATTTTCCGTAAAACTAAGCTAATACTTTCATTTCTCTATTAAGGTCGAAGAAATATATTATTGTAAAATATGAATTAAACTTTTCTTTAATTACAATAGATAAATATTGAAATACACATTTTTGTTAAGAAATTCTACAACGGAAATGTCATAATTTATAGAAAAATTAATAAACTCATAGCACAGCACAACGATCATTGCACCAACAAATTAGAGAAAAAGGATTTTGAGATCATTCCCGTTAGACAGACAATGAATATCATGTTGGAAAGAAGGAAGCCTGCTTATTTGAAATGACAGATGACCTAATCTACTCAAAACTATAGTAGAGCTTTTTTGGATAGCATAATTCGCACTAAAAAGCGTTGCATGGATAGGGATTCATATTTTCCACATATTGACGCAGTACCACACAAACAAAGAAACTCTTTAGAATTCAATAAGCTGCGCATCTTCATTTTGTCATGTCCTGAATTAAACTTACACGGAATACAGTAGAGCGTCTATAAGGTTGTCTCGGTCTCTAGCTACTTGAAAATAAATATTATAGTTCATTTCAAAATGTGGATTTTAGAGCTCTTTTTAATTCATTCAAAACATAATTGGCGTTCATTTAAACTCCCCGCAAACGCTTCTTAAACTAGTAAACATCGCTTAAATTAGTTACATCGCCACTTACGCCATGATATCATTATTTAAACGATGTGATAATCACTTTTGAACTCTTCACGCTTCAAGAGAGAAGCATTTAGTTCTTTATTTTTTCTTTTAAAATGGTCATCTTTGCATAACCACTGAAAATAGAGAGAAAGTACTTATGGCATTCAATTTCCATCTTTTTCACTATTTTGTTTCTAAAACAACGATATTTACTATTTATTTCTATTTCTGTACAAATACAGTTTTTTTCCACAGCGCATATGAGTTCGTGTTCCCGAATACATCGCCAGTTGGAAATCCATTGGAATGACGATAAAAAGATACCCTATTCAATTTTTAATAACTTCGCAAATGAAGGAAATTTTCAATCATTCTACACCTCATTCGATTCATTTTTAGCTAATGTAGGTTTTCATTTCGAGGTTTTTGAAGGATTACGTCAATTAATTTAATTTTTATGGCGTACACTTTTAGGCATTAAAATACAGAACTTCACGTTTTCTCTTTTAAGCCGAAACAGCGGTGAGTAAGAATATTTCTCTGGCTGTTCGTTTATTTCGATATGTCGATTAGAATAAAGAAATAGTGTAAATGCTAGTTCTGTTTTCATTACAATATAATATTTATCTTTTCAATTCATAATTAGATTTGAATTTAAAACATTTTTTTTAATGTGTTCACTTTCATGTGTTTAACTATAGCATTTATATCACGTTTAATCCAAAACTTCAGTCAAAAGTGACCGTTTTTTTTTTCAAGAATGATGTATAGAAAAGTGGTTTGTAAAAATACTTCTCACAGAGAGGTGAAATCCCTGAAATCTAGATACACTTTTTACCATAGTAAAATCTAA
Organism: Latrodectus elegans; assembly: GCA_030067965.1. Classification (NCBI taxonomy): domain Eukaryota; kingdom Metazoa; phylum Arthropoda; class Arachnida; order Araneae; family Theridiidae; genus Latrodectus; species Latrodectus elegans. Next base: position 103,388,829 of record CM057817.1, on the reverse strand, counting down.
AGTAAATAAGCCTACAGTATTATTCAATTTTCAATTCTAAATTCCTTAAATGACCTATGAAATTATTTAAATGAAAGCAGTAGAGGGAGTTCGCTCATTTACTGCGCATATTGGCCTACACACATATCGCTTTGATGCTCTGACTCATCCTCCTCTAAATATGAAGACAACTTCTCGATTAACCCTCACATTTACCCCATTATGATGAAAAAATAACGTTTTCAACAGATATTTTTTAAAAAAAGGAATTATTTTCTGTCTTGGACTAAGTATCAGATTCTTAGAGATGAGCTTAGCTGAGTCATTTTATTCAGGAATCTATTAATATCCTATGACAAACTCTTAGATATTAGAGCATCGGTTGCTTATTTTAACGTTATTATAAGGGAACATTTCATTGTGTTCATGTGTTGAGAAATATTCAAAAACACCCGCTTTGGAAGATGCATACAGATAGAAAGCAACAGGGACTTTTTTTTTTTGTTTATAGTTCTTCATCTATGTACACATCACTCAGCCATGTTGTGAAGCCTATTCAAATATCTTCATTCAATCATAATGCATCTTTCGAAGTCCTCAATAATTTTTAGTGATTTCATTCTAAAATGTAATAAAAATGATACCGATTAAAATTACATACTTCGAAGAATTGTATATTTTTATAAAACTTCAAAAAGTATTTTATTTTCGTGGGCAGTTTATACGAAAATGAAATACTACAGAGTGTAATAAGCAATTAATAATTTTTCTAGAATAAATTTTTGTGTTAGGAATAAAACAACAATAAATATTTCCAGTCAAATAATTAATATATTTCTTTTGAGAGAGAGAGAGAGAGAGAGTGTGTACTCTCTACTTTTTATTGAATCCCTGCCAAATAACATGTTTTAGCAGGATGGTCCACTACAAGTGTCCGGTACTACACGGGCATTCCTTGATGCAGAAAATGTTCTTTCACCAACAGAAAACTTCTGTATCATCAATTATGGATACAGAGCAACACCAACAAAACGCTAATCACTTTGGGTACTGAATGGTAGCTTAGTGATGAAACTACATGGGCAGCTGTTCTTGTACAAGCTATTCAATCAATGTGTTTATCATTATTGTAACCAGATGCGAATGTTCTCATTCTCAGGATCTACGTTTCTAATTTTCTTGAGAATTTTATAGTTTGGTATCTTTAACATGATATATTTGTCCATTACCAAACATCATTTGATTGTTTCCATTTCTCCTAGTGTAGCAATTTCAATTGTCAGAAGAGCGATAATTAGATGCAGGATTCTAATAGACAGTCAAATAGCCAGAATAATAGACAGTTTAATGAGTAATGTATCTAATTAATTATAAAACATAATTAAAAATTTTAAAAATTAGCTTATCAGGTCAATTGTATTCTTACTGCTAATTTATCTTTTCTAAAAGAAAATAGCGTTATTCGTCATCCTCTCTAAACCTATATAAAGAAATAACAGAAAATAAATACATATAAAGTTCAATAAAAAAATATTAGAAAAAACTGTCCTTCTTCAGAATTACTTTGATTTCAATTCAATGTCATTTATATCTATCGAGAATTATGATAGATGAATTTCTTCATAAGAATATCTAGTTTAATATAATCTATGCCCGTAAAAGCTCACGAAATCTGAAAATAATGACAGAACAATGTATTAAAAATAGAGGAGACATTCTATTTTTAATAAATACATTTTTATCACATTGCAAAAAGTAAAGAAGGCCCTTATTTCGATGACTGACACTTGTCAGTCATCGAAATAAATGCCCTTTTTACTTTTTTACTTTCAGTATTAATAATGACGTTAATTTTAAATATCTTTAATCAAACTTTGATATTTTACAAATTAATTTCTGTGTGTGTATGTTAGAGTGCATTATGATATTTTGTTTAAAAAGCATTGCTTCTGCAGCTAAAAGTTAACGGATTCGTTCCTAATTCATTCACAGATCATCTTCATTATAGAATCCCCGCATATTAATACATTATCCACAGAACCTATTATACCTCACTTGTCAGAAGGATGTCTTCTGTTGTTGTTGTTCCTTATCTCATGATGTTTAGCTAGGCTAGACAACTCCCATAAAACCAAAAATATCTAAAATGTCTAAATAATGTGATTTTTTCCCAAAGGACAACATCTTTTTTAAAATTTAGGCAGGTTAAGCTATGTCCAGGAGAGGCAATGTCGACGGAACACCAAGTACAGTCTGCAAATGTCCTTTGCCCCTGCTGAAAGGTGATTCCTCTCGTGTGCCCGCTCAGATAGCGGGAAAAGGCAGATCCAAGATCTTTGATAAGATCTTGGTCTAAGATTGAAGGTCTCATACGGTCTTCTGACGAAATACCATGGATGGTTAGGAGGAGTTTTCATAAGCTTATTGAATTCAGTTTTTGCCAGGAAAGAAATCTCATTAGATGTGAGCTCTCCTACTGGATTTACTCCCTCTTCTGACGCCTATCTGGCGTCAGCAAGCAAAGCTCTATGCTTGAAATCTGCAGAGAAATCAGCTTTATTTAGCCGCTGACTTTGTCATTTGACAATGGTTTTAACACAAGACATTGTCTACAGACGCGTCTCAGAATGTATATGAGACGATACTAACGACTCGCTGTCAGAATTAGTGCAAAATAAAAATTCCCAAGCCCACACTAGTCTACATATTTTAGAAATTTACAGATTTTATTTAGCATAAATGTGATACACACTAAACTCGTTTTCTCTCTTTAAGTTACTTAGAAATAGTAGTCCAGACTATAAGCTTTATTGCACACACATCGTTTACAATATTAATCAAAATGTTATCACAAAATATTATCAAAATCGTAAATATTGTAATCTGTAAGTGAAATAGCATGAGTAGTAGTTCGATATTTTCTTTCGGTGTCTGGGATCAAATCCTGCAAGACCAGCAAGAATGAGTGTTTTCCAGGAGGATTATTCACATGTTTATTTCCTATTGTAAATCATAATATGTATCCTATTTATTACTTTATATTGAGACATTAATGCTTAAAAATTAAGTTTCTCTAAATGTCTAAAGCTGAGGATTGAGGGTGATTTCAATAAACTTTGGTCACATGAGTAATGAATTAAGGAGATTTTATATAAATGTTTGATTCGCTTGCTAGTTAGTTAACATTTATGTGGCTTTTAAAAGTAACCATATCTTAATTAAACTAATCATTAATAGTTTGGTAAATTAAAATTCTCAAGGTTTAAATTCTAAAAATTTTACAAGATTTCTAATTATAAAACTTATTTGTAATATCAAGATCATAAAAGATAAAATATTATATATATATATATGAAATAGATTATTTTTTAAATTTTACAATTGTGTAAAAAAAATTTTATTAGTAAAATATTAGGCTTTTAATTTTACAAAATTTGCTGATTATAATAGTTATTATTTACCCGTTCACGTTTTTCTAAATAGATATAAACTTTGCAGAAAAACAGTTAAATAGGTAGCTGCTTTAAAAAAAATATTGTAACAAATTAATATCGATAAATTATATCAAATAATTCAATTAGTAATAGTTAATTTACATTAAATTTATTGATGCCAAAATTTGATTTTTTGCTGGGAAATTTGAAATTAATTTATTTATTAAGTAATTTTTAGTTGCTTACAAAATAGGACAAGTATATTTAATTAATTTTAAGGAATAAGAGTAGTTGTCCATTAATCAACTATTTGTAAATTTTGATAAAATTATATCGAAAGAAAAATTATTTAAATTGAAGACCATTATGCCAGAGTCAATGCGTTTACTTTTAGCACAAAAGCATCGAAGAGTTAAATTGCTTTGAATTGCTCCCTGGTTTAAGCATTTGCGTGAGTTGAATATTTTGATTCGAAGCATGTAATTCACTGCGTCTTGGTTTCTGACTTATTTTCTCTAAATCGGACTTTTCACCTCGAAGTTTTTTTATTTGGGGCGTGGTGGACCTCTGGGCGTTGTTGCAGCCTTGATTTTCGATTCACAATGTTCCATGATTTTACACTTGTGTATTGCTCTTTCTAAGCAAGTGTAGCTAACAGGTTCCCATTTTAATTTAGCACTCATTTACAAGAAGATGTCATTTGCGGTTACGTTTTCTAAATGATTTGTTTTGAAAGAAATAAACTAAAAGGTTCTTAAAATAAGTTCAAAGGAATTATAGAAGAATGTTAAACACAGTAGAATGTCCTTACATTTGAATATTTCAAGGCATTTACTTATAGGAAATAATTCGTTAGTTTTCTTTTGAAAAAGTTTTGCAGTTACACACTCAATTCTTCTACATAAAAATCAGCTTTGAAATATTAATACAGTTGTTGAAAAATAACAAGTTTTCTTTCTCTTTGTAATTCTTCACATATTAAACAAAAATATTTCTAGTCTTTTGATAATCAAAATATTTCAAAATTTCTATTCTTGTTTTTAATTTTAAGTGAAGCAAGCCTCTTTCAACTTTTATGAAATTCTGTAATTAGAACCTCGCTGCCAAAGAATAATTGGAGCTATATTCACACAATTCATATATTTTCAATTATTGCTTCTCTTTTTGATTTCCCTTTAATTACTCTGTTTATTCAAAGACTAATTTGACATGAATCTAAGGTTTAAATTGAATTCGAAACCGAAGTAAACTTTAATAACAAAAGTAACAATTGAATCTTCTAGCTGTTGAGTAGGAAAATGAAGAGATGATGATTCAACTACCACTAACATGGTCATTTTTTAACATATTTTTCTCTCATGTTATTATAATAAAGATTAAACAATGTAAAAAAAGATGCAAAATTGAAACACCACATAATTTCAGATATTTATACATATATTTGCCACTTCTATTTAGATTTTCTTTTTACTATTTTCTTATTTATATTGTTTTATCTTAATTTCTTATTTGTTGCTTAGATAAAATCTCTCTCGAACTTTCAATCACGGAACTCTAACAAGATTTTTATTTTCTTAAATTTCTCTTTCCCCTTAAAAATATATTATAACTTTTATGAAATTTTTCATTTGATTTTAAAAAGTCCAAAAATTGATTAACTTTTTTTAAACTCGAATTAATTTTCAAAATTAATTTTTTAAACTCTTTTTTAAAATTAATATTTGTGACTCTCCTCTTCTTTTGAATCCCTTTCTGGCAAGGTACAGGACATCATATGTTGTTGTCACATGATGGAAATGAGAGAGCTGCATCAAACCCAATTCTACCACCGGTTCCCTTCTCTAATGTGAGAAAAGCTATAAAAAATGTGTACATTATCTCTGTGGAACGTGCAGGTTGTGGCAATAAAGTACAGAACATTTTCTTTCAGTTACGAAGTGTTGATGCCCGTTTGATTCGTCTTCGTATCGGACATAAATATCGTTTTTGAGGGAATTGAATCCATGATGTGAAACGTCTGATGAACCTTACTCAATTTATCATATTTCAATTTCATGTCAAGATTTTAACCATCACCATATACACTTTTTTAATTCTAATATTTTTTGTCTTGGTCGATTTATTGTGGAATCTACCCCACAGAAACCTATTTGCGTTTTTAAGAGCTACAGGTTGCTTCAATTTTATTTAATTTGTATTTCAAAATTTTGTAATTGCATGTATTAAGTTTTTTATGTGTAAATGGATTTCAATTACATTATATACAAATATTTTTGTTTCTTTAATGTTACTTGAGTTAAAAAAAATATTACATGAAATCATAGTTTTGACGCAGCTTGTCTTATGTTGGACCATGCGCCACAAAACCCAACCAACCAATCTTCTTTTTTCTTTTCTCAAAGAGATGGACGTTTCTCTCCAACTTTTCATAACTTTTGCCATTCAGTAAGAAAGCTTTTACAGTCCTGGAAAAAGTTTTCTTTTTCTTTTATGAAGGAAATATTTCAATTCGTTTATAAAATTAGTTTTAAGTTCTTAGTTTTTTTATATTTTTGGTTTTTATCTTGTTCCATTTAAAAACCGAAACAGAAACACAAATATGTTTCGTCTCAAATTTTCACATCGTAAAAGCATTTCATACTTTATAAGCATAAAATTCTTACTATTTGTTATCTTAAGGGATTTTTGTACTTTTCAAAATTACTTATGCTTTGTTTTTTTTTATAAAAGAAACAAAACATGATGGAATTTTTTATTTTTATGGCCTTCTAACTTTTTATTTTACTATTCTTTAAGTTAAAAGCCTTCATTTCTTTCTAATTTTATGATAATATACTCTTTTCATATATTTTGAAATCTTTTTCCTGATTATTCTCTTTCCTGAAGTTTGCAGAAATTTCTTTGAAATTTAATTGTATTCTAATGTTTTCCTTCCCTCTAAATCTCGCTTCTCACGTTTCTGTGAGAAACCGTTTACTTTTATTACATTATAAAATATTCACTTCGCTAGTTGTTTTTTATTATTATTATTATTATCATCATCATTTTTGAAGAAAAGGACATTAGAATTTTAAAATTTTGAGACTTTTTAAAACTTTCATCAAGTTTAATGTTTTCGAATTTGTGTTGTCTTTATCTATTATTAGGAAGTGCGTATATTCTTTTTTATTATACTTACACACACACACACACACATAATTAATTTACAAAATTTTCATCTACATTGAAGCAACTGTATTTTTAGCTTCATTTAACTTTTCCTGCATTAAAATAAAAAAAAATTCTAGTATATTTCCATGAAATTTTTATAGAAAGTTATATTAAAAGCAATTTTGAATGCATATTAAGTAATTTTCATGGGTTTGGTTTAATAATCACTTTACGATGGCATATATGTAGATGAGGTCGAATTCAACCAGGATTTCTAGTTTAAAGTAGACTCTGAACCACTACAAACAGTGGAACTCGAAGTGAAAATTGAACTTAGGAGTTTTTGACCTGAGTGACAAAGTACTAACCCCATTCAGACTTCCGCTTAACATTTCTCGTCAGAAACGGCCTTTATTATTTTTGCAAGTTTTTATTTATTATTTTTAAAAGAATACTTACCCACAGAAATTTATGCAGGAATCCTTTATCTGTTAGAAAAAGTGTATCGTATGGGAAGCAAGAACAAAATAATTTTTGATAATTAATTAAATTATCAATGAGAAAATAAAAAAAACATTCCACACTTTTTAATTTTCTGCCTCACGTCTACTTATTTATTTGATGAATTTTTACTCGTATACTCACATATAAATAAAAAAAACTTGTAGCTAATATTACAGAAAGTACCATCAATCTGCAGATAAATTTAATTTTGGAAGCCATATTTTTTTCAAAGTCTTAATTATTCACTAAATTTCACTATCTTACTTATTACTTGCACAATATATGATATGAATATGACATTACAAATATATAACTTTAACAGTCAATAATCTAAGTCTAATGTTACAAACAGGTAATATTAACAGTATATGATCTACATTTGACGTTGTCTATCAACAATGGTATCTATAAAATCCTTGGGAATGCTACTCGAAGTCGTAAAAACTGTTACCATTACCTAATATAGCTTAGGACCCACGCAAACAAAAAAAGGCCCCAATACCATTTGGAATATTATCTACTAATGTTCGGAAGTATGTTAGAGGCAACTTATACTACCAATTTTACAAGCAAGATCACAAATTCATAAGAGTGCAAAGTTATGGAAACTTTTTTGAATTCAAGTCATCCAAGTCATGCTCCATAATTATCATATCTGTGTATTTAGGTGGACAATGTAAGTTTCTCAAATTAGAAGGGTGAGTCTGGAACTACTACAAATCCTCTCTTGACGTGAAGAGTGTCTCATTTTCCTTGTAGGGGTTTTCAAATCAGTCGAAATGGCTTTGATTGAATCATCACATAGAATAGATATGAATGAGTATAGGTCACTAGACAGAATACTTATGTATCTGTCTTCGAACAGATTCGTCACCAGAAAATATCAATGGCCCATAACACTCCAAATGCACACGTCCCATAATATCCCAAAGGTTCATCTAGTTTTAACAGTCCCCTGTTTTCATATAGAGCCCATTAATTCAAAATGGTTTCTCCATGCTCTTATATATCCATCAGAATAATACAATTGTTTGCAAGACTTATCAGACCAGGTAACTTGTTCCTAGTCATTAACAGTCTAATGGTGATATTAGTAGGCCCAAGCGGCTTATACAGCTTTGTTCCTTGCAATCAACAACAGTACACATGGTCCTTTGTCTCGGAAAACCCCAATCAATAATGATCAACTAGACAGTTCGCACTCTGACACACTATTTTGATGCTCTGTATGGAAATCAGCATCAATTCGAGAAAGTTTTGCATGTCTATCTGGTTTAAGAATTTTCATTAGTCGTTGATAGTCCTTTACTTTTAAGGTCTTTTTAAGACTGCATCGCTGTCAAAGACTTGATGTTTTACTGGATAGTCAATATTCACTGTTGTTGTTGTTTCCAATCCTTCAGAGATCTAGCAACAGTTAGATCAGATCCATGACACTGTGAACCCTAGCGAAATCGAGCATCAAAAGCGGACATGCGTAAACATCCGCCAAAGCAAATCCCAGACAATCTAGGATGTGATCGGAGGAAGCCGGCTTCAAATTGCATTTTGTGTACAAAGAAAAGATTTTGCGCCCAGATTCAAATTTCATGCACCCTCATGCACCTCAAGTTTTGAGACGGCCGTTTGATCATGTCTGTCACCTGTGAAATCAAACGCACCCCCAGGGTTTTTCCTGATAAACCAGGGATCATGGAGAAGGTAGAGAACAGCTTATGTTAGCACTAATGTCTGGAGCACCCAATGGTAGAAGACTGACTTAGCACCTTTGCCATGCAGACCTTAGCTGAGCATAATGAAACGACCTTCACGCCTTAGGTGGCCCTACCAGTTTACTCTCCCGACGTAATTCACTCGTTCCAGCCACTTTGAAGCGGTTTGCAGGATTTGAGGGGTATTTTCAATGTACATTCGTGATATGGTGGTATGTTGAAAAAAATTTGATTAGACTGTCTCTTCTCGTCCACCGACTGTAGCAACCAAATCAAAGTCACTTAAATGTTGATTACCAGACACAGTAGCTCCAATAACCGATCTAACAGTTTTGAATAACACTTATAGTATCACATAAGTTGTTGACATCATTGACTGGTTGCACACTTCCATTGTTTGCATATGCATACCTATACAACTTTTTCTGGCAATTGAATGTATTTTATATGAGATAAATATCATTGTTCAATTAAAGCATATTGCACATAAAGAATCACGATTAAATTTGCTTACATATAAATATATACAAAACACACGTGTGTGTTAGTGTTTCATATTTTGTGATTTTATATTAACATATAAGATCCCAAAATTTAAACAGTGATGTACTAAAGAAATAAAAATTAATTATATTCTAACACACACACACACACATTATTTTTATATGTAACTATATGGAATTTTCAGAGTTATTTTTTTTAATTACAATAGATCACACACACAAATTGTAATGTAATAAAATGTTCTTTATCAATTAAATCTAGGAGTATGTATCATGTGTATTAGTTGTCAGAAAAATTTATTATGAAATATATACTGTGAGCTCTACCCTTATACATTGACAGATAAAATTAACGTTCATCTTCATGTGTAATCATCTGCTCAAAAGGCCGATCTGATCATTGAACGCTCAGCACTCTAGTCTTTGCTTCGATAAATCTTAGGTTTAACACTTCTGATAGATATTTTTATTTGCTTAGAATGCATTTTAAATAGTAAATTCCAATAAAGTTAGCCGCGAAAAGTTAAAAATAATCGTATAGTGATAATATACTACTAAAAGCAAAATTCTAACTTAATTATTTTTTTTTTTAGTCACCAAATTTCCGTGAGAAATGTGATCAATCTGCTTAAAAATTGTTACAATATATAATCTTTCTAAATTATAAATAATATCGGAAACGAACTGCTATATCGAAATTATAAAAATACAGTAGCTGGCACAATCAAAATATAGTCACTATGACGCAGTGACACTATATTTTATTATCTTAAGAGCTCAAAGTAGTTATAAAACTTTTATATTTTCACAGCATATTACCTTTCCGAAGGTTTTATGTAGCCAAAATCAAGTTTTATTTGTTTATTTGTTTGCCCTTCAAGGTTTTTTTTATTATTTTTATGAGCTCTGCTTCGATAGAATTATTAAATGGAATACCTGAGCATCGATCACCAGCTATTTGATTTCAAAAAAATAGAGAAAAAATTTCTTGCATTTTTAAATAACATTATCAGTAATAAAAATTTCTAAAAACACATAACTAATAGTCATAGAACGCTCTCAAAAGTCTACAGAAAAGTGAAATGTTAATATCTAAAAAATAAAAGTATAGGAAGGATAAGACTTCGCTTACAAATATTTTTTTCAGAAATATTCTGGGAGATCTATTTTTTAGAAGTAAAGGGGTTGACAAAAATTTATTCTCGATCTGGAAACAAAATCGCTTTTCTTTATATAGACTAAATCCCCCCCTAGCACTCAGCACGCTAAAAATAACTGAGGATAACTAAAATGTCAGATGTTGTTGTGGAGGCTAATTGTTCATATCTGACGTCAGGGTTAAATATCCATTAAGAAAGTCGTAAAACAAATATACTTTATGAAAAAAAAAACAAAAAAACTATCAATCCGAAATAGATAATCGCAGGGTTAGTAAATTATTATTGATTGAGAAATGAGACGACGAATGAAGATTGAGAGATGCACCATTTAAGAAATGGGGACATTATATGAATGAAAATAGTGGAGGTATCAATCAAGTCTTTATTCTTTTTTTATCATCCAATTATAATGCTATTTATTAATAGCATAAAAAGTATGATTACATATAAATGTATATATTTATATTTACTGATCCAATTATTATTCCATTAATTAATATCATACGAAGTGTAATTATATATATATATATATATATATATATATATATATATATATATATATATATATATGTCAAAGATTTTGATTTTATAAAAATATTTGATCTTATTCGCAAATGAATGAATTGAAAAATGAATGAATTTATTCGCAAATGAATGAAATGAATTGAAAAATATAAAAATATTGACAACAACGAGAAAATAATGCAATTTGTTTTTCAGTGAAAAAGAACTCACGAAGTTGTAGTGAAGATAAACCAGCAGTAATGAAACATTTACATAAATGTAAACTTATTTTAATCATTTCAAAATATTCTTGTTTCAAAGACCAGTTACATCATGTGTATGAATTCTTGTATTCGAAAAATGTGATATCCTATTACAAATCATCATGATTTCGGAGTCCGACGTGTGATCCTAACCAGCTTTGAACAAAGGAAGATTCACACTACTTTTGTGATATACAATTATAACGCATGTTTATCTGTTGGATGTTTGCGTATTTCTCGGTTATTTTTCCGTTATGGCATGTGAATACAGCTATCTCTGAAGTGCTCTAAAAAAATTCTTAACCACTTTTAAGCTCCAGTTCAAAGAAACTGTTTTAAAATATCTGTAAAACATGTTTTAGATGAATAAGTCCAGTAAATCCATACTTGTATCATAAAATAATTTTCCTGGTGATAATATAAAAAACAATATATTTTATTTATTAAAATTCAAAATACATGTGAACTTCGACTTTCGCACATAATTGGTATTTATTAATATTTAATGTTATGTGTAATGTAAGAAATATCCATAAAAAGTTGTGTTTCAATATATTTATTTATCAAAATATATATATATATATATATATATATATATAAATATATATATATATATATATATATATATATATATATATATATATATATATATATATATGAAATTATGATGTACTTAAGTACTTTTAGTTATTTTCTTTTTCAACTTATCAACTTAAATGCCGTAGTTTTTTCCTTGATGAAGATTTCAATAATATGTTGTCTTTCTTAATCCCATGACGTCTTATCTCTATCTTCAGATATAAGTTCTCCATTGAAATCACCTTTTCTTATGCTATTAAAAAATTTGTCAAAATACTTGAAGGCGTCATTCATATTTCTAATTACTATAAAGTCTGGATGTTTTTATCTTCTCCTTTTCACTGTGTCCTTTATTGTTGCATATTGAGTGAGATTCTTGACATCTTCATTGTAGACGTCCAAGTTGATAAAACGATTATTTAAACTTCAAAATTGATAAAATAACTCATCATTTATGAACATTCTTGATTCCAGGAACCTTTTAATATCAACTCTTTCGTTTCAACTCAAAAGACCCAAATATTGTTTATTGCATTCTATATATTATACTTCTAAAAATCCATCCATGTTGGCTCATCTTTCCTGTTATTTGTGATGGCCTTAGGCGCGATTGTTCTCATATAATATCGCTTAAAAGTAGCTATTAATATTTGGTCTATGGATGTGATATGAAGCAGATAATTTTGTGAGGAAGAAATGTAAGATTTAATTTTGAGTATGTCAAAATTCTTTCAATGATATAAATTATTATTTTTGCATTATTGATTTGTTGTCAACAAAAATTAAAAAAAGTCACCAATTTTTAAATATTATCGCAGTTAACATAGAAGAAGTGGATTAAAAAAAATGATGATTCAAGAACAGCGACATTATTTTAATTATGATTGCTTGATGTACAGACCTTTGTAATATGTTTGTGATATTTTTCGTGTTTATAGAAAAAAGAATGGACTTGCTGCATTCGACTTGCTAAACTCCACACACACACACATATATATACTAATTAATTTTCCGTAGAATGAATTTTATCAACTCCGTCTTTTATACTTCGTTGAATTTCAATAGTTAAGAAAATGAACTTGAATTATTTTGCCAAATTCATAAATTTATAGAATAGAAATGATTGTTAAGGCAAATTAATTTGAGAGGTCATAATTGCAGACTAACTTTTCTTTAGAATAGAATAAAAGTTAACTTTAAAAATGTGTGGAATTATATATAAAAACATCTCAGTAACTTATTTTTTAACTAATAAAACTAAATATTTATACTTAAGAATGTCTATATAAACTCCTTTATTTCCAGAAGGAAATAGAAGTCTTTTAATATTTTTAAATAAATGTATACTAAAACATGTTTTAGTGCAGGAGATCTCAGAATTACACAACTGGCCATTAAAATTGCTTCACCAGGAAGAAATGCAGATAACAAAATGATATTTATTTGACTAATATATTATACTAGAAATAACAAGTGATTAAATTTTCAAAATATTTGGCTGGATAGATCCTGAGAAATCAGTACCCAGAACAACCACCTCTGGCAGCAATAACAGTAGTTATACGCCTGGGCATTGAGTCAAACAGAGATTGGATTGGATGTACAGGTACAGATGCACATGCAGCTTCAACACGATGCCACAGTTTATCAACCGTAGTGACTGGCGTTTGGTGACGAGCCAGTCGCTCGACAACCATTGACCAGACGTTTTCTATTGGTGAAAGATCTGGAGAACGTGCTGGCCAGGGCAACAGCCGAACATTTTCCGTATCAAGGAAGGTCCGTACAATACCGGCAACATGCGGTCGGGCATTATCCTGCTGAAACGTTGGGTTTCGCAGGGCTCGAATAAAAGGTAGAGCCACGGGTCGTAACACACCAAAAATGTAACATGCACTGTTCAAAGCACCGTCAATGCGAACAAGAGGTGATCGAGACGTGTATCCAATGGCACCCCATACCATCACGCCAGGTGATGGGCCACTATGACGATGACGAATGCACACTGCCAGTGTGCGTTCGCCACAATGCCGCCAAACATGAATGCGACCATCATGATGCTATACACAGAACCTAGATTCATCTGAAAAGTTGACTTCTCGCCATTCGTGCGCTCAGGTTCGTCGTTGATCTCCCCATTGAAGGCGCTCTTGTCTATGACGCAGCGTCAAAGGAAGCCTCAGCCATGGTCTCCGAGCTGAGAGTCCATGCTGCTGCAAACGTCGTCGAACTGTTCGTGCAGACACTTGTCTTCAAACGACCCCGTTTCTTGACTCACGGTTCGTGACGTGGTTGCACGGTCCATTATGGTCATGCGGATAATATGCCTGTCTTCTCGACTGCTAGTGATAGGTGGCCGTTGAGATTCCGCATGACGTTCCGTATTACCGTCCTGAACCCATCGATTCCATATTCTGCTAACAGTCATTGGATCTCGACCGACGCGAGCAGCAATACTGCGATAAGATAAACCGCAATCCCGGTACGCTACAATTCGACCTTTATCAAAATCAGAAACGTGCTGGTATGCATTTCTCCTTCTTACACGAGGCATCACAACAACTTTTCACCAGGCAACAACGTTCAAATGCCATTTGTGTATGAGGAACCGGCTGAACAATTTCCTCATTTAAACACAATGTAGGTGTCGCTACTGGCGCCTGCTTTGTCTGAATGCGCTGAAAAGCTAATCATTTGCATATCACAGCACCTTCTTCCTTTCGCATAAATTCCACGTCTGTAGTATGTCGCCTTCTTTGTGCAGCAAATTTAATGGCCAGTAGTGTAGTTTTAGATGTTTGAAAAAATCATTTGCAATCATTTAAAAAAGGATTTGTGCTTTCTTTATGTGTCATAGATTTTTCGTTACATTTGGTATTTCACACTGATCTCTCTTTACTTGTTTCTTGAAATTCCATAATTTCTTACTAAATTAAAACTGAACTCTGTTACGCTGCACTTTAATCAAGGTATTAGCCTGAAAACTCGACCACATCTCTTTGGGTACCTAGTAATATTAAAAAGTAATATGCCCTACCGTGTTCTTATAGTACGATAGTCTTTTTCTGAAAAATAGTCTGGCTTGATTCTAGAAATTGCTAAATAAAGAGATGATATGCATTTTTTTTCGCATGCATGTCTGTCAGGTGGTTGCTAGGAGTTTTCTGGGTTTTTCTATCTGGAGTCTCCAACAAAAGTTCTCCTAGAAAGCCTTCCATAATAAAAGTAAAATAATGTCATACAAAAGCCTTCTGATGTTGGGCTGCACACAGCATAGATAGTGTGAAAAAGTATGTTCCAATACACACCCATCGGGGAGAGTTTTCCGAGTAATCCACACACGAATACTGTCCACTCTAGGTGAAAAGCTTTCCTTGAAAGCAAAATACGATGAATAGTAAAAAAACGTTAGATCTTTCGGTTGTTTGACTATTCACTATATACGGTGTCAAATGTATATACCATAATCGAGTAATTAATCTTGCAAAAAAATGTGAAATCTACCAGTTTGAAATTATATATAAATCTTACTCAGTTTCATTTTATCGATTCCCAAACGATGAAAGATTGTATTGAACTTATCAAAATAGAATTAATAATCTTGATCACAAAACTTCTTTCTTTCTTTATGGATATAAATAAAAGACTTGAATTGTTAGGTATAACTGAGTTTATAATTTCAAATAAATTATAAACTATTTTAAGCAATATTTATTCCAGGGAAAAACGATGGATATTAAATTCTGCTACACTTCTTTCTAACGTGTCCTAACAAGTATCAGAGAACATTTTTAAGTTTTAATCCCAAATTGTCGCTTAGAATATGCATTGTACATTTCTAATATGAATTTATTATAATGAATCTAAATACAGTTCACGCGCCACCCGTTTTCTACTAAATAAAATAAGATATTAAGCTAATTTGTTGTTTATTACACAGCTACAAAAAACAGCACACAAGATTTGATGTTAAATAATTTACTAAAATAAAATAAATGTATGAATTTTCTGAGTGTAGATTCCCATAAATGCTATAACTTGAACTCAAAATACAGGAAACTCCAAAATTTAGTTGATAACTTTATTTGTTGACCTGTTCGATTATAATGAACAATTTTCACGCAAAAAATTGCTTTCGAAAAGAAAGCCATTTATCGTCAAAAAGCGATGTTCGGAGCAGTACTGCGTGGGCATTTCATTCAGACGAATAGTAGATGAATTGGGAGGAAGGGGTACTGCGTTTATAACAGTATAGATGAACATGTATAAGCAGAAGGAAGCAGAACTCTTCCTAGTGTTTGTATAACTAAATCCCAAACTGAAATTACGTCTTTAGCTATTGCAGATCATTTGATCAAGTTTATCGCTCAATGGTTATTTTTTGTACATGAGAGCTAAAATTAGACCACGATTTATTGTTTAAAATGAATGTCAGATTGTACTACTAGCATTCAAGATCATAGTGGAACTCGAACTTATGAAATATTGAACCGAAGATCAAAACTCTAACCATTCAAGTTGAAAACGTATTCGCGTCACAGAAGAAGCCATGCAGCGGAAATATCAAGTAATCCGATAGTAAGAATCAAAGCGATTAAATATGTCTTTGGTATACCGTGTTTTAATTTGATCTTCATATTGTAAGGACTTCTACAACAATCAAAGATTACATATTTATCTGTAGCGGGTATTTTCTTAAAATAAAATTATGTAAATACTACTAATGTTTGTAGACAATCTTTCGTACATCTAGCATATAATATTAGCACGCAAATATACATCAACTCATATTTAAAATGTGCAAATTTTATGATTTGTTATTAGTGAATTATTCAGTAATTGTTAGGGATTATATATTTTATAAATTAAATTTTTAAACATAAAAAGTCTTGAAAAGATTATATATGGAAAATTAGTCAGACACATAAAAATTTGTGATTTTCTTGTGGTACAATCTCCTTTACGATGTAATAAGTAAATGAGAAATATATAATTTACGAATACATATATTGTAACTTCAGACATAATCTAAATTCCGATAATCCTTTATCAAGCTAAGTAAATTATTTCTGCATCTTAGTATTAGAAATTCGTATTACATAATTTTGGCTGTTCTTCATTCAGTCATCCTCACATCAAATTAGACACCAGTTAACTAGTTATCAGGGGGCCAAAAAAATTATTGATATCTATTGTTTCTGTCATATCTAATGAGATTGAATACGTTATTGAATCAGAGTATATATATATATATATATATATATATATATATATATATATATATATATATATAGATAGATAGATAGATAGATAGATAGATAGATAGATAGATAGATAGATAGATAGATATAGATATATATATATATACAGTACTTGCCATTAAAATTGCTACACCAAGAAGGCGACATGCTAAAGACGTGAAATTTATACGAAAGAAAGAAGGTGCTATGATATGCAAATGATTAGCTTTTCAGCGCATTCAGACAAAGCTGGCACCAGTAGCGACATCTACATTGTGTTTAAATGAGGAAATTGTTCAGCCGGTTCCTCATACACAAATTGCATTTGAACGTTGTTGCCTGGTGAAAAGTTGTTGTGATGCCTCGTGTAAGAAGGAGAAATGAGTACCAGCACGTTTCTGACTTTGATAAACGTCGAATTGTAGCGTACCGGGATTGTGGTTTATCTTATCGCAGTATTACTGCTTGCGTTGTTCGATATCCAATGACTGTTAGCAGAATATGGAATCGATGGGTTCAGGACGGTAATACGGAACGACATGCGGGATCTCAACGGCCACCTATCACTAGCAGCCGAGAAGGCAGGCATATTATAAGCATGGCCGTAATGGATCGTGCAACCACGTCACGAGTCGTGAGTCAAGAAACGGGGTTGTTTCGAAGACAACAAGTGTCTGAACGAACAGTTCGCCGACGTTTGCAGCAGCATGGACTCTCAGTTCGGAGACCATGGCTGCGGCTTCCCTTGACGCTGCGTCATAGACAATAGCAACATCAATGGTGCGATCAACGACGAACCTGGGCGCACGAATGGCGAGACGTCATCTTTTCAGATGAATCCAGGTTCTGTGTACAAAATCATGATGGTCGCATCCGTGTTTGGCGGCATCGTGGTGAACGCACACTGGCAGCGTGCATTCGTCATCGTCGTAGTGGCCCATCACCTGGCGTGATGGTATGGGGTGCCATTGGATGCACGTCTCGGTCACCTCTTGTTCGCATTGACGGTGCTTTGAACAGTGCACATTACATTTCTGGTGTGTTGCGACCCGTGGCTCTACCCTTTATTCGAGGCCTGCGAAACCCTACGTTTCAGCAGGATAATGCCCGACTGCATGTTGCCGGTATTGTGCGGACCTTCCTTGATGCGGAACATGTTCGGCTGTTGCCCTGGCCAGCACGTTCTCCAGATCTTTCACCAATAGAAAACATCTGGTCAATGGTTGCCGAGCGACTGGCTTGTCACCAAACGCCAGTCACTACGGTTGATAAACTGTGGCATCGTGTTGAAGCTGCATGGGCATCTGTACCTGTACATGCAATCCAATCTGTGTTTGACTTAATGCCCAGGCGTATAACTGCTGTTATTACTGCCAGAGGTGGTTGTTCTGGGTACTGATTTCTCAGGATCTATCCAGCCACATTTTTTGAAAATTTAATCACTTGTTATTTCTAGTATAATATATTTGACCAATAAATATCATTTTGTTATCTGCATTTTTTCCTGGTGTAGCAATTTTAATGGCCAGTAGTGTATATATATGTATATATATACGTAAGCCTCAAAACGCACAGAAACCTGCTTTCTATTAAACAGGTTGGGGAATTATTGCACTCTATTTACATTTGACTGCAGTTATCACATCAAACTACATTTCAACAAAATTAATAGTTTATTTTGCCAAATCAGATCACTTTAATATTTATTTCTGTTGTGTACATTTAAGCCTGTCATACTTTCTAACAAATACAGGTGATTATCAAAATAATGGAAACACTTGTGAATAAAAGGGACATTTAAGAATTCGCTTCGTAAGCATTAAAATATAATCTTAGCTACCATTAAAATATAATCTTAGCTACCATTAAAATATAATCTTAGCTACCAGCAAATATAATCTTTATTTTTTTAATATAAAAAATTCATGTATTAGGTAGGATGTGAGAGCTTAAGCACAGAGTTGTCTACGTTTTGAATTGCTGTCAGAAGCGTAAAATGTCTGACCTCACAGATTTTCAGAGCTGCCAAATTGTGGACCCGACTAGCTGGAAACACACAATGACCGAAATATCCCAGCTTTTAGGCGTTTCTAGAAGTAAGGTAAGTCATGACAGCATACACGCAGGGCGGAAAGACAAGCTCAGCAAAGCAAAATAGTTGACGGAAGGAGAAGCTGAGTGAAAGAAACCGACGAGTATTAAGGCGGATCCTAATATGTAAAAAGAAAACAACTGCAGCCAATCTGACTGCAGAACTCAATCAGCATCTGGATTCTTCAGTGTCAAAAATTACAGTTAGGAGATACTTTCATAAAGAGAACATCTACGGCAGAATAGCAACTCCCAAACCACTTGTCAAAGATGCTAATATCAAACGTCGTATACAGTGGTGCTACAACCACAAAACATGGTCGATGGATAAGTGGAAGACTATTATATGGTCAGACGAATCATGTTTCACACCTTTCCCCATAACAGGACGGGTACATGTCTAGAGAACACCTGCACAAGCGTATGATCCTGATTGCCTTCTTCCATCTGTCAATCACGGAGGTGGATCTGTCATGGTATGGGCAGATGTGTCATGGTTTTCTGCTCGTCCAATCGTAATCCTGAAAGAAAGGATTACTGGTGAGAAGTATAGAGAAGCTTTAGCTGACCAGGTCCATCTTATGATGCAAACTTTGTTTCCCACAGGAGATGGAATTTTCCAAGATGATAATGCACCCATTTATGCAGCCAGAGTTGTCCAATAATAAACATGAGGATGAAGTGGAACATCTATCTACTTTGGTCCGCACTGTCCCCAAACCTCAATGTAGTCAAACCGTTGTGGTCTATTTCAGAGCTTTCAATCCGGAATCGATATCTTCCACCGTTATCTCTCATGGAACTTTCGCAATATATTTCATGAAGAATGGTACAATATTCCTTTAAACACAATTCAGAATTTGTACAATTCGATTCCCAGGGAAACCCAAGTTGTATTACATGTTAAAGGCGGTCCTACATCATATTTTAATAAAGGATTCCTACAAAATTTAAGGTGTTTCCATTATTTTGAGAGAGATAACCACCTGTATATCAGTTTTAGTGTTAGTAATTTAAATTTTGACATTCTAACGTAATTCTGTATCCAGTGCAGTTATTAAAATCGGATAAGTCATGTAATTGTGGTATTTAGATATCCCTTGCCATTCAAAAAAACTGTATTATTCTCCTATAATTCGACAAATATTTCTCAAAAAGAGATAACAGTTGAAATACGCAAGATCAAGTTAGTTTTCTAGATCACATTTGATGTTGAAAAGGAACATTAATTATTTCTTTTCAGTACGATAGCTATAGCGACTACAACATTAAATGCCGAAATAAAGTTTTTCGTCTCAGGTGTATAAATCAGTAACATAATTTTTGTTTGATTCTTTTTCGTCCTTTACATGTCCATGATCATTTTTAAATATTGTTTTAGATAGTGTAGACCTTAAAAAGCTTAAATGTGTTAGTATCGTTGATTCTAATACTTTTTGATACATTCTTCAAAACTAACTCGAACGAAAACTGATAAAATTTTTGAAAATATCCATATTTACAGCGGGAAACTCACTTGAACGGAATCCATCAGATAAAAAAACGTAGAGCATATCAACAGTACGCCGACATTTTGCTAGAAAGCAAGTACGAAATTACTATCAGAAATTAAAATATAAAACACAAAAGGACCTTCATCACTGATTGCAAGGTCATATTTTGCACACGAGGCCTAA
Organism: Latrodectus elegans; assembly: GCA_030067965.1. Lineage (NCBI taxonomy): Eukaryota > Metazoa > Arthropoda > Arachnida > Araneae > Theridiidae > Latrodectus > Latrodectus elegans. The sequence continues at coordinate 103,368,034 of CM057817.1, read as the reverse complement.
TTAGACTGGGCTTACGGTTTAAACTTGTTTTTCGCTGAAAGAAGACTTATCTAGAGAGAAAATTCTCAAGAACTATATGAAGTGAATAGTATCCTAGTTTCAAACTTAAACTGAAACCTCCAATTAACGAAATGCCTCGTCTTGTCCAAAAGTTTCTTAGAACCGTTGATTGTATTTACTGAATATTTTTATATATTTGATTTGCTTAGTTTATAAATATATAATCTGCGAGTTGAATGTTTCTAGAGTAACAAAATACTATCAACAGCGATAAATTAAGTGGTTTACTGTAGATATTTATGCTCAACGTGTTTTATTATTGTTTTATAAATAATTTTGCATTAGTTAATCCTTTTTTAAATAGTATATTTTATATACGTTATTATGTTGTAGTATAACATGCAAAACATACTTTTTCTAAACATTATATGATGATTATTTATTATTGTCAAAGCCTTACCGATTAAATATGCAAAATTTAATATCAATTTAAAGAAATTTTTAAATATCAGTTCATGTATTATACACTGACTTCCACAAGGAACAATCGTTTTTTTGCATCCATTTTTCAAATATAGGAATTTAGAAACACCAAATTTGTATGATGTGCACAAAAGAGGTATATATTGATTGAAACATAGAGGTTTACACAAGAAAAATATATAAATTATTTTTAAAAAAAATTCTCTCTGGTAAAGTTCAATAAAAAAAAAAAAAGAATAATCACAGTTTTATGGGGTAAAATATTCCAGAAACATAACAAAAAAGGAGTTTTACTAAGATATATGCCCACCTTTAATTTGAATGCAATGGAGGCCTTGATTTTCCATACTGTCCATGAATTTTCTTTCAAGCAACTTCTATAACTACAATAGAGTACATAAATTTTTTTATACTTGATTATACCTTAATTTCTTACTCCAACATATTATTTAAATAATTATTTTTTACCGTTTCATTGTTATTCAGATTTGAGAAATGATTTTTGAACTGTTATGCAACATAATGGGCCTGGCTGTCTACATCATCCCACCCCTTTTACACGACTTCTACGATAAGGTTGTAACGTCTCCTACTCAGCGCTTTCGATTTCCAGAGCCTTTGATGGGGAGGGTGAGTAGGGAGACGATTGGTGCGAGGAGCAGGCTGAAGAAGCTGCGTTTTTCAGTTTTGGAAATTGATATTGACTCTTTGGGACGCTAAGCAAGCGCGAGAGTTTTATTAACCCAAATATGACTCCTTGTAAATTTTTTGTTAATTAAATGTTTTGTTTCTAAATTTGGAGTCGTTAGTTTGTTTCATAACAAACTTATGTTTTTGGTGGCAGCGGTTTTGGATGTTTTTATAATGCTTTGCATTAGCATCCACTGTGAAAATTAATTATGTGCACTATAATGGATTACGTGCCGAAATGTTGGAATACAGGTAGGCCATTTTGATCAATCCTTCTCTGGCTACAATTAAAAATAAATAGTTGGTATGTTATAAATTTATAGAATATTTAGTTCCAATCTTATTTACGTGAATTTTCATGTTACATCAATTAATTTTGTTTATAAGTTTGTAAATGGTGTATTCCATATTACAAAAGATAATTTCTGTATTTCGTGTATTCGAATTTACAGTGTAATATTTTTTTAAACGAAAAGTGTGTATCTTATTAAATGTGTATTTCATAATTTTTATGTGGTTGATGTATTTCAATTCACTTAGGAATATGTGTTAAAATAACTATGTTGTTATAGATTAAGGTGTAAAATCAAAAGTACAATTATATACTTAGTGTTTTGATTGTTCAACTGATATATAAAGTAGATTTTAAGAAAGAAAGGAATATATTTTTTAAAAAAGGTTTTGATTTCGTTATGTGAAAACGAAAGTATATTATTACAAATAGGTTTGAATTTAATGTAATGTGAAATTTTATTGATGTGTTTGATTGTTCTTTGCAATGTTTTATATGATATAAAACTGATTTATTTGATATTTAAATCGTATATGTTTTTTTACATTGTTAAGAATTTGAAAAGATATATTCTTAATGTTTAAAATATCTTACGTTATTAACATTATTTGATGTCGTGTATGATTAACTAAGTTTATTGATTTGAAATCGAAAGCTGATTTCTGGTTTAGATTAGTTAAAGCTGTTAATTTGTATTGTTCTTAAGAATTGTAGTGTTCTATATTTTGAATTAAAAATATGTATAATTTCATTTTTGGATTTAATATAGTAGTATCTATATAAGAATATGATTTTATATAATTTATACATATAATATATTTACATTTTTGATTAATGATTCAATTTATCTGAGTATCAATCATTAGCTTGGTGATAATAACTTGAAATCGAGAGTAGATTTAATATTAAACATTTTCTTCTTTTTGAAATAATTGATTTTCCATTTTATACTTTTGTTGTATTATAATACAGTTTGTTTCATTTAGTTTTTTAAACGTTATTGATATGTTTATATTAGTAGTGTGTGATAAATAATTTCAATAGTTATTTAATAAATTTTGCATATTGGTGGGTATAGTCTGTTTTTTCTCTCATTATTGCATCTCTTCTGAGATAAAACGTTTAGTAATTAAAATGGCTTTTTTAGCACGGGGAAAAAAGGGAGATTTAATAGAAGTAGCGGAAGAGTTAGGGGAAATAGTTCCAGATTCTTTTAAAATCCCAGACATTAAAAAATTAATTTTAGCTAGTAAAAACTTCAACGAGGAAGAAGTAAAATGTATATTAGATAGGGTAATCGATGAAAGAGTTAAAAGGGAACAAGAAGAAAAAGAGGAAAAAATTAGGCGAGAAGAACTAGAAAAAGAGGAGAGAATTAGGCGAGAAGAACTAGAAAAAGAGGAGAGAATTAGGCGCGAAGAACTAGAAAAAAAGGAAAGAATTAGACGTGAAGAAAGAGAATATATTTTGGAAATGAAACGTCTGGAAATCTCTTCAAATGCCACAATTTCGAACAGAGAATCAGTTACAAATAGGACTGAACAAGCTCAAAAAATTCAATTAATGCAAATAACGCCAAAGTATGATGAAAAGAAAGATGAGATGAGTTTATACTTAATAAATTTTGAGCGTAGAGCAGAAATGGCTCATATTCCAAAAAACGAATGGGTAGTTTATCTTGTAAGTGCTTTACCTTCAGAAATATCTAACATGTTAGCTAGAGAACCTCCAGAAAGGGCTGATGATTACGATTATGTGAAGGAACTTATTCTTAAACGATTCAAGTTAAATAGCGAAAAATTAAGACAATTGTTTCTTAAACACCAGAAAACGACAGAAAAATCATGGAGAAATTATGCACAAGAATTGAATAGTTACTTTACGGAATGGCTTGCGGAATTAGAAATAACGACGTTTGAACAGCTTAAGGAGCTAATGGTAACAGATCAATTGAAACGTCGAGTGCCAATTGAAATTAAAGAACATTTTTTGGCGGAATGGCTTAAAATAAATTCTCCGCATGATCTGGCAGAGAAAATAGATGAATATGAAAGCTTAAGAGATAGTTTTAAGACTAAAGATTTTACAAAACTCCCTCGAAATAATTTTGGTTTTCGTCAACAAAACGAAAACCGTGCCTTTAAGTTTAATGAAGTAATTCGAAATAATAAATCTCATGTTCCTAAAAGAGTCGAGAATAAAAATTCAAATTATGCACATGAAAGGGAATTTGAAAAACGAAAACAACTCCGATGTTATGAGTGTGGTTCTTATAGTCATTTGCGGCCTCAGTGTGACAAAATAAAAAGAACTTAGAATCGGTAGCATCTAATGAAATTGCTAAAAGTACATTTAATGAGTTGATGGCTCCCTACACTAGTATCGGCACTGTTAATGGAATTCAAATGCCAATCTTAAGAGACACTGGAGCAACTCTTGATTTGATTTGTGGAAAATACGTTAAACCTGATATGTTCACTAAGGAAAAGGTTTGGCTAAGAACACCTCTTGATGAAACTTTAGTATGCTTACCTATTGCCGAGGTTGAAATAAATTGTGAATTAGGTCACGTTTTGACAAAGGCAGCAGTTCTTCGAGATTCTTTGGATCAAGGAAGGTATTTACTAGGTAACAAAACAGCCGCTTTAATTGAAGAAACCAAAAACACGAAGAGGTGAAAGTACATATGATAAATGCTATAGAAACTCGAGCTCAAAAAAGACGCAAGGAAAATAGCACGAATAAAGAGATAATTGTCTCTGAAATAAAATCCTCTAGGTCTTGCCTCAAAACTAAACAAAATGAAGAATTAGAGGAAAATGCAATTTTGCCACCATTAGAAACCGAAGTTGAAGGTCTGGATTTGATAAAGACATCCCCAGAAGAATTCGCTCGTGAACAAAAAGTGTGCGAAGATTTGAAACCTCTTTTTGAGCAAGCTAAACGACAATCTTCAAAAGACAATAAATATGTTATAATAAATCAAATGTTTTTTTTAATAAAATGGACAATGATGGAACCATAAGAAGATTATTAGTTGTGCCCAAGAAGTTTCGCAACCAGCTAAAAGGAATCTGCCATGAGGTAACTGCAGCTCATTTAGGTGTAACTAAAACAAAAGATATGTTGTGTAAAACTTTCTACTGGCCAAACTGCTTTAAAGACATAGAAAATTTTGTTAAATCTTGTGACAAATGTCAACGTGTAGGAAAGCCTCAAGATAAGAAAAAGTCTCCTTTGATACTGGTTCCAGTAATTCCGGAAATATTTACTAGAATTAATGTTGATGCCTGTGGACCTTTACCTTTAACTTCAAGCGGCAACCGGTATATTATAACAGCCATTTGCATGTCATCCAAGTATCCAGATGCCATCCCAGTACCAGATATTCGTTCTACTACTGTGGTTGATGCTTTTCTTCAGATATTTAGCCGTATGGGTTTTCCTAGGAGTTGCAAAGTGATCAAGGAACATCTTTCATGAGTGTCCTGACATCAGAATTTTTAGAAATTTTGGTATTAAAGTAGTGCATACTTCTGTACAGCATCCCCAAAGCAATCCTGTTGAAAGATTGCATAGAACTTTAAAGAGAATACTGAAAGTCCTTTGTTTAGAAAAGGGTACAGATTGGGAGAAAATTTTACCTCAGGCACTTTTTGCGCTTAGAACTTGCATTCATGATAGCACTGGATATTCTCCTGCAGAATTAGTCCATGGTCGGAACCTAAGAACTCCCGTAACACTATTATATGAAAATTTAACTGGTAAAACCATTGAGGAAGATAGTGTGATAGCTTACGTTTTTAATCTTTTAAATAGAATGAAAAGATGTCAAGAATTAGCTGTGCAAAATATGACAGATGCTAAAGAAAAACAGAAACTTTGGTATGACCGTAAGGCTACGAAAAGAGAATTTAAAGAAAATGATCTTGTGTTAGTCGTTGCCCCTTCTAGGTCAAGTAAATTTTCTGTTCATTGGATAGGTCCAGGAAAAGTAGTAAAACGACTATCGGAAACAAATTATATAATACAATTTCCCGATAAAGAAAATTACATGTATACCATGTAAATATGTTAAAACCCTATTTTCAGCGTCCAGAAGATGTTAATTTAATTTTTACCTCTAATTCTGATAATGAAGATATTGATTCTGAGAATGAAGATATCCCAAGTTTTGAAATTAATTCATCCACCCTTTTAGAGACTTTCCCTGAAAGCTGTTTTAATGAAAAAATTAGAGGATGAGCAGAAGAAGCAATTGAGTAGACTTTTGATTCAATTTATTGATATTTTTCAAATGAACCGGGTTGTACTGAACTAGCTGAACTGGACATCGAGTTGGAATCTGATAAACCTATTATAGCTAAACCATATCGAATGTCCCCACGACAGACAGAAATCTTGAAATCGGAAGTAGACAAGATGTTGAAATTGAAGGTGGTGGAACCAGGTGAATCCGATTACACATCACCTTTAATATTAGTTGAAGCTCCTGGAAAAGAACCTCGTCCGTGCATTGATTATCGCCGGTTAAATGAGGTTACCAGAACACAATATTATCCATTGCCAAATATTGAAGAGCGCGTGGAATCTGTTTCGAAAGCGAATTTCATATCTCTATTAGACTTAACACGAGGTTATTGGCAAATACCTTTGAGTCCGAAGGCTCAAAGATATGCTGCATTTACTACGACATTTGGTGTTTATAAACCTTTGAGAATGGCATTCGGTTTGAAGAATGCCCCTTATTATTTCAGTAAGTTAATGGCTGAGATATTAAAAAATTGCGAACATTTTGCTGTACCTTATTTAGATGACATAGCTATATATTCATTTACTTGGTCTGATCACATCCAACATCTTAAATGTGTTCTAGAGAAGATTCGATTTGCGAAATTGACTGTAAAACCCTTAAAGTGCAAATTCGCTCAACTTCGTGTTAAATATTTGGGACACTTTGTAGGACAAGGTCAAAGAACACCAGGTGATATTAAAGTGAAAGCTGTTACCGATTTCGAACGTCCCTCAAGCAAAACCGAAGTACGTGCTTTCCTAGGTCTTGTTGGATACTATCGTAAGTATATACCAGACTTTTCGGTAGTTGCTGCGCCTTTAACTGACTTACTAAAAGGGAAATCCAAGAAGGGAACTGTAATATGGAATAATAACTGTGAAAAGGCATTCATAGAATTAAAGAATGCTTTAATAAAGAAGCCTGTACTTTACAGTCCAGACTTTCAAAACCCATTTATTATTCAATGTGATGCCTCAAACTTAGGAATAGGAGTAGTTTTATCTCAGAGAGATCAAAAACTAAATGAACACCCTATCCTGTTTCTGAGTAGAAAATTTTCAAAGTCTGAAAAAAATTATAGTACTATAGAAAAGGAATGTGCAGCAATAATTTTTGCTGTTACTAAATTAAAATATTATTTAGATAGTCAGTATAAATTTGTTATAGAAACTGATCACAACCCTTTAGTTTGGTTAAAACATCATACAGGATCTAATCCCAGACTTTTAAGATGGGCTTTGGTTCTTCAAAGCCTAAATTTCGATATTGTTCACAAAAAGGGCAAATTACATCAGAATGCTGATAGTCTCAGTAGAATGCTGAATAACCAAACATAATTATTTTCTTTTTATTACTCAGATATTAATTTTTTTTTAAAAAAAAATATTTTCTATTAATACAAATTTCAATTGTTTCATAATTTTTGAAAAAAAAATTATATTGTTTTTTATAATATTAATGTGTATATTTGTAAATTTATCTATTGTTGCAGATTCTGTTGTATTACATAATTATTTTGTGCTCTTTTGATATATTTTTATATTATAAAATGCCATATATTTTGTGTATCAGCCAGAGTCCGATTGATCAGGGCTATCTGTAATACTAAATTTTGCTTTTTGTTGCTTGTGTGTGTGTGTTTTTTTCTTTTTCATTGCAGGTTGATTTCCGTAGAAAAAAAAAGAAAAAAACTCCGGGGAAGGAAGGAATAATTTAGTCTGTAACGTCTCCTACTCAGCGCTTTCGATTTCCAGAGCCTTTGATGGGGAGGGTGAGTAGGGAGACGATTGGTGCGAGGAGCAGGCTGAAGAAGCTGCGTTTTTCAGTTTTGGAAATTGATATTGACTCTTTGGGACGCTACGCAAGCGCGAGAGTTTTATGAACCCAAATATGACTCCTTGTAAATTTTTTGTTAATTAAATGTTTTGTTTCTAAATTTGGAGTCGTTAGTTTGTTTCATAACAAGGTGTTCATCAGCAACATTTTTAAGCTTGTATATTTTTTCTTTCTTTGTGCAATACTTTAGGATACATTAAATTTTAGGATTTTATTTCTATCAAATTCGCAGCGTTAACATCTGAACAAAAACGCTGATAATATTCAGTGGAGGAGTATTTAAAATTTAGTCTATAAAATATATAAATAAAATCATCGTGCTTTAGTATGAAAAATAAACCCATGCAACCGGTCTAATTAAAAAATTATATCAAAAGAATGCAATCCCTGAAAATAAAAATTTGGATTTCTTAAAAACTTAAAGAAATATATAAAAAACAACCAAACTTCAAGGAATTTATTAAACGTCAAATGATGTTGCCATTGAAGGCGGGTTAATATTTTCGAACAATATTTTTCTCAATATTGATCTAAAGAGAAAACCTCATTCAAAGGAGAAGATATAATTATACCTGTCTTCAATCACTGAAACTTAAAAAATGCTATTGTATTCAGAACACTACCATTTTTTGCGAAAATGTTTTGAAAAAAGAGGATTTATGAAATGGCGAATATGCCGAAAATATTGTTGTTACTAATTTCAAATTGTCTAGCAAAGCTAAACAATCTGCATAAATTCAAAAATACAGAAAAGGTTTAAAAGCAAAATAGAATCTTGAAGGACATCTTAATTTTTAAAATGCAAAGAAACTAAAATATGGGCCAAGGTCACCCTGTCAGCCCCACAGGGAAAATTTGTCCGTGCTGGAAAGTGAGGGCTCTAACATGGCCCCTCATGAGGCACATGAAAACCATTTAATATTTTCTAGGCAAAAGCCGAAATTATTAAATGGTTTTCATGTGCCGCCTGGGCTTCTTTCAAGTTTTCTATCTAACTTCGAAACGGCATTTTTTGGAAGTTTTACTCAGCTTATATAAGATAGTTCATTAAAATAGTATTACTGACAAATATTTTTTGCAAAATATCTTGAAAATGTCACAAAAGGTATAATTTGTTTAAAAAAAATATTTAAACAAGCGTGAAATTTCAATAATATAACTGCAATAATTAAAAGTAGGACACTGGTTATGATAGACCACTACCAGAATACTACATGTTCACTAAAGGAAAACCTACTTGGTATAGGTAATATTCACTCCCCCTCTTACATAACTCATCTAGCAGCAAATTATTTCAGTAACAATCTTCATAATACATAATAGCAGTGTATCAAATAAAATGAGAGAACCACTTAAATCACAAATGTTTGCTAAACTTTGCAAGGAAAGTGAACTATCAAACTAATTATTACACACTGAAATGCAATGGTTATCAAGAGGTGTACATTTATAGACTTTATGAATTGTTTGAAACAGTTACAGAATTCCTCATAAAAATAAAACCAACCTTAAATGATTAATTTTAGAGAAAACAATTTAATATTTCTTTCATTTAGCAGATATATTTGCAATGATATTCTGAAACATCTCCAAGTAAAGTATATTACATTAATTAAAAAAAATGGACAGTTATTTTAAGTTTTAAGTTAAATTAAACAGATAAAGATTTTCAAATTTAAGGCAACTGAATGCAATCAAATATCTCGATATATATGCAAATCACCTCCAAAAATTAAGGTAATTTTAAATTAGGCTTTGGCGATATTCAAATTATGAATACTCAAGAATTGATTATAGAAACACTTTTTGTGCCCAAATTAAAAACATCAGTGATTATTAAATAATTAGTTACCATTGAAAAACAGAAGCTTTTAATAACTGCAAATTTTAGAAGAAAAACATTACACACAAATTTGTAATGTGCCCTTTTCTGTTATAATTACATCCGAAGCTAATTTGACTGAAACTTTATTCGCTAAATATAAATTGAATGTTGCATAAATTCAAAAAATATAAATAAATTGAGACTGGAGTTTTGGCATGATTTAAATCTAAAATTAGCTAATTTTAAACAAAATATTGCTAATTTAGTCAAATGTTAACACATAATTCTCTCAACAATTTATCAAAAAATTTTATTTATTTTCAAAATAAAATAAACAGTTTAAGAAACAGTAATATATTTTTTATTTTTATATATGAAGTTAGACAAGTATAAAATTTCTAAAGGTCAATGATCAAAAAAGTTTTCCATTTTCTGAAGCAACTGACAATGCAAAATTAAATATTTGTTGATTCCCAAGCAATGAAAGCTTATTAACGACAAATTTAAAAGTTTTGAGGACACTAATTTAAATATGTAAAGGCGCAGAGCATTGAAATAAAAAAAAAATTATCATGAAGAAATGTTGATACTAGAGTGATGATAATAGTAAATTAATTTACATTTGTAGGAGAGGTAAATGTGTTTAAACTTTCGTTTACTATAAATAAATTAATCACTGTTATGCGAATTATTTTTTAAGAGAAAATTACAAGAAAGAAATGATTTAAAAACAATTTTGAGATTCACATAAAAAAAATGCACAGTAAAAAAAAAATCCTTTTCACCTCAATTAACATATTTTGAAATCAGATCTTGCAACATTTTTATAATGTTACTTAAATCTAAAAAGTGAGAAAACAACAAAATTGGCAAATTATGGCATGGTGGTCATAAAAATTTTAACAATTGCATCACTTTTTACCTTTGTATCGGTTGTTTTGTTTTGAAAAAGGAATATGGATGAAACATTTAAATATTATATAAATAAATGTACACCAGTGTTAGATTTTATTTTTACACAGCTGGAAAGCTTTTAGGTAGTTAAATATAATTTTGAAGTAAAATTATCTGTGATTTATATGTGCACAGTTATTAATTCAAGTTATATCTCCAAGCCTTCAAACTATTCAAAAATATGTTTAAATTAAAACTTTCTTACACATAATTAAAAATAATCAGAGAAAATATTTCAACAACTGTCAAATCAAATTTTAAAGGGATAGGGGAATAAATAAAAAAAAAAAGCAGAAATTCAAGTATTTTAAAGAATATTTTTATTATGGGAATAACAAAGGTCGGTGGAAAATGTGGGAAATCTAAGAATGTCTTACATGACTTTTATGTATTCTTATGTAATTCTTTTTCTATTTAGATAAAAAGATTGAACATACTGTGCATAAAATTTGTGTAAAGTAATTAATAATCTAAAGGGAAATAGAGGTTCTATATTATGCGAATGAATATCATTCAAATAAGGGATTTTTTTAAAGGTAAAAGTGTGAAAGATTAATGGATTTATGGAAAATATTATTTATATATAAAATATTGTATGTTTATAATTTCCCAAACATTCATAAGTTGGCTCTCTGATATTAAAAAAAAAATTTTATTGAAAGAAAATTCACAATTTGAAAAAAAAATTAATAGTAAATAATAAAATTTTTACTTACTGAAATAACTTCTAAATCTTAAAACTAAATGAATATATTTTTACTCAAAGATTTATAATTCTATAATTTATAATTAAACAGTAAGCATTTTTAAACACAAACTGATGTTAACATTTGATTCATTTTTTCCTTAGGTATGTAATACTCTATACGGATAAAATAATGCACTTAATAGTGTAAATGTATTAATGAATATTCAAAAGAGTTTTCATCAAGGAAACATTTAAATTTAGTGTGTCAAAAATTATTAATATTTATCATATAAGTTCATTTTTGTTTTCAAAATTTTTGAGTGGGACCAAGGACATAGACATTCACAAAATTATATTTAGGTTTGCCAATCTAAGATCACTTAATTGCAAATCAGAGCTTAATCTACAGAAACCTACAGTTTAAATTGGATTGCAAACCATTAAAAACATCTACACCTGAAGTAAGAATCGAAAATTCGCACCGCTGAAATAATGGAAAACTGTAATCAATCAAGTTGTTGCTAGAGAAATATATGTTGAAATGAAATGTTTTTATTCTTTGTGAATATTCTGTCTGGTACTTTGTTTTTCACTTTAATAGAATGCAATTCTGTGGGTGATGATAAATGCATTGCAGCCCACTGTTAATAACCTCTACAGAATCCAAATAAATCTCAAAGTATGAAGTAAATTGTTAAAATTTGCTAATTACAATTGCATCTCACTTATCTTTCTACATAGTGGGTTCCAACTTGCAGTCTACACACTTCTAGCTAAAAGGTTGTATTTTAATTTTGTAGCCAGAAGAATATTTCCCAATTTGGCTTAAGGAATATAATAATTTACGTAAATGGAAATACCAAACAACAAACATTTTGATTTTTATCTGATAATGAAACAAATCATAATATGCAGAGGTACTTCAAAACACAGAATGTAGGGAAGAAAAAACTCAGCAAAAGGACAAAAATATTTCCTCTGTCAATTTTATCATTTCAAAACTAATTCGTTTAAATACTGTAAAATATTAAAATGAAAACTATAATACTAAAACTAAAGCAATCAATACATAATATATATATTGAGTTTTTCTTTTCTATTAAAAATAGTTGGGTTAAAATATTTTTGATAATATTTATAACTCTATTAAAAAACATTTTTTTTAAATTAAAAATCCACAATTGGATAACATATTGCAGAAAGAATATTAATGTGAAATATAAATTACTACTCGCATCAACATAAAATGCAAACTGCAATTGTATTTTCTTTAATGATTTTTTCATAAAACATAATTATTAATCGGAACATTTTAAATCAACAATAACTAGAGAACAAATTCTCATTCTTTGCCTAAACCTTTATTTACCTCAATTAAGGGAGTTTGATTCTACATTTGAAGGCTAATTTATGTGGACATACAGTTTAAAAATTAGATTGAGAAAAGATTTGACTAAAGATATGTTTTTTTCATGAGGAGTTTTGCATTTATGTATTAACTACCTAAGGATTTTCTTTATAATTATACATAAAACTACCATAAGATAGATATTATTGTGGAAATATGTCATATATTTTTAAATTAAATTTCCTGAAAGTGTGAATAACAGTTCATTATCAACTGTAAATAAAATGTTGTAGAGTTTGAAAATTCACTGCTTTATGTTCTGTAAGTAATTTAAACTGATTTTCTAAGAAATGAGCTTAAAAATAAAGTGACTATGGTTTCTGTAAATGAATGTAGCAAGAAAAAATCACAAAATATTATAAACTACATCAAATAATTTTAATTATTACATAAAGTTACACTACAGTAAAATAAATAAAAGTCTAATAAAATCACCAAAGTGAATTTCGTGAAATACACAACAAATTGTGAATTACTCTTTTATGCATGTGTGTATAACTGATGTGCATTATATAAATTTATACAACAGTCTCAATTTCAAACAAAGCATTCCCAATAGTAGAATTTTTAATCAAAATGCAAAAATAGTCTAAAAATATTACCCTTAATTCAAATAAAATGTCTCGTTACAGAGAAAGTTGTTTCTTAGTAGTTTTTGTATAATGTTTTTAATATCTTCATTTATACTAAATAATACATGGAAAAGTAATTAGCTTGATGTGTTCTTCTACATTACTTACATTTGTCATTCAAGGCAAATCACCCAAAAACAGAATGCTTCTAAAACATACAGCAACCAAAAAAAACCATGAGAAAAAAGTGAAAATTTAATAAAAATGACTTAATTTTATTTTCTGCTTATTTTTTCAAAGACAAAAGGCTTTTATAAAATTATATTTGTGCATTAAATTATTAGAATACTATAACTTTATGCTTTTTATTAATTCAATGATAAGTAATAAGATTTAAGATTTTAGGAAAATCTTTATATTCTTTATTTTTAATTGAATTATAATATACTTTAATGCTAACTGATTCAAATAAAAATATAACATTTATTCAAAGTAATTTACGTATGTGTTATCTTCTTTCTACAAATGCTTTTCTATACTACAAATTTTTCAATTCAAACAAAATGATTTTATATTTTAAGGATACTCTACAGTATACATACACACATGCATTTAGAAACTGAAGACACATTTTATCCCTAGATAAAGCACAAAACATTTTTTGATATAAGATGCAATCAAAATAAAGTTAAAATAAATACATTTGTAAAGCATGCATGAAACAATTTAGAAAACTACTATAGGAAGCAAATCTACACACAAGCATTATACTAACTCTTCAATAGTTAGGAATCATTTTTAAGTTTAATTCTAGCTCATATCTTCATCACACTTTATTAACCCTTGATAGGAGATCAAAAACATTACTCAAGTTTATCTAAGTGGACTTTTCTAAACAGTTCATAAGTATTTCTTTTCATAAAGGAAAGCTTAAAAAAATCATGGATCACAAAAATTCCATCACTTGATAACAAACAAAGGGGATAATAATTACTAAAAATGACCATATATTCATGTTCGTTTAATAACAAGCAAATATTATCCAGTCACATATATAAACTTCCATTACATGAAGTTACTAGGCACATTATTAGAATACACAAATTAAAAAGTTTTTAAATTTAGTACAGAGTATCACATTTTGAAATAAGCTTATAAATATGAAAGTACACTGTCAAAAAGTTTATACATTACATTTCAGTCATAATAACAATCATATGACATTTTGTAAAGTGACTGAACAATAAGTGAATTCGAAAATAAATAAGGCAGGAAATAAGGGTAAATTTTTATCAATGAAAAACAAAAAGTAATAAAATAACTTTAAATATTTCGGTCTGTCAATGAAATAAATATACATATATATAATATATAAAACAAGGTTGATAGTATGAATCAAAATAATCTAATTTCTAAATGCAACAGTGTATGAAAATATTCAAAAAGAGAAAAAATGCATAAATAAAGCATGATATGCTTTACATATCACAAAAATCTAATCAATTAATACTTATTTAAATTCTTGAAAGTTTTAAAAAGTTAGCTTCTTTAGCACTTCAGTATGCTAAAATCAAATGGAATAGCATGCTTGGAGGAATGTCAGAATTATGAGGAACATTCAGTACAAATGAGTCATAATTATGTTACAAATGAGTTCAATGAACCAGAACTTTCTCACACAAAGCTTTTGTAATCACAGGAAGAAGATTCACTTTACATAGATGCCTAGAAAAAAAAATTAAGTCATTAATCTGTAAGTTTCCCTGAATAAATTAAACTTTCATTTAGAAATTAAGGAATCCATTATTTATACACAATTTTAAAACACATAAAATACTGTAAAAAAATTTAACTTCAAAATCTGTTATATGAATATTTAGTTTTACGCTATTTCAATATAAAACTTTAATTCTAAAACATAATATCTATGACATAAATTATTGAAGTATTCAAGTTTTAGAAAGAAATTAGTCTGAAAAAATATCAATTATGATTAAGTAACGACAAAAGACAAAGAATTCTATCGTAAACTTACAGTATTATTTACTTTAAATATTATACATTGATTAATATTAAAAATTCTAGTATTTTTACTCTTAAATTTGAATATAAATTCAATTCACAAAAATAACTAAATTACATTTTTTTCTGAATAAATTTTAGCTTAATTATTTTTTCTAAAATAGTTTCAAAATATAATATTTATGGCAATCAAAAAAGAACAGGTGTAAAAACCGAATTTGCAAAACAATTTTGTGAGAACAAAATTGGGCATATTACAATTTAAAAACTTTGGTTCTGTACAATATTAAAATATCTAGGAAAATACATAATTAGCACAGTAAACAATTATACAGGGGAAGATTACACTTATTTTCAAACAGCTTTAGCTATTCAATATTTTTTCATCAAACAATTAAAATTTTTGGAATATATTAAATGATTTATAAATATCAAAAATAACAAATTAGGTGTCAAATTCATAAATTCAATCAAAAAGCGAAATTTACTTTTACTATTAACACGACAGCCCCTGATGAGCCAAGGCCTTCCAAAGAACTTTCTTCGATGTTGATCAAACTTTTGCAATATATTTCCAATTATAGTTAAAAATAAAATACATTTAATCCGATTTTTACAACCAAAAAATTACAAAAAATATGTTTGAAAAACAAAATTTAAAAAAAGAATTTTCTGAATATAGTTCATAGTTATAAAGTGCGAATAATATTTGATTTCGTTCTTTAAAATACAGGTGTTTTTTTTTTTTTTTTTTTTTTTTTTTTTAATAGTTTAAGATAAAATGTTTTAAGAAAATCAAGAAATTCTAATATTAGTGACATCGCATAATGCTGAAAACCCGGAAAACAATATCTAAATATTTATTCATAAGTTTCATAAAACACATTTGTTAAGATTGCATACTTAAAGATTGATAATGCTCTTTGTCTCTCATCAAATCAAAAGGAAGAAAACTAAAAAAAATTAAATATTTAAAGCTTGATATACATATAAGTTGTTAAAATTAACAGATTCTTATTTTGATTTTTGAAGTAAAATTATCTGCATACTTGTTATAATACACAAATAGTTCAATGTCGAAGCCTAATTACATGCATGCACAAAATGTAAACTCTTAGGGTACTGAACATTTAAAAGCCTCTGTGATTAAGACAAGGAAAATTAGCTAACTATAATATTTAAAGAAAAACTAAAACAGTAATTCTTGAATAAAACAAAAAGACAAAATCAATTTTGTTTTCAAAAAAGGACTATTAGTAAAATTTTAATAGAAAAATATTTCTTTTAAACAATTATTTTAATGCATAAACAAAAAAAATTGTCATTGGAAATTTCACTTTGATTTTAGAAAAACTTACATACATAGTGATTCTTATTGTACCAAATTTTACTTGATATTTGATGTAATTTAATTTTAACAAACTCAAGAGCATTCTCAAAATAAATATACTTACATCGTTAGCGGGGGAAATCCTGGATTGAGATGCTATATCTTGAAGATGTATGTGATCGTACATTTTTTGCTTATTAACAGGAGGACCTGAAAAGTATTTAGAGTTATATATGAAAAAAATTGCAATTTCTAAACAGTAAATTTTCAAAATTTTTTGGAAACAAAAATTTTACATTTTAATTTTAAATATAAATTATTGGGAAAGCATTCGAGCGAAACCAATCCCTTTGTATTAAATCATTAACTCCATAAAAATTAAAAATATTTTACCTATTAAGCTTAGAAGAACTGGTAAAAAGATCAAACTGTGTAATGTTCCAAATGCAATAATTCCAACATACATTCGAAAGTAAAATACTTGGAATATTTGAGATTTGGCAAAAGCTAAAACTAGGATGCCACAATCAGTGAGTGTAATACCAGATAAGATCTAGAAAATTGAAAGCATTAAAATTAATAATTATACAACATGAATCAAAATTCAGAGAGAATGATTAAACAACAGTACAGGGAACTTACAGAACTGCCCATTTTCTGCAAAGCAGCCTGAGCACGCTTTATTCTTGTAGGTTCAGGACTAATAGCAAATGAATGTGTTAAGTGAGAGCAGAATTCAACAGAAATACCAACACCCTATTGAAAAAAATAGAAGAAAATGACATTTACAATCATTATACAAACACATTGTATAGTCAAAACTAAGCATAGATTAGAAGTAATTGGAATAAGATCGTTTGATTTTTGATATTCAGAATAAGGAATAATACACTTAAAACACATAACTTAACAACAACAAATAATAATTTAAGCAACAACAAATTAAATATTTATAGTTCATAATAATAATAAAAATTCCTGTCATAGAAAAGTAAAATCTTAAAGTTATAAGATATGATTATCATATCAGGTAAAAATATTCCTATAAAATGTATGTAAATTATTATATAAAGTAATTTAAAAATACAAAACATACGATAAAACACCTTTAAAATAAAATGATTGGGGAAAACATTGCAGGTACCCTCTGAACAGCATTTTTCACAGTGTCATATTTGCAGTTTTCATAATTAGTGTTCAACTCTACACACAATATATTTCAATGGCAAATTGTTTCCTTTGATTTTTTTCACATTTGATTGACCTTTGATTTTTTACAATTTAATTGTTTCCTTTGATTAATAATGTGCTTTCTTCATAACAGAGTGTTTGCAATTTTAAAGCGATTTAGGATAGGTTTTTATATTTACAATTCTATGTATCTGAAATTATTATAAGTATGACATAAAAGAGTGGTCAGAAGATTTTATCTCCTTTAATTACAATTCCATGATCTTAGTACAACATGATGGCAATGAATTAGCACATTTTTCTGATAAAGTTTAATGATACAACAAAACATTGTATCAGCACATTGATACATGTAACTACATTTGCAGTTAACTAAATATTAAATGATTAAAGGTTTTCCCTATTTTAAAGGACATTACTGCTTTTTATTAGAAAATTTCTAATTTTTATGTTATTAAAAATATGAAGAACAAAGTATTAAAAACAATAATTAATGTCGAAAGATTTAAATAATCTTTCATATACATTTTATAAATGATTCACAAAAATTGAATCACTTTTATTTCATATATAAAGAATTTGTTTAGTACTATAAGCTATCTACAATGCCAAACAACTCAACAAACTAAGAGAATATGCCAAATTAATCCTATTTTGATTGATTGGCCTCCATTGTCATTCAACAATCATTTTTGCCTACAAGGGATATAGACTGAGATCAATAATTCAAAGTGGATTCCAAAATACTACAAACACCAAAACTTGATTTTATCAATGATAAAAAAATCTACACAGAAGGCATAAGGTAGACAATATATTGCCCCAGGGCATTAGGGGCTATACTAATGTCAAAAAAGCATCCAAGCCCCAAAGTGTGAATCAGACACAAGAACTACAGAACCAAACTACAATGATAACCATTCAGCTAATCATTTTTTGAAAAGGGCTGAAGGGAATATTTTCATGTATACACCAATAATATAAGCACTTTAATTAAGTAAATTAATATTTGCAATTTTTGACGAATTTCATTCAGTAACTGAATAAAACAAATCTGTAGAGTCAATTAAAATTTTTAAAAAGTGAGACCAACACAAACATGAAATCCTTTAAAGTTTTTAACCATATAAATTGACAAATACTTCTTTCCAAAACAACCACCAATAGAAATTATGACAAGGGTTTCGTGTTTTATAATAAAAGGTATTTGAATTAAATGCAAAAGTGAATACAATGCATTTTTTTTGTATGTGAATAATATTGTTGTTTACTTAATAAATTAGCATTGAAAATATATATTATGAAGAAACTGATTACACAAAGTAGCATAATAATAGATAAAGCAGATGTCAGGTGGGAATACTTAATTGAGCTTTAAATACTATAATTCATTTAATTATGAATAATTTTACTTTTATACTCCAAAGAACTAAAATAAGATTCCCATTCCTTATATTTCCTAAAATATTTTTATTTATAAAGAAAGCTATAATTAAAAATTCTAGTAATAAAAGAACTTTCCTGATCAAGAAAGCTTTCATTTCTACATATATTTCAATTGTATAGGTCACAGAACCTGTTGTAAGCTACAAAAAACAATCATCGAATATTTTAATATTCAATAATTGTTCAATAAAATACTCAATTAAATAATATATAAAACAATTATCAAAAACATAATATAAACTGAATGTTAAAGAAATCAAATTAAAAAAAATATTTATAATAAGTTAAAAATTATACTGGAAAAATATGCATAAAATATGTCAATTGCCTAACCAATTTCCATTACTACAAAAAATTTATACCATCTTAGAAAACTATGTGATTTACTTGAGATAATGAATAATTTTCTCAATAAAAATAATACAACAATATGAAAGAACTGAAAACTTTTTATTTTGTAACTCTTTATACAGATCCTACGAATAATACTTAAATGACATGAACATTTAAATAGAAACAATTTATAGTCACTCAAAAATAACAATAGGTTAAAAATACCATAAAAATGCAAATTGCATAAATAGTAATTTCCGTATTCCCTAATTTTGTTTCCAAGTTTTTTAACAACTCTCTGTCGCTTTAATTATACTATTTCATTTCAACTTCCAAGTTGCCAGACATCAAGAGATAACTGACAATTTATAGGGGGTTTTAAATATATATTTCTATGAAAACATTTAAAATTGGATAGAAAAAATCTTATTTTCTATCCTATTTTGAATGTTTTCAGCTTCACTACAAATAAAAATAGAAATATACTTACCACAACTAAATTCACTAATGACACAGCATTGAGAGAGATATTCCACCAATACATTAGGCCAATCAAGTTGACTATAATCATCACAATTGTAATTACAACAATGACAGCAGAATAAATATCCAGGCCAAGAAACAGAAATGTAACAACAAATATAGCCAAAATGGAATAGGAAAGGCTTCTAATTGTATCTGGCCACATCGTTAAATATTGTTCATAAAATGGATGGACAATGCTGTTGAATATAAAATATCAGAATTATACAAATATTTATGATTGTGCTTTAAGATTTAAGGGTACTCATAATATAAATAACAATTAAACATTTCTTTGAAAATATTTGTTTTAGCTGAATACTTTAAAACTTTTTTTAAATGTTTAAGCATTTTCACAACTCTATACTATATGCCTACACAAAGTGCCTTCACAAAAATGTGACAAAATAGTAAATTTCAAAAGGAATAATATAAATTCAATCTCTATACCTAAGAAAAATTAGAAGACCATAACATATAAAACTTGTTTCAGTTAACACAGGAAAAATATAGTCAGCTTCAAATTTTTTATGAAGCTTCATATATTATTAAAGTTTACTGCATATTAATCTTTTGATTGGAGCATCTTTGTATCAAGAAAATGCTCTTACAGCAGTATCAGAAGAGGACATTTCTGGAATCCCTTACAAATACAGAAGCATCATTTTCTCTCTAAATTAATAATGAAGATTTTATTGTGACAAATCTTTTATCTTGAGGGTAAATTCCTGCTCAATGTCTGCCAAAACTTTTGTAAAAAACTTTATGGGTTTACCATAAATATTGTTTATTGTTTAACAATCTTTCATACACAAGAATTGGAAATGTCAATAAAATTTTCATGAAATCTTTGATAGAAAATTCATATATTTATGAATTTTTAACTAAATCTATTGAAAAAGACTATACTATTCTCACTTACAGAGGTTTTTCACATATATTTTTTACACTATTTTCAAGGAAAATTTCTCTGATATTACAATATACATTTCTTAGCTTATCATCTCAATATTTTTAAATCTTTTGTTACAGGAGCATTAGTATTAATACCTTTTTATAGGATGTTAAGAAAATTTTAAACACTTGAACAAATGTGAGGTAGTAGACAGAATCTTGCAAATATCACTTTATTTCATTCAAATTTGACATTAATGCACTAAACTTAAATTCCTTATTTATAATTTTTAAAAATATAGTAGCATATAAAAAGTATGTGATAATTGTTGCATTTATTTTTAGTATACTAGAATTACAAACACATTTCACAAGTATTATAAATAATACATTTGTATAGTTTTATTCTAAAATGTTTCTTCCTTTTAGGAATATACTGTTTAAATATCAAACTTTCCCAATGAGTTTTATATAATGGCTATATTAAAAGCTAGCTCTTCAGAAGGATTTATAATATTTTAAAAGAAAAAAACTTTAAAATTACTTCTGAAAGTCAAACATTTTATTTTGAATTTTTCATAACATACTATAATTTTCATCAAAATTTTATCCTATTTTTGTATTAGTAAATTCTTATTTGTATCAAAAATTAAATACCTTATAACATTTTTTTTAACAAAAAAAAAATTGTAATTGTATAAAACCCATCACTTTACCCAATCTTTCAGGAAACAAGAATTTCAATAAATTATTTTCTATCTATCATTAATCTGAATATTGTCTTTATCAATATGTCCTGTCAGAAGAATAAATGATTTGTTTCAATTTTAATCTATAAATATCAGTAAATTTTAATTCAAATTTCATTCTTTTCTTTCAATTCTCTTTCTAAATTGAAGATTTGTAAACAATGCATATTTTTTTTCTTAGCAATTAAATGTAAAATATCCACAGACAAAGCAATACAAAAAATTTAGCTAAGAATTTTATTCATGCAGCAATATTTGAATTTTTTTAAATTTAAAAACAATGAGTTTGTTATTTACATCTAGCATTATCACAATCATTATCATATATTTTTGACGAATCAATATCTATATTGCCATCAAGAAAAACAAGATTTAATTTAGACTCATCAAAAAACTTAGCACCCAATTTGTTTTTTTAACTAACCAAATATTTTTTCAGCATTCAAACATTTACAATTTGGAGCCATTAAAAATTAATCTGAACATAATGAAAAATACTTTTTTGAAATGAAGAAAAATTTGCTTTTTCTTTTTAGAAAGAAATGTGTAAACTGACACACTCATTTTCTTGCCAAAATTTTTAGCTTTCACTACTTTTTAATTTTATGACTTTAAATAGAAAATTATGGAAATTTGATTGGGAAAAATTGAACGTCCAAAAGAGGAAAGTGATATCCATGGTACAGTTGCTATATTATATCTGTATTCTCAAGCACTCACTTTCCTGGTACAACAGTTGCACCACCAAAAGAAAAAGGGTTCATATTAGACATTTATTCTAATTTCCCCTATGAATAGTTTAAGCAAGTAAATATTAAAGTAAAAGAAATAATTCATGTTAAATGCTATACTATAAAAAATTATAAAGATTATTTATACTAAACATTGAAAAATTTAATGTTTTTCATACCATAATAAAGGAAGTTTTCTTATGAAGATTACTTTAACGACCAATCAAATCCTTAAGTTATTTGCATATCTACTATATATTTTATTAATTTTTTATTTAAAAATATTTAAAGTATTATTTAATAGTTATATAATTTTTAAACAACTTAGAAAAATAAATATAAAATAGCCTATTTTAATAACATATTTAAAGCAATTAGGAAAATGTAGCAGCTAAAAAAATATATTATATAGCATTGTCACTAGGCAAAGACAAAATATAATTTTTATTGCTAGCAAAGAATTTTAATATATTTTAAATATTAACTTTTAATACGGATTGCACTGATGCATATACAGAGATGTGTATTGCAATGTAGGTATAAGTTTTTCGATTATTTAAGATTTCTAAATTATCTTATTTAACAAAATATTACTTCTATTATTGGAAAAAATTTCATAAAATTAATATTTTGCAATAATTATTCAGAATACTAAGATAATTAGCTTCTTAAGGAAAGACATTATATAACATAATTGCAAAGAATTTACATAGCAACTAATTTAATCTACTGAAAGTAACTCAAATGCTAATGATTTCCGAACCAAATATGCATAAATACAACTATATACGTATAAAAAAAATACATACACAGTATGCATCAATTTCTTACTTCAAATAAACTTTGGGGAAAAAAAAAAAAAAAAAAAAAAAAAATAACCAGTTTTCATATTGTTTTAAAATTTATAAAGTTATTTACAGAACAGTCCTTTACAAAAATTTCCAAGTGGGAAAACTTCAAGATGAAGTATTTATTAATAGACTTTGCAGTTTTACCATATAATTAATTTGTATAATACACCATTCTTTTTTAGAAATATATAATTTTTTCCTTCTGAAATATTTAAACATTTGCACAACAATATTTTTTATCATTATCCTTATAATTTGATGATTTTTTTCCTTATTTTACTATTCACAAAAAAATTGCATTAATCACTGAGGAATTAAGAAATAGTGATGTTGAAATTACTTAATTTGAAAACAATTTCATTTTCCTTAGGCATAAAAAATTCTGACCAAGTTTTGCTTCTAGAAAAGCTAGGTAATTTTTAATTAACTATGTTTAGACAGTCTAAGTTTCGATTTTGCGAAAAAAAAAAAAAAAAAATAACTTGATTTAATTAACACACTAATAATTTCTCATATTTAACATTGTTCTATCATTGGTTATACTACATATAATATTAAATAAAACTTCAACCTAAGATCTTGAAAATGCAATTTAGTCATCTTTATAAACAGGAGAGTATAGTTTTTATTACAATAGTTTATTTAAAAAAAAAAAAAAAAAAAAAAAGAGTTCAATTTTTAAGTTTACAATGGTTGCTAAGAGTTAAAAATTTACATTTTGGAATATCGGCCTTAGTTGTTTTTAAGATAACACAATAGATTTAAATTAATTATTGAAGTTTGGTATCCATTGTATACTTAATGTTATCCATTTTTTATTTTATCCACTGTTTAACTTCTGATTTTTTCAAACTGTTTATTCAGACATCACAAAAGATAACACAAACTAAATTTGTAAAAATTATAAACTTGGTTGCTTCTGCACTTAGGATATACAGTAAAAAATGTATCAAACATTTATTATCCTGTGGTCAGTTTATCATCAAGTTTACAGTTGTTTTTCGATACACTTTTAAGGCAGACTAGTTAGTAATTTTATCAATCAGTCTCACACATTTTATAAACAGGTGTGTGTGTGTGTCATGTATACATTTATTCCCCGTACTGCTAACAAAATCTTACAAAGTAAGGAGACTACTTTTTCTGTAACACAGGCATTCTTTAAATCGAGTAAGCAAAGTAATGAAACAATTTTTTTTACTATATTAAAAGAACTTTTATTTTATATTTATATTAAAACAAAAAATTAATTAAAATTTTACAATCCAATATGCATTACATGCAGAATAAGATCTTCACTCTTAAGTAAATTTTTTTAATTTATTTAAAAATAAAACAACACTTAAGTACGAATTTAAAATAAATTACTTTTCTTGTTAGCCAAACAATAATGTTAAAAAAAAAACAGTTTTCCTATACTGATTAGAGTACTTTTTTTGCAAAGGCGGAAATTTTTTAACAGTAGCTTCAGTATACTTCATTTTCAGTTCCTTTTTAAATGACAAACTCGGAGAGAAATAATAATACATCATTTATTAAATCCTTCACACATATGCCAAAGCATATATAAAATTCCATTTTCAATCGGTCTAATATAAATTAAGTTTGAAAGCTCATAAATTGCTTAAATAAAGAGAGCAAGTTATGTTTGCAGTTCAGCAAACAAATGATTTGCTGCAAAATTGCATTGATAACAAAATATTTTCTGGCATTCAGTGTCCCATCGATGACATCAAGGTGACCAATACCATCTGCTAACATGCATGACAAAATCTTAACACTAACTGGGTTGTTCACAGTTGCTTGAATTCAATCAGGATGTAGCACACATATGCCAAAGCATATATAAAATTCCATTTTCAATCGGTGTAATATAAATTAAGTTTGAAAGCTCATAAATTGCTTAAATAAAGAGAGCAAGCTATGTTTGCAGTTCAGCAAACAAATGATTTGCTGCAAAATTGCATTGATAACAAAATATTTTCTGGCATTCAGTGTCCCATCGATGACATCAAGGTGACCAATACCATCTGCTAACATGCATGACAAAATCTTAACACTAACTGGGTTGTTCACAGTTGCTTGAATTCAATCAGGATGTAGCTCTTCTCCTATTCTACATCTTGCATATTTTCACGCATCACTAATGAATAATGATACTTTCATCACTCCATATAACTTGTGACCATTGATCATCTGTTCAATGAATGTGTTTCTTTGCTCACTGTAGTCTATTTTTCATTGCTAAAAATTAAGATAAGGCTTTTTTCGTGGAATTCTACCTCTCAGTCCAATATCTGTTAATGTTCTCCTGATGGTTCTTGAACTGACAGGAACACCAGGATCATTCAGAACACTTCTCATGACTGCTGATGACATTTTTCTATCTTGGAGACATAATCTTTTTATTCTTCTGTCATCAATAGATGTGGTGCACCTTTTTCGGCCTTTTCCTTCTTTGCTTTTTATTGAATTTGTCTCCTGATACCATAAAAAAACTTTCGAACTCCAGGTGTAGTCACTGAACCACCCACCTATCTTGAAATTCCAGCTTTGGAAAGACCACTTTCTCATAACACAATAATATTACATCTCTTTATAGGTGTCAAATATACTCTTTTATTTGATGTCATTGCTCTTTGATTAAATATTAAAATTTTTTACAAAATTCCTACTTGTAATTGCACTGTATAAGAAAGAGGTCCTCCTTCTACAGAACAAAGTAAAATAATGAATTATTAGCAATGCAACAAGACTAAAATTGTTTCCTGGCATCATGTAATAACGAAAAAGAGCTTGAAACTCTTGTCAGCTCAATGAAACGTTGATTGAAGCTGTAATCAAAAATAAAGGGTACTCTAACTAAGTACTGATAGCTTACTGGAATCATCACTATCTAAATAACTATTATCGTTAACTTTTTTGTATTGCAAATAATTGAATTTTGTATAGAATTCAGTAATAAATTCTCTTTAAAATGATATAGACAAGTTTTTATTTTGTGAAATGTAATGCTTTCTATATAATCATACAAAGTTCAAAAACATAAAAATTTCCAAAAGTTTAAAGAATTTTAGCCACCACTGTATATATACACGCATATATATATATATATATACACACATATATATGTATACACACACATATATACATATAAATACACATATATATATACACAAACATATATACATATATATACACAAACATATATACATATATATACACATATATATACTTATATATACACACACACATATATATGTATACCAGAATTGTAACTTTAAAATGCAGATTTTTTCAACAAAAATACGCAACAATTTAGAAAACCTGGAAAGATATATTTTATTCAAAGAATCAGCCCTCGCTTTCTACACATTTTTAACATCTAGTAGGTAAATTACGGATGCCATTCCAAAAGAACTGAGCATCGCTTAAGCCAAACCAGTTTGAGTCATTTTTGGATGTCTTCATAAGAATGAAAGTGCTACTTGGCAAATGGGTGTCCAATGGATGAAAACAGGTAATAGTTGGAAGAAGCAAGTTCCTTTGAGTACGGTGTGTGGGGTATTATTTCCCACCCAAGTGCTGCCGGTTTTGCTTGACCGGTAACCTTGACCTGTTTTCCCTCACAAAATCTTATTCTGTAACCTCAAAGTGGTGTGAGGGTGTACACAGGTAATGTACATCTGGAACCTAAACTTGATTTAGGTTCTTGGTAGGGTTCACCCATGGGGAGAAGGCTGTGCTAATACAGAAAGGTAACCCAATCAAAGGTGTTAAGCTCTGTGCTGATGGATGAATGGCACCAGGGTTATAGTGTCGCTAACGGGCCCCTCGAGGAACCAGGCAAAACCTCGTTGTATGTTTGCCTTCCACCTGTACAGGGAGGCTATACAGGTGATGACTTTATATTTCCTCCCAGTTCCTAGGTCACTTATTGATGAAAAAACAATAAAAAATAAAAATGATGAAAAATGATTGGATAAATCTCCTGGTGTTATCCAATCAGCCGGCGAAATGGTCCCTAAGGAGCAGATTCCCGGGAAAAAGGAGAGCACTGTCAATCTGGCTGCTGGAGGAAGTGCAGTTACCACAAGGCAACACACAGATACCACAGTTGGAGAACCAGGAGTTCTCACAAAAGCACAAAGACGCAATTTAAGGCATCACAATAAAGCAAGGGAGCAGGTGGAGACTGCCCAGAAGGTAGGTGGCACCAAAAGACTCAGGTCTGAGGTGTCAACCCCTTCTCCCAGTAACACTGCCTACAAAAAGCTCAAGGATGATAATCAACCTGGGACTTTTGCTCAAGCTGTAAAAAGCCATAAAGTAGCTATTGTGAAGAATGGTTTCCCAACCATCAAACTCAACAAGCAGGATGTTGACTCCATACAGCTGGAGATTCTGAAAAGGACAGATGAGGTCCCAATAGGAAATCATCTGCCTTAGGTTCGAGGCTTCAGCTTAATGTCTGGGGCACTAATTCTCCTCTGTGATGACCCTGAAACTGTGGAATGGATAAAAAAATCTTACTATGGTAACAAGAGTCTGTTTGGTGGTGAGGGGCTCGGAGTTCTGGATCCCTGTGATCTCCCTAAACCAGTAAAGGTGGCCCTCAGGGCAAAGGACACTCATACCAGGGATTTTGCCATCCTTCTGAAACGGCTAAATAGACTACACATGGAGTTGAAGTCATTAGAATGGCATACTCTTAGAAATTTGTAGAGACACATTCTATTATTTGGATTATTGAGGTTGATATGGAAGCCTCAGAAGCCATTAAAAAGGCAAATTATGGTGCCTATACTGGTTTCTATTGGGCAGTCTTCAAAATTCTCCGTTACCCAAAGCAAAAGGATGTACAGAACATTGAAGAGATGGAAGTTGTACAAGAAGGTGCAACTTCCACTCAAGTAAGTAAATCATCTCCTACTTCTAGTAAGGAAAGTAAATTACTTACATTAAAGAACTGGATTTAGATTCTAGTTCTGATATAACCCTGCAACCTAGCTCTCCTCTATTTGAGAGTGAGATAGAAAAGGTTCTGCAGGAAACTCAAGTAAGTAAGTCTCCTACTTACAGAGACTTGGGAAGCACTGCTTCTTCTTAGCTTCTTTGGGTGCCACAGTGGTAAGTATCATCAAAGTAGCACAGATCAAACTTCATCATAGTCAATCAGCTTTAGTTATTCTTAGCAAGATGCCTAGAGCGGAGGTTGACATTATTTTAATTCAAGAGTCAGTTAACTTGCAAATGGTTCTGTTTTGGGCCTACATGTTCAGGGTTTTAACATATTTTATGATAAATGTTCTTTGAGACCAAGAGAATGTATTGCTATAAGCAACAAATTAAATATCCTCATTCTGGTTAATTACCTAAATGGGGATAATGTTACTGTAAAAGTAGCCTGCTTATTGTAAGGAATCAAAGATGAAATCATCTTTATGTCTTCTTATCTTCCTTTCGAAGATAAAAACACATTTAATGTCCAAATTGCCAGTCTTCTAGATATAACAATTTGAGTAAGAAAATTATCATAGGATGTGATGCAAATGCTCACCACACTGTGGGGGGAAGTAGTGATTGCAAGAGACGTGATGAGGATCTTTTAGAATACATTTTGTATTATAATCTATCTATTTTTAATAGAGGTAATGAACCCACCTTTATTACTACAAAAAGAAGAGAAGTCACTGACATTACTTTATGTAACAGCAAGAGTGCTGATTTTATTAAAGATTGGAAAGTGTCTGATGGAATAAGCTTATTTGACCACCAATACATTAGCTTTTCTGTTTTAAGAGCAAACAGACTAGAGGTGGTAGGTAGGAACCCAAAAAATACTAACTGTGGTTCCTACTATAAGTTATCTTTGGTAGGAGATTTGGAGTTGGCCGTTGATCACATGCAACATGCCATTCTCCAAGCAAAATATCAAATTTGTGAGGTCAGCAATATTTGCTCTCAAATGTTAGTTCTTTGGTGGTCTAAAGAGTTGAATAAATTGCGAAGACAATGCAGAAAGGTCTTTAATAGAGCCAAAGAAATGGTGAATGGCAGAAATATAAACTGGCACTTACCACTAATAATAAAGCTATCAGGAATTATAAAAAGAATTCTTAGCAAAATTACTGCACTGACATTAAAACTGTGTCGGCTACTGCAACACTTGTAAAAATAATGTCTAAAAACAGGAACTCCTATCTAAACACTTTTAAATTACCAAATGGTAAGTTTTCCGAATCTGGGAGAGAGACCCTGGCTGAATTGTTCAGAGTTCACTTTCCAGGTTCCAAGAAAGTAAATGGAACTCCTAACTTTACTCTCTACATCAAATTGTGGTAGAAGTAAATGGGATGTTGCCAAAAAAATCATAACTTATGATCGAACAAAATTTGAAATAATATCCTTTAAACTTTTTAAATCACCAGGAATGGATGGAATTGTACCTGCTCTGCTTATTGAGGGAGTCCAGTGAATTGCTCCAATTCTCTGTAGAATTTTTACGGCAAGTGTAGTTTTTGGGCATATAGCTATTGCTTGGAGGCATACAAAAGTAATTTTTATTCCTAAAATAGGGAAACATAATTACTATGAAGCTAAATCATTTAGACCTATCAGCTTAACATCTTTTCTTCTAAAGGCAATTGAAAAGCTGATAGACAGATATATTAGAGAAGTCCATTTAGTGGAAAAACCACTTTCTGAATCTCAATATGCATATGAATCTGGTGGATTCACTGAGAGTGCCATCTACAATCTATCCTTCATTTTGGAGAAGAACTTTAAGGCTAAGGAACTTGCTTTAGCTGTTATCCTAGATATTGAAGGTGCCTTTGATAACATACCCATTGAAACTATTTTAGAATCCCTTACTAGAAAGGGAGTTAATGACACAATCTGTTCTCGGATAGAAAATCTGCTCAATATAAAATTTGTCAGTGCCTCATTTTTAGGTGAAAATTTGATGAGCCAGGCTAAAGTTGGTTGTCCACAGGGAGGGGTTCTTTCACCCATCTTATGGTGCTGTGCTGTAGATTCTCTTTTAGAGGTGTTAAAAAAATCAGGCATAATCACCATTGGATATGCAGATGATTTAGTTATAAGCGTCAGAGGTAAGTTTGGTGAAACAATTTCTAGCATCATGTCCAACACCCTCAAACAAGTTGAGACTTGGTGTAAACAAGAAGTCCTTTCTGTAAACCCTCAAAAAAACCATTATGGTAGCCTTCACAAAGAAAAAGAATCTTAAAAAGATAACTTTTTTTGCTCAAGAGTTAACTTGCTCCAAAGAAGTTAAATTCTTAGGAATATTTTTTGACATGAACTTAAGCTGGAACAAGCACTTCAACTTTTGTATTGAAAGAGCAAAAAAAGCTTTCTGGTCATGTAGAAATGCATTTGGAAGAACTTGGGGCTTAAAACCCAAAGTCATTCATTGGATTTACACTATGATCATTTGTCCCATTATTACCTACAGCTCAGTTGTCTGGTGGCTTAGAATCAAAAATGAAACTGCTAAAGCAGAATTAACAAAATTACAAAGGATGCTTTGTGTAGCTATCTCTGGGTGTGTTCGAACAACTCCCACATCTACACTGGATGTTCTGCTTGGTGTGAATCCCCTTTATATGCGTATTGAATGAGAAGCAATAATTAGCATGAAGAGGCTTAAAAATACAGGTCAGTTGAAGGACAACTCAAGGTTTTTATCCTGGGGAAACCTCAATGCTGATTTACCTAGTCATCCTTTTATGAGTATGCCGACTGTTTACACGATTGTTAAGTATGCTTTTGATAAGCCTTACACAATCAAATTTCCCTTGAGAGAAGACTGGAATAATGTTGCCATTAGTGAAAGCTGTATTTACTGGTATACTGATGGCTCAAAAATGAATTCCAACACTGGGGCTGGTATTTGTTGTCCTACTGATGGCACAAAGCTATCATTCCCCTTCGATAAAAATACAACTGTTATTCCAAGCAGAAGTCTTTGCCATTCTCAAGTGCAGTAGAATATGCTTGGACAGAAACTATTCTTGTAAAAGAATAATTATCCACTCTGACAGTCAAGCTGCATTACTAGCTCCATAGAAGTTTACAGTAACTTCTGTTCTTGTCTGGGAAAGTTATCTCACTCTGTGTATATTAGATAATAACCCCATCCCATTAATGTGGGTGCCTGGGCACTCTGGTGATTAGGGCAATCAATTAGCTTATGAGCTGGCAAGAACTGGATCAACAACCAACTTTCTTGGTATTTCTAAAGAATTGATCAGAAAGAATGTCTTTGATCTCTTCAGAAAACAACATTTTTTGAAATGGTACAATGCCAATGATCAAAGACAAGCAAGGCTATTAAGTAGAATGCGCCCTAGTAAAAGGCAAAAAGAATTATTAAAGCTCAATAGAAGCAGTCTAAGGAAAGCAGTGGGATTGCTTACAGGACACTGCCACCTTAAAAGACATCTCACCATAATGGTAGTTTCAGATGATCCCACTTGTAGAGGTTGTCATTATATGGAAGAAACTTCAATACACATCTTATGTGAATGTGAAACCTTTTCGGCACATAAGATTTGAACACCTGGGTCAGCACTAGATTGAACATTGGATGTTGCAGGAAATTCCTGTATAATGTGTGCTGAATTTTGCTTCAGCCACTGATCTCTTCAAATAGGACTTTCTAAGGGATATAGTACAATAGACTTATGGTCGTGGTGCTAGGTTCTTTTAGAACCACCCTATCTTAAGTATAATGTAATCTAATCTGACCTGTTTTGCGTGTTGTCCTGCAGCAAAATCACTTTCACGTCTTTGGGACAATTCTGTTCGTTTTTGATCAACGCATAATTCAAATTAATTATTTGTTGTCGGTAGCAATCCGTATTAACTATTTTGCCAAGTTTCAGCAGCTTGAAGTTCACAATGCCCTACTGTTGCCACCACACACACACCATGGCGTTCAGTCCGAAACGATTTGATTTAGCAGTCAATGTGGGGGTTTCTCCATGTGATAGCCATGATTTTCTGTGCTTTGGATTATCAAAATAAACCCACTTCTCAACGCCGTTTACAATATGATGAAAAAATGACTTTCTTTTATGTCTCCAAAGCAACATTTCACATGTGACTTAAAGGTTTTTCATTCAATGCTCATTCAGCTTATGTGGCACCCATATTCCAAACTTCTGGATCTTTTGCATGGATTTTAAGCGTTTGGAAATGGCTACACGAGAAACTTTTAAATGTTCTGCCAATATTTCTTGAGTTTGTGTGGCATCCTTATCCAATAATGCCTGCAGCTCTGTTTCTTCAAATGTTTATGGTCGATTTTCATATTCTTGTCCCTGACACTGAAATCACCAGTTATGAATCATTTCAACAACTGTTCACAAGTATCAGCAGATAGAGTATGTACACTGCATGTTTCCACAAGAATTCGATGTGCCTCCACTGCTTTTTCTTCTAACTGAATAAGAAAATCAACATGAGCCGCAAATGCTCTTTGTTTGGCTCAAAATTCGTCATGTTAACCACTGAAAAAAATATGCTACTAACTCTTAAACGTTTAAACAAATATTGCGTTTTGAAGCTTCCTGTCACAGCTACAAAATGATATATTGGTTATGACACCAGCATCTATAGGCTTAGTGTGTCATCTACTGGAAAAAAATACGCATTTTGAAGTTACAGACCTGGTATTTAAATATATATACTTATACACACAAACATGATATATATATATATATATATATATATATATATATGTTTGATAGTTTGGTTTACTCCAAAAAATAATGGTGTCTTGAGCTCAGGAAATTTTTTCATCAACACTATATCCTTATGTTGTTCAGATGATATTTGTTTGTTTGTTTGTCGCTCAACGGTCATTTTTTGCACACGAGGGCTAATTAGACCGGGACCTACGGCTTAAAGTGGATTCCGAACCACTACAAACATCCATACCCAAGGTGGGATTTGAACCCACGAACTGTTGAACCGAAGGCAAGAGCGCTAACCATTCGGCTGCCAGCTCGGCAGTTCAGATGATAATATATCTGTAATTTATCTTTCTTCAACACAAAATGAAAGGCAGGCCCCCTTTTTTTCAATGCAGATCATTGTATGAATGGTCATTCACATTTTCTTTTAAATACCTAATCCTACACAATCCAATTACATTTCAACAGTAATGTAAAAAACAAAAATCAGAGAATTCAAAACTAATATTTTACAGCAATTATAAGAAACTTCACTAATATTAATGATTGTTTATGGAGCCTTAAAATTTTAAGAGAAACATGAACTTAAAAGTATCCTCATTACAGCCGCGTACATATTGAGTAAAGAGGACAATAAACGTCACACTGAAGACAAGTTAAATTTCAGATAAAAGAATTTTTAAACAGTCCCTATACTGATTTTTTTTTACATATTTATTGAAAGGAAATTTTAGGTTTAATTAAAAATTTCTCATAAAATGTTGTTTTGGGAATAAAATTTTAAATCTAAAATATTTCACGATGGAATTTATTCCCTGGACAGAAAAGTAGAAACCCTGTGATTAAGTTACCTATTACGTATTAGAAAGGGAAACTTATATTAAATTGTTTGCAAATTAATACAGTAATAAAAAGTTGACTAACTTAAGACCACAAACTTTTAAGTTATTCAAATTTAAGAATAAAAATTACTTGTTACAACAGAAAATTGTCAAGACATGAAATTATATGTAAAAATGATCATTGAAAAAATTTAATCCATCAATAAATATGTATGTGTGTCACAGATATATCATGAAGGTTAACTAATACTGCATTTTTAAGAAATAAAAACACATGCTAAAGTAAGATAAAACATGATAAAGAATGTTATAAAGTAATGCACATATATATGTAAGTAAAAATATTAAACTCAACAGTAGTAAATTAATTCTGTTATTGATATAATAAACATGAATTCTTCTAAGATTATATCAATTTTATGAAATTCAAATTATTTACACATATATACATACTTTATATAAAGTGGATTCAAGCTGACGTGGAGCATTCATTTCAGTTGATGTCTAAATGTGATTTCAATAAAAGAATTCAAATGTAAAAACCATGTTTAAATAAAATTTCTTTAATTCAAAGTTTTTTAATATCAAAATTGCAAGCGATTGGTTCAGTTCATAAAAATTTTTATTCGGAAATTTTAAACTTAAGGTAACAGGTAAAATTCTATTAATTTGAGTTTTAAAGTTTTTTCTTGCGAAATCTCTTCTTGTACAATATGAAGCCAAAAGAAAAACTTGAATTCCACACACACACACACAATAACTATATTTCAATAATTTATAAGGAAGTACAACATAAGATTCTGGATATTGAACTGAAAAACTATTTCTATACAAAGGCCTTTTTATGAAAAGGGCCGAACTAGAAATGCAAAAATTCTTTCCATCGATTACAACTACTACACTTTAATCAGACAACAAAAAAATTCCAAAATGTGAGAGGCACAATTACAAACATTTGGACATGATGGCCACCAAGAAATACAATTGCCACATTAGTGTGTTTTTGAGCAATTAAAATTGTACTCAGTGAGTGAAATGATAAAATTTAAAAAAAAAATTCCCATTCAATTCAAATCTGGCTACTTCTATCGATAATGTAATATTTGTATTATTCAATGGATATTTTACATTTTCTGCAGAAAATTAAAAGCCTTAATCCAAAAAATGTTTTTGTTTCAGGTTAGTAAATAAAAATTATACCAAATACACATTCAGTTTCATAATCCAAATAAACTTCTCAATCATTCAAAATTGATGCATACAACAGATCAGGTCCAGGTAAGACAGACATTAAAAACAAGAATATCCATTAAGGCTTGTTTTCAACACTTGCTATTAATAGCTAGAGAAAGAACTCAGAAGATAAATTCAAAATGTTTCAAATATATTTAAGTTAAAATATTTTTATAAAAATATAAATATTTTATCTTATTATTCATAAAGAATAATTATAAAATTATGATAGGAAAATGAACAAGCTTTGGAAAATTTTTGGCTTACTTTAGAATAGATACATAAAAGTATTATAAAAATTCCTTCTTTCTCTCTAAATTGGAAACAGCCATTTAATTAAATATCAGAAAAAGTAATTATTACCAGTAATATGTTAACATGTTTTAGCATGTTTTAATATATGTTAACATGTTTTAATATGTTAACATTTAAGAATATTATACATGTTTTTGTATGATGACATTACAGATATATTATATTTTTAAATATTCACATACTTTTAAAGAAAAACAATTAATTTGAATCCTATAGACATGTTTATTACATAAATTATTCATGAACAAAATATTACTTCATGTTATAAATTGTGTCACAAACTAGGAGTTATATTTGAACTAGAATCGAAAATTTTAAGTGTGAAGTAAATAAATTTTAGTGGCCAGTAATAAATTAAAAAATATACGCCTAACATTTTAATTTTATTGATTATTATCTAAATTTATGGAGCTGCATTTCTGCAGCATATGTCAATAACTTACAAAAATGTTCTTTGTTAATGAGACCAAGATTATCATTTTCTTTTTTAATTTTACTTGGCTGTTATAATAGTTTTCATTAATGTATTACAAATATTAATTTGAAAAATATGTATTATGATTCAAAATATAAATCATAATTTAGACCAGGTCTCAAGAATTAACATAAAGTCACTATAAATCTATAATAACATTTATGACTTTGAAAATTTTTCCAATTAAAAATCAAATAATCTTGAAGAATTTAGTTTCTTACATCAATAAAATTTTCTTAATTCATTGAAAAGATTTATCTCACTTTCTTTAAAATGAATTCAAGCATATTTAGCGAAATAAATATTTTACATTTAAATATTCATTATGCTCAGTGTGGTCAGAAAATATTTTTAATTATTAATTCAAGCATAACTTTTAAAATAATCGACAAAACTACACTTCAATAGAAGTCTTATTAAATTACTCAATTCAATTTAGTACTTATTTTTCAAAAATAATTGGAAAGTTGTTTCAACAGTTTATTAATAAAATTATCACAAAATTATTTGAAACTTTTTAAAGGAAACCATTCAAAGCAAAAATACTAAGCAAATCGTACTTATTGCATATTTGCTAGGTTTAATTGTTAAATTCTACATTGCTAGTAACAGCTCAAGTAGCAGACCAAGAAGAAATTCACACAATAACCATTCTACACACACAACTGTAAAGCAACCATATTAGTGTCTGCATAACTCTACAACATAGAAGTACAATAAAGCAACCATTCTCATGCGTCAATACTCACACATACATACACACAGAAAAATTGAATTCCTCAACATAAATTCAAAATCACTTTGCATGGCACAGTGATTCTTACCTCTTTTATTAAGTTTCTAATTAATCTTCTAAAAAAACATAAAATAATAAAATTGAAATATGTGGCAATAAAATCTCTAGATACTTATCAGAGGTATATTAGTAAAATAAATTCTTTCAATAAGACATTTCAGCAATAGGTATACAAGATATTATTAAAGAAAAAAACTAGATTAATAGAAAAATATGTCTTTAATAGTTTCTTAAAAATATTATCAGAAAAATATATAAGCATTGAACTAATTCTATAAATGAAGCGAGTATTATGTGAAACAAATTAACATGTGTAAATATAAAGTTTTGGTCATAATAGAGAAATTTTATGTTCCATAAAAAAGTTAAGATATAAATGAAAATTAAGAAGTGTTAAGTTGTATCAATACAGCATTTTTCTTTTCTAAACACAAACCTGTAGGGAAAAACTCTTATGTCACTTGAAGAGGTATTTTGTATTTTTTCAGTAAGCCCCTCTGAAATTTGTCTTGACCATCTTAAAGCTTCATAAAAATCCTTATTGCTTCTCAAAGTTGTGTGATACGTCATGAAATTTGTAGCTATAAAATTAACAAAATGAATACAAAATTAGATAGTAATAAAATTACTAATGAACTCTGACTAAACACTAAAAAATAATGACATCAACAAAAAATTAATATTTTTCGTTCAAATTCTTGGTGAATTTGCAAAACACAAGCATCACTGTTCACACATTAAGAACTCAGAATCAAACAAAGGGTGGGAAGTTCATTATATTTAGGCCAACTGGATTAATTTAAATATATTACAAATGAATTACATCTATGTTAAAAGCCTCATACAGCAACAAAGTTAAGTTTCTCTATGGTTATCAAATAATAAAAACACATGAGAAATGAGCATTGATATAAAAATGAAATAATCTTTGAAATTTATGTTAGTAAAATTAAGAGCTATTCTTTCTTCTATTGGCAACAAAAGGCAGAAAAACAACAGAATTCTTCTAAACTAAGAAAAATTTGGTAACTGCAAAAATTTTAATGAACGTTTTTGAAATTATGATTAATTTTAGAATTTTAATGAAAATTACATACCTATCAACAAACATAAAAGAAAATATTTAAATAGCTTCATTTCTAAGCAAATTTGGAATAAATAATAAATATAAATCAGTAAAATTGGCAATATTTACCACCAACTGTTATTCCATGTTCTGTTTCTTTAAGTTCAACAGCACTGGCAAATTGAGCTCGTCCTCTAGAAGAAAAATTATTTCTGTTACATAAATTAATATAAATTAAAATATTTATAAAATACTTTATAATATATGGTTCAAATATGTACATGTAGCTTTCAGTAAGTAGTATCATTGAAATTTTTTTGCATTCACAATCCCTAAATTATGTGCATATTGATGAGGTGCATATCAGACAACACTTTAAAACGGAAATAAGTCAATTTTTAACTTAAAAAATGCAAGTGATTGCATACATAAAAATTTGATGCCCTACAAGCATGTGATAGCTTAATAAAAAAAATAATAATACATACTTTTGTTTGTTATTCTTTTTAAATATTTCAGTATTTCATTTCAGTCTAATTCTCACAAAAATCTGCATGTTTAAAACTTAAATATTAAAATCTTTCACAGCAAGCTTTGGCACACTTTTAGTGAAAAACAATGTGCTTTATTTAAAAGTTATCACGCACATTATTATATTTAATATGCATTCAATAAAACATAATGTGTGGTCATAACATAAAAATATTCTAGATCATATTTTGTTTCTCATTATTATTGCTTACCGAAAAAAATAATTTTAACCTAGCAAATTGATGTAGGTTTATAAGGATTTTTCCTCTTTATTTTGTTATTTAACAATCTAAGCAACTAATAGAATTGCTGACGTTTAGAAATTTTAAAAATATATTATGTCTTTTCCGTTCTAGTCTAGGTAAAAATCCATACCTGCCATAGAAAAGAAAACTTTTTAAGTAATATTTTCCTTTATATTCATTTATCAATCCCTTTGATGTCAGACTCTGAAAAAACTTTAAAAAAATTAATGAACTATGTTATTTCCACCCAATAAATTCTGTTCAACTTTGTTCTCCTTTACTCATTCACCCTCACTTTCTCTTTTACAAAACTAAACACATGCACAAAATTTTTATTCTTATTTTAATAGTTCATGATACTGATATCAATAAAAACTTGTGCAAGAAAAACAGTGTGTCTATAATGTTAACTTCAAATAATACCAAAAAATTCGCAAAGACAATAGCAACAAATGTGTTATATAATATTTGTATTATGGTTATTTTTCTATTTAAAAAAAAACGAAGTTTTGGTTTAAGAACTTTTTGCTGTTTCCTTCATGTTCATAAAAATGATATACAATATTAAATAATAATGTCATTATATTTTAATACTGTATATATTAAAAATAATAGTAAATTTTAAAAAATGGCTTAGTTTCTTTGATTTATACACTGGCCTCCAAAAGTTAAAGAATGTTTTACAAAGTTGGACATAAAAAAACGACACTAACAATAAAGTTTAATTTCATAAATGATTAATAAATTAATGAAAATTAATGTAAAATTGCTAGCAACAATTTTTTCGAAAGATAAGAACAAACATATACGAGTAAGAATAAATATGCAAACAACTGGCTTACATAATTTTGAGGGTAACTTTTGTTGATTTTCAACTTTTGTTAGCATTATTTTTTGACCATAGTCAATGATGTCTTGCAAAATCTCAGAAAAACCATTCCCTTGATTCGTTAAATTGGAAGGAATGGAAATGGGGATGTCACAGGCTGATGCTTCTAGGCACCTTAATGTATCTTGCGGTATGGTCCACAATCTCTTGCATGAAAATCAAGATAAAATTTCTAGGCCCAGAACACATGTTCCAGGCATACCACAAACTACATTAACTGCAAAAGATCATTTTATAGTTTTTTTGGCCTGAAGAAAAAGAAGAAATTCGGTATTGCAACTTGTTGCAAACCGCTCTATAGCATCATTTTAGGAAGAATAATATATCCTAGTACAGAATGCAACCATCTTCATTATGCAAGTCTGCAAGCAAAGCGAACAATTGTGTGTGTGTGTGTCTTTCACTGGATGACAGCAATAGCCATCCTATCTTGAGCAAGAGAACAGGCTGAGCTTCTGTATATTTTACATGCAAGTCCAGATTCATACAAAAGAGCAATTCAGGACATGTGCATACTAATCTGGAAGGAACAAAGTACTAAATACTATCAATATATCACAGTGGAAAAACACAATTACCATAGTGTTGGAATAATGGTTTGGCCAAGGATCACACTCCGCGATAACACTGATTTTGCATGTGTTCCAGTGAGGAACTGTGACTAGTGTAAGATATAGGTATGACATCCTCAATCCTTATGTCCAACACCATACGTTGGCGCAATTGACAATGACTTTATTCTGATGGATAATAATCATCAATATCATCGAGATGTTGAGGAATAGTGGAGCAAATTGCATGACCAACTTGATTTACAGACCTGAATCCCATACAGCATCTAAGGGACTATCTTGGTAGACAGGTTGCAGATAGAAGACCTTGTCCAAGATCTACAGAAGAGCTGAGAAACAACTTACTCCTTGTCTGATCATTGCTTCCCAATTCAGTAGTTGACAACCTAGCTGATAGCATGGAGATTCAATGCTGCCAATGCACTCAAGCTAAGGGTGGGCATATCTCTTATTTAAACTCTTTTATTATGTTTGTATATTTTACCACAGTAAAATTTCTCAAAAACAAACATTCCCAGTGATTTTTTTTTTTTTTTTTGCAGTAAATTATTTATGCATATTTCTTAAGTAAACTTTTATGTTGCATTCAATACATACCTGTTTTGTGCATATGTCAATCAAATTTGGTATATCTACGAGTATTCATTAGCAAATTAGGTGCAAAAAACAGGTTGTTCCTTTGTCTTTGGAAACCAAGGTATTTAATTCTCATAGCATACTAGTTTTACAAGATAGACTTTTCTCTTTTTAAATAAAAGTAATCAATAATTAATATTTATTTGAATATTAAAAATTTTAATAAAAAATACTACTTTTAATAAGAAATCATAGATATCAATAAGGAACCAAGAAAACTCTAAACAATTTGCATAAGCTTAATAAAGAGAATCTATAAATCATTTACAAGTAGGAGGAAAGATGATAACAAAAAATTAGGTTATGTCATGCAGATGACTTAGATTTACATTGAGATTTCATACATAGTATAGTATCCTACTCTGAAAATTTAATAATTTTTGCCAAATAAATTTATTATTCCAATTATATTCTTAAAATGTTTATAGCGAATTTTTAAGTATTTCATAAATCAATCTAACAAAAATGACCACAATATTTGCAAATTGTTGAAAACAAAAGTAATGTCAATTTTTTTTTCAAAATTCCTTAAATGGCCAAAGACATTTTTGGCATTTAATTTTAAAAAATTCACATAGAATAGCAACATTTGTTTAAATGCAGTATTAAATTGATTTAGTTTTTACACTACTTGCAATACTTTTTTGAAAAATATAGAAATGACTTATGCTACAATTATTTGAATCCTCTTACACCTCATATAAAAGGAAATATACACACCCTTTAGAACAGATTTGACTTGGAACCTCTTGAAGGAAATTTTTTAAATATTTATTAAAAACATCTCCAACAGGCCTCTCAGTTCGAGGAATGCTGCATGACTGACAATCTGAAAATAAAAATGATTTATTATTTAGATTAAATATTCAAATATAGAAAATATGAAAACATTTTTGATCTAGATTGAACTTAATATTGAATTAATTCCATAAATACTACATTTCGTAATTGAAAATACTTTAAGTTGGCCATATTCAGAAAAATATAAAGGATTATACACTTTCAAAAGAAAATGATAAAATTACTTCAGGATATAAATAAAATTGTGCAAATAAAGAGACATTTTTATAAGTAAAACACAAAATGTGTGTTTTCACAGACTACAACAAAAACTTTTTGTATTTTACTTATCAAAAATGTTTCATTCATGTACCAGGAAAAAATGTTTGAATATATATTCTAATGTTTCCTCCTGGTAAATGAATTAACAGTAAAGAATTTTCAAAATTTTGCTCAAAGAAAATTGTCTTTAGTAGATACAGATCTTAATTTCATATTTTACTACATAAAATATTTCAATGAGTATGAAATATTAAAATTTTCTGGTTAAGTTACTACAGCCACTTATTTTCAGAAAAATAAAAATCTTCAAAAATAAAATATAACTGCAAAAATATGTTATTTCATTATTACATAAAACACACATACATATATAAAAGCAAAATCATTTTAAATCACAATAAAATTTAAACAGATCATAAAAAAAGTCTTGCAATTGTAAATACAAGAGAGCAAAGATTAATAAGTAACCATAAATAAATAATCAAAGTTAAAGAAATCTTAAAAGATTTTGAAGACTGATTATTTATTTTTCTGGTTACTCACTTAATAAAATACTCTTTCATACAAATAAATTTAGGATAGCCACAAGCATTGCTTAGACACAGGACACGAAGATATGGCCTTCCAATACAAGCTCAGAATTCAGCTAATTATCAAGTAAATCTTTGCTAATTATTATGTTTTGGACAAGATCATCAATGGTGCACTTAGCCAAGCTTGATTGATTATTTAAAGTTTCTGAAAATGAAGTTTTGTTCACAGAATGCCCACATTCAATAGATGCTAGACTAGGAGAGTAGTAAAAGCTAATTAACTCTTTCTATGAGTGAAAATAATTTTCCCTATTTGAGAGTAAGTTAAAATAAAAAGTATCTATTCTTTTTTTATAATAAGATCAAATTTCTCATCAATACAATTTTAAAATTTTATAGTAGTTAGTCGTAACAATTTAAATTTTTCTACAAAGTTTTTTTTTTCTTCAACATGCTAGAGCCAATTTTTGTAAGGCTTTTCCTGAATCCATTTGTCATTGAAAAGACACGTTCCACCAGGCATATTAAATAATTTATTTCAGTCTTCTTATCATTGATAAAGAAATTCACCTTGATTCACTGAAGTTATATGCAATTTTCATCAAGTAAGATATAGAATGTATTTTAACTAAAATTTTTTATTTAAATATTAACATTCAGTGAATTTTATACAATAGGATGAAAAGAGAAAAATAATCAATTAAAATTACCTATCTGACTGTAAAATATAATCATTTTTTTGACAATTACTTCCCTTCAGACATAAATCTAAATATTACATCCAGTCCTGAGCAAACTGCATTATGACAAAATTATTGTGGCTGAACTGGATCTTTATTTTAGTTAACAACTATAAATTCAACAATCTAATATTGATCACGATGCCATCTAGTGGAAACATGAGCTCATATTCAATTAGGTTTATGCACAATTTCATTGAAAATTTTAAAACATTAAAACAAAAATTTCAAAAACGTTATACTCTCTAACAAAAAATAAATCAATTAATCAAAGAAAGTACAAATCCCAGGAGTAATTCACGATTTTAAAGGAGTCAAGTCAAAATGCCACGATTTGTATGAACCCTGGAGAAGGAAAACTCAGAATGATGTAATTAGTCATGTTATTGTTTCATGTTTGATAGATACTAGACACTAGGATTCCTTAAAACAGACATTACCCACAGTAACATGAACCTTTTAATGACAGGTTGTAGGCACAAAAATGAATATTTATAAAGTTCTACATTCTACACAGTATTGAAAACTTCATTCAAATTTAAGTATTTTAAATCAGAATTCAAATAAATACAAAATAGATGTACATTAATTACAACAGTAATTTAAAATTCAAACTATAAAATAAATTTTTTACTAGCGAAATATTGATATATATTTATGTGTACATCATAATGTTTTTAGAAATGAAATTTAAAACAAATGTAAAAGAATCTGTAAAAACAAAAGCAAAGTTGCAGCAACTATCTTGCATAGATGAAGATTATAAGAAATATACAAATGAATAATACAAATAAATTATTAATTTTATAAATATATATATTCATATATTTTAAAATTATATTTACATATATATATATATATATATATATATATATATATATATATATATATATATATATATATATATATATATAAAGAAACATTAAATTTAATCTTCATATTAAAAAAAAATCAGAAGTATTAGTTCCAGGGAAAAAAAAACCAGAAAACTTGATCACACATAAATAGTCTAAACAAATTTAAAAATTTTTGAAAATGTATATTTATACTTGAAAATACAGAAAGATGCCTGTTATAAAAATATTTATATTATGAATTAAATATTCCCATA
This sequence comes from Latrodectus elegans, assembly GCA_030067965.1. Classification (NCBI taxonomy): domain Eukaryota; kingdom Metazoa; phylum Arthropoda; class Arachnida; order Araneae; family Theridiidae; genus Latrodectus; species Latrodectus elegans. Next base: position 103,324,152 of record CM057817.1, on the reverse strand, counting down.
AAAATTTTTAAAGCCTCACTTTTAACTAAATATATTTCAGTAACAAAAATGGAAATATTTTTATACTATTTAAACCCAGGATTGAAACAGACACATTAAATAATAAAACGGACAATAAATCAATTGGAAAAATATGGTTATAGATTTGTTTCTATCCTTTTATATAAGAGAAGTACTGAAAGCAGTATAAAAATCTCACAATAATGTTCATGTAACAATGTCACAAAACAATGAGTTATCGAACTATTGGATTATTCAAGTCATCACATTTCAGTTAGTTTAATTCAACAAATTTAAAATAAAACTAAACAAATTACTAATTATGCATTTCTAGCATAAACATCTATAGTGCAATACTTAATAAAACAAATCAATTAAATTTAGTAGATTGCTAAATAAAATAAAAATTTAAGTGGTGAATATTAAATATTAATTTTTTAAGTGGTCTTGGACACCATAATAGTTATACTTATTACACATAACAAAAAAGTTACAATAATCATCTACAAGAATGTGGATACAATTTCATTTATTGTTTCAAATACCAAATGTCAAGCAAACTAATTATATATAAATGCAATATATTTTCTAATAAAAAATATATAGTGCTTAATATTAAAATATATTGCTTACTTAATATATATAAAACTCAACCTATTAAATTGCAATTATGATATTCTAAATTTAGAAATCAAAAAAATTGTATTTTCTGATCTAAAATGAATATTTAGAAACCAGATGACCTAAATCAACATTTTTATAATAATTATTTATTTTAATAATTAATAATAATTATTTATTAATATTTAATTATATATATTTAATCTAATTATTATACTGTTAACTAATACAAAAATTTTCAAATTTAAAAATGTTTTACCATCTTTAGCTGATTCTGCAGGACAGTGAGTACCATTGAGGTGAAAACAACAGGTTTTACTGTGCATATAATCGAAATATGTATCCAACCAACTGACAGGGCTTAATGCAATGTAAGTTCTGTAATAAAAATTTAAAGAATTTAGTTTAATATCACTAATAAATTCAAAAAACTATTACAAAAAATAAAATCATACCGATTACTTCTATCTGCCATCCATTTTAACTGCACCATCATTGAATTTTCATCACAGCCATGACTAGCACATATACTATTTTGAGCACTTTCTGTAGAATAATTGTATCCATCTGTTACAACAAAATAAACAGGTGGACCAACTGAAAGATACTTACTCAGATAACGGAAGTAGTTCAACATATAAGAGTCCTGAAAATGTTTTAAACAATTATTAAACATTAGAAATTAGATAAAATACTAACAATAAAGAAGTAACTATGATAAATTGTATTACTTCTGGCATTGCCAATTCTTGATCTAACCCAATATCAATTTTATTCAGCACAGCAACTGAAGAACACAACCAGCCAAGAAATCCAATGAGCTGAAGAAAAATATAAATTATATATATATAACTTTTTAATTCATATGAATATAATCAAACACACACACATATATATACGTAATAAAGTTACTGGCACTTATCATAAAGAAAAAGTCAGATGATGTCATGCTTATACAATATCTAGTATAAAATGTGCATTGGGGAAAATATCCTACAAAGAAAAAACTAAGCTATTCAAAGTGGGTCTGATTGAAACTTGATGGATAATGCACATGGTGTAGGCAAACGGTTCTAGGTTTTAAATTCTTCTTGATTCCAATGGAAGAGGCGCTTTTGGTGTACCAACTGACATATTTGGTTAATGTGGTTGAGGATACTCTACAACATATGATGGAAAAGCCCTTCCAAGTCTTTTTCAGTTGAATCATTAATAAAATTAATATTAATTACGTTTCAAGAAAGGGTGTGTATCAACGAAATAGCATAGATCTGCAATAGATTTTCGCAAGATTCCTCATAGTGCTAACAATCTCATAGTGCAACATATAATACAGTTCAGTCATATTTTGATACATAGTCATATAATGAAATTAACACATTGAAATTTATTTTGGAATACATTGATTGGAAAGGCATCTAAAAACACTAGGCTTTTTAACCAATGCTGAAATTCGGTGTCAATGCAATTTATAACTACATTGTAAAAATAAGGATTAATCAACTGTCAAATTCAAATTGCAATCAGGTTTTCAGTGATACTGAAGTACTTTAAGTACACACGTCATATTCAGAGAAATGCAATGTCTCTTTTTCATAACTGTATCAGTTCATGTGAGTTTAATAATTTTTAGCACTAAATAAAGTGTTAACTAAAAAATCTAAAGACCATTTCTTTTATACTTAGTAGCTTAATCATATTTAAATAATTTACAGACTTTTAAGGGTAAAGTCACAACTTGTATCATCCCAGTGGCACCTAGTCTGAGAGACAAGATAATTTTTAACCTTCATTTAAAATCAGTTTATCTTTACCTGAAATTTGTCTCAATCGATCTCTTTAATAAATTATTTTCAAGTATTAACCAAAAAGAAGTTTTAGACTTGATTAAATATTTCTCTTAATATATAATTTTAAATCAAAATCTCAACTTCAAAAATTTTCAACAAAGATGGAAATATGTACCCAGATCAGAAAAGTGTCATCCTTGAATATCACTGTTTAAAAATTATCATATCCATTTGAAATTCAATTCAGCACAGAAGTGACACAGCAAAATGTGGTTTTTTAGATTTTATCTGCTTTATGATAAAACGCCTTAAAAAATAAGTTTTCTTCAAATCTAGAAAGCAGTTAGCATATCAAAGAAATTCTCAATACTTTAGTTTCTCAGACTGAAAATTCCATGTTTTTCAAGCATACATGAAACAGATATTACAGATAATTATATCTGTAGTAATACAAAATAACGATCTTAATAGTTACTAGATTATTACAAACAGCTATAATTGAAAATCTTTCAATGTAGAACAACTAATATGGCCGCAAAATTCTATAATTTTATAAAATACTTTTTTTCTGTATATGTTGCTGTAAAATTATTAATACAAAAATTAATTTATTCATCTATTAAATTATACACAAATTGTAATGATGTACAGACTAGATACAAAGAAATTCTTAGTCAAAAATCGCCTGTATGTACATATTTAGTTTAAGAAAGTAATTTTCATTACAATGACCACAACATATTCACCACCCTTGATTACACTCAACAATTTAATAAAACTGAAAAGTGTAACAGCAGATATTGTATCATCAAACAACAAAGATATAAAACATACAATACAAATTTTGTTACAAAAAACTTAGGATTTAATAATATGTTCTTTATATAAAAAAAATATTTGTTACATAATGTTGCTTGTACAAAATTCATGGATGATACAAGCAATGAAAAAAATGGCACATAGTGAAATATGTTGTCTACTTTACTTTTATTAGAAACTAGAAAAGAGAAAAAAATCAGCAGGTAAACTTTGAAGTAATCAAAATAAATGGTTAGCTAATTTGTTCTTTAACTGTCAATTTTGACACAATAAGATTAATTAGAGTGGAACCTACAATTTAAAGTGGGCTTTAATACTCTCAATCTCATAAACAGTCTAATCAAAACTCAGAGCTTGTACCATTTCACACACTGATTGTTTGATTGATCTGAAAATCAGTAGGAGAAACAACTATTACATTGAAAGGAAGTGGTAACAAAAAACATGCTGTGTGAATGATGCAAGCAAATCTGTTACACAATTAAAATTGAGAAAATACAATTAATTTTACATGCATTATAAAAATAAGAAGCAATTTATATACAAACAGCTATGCATATAGCTAACAAATTGTTATACATATAGCTATACAGTAATATTTCAGTTTCAAATATTGAATTACCAGGTGTGTTTCAAACATTTTAACACATAGAGCTAAAATACTTTATTAACTTACCACAACAATTCTTGAGAAGTTATTTAGTAATAAGGGTGCATATATATTTTTGAAGAACTTGTATAAGACACTTTTGGAATTAATTTTATCTTGCTTTGATGTTCTGATGCAGCAAAATAGATCCAATCTATGATTCTGAAAATGAAAATCATTATAATTCTGCTAAAAGTTACAAAAATAAATAAAAAGTAAATTAGGGATGATAAGAGTTATTAACTTTGAAGAAAAAATAATATTCTAAATTCATATTATAAATATAAGAATTTAAATATAGCTTCAAATCTATCCTTACAGGAAATTATAATGAATACTAGAATTTCCAATTCTTCTGTAAAGTATGACTTAAGTAAAAAATAATTAATGAAAATTCTTTGGTGTAAAAGTAAAAAAATTTTAAGACATATAAAAATCCTATGTTGATTTCTCTTTTGCAGTGGTCACAGAAAACTAATCTTTGTAGCTTATCCATCATGCTATGAAATTATTCTGCATGTTAAAGTAATAGTTAACAGTTAATATTTTTTCCATGGTAAGTATTTTAACTGTTTCTTTTTAAAGCACAAGAGAAATCATAAAATACTACATTCATGAGAGATAGCTAATGAATTCAAACCAAAAGGAATTTTGACTGCAATATTGTGAGTTGAAATTTGAATAGCTATAAGGAACTAGTGTTACCAAAAACTATAGTTCATGGTACAAGAAATAAAAGCTGAACCGAAACCGGAGCTGCATCTAAGATATTGTAATATTTTAAGAGTGCACAGTACATTACACCAAAAAAAGTTTCACGCTGTTCTTTATATTGTTGTAAGTAAACAAAGTTAAAAAAATTTTTAATTTAGTATCTATTAACTATACGTAATGTTGTGTAGTCTAAACTAATACTTAGAATAAATTGGTAAATAATGAAAATAAAGCTCATTTTAAAACATTTTCACGAAAAAAAAAAGCTTTTAACAAACATTAAAACAAATTTTTTAAAAAAATTCTATCCCTGTGTATAATTATTTATAACAAATTTGAATAAATGAACCAAATAACTTAATAAAAGATAATGCTTGATAAAACTGCATTAGTTACATTCTTTTACAATGAGTCATGCTTTCTCACATATTATATAATCCTAAGTAAACAAATGAAAGAAAAATTTTGTTTTACAATCCAATTTTTAACTTACTAAATGGGTTGTTTTAAAAGAAGAATACCTTCATAACATAATCAAATTTAGCTATTAAATATTTTTAATAATGTTAATTAATAATGTGAAAATATGTTTAACATGTATTCTTACATTAATTTCAGAAATATGATAAAAATTTATTTCCAACAAAAATTAAGAGATAAGATGATGTATTACTTCTAAAAATTTAATATTAGGGATTACTAAATACAGGGTGACAACTTAATACTGTTGACAAAATTGGATTGCTTTTGATTGGCTTAATTCATGTCCACCATTTTTTATAATAATTTTATTTGCTTATGAGATCTTAACATTCGTAAAACAAATAGGTAGTTTTTATTTCTTTGTTTGAATTAATATGCCAAACCAACGATGCCAAATAATTGCTTTATTTGAGGCTGGGTTATAGCAAATTTAGATTGGCAGAAAGCTGAATATCCTCTGACAAACAGTATCAAGTACTATAAAACGATTCTTGGAGCTTGGTAATGACGATGATAGACCAAAGTCAGTAATGGTTTAGGGAGGCATTTGTGAATCTGGATAAACTCCTTTGGTTTTCATAGATCAAAGCATCAAAATGAACAAGACCATGTACTGCAATGAGATTTTACTGTCGGTTTTACTTCCTTGGGCCAAAAAAGCTTTTTAAAACATCTGGACACTTCAACAAGATTCTGCTATTTTTCATAGAGGAAAAGCAACGCAAGACTGGTGTCAAGCAAATCTTCCAGATTTCATAACTGTGGGAACGTGGCCTCCCTATTCACCTTACTTAAACCCAATGGACTATTATGTTTGGTCTATTCTGCAATCAAGAGTATGCTCTAAGCCACCTCAAAATTTGGAATGACTAAAGGCTACTCTTAAGAAGAAATGGGTTAAATTAAAGCCTGATGAACTGCGGCCCAAAGCAGAAAATTTTACGTAACATTTAAGGCTTTGTATCGATGCCCAAGGGGACCATTTTGAAAACACTTAAATATGTTGTGAGTAACAAATGACTTAAGTAAAGTTAGTTTTTTGAAAATAAATTCAATGTTTTTAGTTTAATACAATATTTTTTTGTTAACAGGATAAAGTTGTAACCCAGTAAAAGCAATCTCATATTAATAACATAAATAAAATAACATCAAATTATATTAAGCTTTTAAATTTGATGACATCACTTATTTCATGATTTATAATCACTTATTTCAAATGCTAATTATCATGACAAAGCTTACTTCTTGTCTTTTGACATCCAAAGTAAAAAGACTCAAAAAGCAAGTCATTTGTAAGAAGAAATTGATAAGAAGAGCAACTCCAGCATATAAAGCAAATAACTTAACAGCAGGCATATCAGTCAATGCACCTAGAACAAAAAATTATGTTTTGGGAAAATTAAATAAAGTATACAAAATTAGCACATATTTAACCTTAGAAAATAAAGTTATCAATGGAAACAAAGTAACTATCTCATCATATTTTATACATTTATAAATTAATGGTTAAATTAATGCATATTCCTATTATAGAAAAAAATACAAAGCATTTTTTATTGTCAGTTGTTAATTTATATATAGTAATGAGCAACTAGTTATAATATTCATGAGCAACTAGATATAACTAAATTACATTGGAAAAGGAGCTGCATAACTTATATGTACACTATTTTCTTTCGTTTAGTTATAGATGATGTATTAATGAAACAAGTGTCAATGCTAATGTCCTGAATTGTTTTCAAAAACAAATTGTAACTAGACAAATATGCCAACATTTGGGTATTTCTCTTGACAAAGTACTAAATAGGAACTAGCAATCCCTTACAAAAATATTTTGCTAGACATATAAGGTAATCAAATAGAGAAAACATTATCAAGTACCAATACAATTAACATTATTAAACAGTAGTTTATTTCTTTTGATAAAATAAGTGAATCATTCTGCTCACAATATTTACATCAACCTCACTCCCCCACAATTTAAAAATTATGTTAAGTTTTAGAATTATTAAAGTTTTAGAACTCCACTGCATACTGTTTGAATTAAACATCATCAGGATTGGTTTGATTTATTTGTCTTTCAATCATAATTTTTTGCACCACAGGGTGAATTAGACCAGTACCTAGCGTTTAAAGTGCAATCAGAACTATTTTACTATTAAAACATCCACTTGCAATTCTGGCGGATTTGTTGCTCAACAGACACTTTTAGCACACAAGGGCTGACCAAGATCTACAGTTTAAAGTTGAGTCCGAACCACTACAAAACATCAAAGCCCAATGTGAGACTTGAATTTCCGAGTTGTTGAACAAATGCCAGAGTGTTAATTGTTTGCCTGCCAGTTAAGCTTAAAAGTGCCAAAACCCATTTACATGAATAATATTATTGGCAGGAAGTACATTTTTACACATAATTACGTATCAAATGATTACCCCATTATTTAATTGGAATATAAATCAAACATACTTCTGAAAGGTAAAAATAAAGTCTTTACAAATAAGATTCTTTTAAAATAATTCTTTAAACATTATTTTCTTATTATAAAAAAAGCAGTATTGGAATAATATTCCAATTTCAATGTACCTTCAACATTTACAAAGAAAGGAAACTCTATCAATTCATTCAATATTAATGGCATATATCCAATATTAAAGGTACATTTTTCAAGAAATGTAAATAAAAATGGTGATTTATAACAATTGTATGCAGAGCAAAAAGGGTTTAAATTGAAAGACATGCAGCAACACACTACATTAAAAAATTCTTAGAATATATATTTATACACATTCGTCCATTTATCTATATGCACACACATATAACATAATTTATCGAAACATAAAAACAGTGTATCGTATTTCTTGCCTAAAAGTAAATATATTTTCTTACCAATAAAGAAGCAACTAGACATGGAAAGACTTGATAGCATCATGCTTGGTGCTACTTGACCAACAACTCGACCAATTTGTTTACTAACAGTCTCTTCTGGTTGCCTTTCATCTCTCTGAAAGAAATTTGGAGGCCATGTTAGAAAACTTACAACAGTGCATATGTTATTCAGTCATGATAATTTATGTTAATACAGTTATTCTGTTCAGTTTAGATATGCTTCTGTGAATCATGAATAATTTCAAAGGTGCAAGAAAACAATACACATATTTTTCCAGAATATTCAACAAGGAAAGCATTCTGAATGTTGCCACAGACATTATAAAAAACAAATCTCAGTACAATTATATAAAAAAATATTTACTTGATACGCTTGAACTAGAATAAATATGTTATCTACTCCAATGGCCAACACTAAAAATGGGATAACTTCTATTATTATCAAAGTAGCAGGCACTCCAGCAAAGCAAAATATCCCCAATGACGAAAGAACTGACACAATGACAATGAGCACACCAGCGAGACCAAGAGAGATTTTAGAATCAACCTAAAAAAGAAGTTTAAACACATTGATTTTGTTTTAAATTTTCATATATATTTTGTAAATATGCAAATGTTAATATCTAACACAAAGTAAATACATACAAAACTAATTCAAACATTAGTCAAAACTAACTACTAAATATCTTTTTTGAAATTTAAACTGTAATCAGAGTAAACATGTGAAAATTTATAAATAATATAAGCAATATAATTTGAAAAATGAATAAACAGATTTTGTCCAAGAATTTCAATAGAATTTCTTAATATTTTTAAGTGATAAATTGGATATTTAAATTAAAATACAAAAATAAAATAGCTAATAAAATTTTTAAAAGTATACGTAAGAAATTTGATAAATATTTATTTACTATTACCATAAAGTATACTGAAACAAATAAAAATATTCATTATAAAATTTCCCTTTCAGTAATAACTTTTAAACTAAATAAGACAGTATTTTAAAAAATAACTAAATTTATAGAAAATATCAAAAATTGTCATCAACATTCAAAAACGAAAATTACTGATGTCTATTGCTGCTCAAGTATGGGAAAGTTTCAATTCAATGCTTAAGTGAAACATGTACCTTCCCCCCCCTTTCTCTTCAAAAAACGCTTCACTTTTTCTTCCAAATGTACCAAAGTAATTAATAGTAGTAGTTGATAATTCTGAAAATATTTTTACTTGCACAGAGAGAAACATTCAAGTCAATACTAGGCAATATTTGTTAATGGCTTTATAATATCCTCATGTTTTTTTTTTTTTTTTTTTTTTTTTTGTCACTACACAAGGTTTAAGAGTCTTCACATGCTCCACATAATATTGACAGAAAATATAAGTATTAGAGAAGCATATTATTTAATAAAAAAAATATTGTTTACTTACTTATTTAATCTTTGCTATCATTCACAAACACGAAAAAATGGTTTCAACAAAGTATAGTTTATTGCTAAGCAGTCCATTTTTTGCCCACTACAGCTATTTAGACAAGTACCTACTAGCTTCAAGAATTCAATACACGAATTTTCAAACTGAAGGCACTAACACAAACTGTTCAAATGACAATTCTAATTAAACGTAGTACAAGTAAGGCTAGTAAAAAATTACCAGAAGCTTCAAAAGAATTCATACAATTTTTTTTTTAATTTTAATCTTATTTTATGGGGATTAACAATGGTCACTTAAAAAATAATAAAAATTATGAATGGTAACATTTAATGCATGGTATGTCATAATATAAGATTCAATTATTCAATAAATGAATTTATGAAATTTTATTTTAAAGAACTTAGTCACTGATCATTTTACACTTTATTTAATAACGATTGGAAATAATTGATAAAGAGAGAATTTCTTTTATAGACTTTTATGCTGTAAACACTTTAGAAGCCACAGATGTAAATAGCATAATATTTATAAATTTTCTCAAAATTTAACAGTCATAAACAGAATTTTAATTACATAATTATTTACTCCATCAAAAATCTCAATCATTTAAAGTTTACTGGGACTAAAAAGATTACAGAAATACACTAATGACAGAAAACTTTGAAAGAAAAAATTTAAACTGAAAATGTTAAATTTACATTAAGCACACATATTGTTATTTTTATTATTTACAATGTAATAACATACTTACCAGCATACTTTTACAAGTATTGACTTCACCTAAAGCAACAGCAATATATATAAACATAATGATATAACTGATGGCAACTGTTACGATATCAGAGTGACTTCCTCTCTCGAGCTCATCTTCCACAGACCTCTACAAATAAAAAAATATTTTGATTTTTAAGTAATGCCTAAAAAAAAACATTACTTATATTCATTCAATTAACATTCTAATACATACTTCTGCTTTAAATGCTATGGTTAGGTTTTCAGATTCATAATTCTTCAAAAATTCAATAAATCTGAAACAAAGACTTAGTTGTAACATCACAGTTATAACTTTTGCAATTATATATTGAATATTTACAAAATAAAGATTAATATTCTATATTATTTGTAAACAATAAAAACACCATTAATGAATATTTCCAATATTTATAATTTAATCAATGAATGTCTATTTGTAACTGATATTAACATCACAGGATAAGATAAAACTAATTAGTTTTCTTAAATTTATATAATTTAGTGAACAATGTAGCAAAATATTAATGAAATGCTTAAAATTTGCATGTAAGTGTACAATAATAAATTTCTTTCTCTCAAATGTCTTTTTCCAATATATTTTTTCAGAAGATATCATTTTGAAACAGGTCATTGATTCCACAGTCATTATAATTTTAATTTAAATGACATTTTTTGAAGTGATAATTCCCGAGTATAGAATTAAAGTAATGAATTCCTTAATATAAAGCAAGGCTTTACTTTGCTTTCATACCACTTCATAGATATATACAAAAAATATGTGAATTTATCAAATAACTGATTATCACAGCAACTTCTTGTACATCTGCTGTTATTATTGAAGTATATTTTATAAGTATGGATATCTTCTCAATAAAAAATTACGTATTTTTCCTATCCACTAAAATTCAGAAATATACTGATAGACTGCGATCAATGTAAGACAATGTGAAGCATAAAAATGCACAATAAAGAGTATTTTATCATCTCTTTGATTGTCAAGTTAAATGTATTTTATAGTGTGTACCAATATATAATATAATGAGTTTGTATTAGAAATTTCAATAATTTAAAAATTCTCAAAGACTTATTCCTTAAGCAAAATTATTCAAAAACTGAACACAGTGGTTTCATGCCGCAATTAGATGGTTCTGCAAAATTGATTTTGAAAATTAAACAAAGTAATTCTTTTGCAATTTCATAACACCAATATATTTTACAAAGAGACTAAATTATAGCAAATAACTAAAAGTTTTTTTCTTCTAATAAGATACATATTTTTTATAAAAGGAAACCAATTCAATAACTTGACATACGACAGAGTATACATACGACAGAGTATTCAGTTCACTATTTTAATTTCATTTTCTTTTCACATAAAATTTAAAAAGGGTTTCTTTATAATATTTTACTGCATTGTACAATTTTAAATTCAGATTAATTCATTTTCAGATATTGCATACAATTAAAGAGAAATCTAAATTACATCTAACAATAAAAGTAAAAGTTTATGAAAAAAATGTACTGAATAACTATACAAATACTTAATTTCTTACTTTTATCAATTGTCTACAGCTAAGAGATGAAAAAATAAGAGTTTCTGATTTTTCAGGGCAAGATTCAGAATTTATTTACAATAAAAATTACATACCATATGTCTGGTTCCTACTTTTCGAATTTGATTTGATTTTACTAGCACAAGATTATCAAATGGGATAAACTGTGCCAAAACCCAAAAAATATTTGATAAAATTTATGTGGCTAAGTAAACCACCAGATAAGATCTAACTGAAAATGTAAAGATGAATCATTCAAAAGAATAAAGATTTTTAAACAACAAATTTATGAGAACAAATAGAATGACACAGCTAAATATTATTTAAAACTCCAATGTCTTTTACATATATGAATAAATTTCAATGGGGAATTTCATCCAGAAAATTCTTAAGAGAATTTTTTTGACATGAACTTAAGTTGGAACACGCATTGCATCTTTTATATTAAAAGAATAAAAAAGGCTTTCAGAACTGCAGAAATGCTTCGGAAGAACTTGGGGCATAAATCCACAGCTCATTGGATCATTTGTCCCATCATTACATGTGGTCCAATGGTCTGGTGGTTCAGAATCAGAAATAAAACTGCTACGGCAGATTTAAAAAATTCATAGCTTAGTTTAAGTAGCTATCTCTGGGTGTATTAAAACAACTCCCATTTCTAGACTTGAGCTTTTGCTAGGTATGTACCTTCTTTTAAAGTCTTGAAAATTTACCACAAAATTACTCAAAATACAAATTAGAAGACTCTAAACAATCTATTTATGCCAGAACACAATTAAAATACTGGTTTTTGAAAAATTCAAATTTAGAACTTTTTTTCTGTATTAATACAATTGCTTTGTTGTCAGATCCAAAATGTAACATTGCTAAGAGTAAAAAAGGCTTAAAATTACACATCAGTTGATTACCTAGACTTTTGTTTCGACCTTAAAGCTGACATTATTAGTCATCCTTTTATAAGTATGCATAATGATTACATGATATACTCTTACAAACTTATGCAATGAAAATACTATTGACAAACTTATGCAATCAAATTCCACATAAAAAATATAAAAACTGGGAATAATTTTGTTATTAGTGAAAATTGTACTTACTGGTACACTAATGACTCAGAAATGAATTCAAACACTGGGGCTGGTATTTGTTGTTCAGCTGATTGTACAAATTATCAATATAATTCCAATGGAAAAAACATATAATTGTACTTCAAGAAATCTTTGCACTTGAACTGAGGTTGTTTTCACAAGAGAATAATTATTTGTTCTGACAGACAAGCTGCATTACTGGCTTTGCAGAATAGTTGCTAGGGTTTTATGGTGCACTGTCCAAAATAGGACAAGCTGTCTCACTGACATTGCAGAAGTCTATACAATAACTAATACTAAACTAACTAATACTATAACTTTTGTTCTTGTCTGGGAATGTTATCTTAATCACTACAAATTCACTAACAATAATTCCCTTTCATTAATGTGAGTATTTGCACAGCCGGGTGTTCCTGGTAATGAATGAGTTACAGATGAAATGGTGAGGGCTGAATCAAAAACATACTTTTTTGATCTTGAATCAGTGCTAGGTATTTCAAAATAAGCTTATCAGAAGCAATGTATTTGGTCTAGTAGGAAAACAGTTTTTGAACTAATATAACACCATTCATTAACGACAAGCAAAGCCATTAAATAGTACCTGTCTTAATTAAAAAGAAAAAGCTATTAAAGATGTAGAAGCTGTTCAAAGAGAGCAGTGGAACTTCTTATAGGACATTGCCACATAAGGAGACTTCTCACCATAATGGGAATAGTAAATGGTCCTACTTGCAGAGTCAGTTAATATATGGAGGGAACTTCATTGCAAATTCTAAATGAATAAGAAACTTTTTCTGCACAAAGATTTGAAAACCTGGATCAGTATTTAATTAAACCTTGGATGCTGTGGAATATCCAAGTTAACAGTCAAATGTCTACTGAATTTTGCTGCAATTTCTGGTCTCTTTCTTTGGGGTACAGTACAAGAGACCTCTGGTCATATAAGTTCTTATGGAACCCTTAGTCTAAATATAATCTAATTAATGCATTTATAATAAGAGAAACGTTACAGATCTATAGAACGCTCCCAAAATCTCTCATAGAATAGATGATTTGGTATACACAAAACAATGAACAACCTGCTTTTCAAGACGTATTTGGATAGAGTTCTCAAAATATTAATAACTTTAGCACAAGCTGAATAACTTTAGCACAAGCTGACAATGTGCAACCAGTCACATGTTTATCAAATATTTTAGAGAAATTTATATTCATGTTAAAAATGGATAGAAGTACCATTCAGAATTTATTCTAAGTCATGATGAAAATTTTATTTATGGAAGTGCATACACCAATTGTTTTTTTAGTTAAAATGGTAAACACACTTGTATTTGATCTAACTCGACAATATTGTTAATAACTGTCTGGAGTTCTTTCAATGAGATTCATATTTCCAGTATAACATGAAATTATTAAATCATCAACATAAAGATTCTTTTGCAGTTTGTAGGATTACTGATAAGATGGGAGTGACTGCTAAAACAAAAGGCTTTACACTTAAAACAGATCCCTAAGGAACTTCTTATTTCTGACGATAAGTATTGGAATGAGTCCCAGCTGTACTTCTTTCCTATAAAATTTAATGTATAAAAATTGGTAAATTTCCTCTAAAAACCAATGTTGAAGAGATTTTTTAAAACATCTCACCAAGTAGTCAGAAGAAATAGATATCAAATAACACCAACATTAAATGATTCCATTTTATTAAGGTAACATGAATACCTGTTTCTAATGACATAAAATTATCAATTATGGATCGTGACTTTCTAAAGCCACTGTGTAAAAAAGAGATATAGTCATTTTTTTCCAGGATGTAAACCAGTCTAATATTAACGATTCTTTTAAAAAGTTTGCACAAGCATCTAGTCAAGGTTATAGGTATACAACTCTGTATATAGCGAAATTTTACCAGGCTTTAGTACTGGATTATAAAAACAAGTTTCCAATTAATTAGAAAGACATTTTTGAGGTATTATGAACTTTATAAACATTTTTTTAAAAACAGGAGATTTATTTTCACAATTTACACAACATACTCTTTTAAGATTATCTCAAATATTTTTTGCTGAATCTGCGGAGTTTATATTAGATACCATCCAATGCTCTGATGCATTTTTTTCTCTCACACTGCATGCAATACTTAGATTTTTAAAAGCTGTTTGATTAGCCAAAATGGGGAATCATTGGAACACATTCAAGACTTTTCTTTGATTACAATGAGTATAAATACAATATTCATTACACCAGGGTTTCCTATTTTCGGGGAAACTTAGTAATAATATAGGTGTACTGGCATCTCGTTGATACAATTGTATTATTGTAAAAGTAGATTTTTATAATATAAAAGTAGATTTATAATAGTAGATTTATAATGTAAAAGTAGATTTTTTCTCCATTATTAAGTACATGAAGATAGTTAATGTAAAGGAATTCATAAATTTGTCGGCCTCAAAGATTTACACTTTTACTGCTCCACAGTGGACTATGACTATTAAAATCTCCAATAATGAGAAAAGAGCAGATAGTTCTTAGACTAGTTTCTCATTCATTTATATTAGATCTCTTTCATAATACTAGTATTATTATACTTAATATAAGCTCTTTGTAATTCATACTAGTTTGGTTTGGTTTGTTTATCATTCAACGGTCATTTTTTGCACACGAGGGCTAATTAGACAGGGACATACGGTTTAAAGTGAATTCCAAACCACTACAAACATCCATGCCCAAGGTGGGATTCGAACCCACATGGACAGCTCGAAGGCAAGAGCACTAACCATTCGCCTGCCAGCTCAGCTATTCATACTAGTATTTGCAAGCAAGTACAGTGTAGTATAATGTAAAAATAGTTATTAAATTGGAAGACATGATTCCAATTGACACTGAGTGCAATTTGTATGTATAAGAAATACAAATGAGGGAGCAGCACCCCCAGGATATCAATCAGATCCATTTTTCTTATCTTTTCTAACAAAACCATCTAATTTAAATTTTAATGAATCACTAGCTTTTAAATACGTTCCTTACAGTGCCATGAAACTTGAATGCACTTCTAAAATCAAGTTTATCACATGGCTAATTTTGCTATAAAAAACCAGGACAGTTCCATGAAATTAATGTCATACAGAACAGCTTTTATTCATTTATTTTTTCTGTATTCCTTTCTCTCTTTAGATACAGTGAAGTTCTATCTTTAGATACATGAGTGCATTTATATACCTGATTCAAAAGAGCTTTTCTCACCATATTTTGGTTTATTAATTTTTGTCAGTCTGATTTACTAGAAGTTTATGAAGATTTCTTTTCGATTAATAGTTGAAGGTATAGTAGTGGATTTGGATGACAAAGTTGAAAGTACAGTGGATACTGGTAAACTACTTTTTTTGTGGATGATTGTTTATTTTAGGGTGCATTTGTAAAGTAAAGGACTAAAGTAAAGAGTATAAAGTAAACCTGCTTCTCTGCCTTTTGAGCTGAGCTCTAGTTAGACAGAAGCAGCCAGTTGGAGTCTTCATGATTTTAAAACAATGACCAAGCAGAAGACTCCCAATACTTGGCCTCTCACACCCAGGGGTATCATTTCACTTGGAGAACATTATGACAATGCCAAAATGCAGAACAATAGGAGATTCCCACTTTAGGTGTTCTGTTCTTAATTATTTGTCTCTCCTTCACTTTGTAAGTAATATTTTGTTTTACCTTGATTGCAATTACTTCTTTTCTTAAGTAATACAGAGCAAGATTTGAAAAATGTGGCATGTGAACCACAGCAATCAAACACTTGAAAATTTCTGAAGTACAAGCATTAGTTTAATAACCAGATAATGCACATGTTCCACTCATAGGAATAGTATTCCCACATGCCTGTTGAAAATGACCATATCCCTGACATTTAAAACAATTAAGAAGGTTAGGAATGTATGGACAATGTTTGCAATTTATATAACCTGCTTTTTCAGATTTTGGTAATACTAGTGTCCTAAAAGATAAAACAACATGTTGAATGGGAAAATCAACCATCATGTCAAATGTTCCTACGATGTTCAGCACAAACTTCTTGATCATAAATTTCTTCCAAAATCTCTGCTTCTGTAACATTTATGAAATCCAGGTAAGAAAGAACACAAGATACATTTAAACCTTTATGAAATGATGTTTTTACTGGAAATGTGAACCCAAATTCTTTTACATTACTGACAGCCAAAGCTTGTTTTGAGAAAATTAGAGCAAGATCCCCAGATCTTAGTTTTTTGACATTTGTATATTACCAATAAATGTGAGAAATTTTTGTAATAGAGAAGGATATACTGCATGAAAAATGATAGAAATGCTCCTCAGCATATAAGAAATAGATGAATTGGCTTCAACAACAAAAGGCATTGAATCCATAAGATATTAATAAGAGTTCAAGCTCACTGGCACTGCCCACAACAGAGCCCTGTAAAGGATGGCAGATACCAACTCCAGACATTTCCAGCTTCAGTGCTTACAATTATTAGGTAGTTGACCTCCAGAGAGTGACCATCCTCAATGGCAAGCCCAAGGATGTGACCCATTTGCTTACTCACCAAGGACGAAAAGGATTAAAAAAACATTCGAAGGAGAGATGAAATACAGAAGGATAATATTGATCCCTGGGTAAACCTCAGAATAGGGGTACCCACTTTAAAGAAGGTGACCCCCAAGAGTGATACTTAAAAAGCAAATCAACTAAGGAGAACAAAATATAAAAACTCTTCATTAAAAATAACAAACACAATAAGTTAAAATAAAAATGTTACTGATATTCAAAATACTCAAATATATATTAAAAGATTCAAAACTTACACTTTCTCCCATTCTAATGCATCTTTATTTTTTGAATTATCATAGTGGTTAACAACTGGGATTGTAATGATTAGAGCCGTTGCTGAATAATATTCAGAGTTTTTGAAACCACCTAATGCTACTTCTGTTGATTGAAGTGGACCACCATAAGGAGCAAAACATTTGATTTCAGCCATAGATCTAAGAAAAATATATATATGACTTTCAGATATAGTAAAAAATCAAAAAGTACCTCAAAAATTGACTTAATAGTAACTTACCCAGCACATTCTTTGAAATGAGCCAGGTAATCAAAACTTTGATCTTCTAATAAGCTTTTTTGATTTTGATAATATCCAAAAATGCTTTGTACTGCACAGTTTGTGTTCAAAGGAGCAAGAGGAGCATGGCATATATCCTTAAGTGAAATAGTCTTATTTTCAGTATTTTTTGCAACCAATTTCTCAACAGATAACTGCAAGTCTAATACCTAAAACAAGTCAAGAGAATTACTTTTACTATAATTTTAATTTGAAGACTAAGAAATTATAGAAATAATTGTGTAAGTCATTTTTGCACTTAAAAGTTACTGTTTATTTTTATAAATTACTTTTCGAAAATTCTAGCTATAAGTTATAATTTTTAGAATTAGCAAGACAAAAATTTCTATAATACCTCTTTCTATATCATTAATGTTTAATATTTAATTTTATACACCTTACATAATTTGTCATAAAATTGATATTCTGATATTGAATTTAGAAAACAATTAAAAGGTTTTATTTAAATTTTTGATATTTTCAAATAAGTATTGAGAATATTTATTCACATTAGTAAAAAAAATCATTAGTATAGTTGCCAATTCTATTGATTTTATTGGGAAACTCCTGATTTTTCATCATTTCTCCAGATTATGAACTACTTATTTGTATGGTTAAAAGTTTTATACACAAAAGTTTTATTCATCAATTCATACATTCATTTAAAATTAGCTAAATGATTAAAATAATCATGATTCTTTAAGAACTCATATATGTAAATTCTGACATTCCTTTTCATTCTCATTTAAAAATTTACTAGTTATAAGGACTCACATATTACACATTCTTTTACTATATCATACACATATGAAATTTTTTCTTAGATATTACTAATGAAGTGATTTTAGTAAATTCTTTTAAAAAATTTTGTTATAAAAATTAATGAAGATAAAAAGAAAAATCTCATGAATTAATTAAATAAAAATTGCTTTGCTGTAAAATTGAGGCAATTTTAATTGTGATACAACAGTAAGCATTATAACACTTCCTAACACTCACTTTTGTAAAAAAAAAAATTAAATAGCACTTAATGCATTAACACCAACAAGACTACATGCAGAATAATATGAATATCTTGGAGTTCAACATATTAATTTTATCTAGACAAGTTCTGTTACTATCAAGAATTTTTGGTAATTAATTAACTGTAGATTTATTTTACACAGAAAGAAATGCTTGACAGAATGTATTTTTTGTCAAGGCAAAAAATAATTACCATTAGTTACAAACTATGAATTTTATAACAGTATGAATTCTAAAAAATTATAATTAAGTTGAGAAAATAAAAACAACATACCTCTAAGAGAAAATCTCTGTGAAAAATTGGACCCCATGTGTATGTATTATTGCCATTCTTTTCTTTAATATTTTGAGCAAAAAAGCTCTTGTTCTTTGGAGTTATTATCATCTGTTCCACTCTGTAAAAAGGCCTGAAAATAAAAAGCAGTTATAGAGAAAGTAAAACTATGTGTGAAAATAAAGTTTCACATTTTTTAAGTAACATTTAAAATAAGTAAAAATAACCTATCTTTGATAATAAAATAAATTATATAAAATAAATAGATTAACTTACAAAAACAAGTCCTCTTAGTTTGCAAGTTGACACATAATATACTAAAGTGAAAAATTAAACAACCTTTAGGGTATATCTTAAATCTTGCTTAAGAATATTTTTTAATATTCTATTTATTTTCTAAATAAAATGTTTTATTTTTTATTTTTATTTTTTATTTTATTTTATTTATTTTTTTTTTTTGTATTTACTTTCCTATTAATTGTTTTTTAACGAAAGAGTGGCACAATTTCTACATGACTGATTAACCAAATTTACAAGTTTCCAATAATACTGTGCATTTTGTGGTTTCCATACTATGAATAAATTTAATTTACATAAAAGAACAATTTTAATAATATTGTTTTAAAACATTATTTCATTTTGTTAAATAAATAATTTTGATCAAATGTAATCCAGAAGTTTAAATTGTCATAAACACAAATATGTTGAATAAAAAGTTAACTGAAAACATTTGAAAGCTGAAAAAACAATTACCATATTTTCCTGCATAAAATCAATGTTTCATTGTGCATATTAAACACCACCACAGATAATCTGACAGAAAAATATTTCTATCGGGAAGTTAACAATTCAGTTTATAAGGTAACAATGTTTTCTATTTTATAAAATAAATAACAGATGGCATAATGATTCAGCAGATATATTTCAGCTATAATGAGTTTTGTCTTTATTACATTCATGAATGCATCTGGATTCTCAGATCATTATTACAGTAGCTACTGATTATCATCATTCCCATTTTGTCTTGATCTCAACTATTTGATCTTGAAAATATTCATGTATCATTATATGAAAGTGAGAGTTACAAGATTTATAAAGTTATAGAGAAGGCAATTTTAAAAAATGTGACAATGTAATGTAAGCACTAAGAGGGTAGATTATAAGAAAAAAATTTATTCACTGCAGTTAGAAAATAATCCATTTATTTCATTTGAGCATGAATGAAAAACTATCTTATTTGTATAGCCTTACTTTAAAAGCTATTAATAACTAGCAAACAATATGCTTGATTAGAATCTTCTCAAATTATGTCCTTATCGATTGATCCTGTGCTTTCATCTTGGTTTTATCGAATTTGACAATGAGATGGGTC
This sequence comes from Latrodectus elegans, assembly GCA_030067965.1. Classification (NCBI taxonomy): domain Eukaryota; kingdom Metazoa; phylum Arthropoda; class Arachnida; order Araneae; family Theridiidae; genus Latrodectus; species Latrodectus elegans. Next base: position 103,303,569 of record CM057817.1, on the reverse strand, counting down.
ACACTATTATCCAATCAAATGTTGTTTTATGGTATTTTTGAACAATTTATTATATTTTAATCATATTGTCTATTTTTTATTTAATGTACATTATATAAATTTTGTATTTTGAATTATTAGACAAAAATTACCGCATATTAGTTGATGGATTTTTTTCTCACTCAAAAAAGATTTCTTGCAGATTATATGCACAAAAATACAGCAATATGCATCCTTTATTCCTCATTACCATCTTGAAGGAAAAATAGGACAGCTACTACCAAAATGTATGAATAACAAATCTGAAGTGGATTAAAAGTCATTCATATACTTGTGTTCAAAATTAAAGTTCAAACAAATTTTTGGCAATAGACGGAAACATCTATGCCTATGATTTTAAAGTTTTACAATATAGTTCAGGAAATTGCTTCAATGTTTCCATTAATTTGTTTATGGTATACTTTGAAAAAGGAAGCAGAATTTCAAGTTGTATTTTTAAACTATAAAACTACCAAATTAGTGTGTGGAACTCCATTTTTAAAGAAAACAGCTGCAGACTGCAGTAGAAATGAAAACATACACTCATTTGAAGATGAATATGGATTAAATACTTCTAGCAGACTAGAAGTTAGACAACCACAAGTAGAAGTCAATAGTTTCTATTTGTCACATAATTTTGGATACTAAACTATAATCATGATAACTGATAACAAAGGAAATATTCAGTTAAAATTTATGAGTACACACATGAAGACATTATGAAAACTAACAAATAGAATGGAGAAAAAATCACTTTTAAATGCTATACTAAGTTAAAACGAACTTATTTGAGTAAAAAAAAATTAATTATAATACATTAAACTCAATCCAGAAAATCCATCATACTGCACAAAATTGAAAAAATTTAAAGTACAGAAAATTAGAATAGTATGTAAAATAACCAGGAATTAACCTATCAAACTGGGTTTGATTCAGTTGCACTCTTCATTTTTTAACAAGAGGGATAATTGAACCAAGCCGTTCAAAGTAGTATAGTGTTTCTGAGAGTTCAAAGTGAACTCAGAAACACTACAAGCAACCCCACCTAAGATAAAAATCGAACCTAAAAACTGTTGAACTAAAGTCCAGAGCAAGGAACAACCATTCAACTAGCAGGTCAGCCCACCCAAAATAGGAGAAATCGGAATCGCAATGACATCAATTTTACTATAAGCATAAACTTTTCTTTAATAATTTAAATGTTTCCTATAGCCTTCATAGTTACCAAGAAATAAAAATATTTAAAAAAATATACATAAAAATGTACAGTTAAAAAGCTGATATTTTGATAAATGTTTTCAACTTTCCTCTATCAGAGGTTCAATGGTTTAAATTCATACTTCATTAAATACATAGAAATTAATGAGAAATTTCTTATAGCCAAATTTCCTTGACAGAGTAAGACATTTAATATAGGTGCTACTGTTAGATTAAAATGCAGTTAAAACCCAAATAAAGAAATTTTAAGAATTATGCATTTAATATTTTCCTTCAAAAAAACTTCATTTTCATTTAAATAATTAGATTAAAATATCTGTTAAACCCCCATAGGAAATTCCAATATTATAATCTATATACAAAAAAATTTTCATTTAAGTCAAGAGATACAAAACAATACATACTCAAAATGTTTGTTAAAATACTCCATATCTTGACGAGCTTGACTGCTTTTTGAAACCCATAAATCAACAGGGTCTGTAGTAACAGAAAATCGGATTAATAGTCCAGATGCTAATACTAAACTCACAATTAAAGAGAGATACATTATAGATAATGGACGTTCTGCAACATATGTTCCCCATTCGCAAAAGCAATTCTCCAAATTTCTTTCAATTAATGCACCAAGTTTTTGTAGATACGAAATATCTGAAATGATTTCAGTATCTGGTATCTGGTGGGTAACTTCGCCTTTAACTTTTTTGGAATCGGTGAGATCTTGAGATTTCTCCACAACTTGATTAGGTATAACTAGAAAAAATTAGTTTCAATTTAAATTAATTTAACAGATAATCATTTGAAAATAACTATGTTCATTAAAAAGGAAGAACCTCATATTGCATAGAAATATACAAATATTAAGAAACATAAGCATTTTCTTATTTGCAGTATATTATTAATATTTAGCAGTTATAACAGAAGAAAACAGAACTTTTCAACACTTATTCTTGAATGAATTTTGCAAATTGGAAAAGAATTCTATACACAAGAAATCTGAAAAAAATTTTTTCAATTCCTGATTTAAAATTACACAATTTATAGTATGTAATTCAATTTATAGAATAAATCTACAGTACAAATATGAATTACATTTCCACAAAGGATTATTTCAAATTAACAATTTAAAAAGTAAATTGTAGTAGTTTTAAATTAACAATTTAAAACTAAAAATATGAAGAAGTATCACAAGAAGTTTAAGAAAGCAATACATTAATGACTTCAAAGTTTAAAACTGCCAAAAGTGTTTATATATCTCAATAAGAAACACTACTCTTACCAAAATTAATATTAATGTAAATTTGTACCTTTTGGTAAAATAATAAAGTGTTTGATACAAGAAATAATAAACTTCACCAATGTATACAAAAATAGCGCATAATTTCAACTTTGAAAACTAGAGCATTTAAAAAAAAAATTCTTTTAATAATATTTGCTAAGAACTGCATGAAGAAAATGAACTTAACATTGAATTAACTTAGTAGGGAAATAAAAAATTTTTAAAATAAATATTATACAAAATAATTTATATCAAACAAAATTGAACAATTCTTTGACATTTGGTTTGTTAACCAATCATTTTTTAATAATGTAGGGTTAATGCAAATAAGATCTACATATAAGAGTGAATTCTGAATAACAACAAATAAGCAAAGAAGTTGAAAATCAGTCAATTAAAACTAAAAACCAGGTCTAGTTTAACAATGACTTTTTGACAAATTACACAAAATGGAGTACAAATTTAAACACGAATATATGCTTATATAGTAACATCATAATAAACTAGAATAATTCCAAGATTCACACAGCTATATCAACCTTTCATATTTTCTATTACATTTTCAACTGGAATTTGACTTTAAGAATGAATGGCATATTTGCCAAAAGAAATGAAAACCATTAGGAACACTAAAGTAAGAACAATTTTTTTAATTACAAATGCAAAAAAAATTTAGAAACTTAAAAACCAATTTAATAAAACATGATAGAGTGGACAGAAAAAAGTGCATTATACAAATTTAATAAATTGCAGTAGTTAAATAAAATATTTGAATCAGCTATAACAGAACATTAAAAAAGAATGTATTCTACACAAACATACACATTTAATTAGAAGTACACAATCTCTTTCTGGTTCAACAGTAAAAGAATACAATACTTTTTTAACATAAATCATGATCTTAAATCTTAGCCACAGTTGAACTCATAAAGAATTTAAACTATGTAGAGCATCACAAAGTTATGACTGATGTAACAAATGGAAAACATTAAAATGCAAAACATTTCAATTTCTGGATATAATTTTTCATACCATACAAGTATATTTTTGCAGATGTTATAATTAACTAGCAGCATAATTTTTTAAAATTAAATAAAAATTAAAAAAAGTTTACTAATTAAGCCTATAACACAATAAGAGCTTTATTTTCAACAAAATATAAATTTTCTTGAAAACATTGAATATAATCATATACTTTCTATGAGACTGTCAAATATTTTATTAATTACACTCAGCAAAGGAATCCATTAAAATTTTATAAAATATATATATTACAATCATATTAATAAAATATTTTATAACATATACACCTAAATTTTTGTATCTATTGATCATAAAGAGATTTGAATGACATTTTTTACTGAAATATAAATTAAATTTTTATAGCTATTTTTATAAAATTCAGCTATAATGAATAAGTCCCTAAAATCATCAAAATCTAAATAATTATCATCATACATATCATGATTAAATTTCTAGAATATAAAATGCCGTATGCCTTACTAAAATACAAATACCATTTAAGTGATTTTAAGATGAATATTAACATAAAATATAATAGGATTACAAATTCAATTTTCAATATAAAAATTATTTTTAATGTCATTAAATAAAATAAAAGAGTGTAAGAAATTCATTAAGAAAACAAATTTTAACTAACGAAACCAAATGTTTACAAAAATAAAAATTTAAAAAATACCCAATTTACAAATCAACAAAGGAACCATAAATTTTTATATGTAAGCCATATGAGGAAAATAAAGGAAATTGCTAATTTTCCTGGAAGCAATCACAGATCATAGCCATCAAATACATACTGAAATAACAGTTACATTGAAACATGCATTCTTGAAAACAAAAAAGTTGAATACAATTTATGCAAATTTGTTTTGATAAAACAGATTAAGTAAATTTATAATTCTCACACTAAAACCTCCCAAAATAAAGGCAGTCTATAAAAATTTTATGCAAATTTAACATGAAATTCACCATAATAAAATTATATATCAATTTACTTAATCTGAAAATTTTAAAAGTATTTTTCAATTGTTTTACAATAAGTTGTTATAAAATATGCACAATTTTTCAACTGTGCATGCAATAAAACCTTCCATTAAGAGCCCTGTTATACATGTTTAATTATAAATGAGAAGTGTTTCTGAAAAGTCAAAAGAATATTTACAGTGTCAGAAAATATTCTTTTGACTTTTCAAAAACACTTCTCATTTATAATTAAACATTTATAACAGGGCTCTTAATGGAAGGTTTTATTGTATGCACAATTGAAAAATTAACTGAACCAACAGTCTTAATACAGAAGTAGAAAATCCACAACCAAATACTTTACGTAATATAGTAAACAAAGTCCATTAGTTTTGTAGCTAGAAAATAACAGAGAAATAGCTAATGCAAAAACAAATGCTCTTCATAACTTTCAATATCATAATTTCATTTAGTTAGCTACCCAAATTATAATATAATAGTTTTATTTTAATTGTACTTGAAGTTCCCACAGTTAAAGAAAATTAATATTTAGAATTCTGAACCTTATACTGAAAGAATGTTTTCATGCAAGGACAAAACATGATTAAAGCTGTTATTTTTAATATTAGTTTGGTAATTAGTAAAATATGGAGAGCATTAGTTTCTTTTAAAAATTATTTTACTGCAGCAATGTTAGTGAGACGTACTTGACCGCTTAGAGCGAAGGGGCTCCACTTCCTCTAAAGAACCCAAGTCAACCCCAGATGCAGACGGAGAACATGATTTCAATAGAATCAAAGGTCGATGAGATGATCCTTTTCTCTCCATCTTAACTTCTGTATCACCTGCTAGAGGTAATTCTAATTACATCATAGTTTTGAGCACTGATAATAATCTGCAGTGTTTAATACACACTGCTTTTACCATTACAAAGGCAAAATATCTTTTTCAGCAAAAATATTGGCAGCCACTCCAAACTTCACATGCTATGGAAACTGAGAAGCAATACTGAATGAACAGAATGGGAAGCACTCTATATTTAAATAAAAAATAATGAAAAGCAAAAGAACACACCCCCACATAGGCCATGAATGAAACTACCAATTACTACCAGGATTGTACAAATTACGAACAAAAGTAGAATTAAAAAGAGCAAAATTAGAGAAGGATTCATATACAGGCATGAGATTAAACATGAAAAGATAAAAGTTTGCTTACCATTTAATTAATTTTGCAGTTATATTATAAATACTTTCTATACAATTTTTTTTTTTTAATTTCATGTCTAAAAAATTTAAGTAACAATGAAGCAACTGGAAATTAATGACCACAGTTTTGCCTGTCCTTTGATTATTTCTATATTAAACATCCAGAAAATATAGAATTTTCAACTTAACATAAAAAATATTATACATTAGAAATTTATTTCCAATACATAAATATTTGGAAAATTATGTTTTTAAACATAAATTGAAGCTGAAGCTATAATTGGTACCAAGGCAAACTTAAATTGAAATCAGAAAGATCAAAAGGCTGAAATATTTACAAAAGTTACATTACCATAAAAAATAATTAAAAAATTCACAAAATATCTCATGCCTGTCACACAGGGAATAGGGAATATAAGGTAACTTCTGGGTTAAGAAACAATGTAAATGCATGCTGTTATTTTTTAAAGAGTAAACAGAAAATTACAGCACTAATTGCTATGGTAAGGGAAGTAACAATCGCTCAAGCAATGTAAGATGGTTTGTTAGTAAGCAAAAATCAAATTTACAATAAATTATAGCAATCAAATATCTTCAATCACTAAAGAAATGTTTGATTCAGCAACTGCATCTAATTAGTAACATAATATTTAATAAATGCTACTTAACAATGATATTAAATGATTTTAGTAAAGTATTGTTCTCAGATAAAGCATTGTGTATTAGCACTGCAGTAGAAGAATATGATATTAATATTATCTTTGAAGCAGGCTCATAAAAATTTAATTAAAAATTTACATTTATCATTTTAAACAACAATTATAAAGTGACCAATATTATTTAATAACATCTAATCATAATTCAAAATTTATACTGCATATTAAAAAAAGTCCTTCTGTAAACAATACAAGAGACAAATTACTTACAAAACTACAAGTTCATATGAATTAAATGTAATAACGCAAATGTGTGTGTGTGTTTATTTCTAATCCCCAAAATAAGGATGCCTATCTAAACTTTTAAACATGTTAACCACAGTAAATTATTCTGAAAACTAAAATATTAGCAGGTATTTTTTTCTTTTAACTATGAATTAAAGTAGCCAAAAATAAATAAGTTATGCATGTTTTTCAAGAATACTAATAAAGTGGAGAGAAAATAATCAGCTTTATTTCATATTACAATATTAAAATATTGCACAATTTATAAATTAGAAGTTTCATATGAATTTGGAATGTTAGTTTTTAAATATTTTAGAAAAGTAAAACTGAGCTCACGGTGGCTTCGTAGTAAGATAGAGAGCTTTGTGGAGCTTAAGGTTCCATGTTCAATCCCTCCCAATGTTGAACAGAAGATGGATAATGTGTGTTTGCCTTCTGCATGCATATTTATCAGGACAAATGCTTAGCGTTATTGATATTTCTTAAAATCTAAGAAAAAAATCCTTTAGAAATTTCATTCTTACAGGACTATTTAAAAATGTGTGGCCTGCAAAATTTATCAATTTTAAAAAAACCTACTGTACAAATCTTTCACTGGATTAGTCACACATTTTATATGTAACATAAAAAGTAACAATAACTGTAACACAATAGATGTAACATCAAATTCAAAACTCTTAAAGAATTCATAAAATTTGCAAATGAAATATGTAAAATAGAAAGAATACAATTATATAAATATTACTGAGAAAAAGAGTAAACACATTTTTTAGTTCTTAAATTGTACTTGAATAGCATAACACGAGATTAATTGTTAAATAAGAAAATTAAAAAGTATATTAATTTTACACAATATCAATACTAAAAAGAACTATATTGATTTTATACACTAGGCAATGTATTTTAAAAATAAAATATAGTAAAATAAATAAAATGTATGTTTTACTTAAGCTGAAATACATCAAAATAAAATGTGAAAATAATGAGAATAAATATTCAACAAGTGAACCCAAGTTATAAAAAATTTTTTTTTAATAATCTATATAACAATTTAAGATTTCATGCTTCAATACATAACAAATATTTACAATTTTCATGTATATTAATCATTTAATTATGAGAACAAGTTTGATTAGGCATTAGCTTCGACAATAGGAATTTTTACTTTTATGTTCCTGATAATTTTTACAGCATTTAAACTTATTCTTAAATTATGGAATTTTGAAATCTTAACTGTGATTATAATCACCCAATACAATTGTAAATGATTAAGATTTTCCCATTATATTTTTCTGTTTCATATTTTTTAGATGGTACATAGGACGAGAAACTAACTGCTGTAAAAGATTAATTCACAAATTAGCCAATAAATTTGTAACTTAAGGATAAAAACAAATACTTTAACAATATTTTCAAAATGTACTTAAAACATTGCAATATAATATGTTAAAACGTTTATACAATCTAAATATTTGATTATTCAAATACTTTATGACATTTCTTTAAATAATTTTTTTAAAAACTATTTTTTCCTATTTTCAACAATGTAACACACAATTTGTTTTACACAATCAAATGAAATTTTTAATAACAAAATATTTAAAACTATATTGCATTATTAAGACTTAAACCTAAAACTAGGCATTTATAAAATAAATGAATATATAATTTTATAACTGTTTTGAACAGAAGGACGGTTGAAAATCAAACAGCTATTCTTAAAACCTAATCAATCAGTATTGCCATCTTCATTATATACATATTTATACATATATATGTAGGATCAAGAACTGTTAACAAATGGCGCTAGTTGACAGCGAGCATCGCGTATGGCAACAACAGACAACAAAGAGTAAGTGCTTTGGGGAAGAAAGAGAGATTTCCCGATGTACTGCGGACGCGCAAGTAGGTGCTCAGCTAATAATTGTTTTGATAATTCCTAAATGATATTGTTACTAGTGCGAGTAGGCACTACACCGAAATAGCTTTGTCCTCTTAAATGTTATTGTTTGTCTAATATTTGTAGAATTAAAGCGTGTCTATTTTGTAAAACTGTTTTGTTTTAAACCAATGACACACACTACAATTTTCTGGGGTCTGGTCTCGATTGAAATAGGTTAGGAGTGAATTGACTGATGATTGAAATGATTAGTGATTGAATTAACGGAACTGTATATAAAAATAAGCTGTGAAGATCATACTTATTGAATTAAAATCCGAATACAAAGTCTACAACCTCAGGTTACCAGCAACAACTGAGGTAAATTACTCTTTTCTGTTTTTATTGTGATCCGTTGTTCTTTTCTGGAAAAATGAGTAATTTACTTAATAACATAAGGAAACAAGAGCTAAGAGTTATTGAAGAAGAATTATGTTTGAATGTTCAGTGGAATCTAAAGTTATAGAGATTAAAACTATTATTGAAATTCCGATTGAAAATCCTATTGAAAATTCCAATATTTTGAAAACTGTTCCCGAATATGTAAAAGGTATAGTTAAGTTGATCACAGAAGACCAAAAAAATAAAATATCAGAAGAACAATCTCAAATCGAGTTAGCAAGGAATAAATTAGCTCAAATCAAAAGAGAAATTGAGCTACAAAACTTAAGGCTGCGATCAGTTAGTGAAAATGTAAATCATTCAGAGAAAATTTTAAATCAACTTCAGAAAGCCTAGAAAATTTTATAAAAAGTATTAAAACTCTCACCATATCTGTGCTCGAATCGTCAGAAGCTCTGCATTTGTTTTTTCAATCCCTTGAAAAAGCTTATAGAAAGAAAAATGTTCCAACTAAATTCAAATCGGAAATATTGATTAATTTATTAGGTGATAAATGTAACAATGTTTTGGATCATGCTACCGAAGCCGAAATTTCTAATTATGATGAATTAAAAGAATTAATTTTAAAACAGTTTCAGCCTACACTTCATGAGTGCTTACGTAATTTCAAAATTACGTAAAAATTTTCTACAGAATTCCACGTACAGTTCGCTTCACGACTTAGTGCAACTTTCAATTATTATTGTAGATTAAGGAAGGTTAATGATTTTAAGAATTTGTGTGATCTTATTATGTCCGATAAATTATAGGAAACTCTTAATTTCAAAACTAGAGAACATATTAGCATTCATGAAGGTTAAAATTGGTTCACTCCAAATGAACTGGGAAGGGAATGCGATTTATTTTTTCGTCAAGAACAAAACTGGAAGTCAATAGCTCGAGAAAAGAAAGCTATGAGAATAAAAGGTCTAGTTTCAATAAATATATCAAAAGAGAACAAATACGTAACTCCGTGTATCAGAACATAAATCCGAATGATGTTATGTTTGTGGGAAAAGAGAGAAAATTTTCATTATTCCCGCGATTGTCCTAAGCGCAAAGATGAAAAATTAAAATTTAAAATATAGTCAGAAAAACACTATATCGGGAGTGAAAATTAAGTTAAATAGCAGTGTAGAAAATCAGTTAGAATTTATAGAATTATTAATTAATGGCAAAAAATTAAGTTGCGTAAAAGATTCAGGAAGTGAACTTATTATTGTTAACAGTTCTTTTTTTCTGCATAAGCAATCTATAAAGACTAGTGAAGTTTAAACTTGTTTCGGCCATAAAGTTCTCGCCAAGGTGTCTGTGTTTCATTTTTCTTTAGGCGAAAATCCCCAAATAGAGTTAGAAGCGGTAATGTGTGATTCACTGGTTGTTTACTGATCTTCCCCCCTCAGTACTTGAAAATGCTAGAAAAGAGGGATTTAAGGTCAAGTGAAGTCAGCTCTCCCAGTCCACTGAATAAGAAGGATTCTTGTTTTGTTGAGAATAATATCTTGTCTTTTATATCTGTGGCAATTAGTGTGGGAGAGGATATAAATTTAGCTCATACAGTTAACAAAAATTACGCAATAGTGTTTCAAATTTAATTCAAAATTATTATCCACTTAAAGAGCCATGTAAAACTGATTTAAAAATAAATATAATATTAAAAGATTATTTGCCGGTTTCACAGCACTGTAGAATTCCTTTTTCGGAACAAAAAGTAGTCGATCAACAAATTGATGAATGATTACGGGATGGATTAATAAAACCCTCTTGTTCAGAATCTCCAATTGTTTTATGTAAAAAACGGGATGGAACTTCGCGGTTATGAGTGGATTTTAGGGAATTAAAAAAGAAGGTGATTACAGACTCATTTCCGATGGCTCAAATAGAAGAAGTTTTAGATCATTTAGGGGAAGCAAAGGTTTTCTTAAAGTTACATTTAAAGAACGGATTTTTTCATGTTCCTGTAGAGGAAAAGTTACTAAATACTTGGCATTTATCAGTCATGCAGGTCTATATGAACTTTTGAAAGCTCCATTTGGTTTGTGTACATCGCCTAGTGCATTTCAAAGATTTATTTACAATGTGTTTAGAGACTTAATGAGGGATAATACAATTGTAGTTTATATGGATGATTTTATTATACCGTCGCGTAATGAAAAAGAAGGTTTAGAAAAATTAAAACATGTTTTTGCAGTAGCTAGAGAATATAGGTTAGAGATTAATTTTAAAAAATGTAAATTTCTTAAAAGAAAAATAGAATTTCTGGGATATATTATTGAGGATGGTACAATTCACGCTTCGCTTTAAAAGAAAATTGCAGTTTAAATTTTCCAGAGTCCAAAAATCTTAAGGAGATTCAGAGCTTCATAGGTCTTACTGGATATTTTTGAAAATTTATTACTAATGATGCTTAAATTGCCAACCATTAAGTTATCTTCTTCAAAATGGAGTAGAATTTAAGATTGTAGTAGCTCAAAAAGAAGCTTTCAATAGATTAAAAGAACTTTTGACAACAAGTCCTGTTCTACATATTTTCAGAAGAGGAACTCCACTGGAATTGCATACGGATGTAAGTAGCTTGGGATTCGGTGCTGTTTTGCTACAAAAATGACGATGGACAACTTCATCCTATTCATTACACAAGTAGAAAAACCACTCAGCAGCAAGAAAAGCTATGTAGTAACGAGCTAAAGTTTTAGCTATAGTGGAAGCTCTTAAAAAATTTAGAAATTATTTTTGGGATCCAAAATCAAAATTGTAACTGACTGTGATGCTTTCCAAAAAACAATGTTTAAAAAAGACATCTCTCCTAAAATAGATTGGTGGGCATTACTTTTGGAAGAGTTTGAATATGAAATCATTTATAGATTTGGGAAACAAATGAAACATGTAAATGCCCTAAGTAGAAATGCCTTTTTTAAGGTTACTCGTTCTCAGTTAGAACTGACTGCCAGAATTGCAGCTGCACAAAACAGTGATGAACATCTCCAGTTGCTGAAATCCTTAGTCGAGCAAGGGCTGAAAGAAGATTATGCAGTGAAAAATGAAGTATAATACAAGTACGACAGTGGTCGAGAATTACTGGTGGTACCAGAAATATTAGAATCTGATGTTATTCGAAAGGTTAATAACAGAGGACATTTTGCTGTGTCTAAGGCGGAAGATCTTCCCAAGCAAGAGTTTTAGATTCCTAACCTTAAAAAACTAATTGAACAAGTCATCGTGAACTAGATAGAGTGCATTTTGTGTGAAAGAAAACGTGGATAAGATAAAGACCTACTCAACCCTATACAGAAAGAAAACACTTCCTTATGTACTCTTGACATCGATTTCATTGGCCCATTTCCATCAACTAATAAGAATCACAATCATATTCTCATAGTTCTGAATGCATTCACTAAATTCATCTGGCTTTTTCCTGTAAAATCTACATCAACTGAGGATGTGCTACAAAAACTCAAAGTTCTTCAATCCATTTTTGGGAATCCATCCAGACTAATAACTGATAAAAGAGCAGATTTCAACTTTTAAATCTTCGAAGAGTATTGCGAGAAAGAAAAAATTAAGCATGCGTTTTCAACTACCAGAATTCCGAGAGGAAATGGACAAGTGGAAAGGATTCATCGAACTTTGATACCAGTTTTATCTAAATTGACCATAGAAGATCCTAGCAAGTGGTACATATATGTTGCTGATGTGCAACGGATCCTTAACAGTACTACAAGCACAGAAGTACCAAATATTCACCTTTTGAACTTCTATATATACAATTATATACATATGTACAAAGCATAATTCAATATCTTACTTTTTAAAATATAATAGTTTAAATATATGACTATAATAATTTTAAGGAAATATGGCAAAACTGAAATTTTAAAAAACTTTCATTGTAAAAAAAATTATTGCAATGAAAATAGTAATAATTTAAAAATTGCTGGTTTTCTGGACCAACAAAATTGTTCAAAATAATTTGGAGGTATATTAAAACATTATTCAAAACTTCAACAAACATTTCAAGCAAAATTTATTGCTTAAGGGCATCTAAAATGAATTATATAGAATTTATAACTAGTTTTATTAAAATTTTGTTCTCATGAAATTAAAATTTTTTTAAAAGTCATTTAAATTAACTCAAGTTATATGTACAAAATTTATTTACAAGAGAAATAATTTTTCCTGCTTTTTTGTAGAAAACAATAAGAATTTTTTTTATTAAGTCAAAAAAGTTTCAAATGAAAACAGTAACCCAATATAAACTTCATAAACAAAAGTAAAGATAATTTTTTACAGATTAAAATATTTAAAGGGTATTTTAGGTTATGGAATTACATAATTCTTTTCTTAACAAATAACAAAGGAAGTTGTGTTTCAAATAGAAATTTCTTAAATATTTTATTAAAAAAAATTATGAGAGACAATAATTTTCTGCACCTGTCTATCTTCATGTAGTATATAATATAAATATTATTTATAATATATTAAAATATTGTGTTGATTTGTTCGGAAGCCCGAAGCATTGCTTTATTGCCGCCTATATTATACCATACAACACAAGACATGATTTTCGATTCAGTGCTAATAGAATTCTTGTAAGTTTAGTTATTCTTATAGTTATAACAACCATGGCCATTAATTTTTTGACTCAATTATTCAGAAAAAGTTAGTTTATTTAAAAGATAGGAATCACAAACTATAAATGTTTGTTATATTTATTAGATGAAAAAATTTCTTTTAATATAGCTGGTAATGATTTCAAGTAAGAATGAAACTCTTGGCATGTTTTTTTTTTTTTTTTATTGTCACATTAATTATCAACATCGCCTTTACATCTGAAATTAGTAACTGGGTTTTCTCAGATGCCCACAATTTGTTTATTATAAAATACTCTTTCTAATGGAACATTTCTAGCAGGCAAACACAAAATATATTCAATTACAATAGAAAAGTTTTTATGCTGAAGATTGTTGGGGTGAAAGCGTTTCAAAACTTCCACCAACGGGTTTCAGTAGAACTATTTAATCTATTCCATTCTGTTATTTTTTTGCGATGTAATGTAATTAGAAATCAATGAAAATTAGTCAAAAACTTCAGTTTTATTACAATCAATGCATTGATTTACAACTAATACATCCAGAAATTTTTGAATGACTTCCCATGTGGGGACCTTTTTGTAAATCTGCCCGATAAATATCTCGAGTTCTTTCATAAGAAAGGAAGTCCACTGATCCAGATAATCACAGCTTGTTTTGTAAAATTCTGTAGCCGTCCTTTTCACAAATTCCTCTTCGATATCAGTACCACTATCGTTCAATTTTAACATTAAGTGATGGACCATAAATGGAGGAAACTGATTGGTATGTTTCTAAGTTAATTGGTCTTTTAATAGATTGATTTCTCTCTTGCAGCTTCAATTGCCAATACAGTCTGAACTTCAAGTTTTAAGACAGCTTAATAAAAACTTGCTATATCAGCGTGTAACAAAAATAAAACCACAATTCGGATGTGGGATTTTCAAAAACGTTTTTTAGTAACAGGACATTTTTCATACTCAAAAAGTAGCTTTTTAACGGCTGATACATTTTTAAAATCCTCTCCAAAGCAGGCGTAAGAGTAAGCCATCTGGTTTTACTAAAGCCGAGCATTTGTTGATATTCCATTTCAGTTTCGGCACAGAACTCCTTTAGATCTTCAACTCTAATCATATAAATATAAAAAAATGAATATATTTTCACAATAACGCTTTCGCAATCTACGGGTTGCCCATCTGCAGCAGATTTTATTGCATTGTGAATTACATGGGCTTTACATCCAATACCTATTAATTCTTTTAGTAATACATTGTTAGTTCCTTGCCTAACTGCACCTCCGAAATTGATGTTGGCATTGTCTCCACAAAATGCTATGACTTTTGAAGTCAAATTATTATCTGTAAACATTTGGTTTAAATAATCGACAATGATGTCCGAAGTTTCACCAGGTTTGTCTTGGAAATCTAATCTTTACTAGCACACATATGTAAGGTTGAAAAAAGCACACTACAATAGGGCATATTTTCTTGTTACCGTGATTTGACATGTCGTTTAGTATTGTAATAGAATTACACTTATCAAGGTCACCTTTTACTTCTTTCCTTGTTGTAGACATCAAAACAGTTACTACAATAGCTTCTGATTTTGTATGCGTGCATGTAAATTAAAAATCAAAACATGACTGAATCAATTTCAATGCACAATCATTAGAACGAAAACTGTGGTTTTTGGTATCGTGTGATAAGCCCAAACACCTTCTGCTGTGGCAACATACAGATCCTTCAAACTTGGCGCGTCCGATTTCTTGAAAAAGTTTAACAATGAAGAACTAGAAGCCGGTGTACGTACGATCAGCATTTTTATGTTTGACAGACTTTAAATGCTGTTCAATATCACCACCACCACTGTGGAAAATTCTTTATGACACTTTTCATATCTGACATATGATGGAGTATTTATTTGCTTGATAAACGGATATTTTTCTTGTAAGTTAACATTGAAAGTACACTACTCGCATTTTGGCATTTCAACTTCTGATTCCAAAACAAAAGAAATTTAAATTATTTACTACACAAGCATAAAAAAAAAAAACAAATAGTGAGAAGTGGGCAAATGAAAAGTTTGCAAACAATAGTCAATAAGTCAACAAATCACGAGCTATATGACGTCTTGGCCAAACTTATCTATCGTTGCATCGACGACTACGCGGTCTCACACACCGCTAGCTCGCATCCAGATAATACGAGTATCACATCGCGGTGATCAGCCATCTGCTACTCAAATTTTCATGTAGTACCTGAAAACTGGACAATTTCGTGTGCCACCGTCCATTTCAGGGACACCAGGACTCATAATTGTATAAATGGACAGCCCAATTCAATTACTGGAACATTCATTTTTGAGACGAGATGTTACTACAAAAAACGACAGAGTTAAATTAAGTAGACCTATGCCAGATATTACTCCATCTCAAAACGTTAAGATTAAAGGTCAACAGTTTGTACGCCATATTCAAAAATCTATGTATGAAAAATTTTAATGGTTAACTGGTTGTAATAAATTGAATAACTTGAACTGTTTACCATGATGACTTTTTTAATTAATTTTTTTAATTGTTTGTAATTGAAAAGGATAAGAATATTTGGACAAAATAAGGCTAGAAGGATTTAAATCATCTCCACAAAGCTGCAAAGAAACATGAAAAAATACAATGTCACATAAATGCTGTAATACTATTAAAAAAACATTTGGTATTATCAGGATAGATTTAATGTTAAGTTGAAAAAAAAGGCTTCATTGTTTGTTCAATACAATGAAATAGTAAAAAGAAATGGAAGCATTCTCAAGAGGTTAATTGATGTGGTTTGTTACTTAGCAAAACAAGAATATGCATTTCGTGGACACAATGAGAATATAAATTCAATTATTCAAGGAAAATCATTAAAAATTAATAACTTTAATTAGTAAATATGATAACCTTTTCGTAACCCATATAAGAACTGCAACTGTATTTTCTGGAACCTCTAATAGAATACAAAATAATATTATAACATCTATAAAAAATATTGAAATTTCAGAAATTAGAAACGAGGTAAAAGAAAGGCCTTTTGTTGCTATTATGCAGGAGGAAACATATGATGTATCTTCCAAATTGTAATTATTGGTTGTGCTATGATAAGTTAATAATTGTAGTGCACAAGTGGAAAGATTTTTGTTTTTTAAAGATGTTAGAGGTGATTGTTCAGCGGAAGCCTTGCGTAATATTGTGCAAGGAACGATTTTTAGTTGGGGGTGTCAGAACAAACTGATTGCTCAAAAGTGCGATGGGGCTGCAGTCATGGCTGGAGCGTTGAATGGGACACAGAAAAAAGTAAAAGACATTTCCCAGAAGCAATATTTGTTTATTGTTGCGCACATGTACTTAATTTAGTTCTGTCACAATCTGTATTATATATAAAAGATTATAAATTTCTTGTAACAATATCTGGCATAGCCTCATTTTTTTCGGTGTCTACAAAAAGAAATCATTATTTAAAGTAAATTAACAGAAAATTTCCACAATTAGCTACAAGTTGGAACTATTCACTTGGTAAATACCATAAAATGTCTATCTGATTTATTTGAAAATATTATTGAAAAATCCAGAAGGCTGGGATAATTTTTGAATTAATATTGCTAAGAGATATCACGTTTTTCGAAACATTTAAAGGTAATTTTCTCCTAAATATTTTTGCCAAAGTGTTTAGTCATACTGATGTTCTATTTGATATTTTACAAAAAACTAGATATAGTATATTGCAGTCAAAAAGTAGAGGAAGTAAAAGATGCAATTCAAAACATGCGAACTTTTGTTGCATTTGATGAAGTTATGAAGAGATTATTTCTGCAGTGGGTCTTTCAAATTTAAAAATGCGTCTTGTAAAATTACAAAACTCAAATGTAGAACAACATTTTAAATTATATTTATAATATGTTATGTTGTTATATATATAATTTATAATTATATATATAACAACATTTTAAATTTTATATTATGAAATAATGGACATTATTGTCAGATGAGCGTTTTAAAAAATTAAATTCGCTCAAATTTTTTTTTAATTATTGAATTTTAGTTTTTTTTAAAAGAAATATCAAAATAAATTTCTGGATCATTCCCTTAATTCATTAACAAAAGCTTATGCAAAACATTTCGATTTTGTCAAGCTAACCAATGAATTATGCGTTCATTATCGTAGTGAGTCATACCACGAAATGAATTTATTGAAATTTATTCAGTATATAAGGCTGAATGATTTGACAGATGCCCTAAGTGAAGTAAATAAATGGGCATATTAAATTTGTACAGTCCATTTTCAACTGCTTCAGTGGAGAGATTATTTTTAGCATTGAAAAGAGTAAAAAATTATGTACGCAATACAATGAGCCAGGGATAGATTAAGCAAATTATCTCTAATAGAAATAGAAAAAGAAATGTTAAGCTTATTACCGTCAAAACCAGAATTTTATATAATGTAATTGATGATTTTGTTAGCAATATGGATAGACATATGGATTTTGTGCACAAATGAATAATAGAAAGTTAAAGAAATGCTTAATGTACATTTTTATGGTTTTATTATTATTGCTGTTGTTGCTGTTCTCTGCACACCCTGCATGAAAATCTACCGCACATGCCACTGGCTTACACAGTATGTGAAAATGAGTCCTAATCACTGATAATAATTACATTCACATAAAAACACATTCTGGACTTAAGGAAGTCAGATCTATTAAAATAAAAAAACTAAAGAAAAATTTTGAGCAAAACAATTCTTTTCTAGATAAGCATCAGAAAGATAAAGCTACTAAATTAAAAAATTGAAAATTAAAAATCTTAAACTAAAAGTCATTCTTTCTAGGAATTGTATGTGAAACATTTGTTTTCAGAAAATAGTCTGTTGGTTAAACAAATATCAGTCCAGAAAGTGCATTTGAATAATTAATAAATAATTTGGGAAAAGTACAAAATTAACATTAGTAGATCATTAACAATTCTTTGGACATAACCCCAAAAAATAAATATAAACACAAAACCTGATTCATGCAAACATAAAAATTAGAAACATTAAATAAATAAATTTGAAGTATATAACTTACAACGTAATGACTTTCTTGATTGCATCTTAGAGTATGTAAATCCAAATATCAAGAGAGAAGATACCACACAAAAAATTATGAGACACAAAACAGATACGCCATCATGATGCATCAAAATAAATGGTTCTTCTTCAGGTGGCAATTGAGGAGCAGATGCAATATTAAGTTGACAAGATGTTTCACAATCATGTACAAGTTTCAGCTCCAGGATATGGACTTTCAGAACATCTGCAAAAATTAAAAAAAAAGTTATATTTATAATTACATGAATATCAAATAACAGGGAATAAAAAAGAAACATGTCTAATACAGAGCACTATCAGATTTTAAAATGGTACATGATAATGCTATAAACACATCAATAAATGGCAAATTTAACAAAAACAAAATAGAAAAAATTAAGTTAAAATCAAAAATATTTAAATGAAAAACAGATAAAAAAAAACAGAAAAAGCTTTATTGCTATATTGAGATGCATATGACATTTATATGATGTATGTCATATATGTATACAAGCGGCACTTTGTGCTTCCTGTTTCGTGGCTTCAATGATTCGCGAATTTTTCTAAAAATTAAAAAAAATATTAATCCGTCAATTTTGAATTTTTCAAAAATTATTTAACTGCATCTTATTGTTTATATTTTTGCAAATGCTTCTTTATTTTTTATTAGAATTCATGTTCTGATTCTTCTGAAATTTTTGTTTGAATGTGTTTTCAGTTTTTCAAAGTTCCCATATTTCCCTTATTTTTATTCTTTTCCAAAATTACTATTCTGTTTAATTTTTTTTTAATCTTATTATCTCAAAAATATATATTTATGCTTTATATTTATCTGGTTTAAATTTATTATTTAGATATGTAAAATTCTTCAATAACGAATTTATTACGTCACAATTGCAACATCTTCACGCAGCATTATATCAGTATTACTGTATCTTGGTAATATTTCATCACTGCCAAAAAAATTCAGAATTTGTGAGACCCTGAAATATACGGCATCTGTGCCGTCCCTCTCTCTCCCTCACCTAGCATCTTCGCATGTTGTATCTCAACAATCTTGTCCATGATGTTGACTATCTGGCATACTGTATTTTAGTGTTGTGTTGGAGATAGCTTGTTTTGTTTAAGCAATGTAACTTTTTTAATTAAGCCCTTATGATGCCATCTAAGCACTGTACCTCTACAAAAGCTTCTTCTAGAGAGCCCGAGAGCAAGAAGATAATGACCATCAACGTAAAAGTGAAACTTTTAGATATGATTAAAGAGGACAGAAGCTATGCATCTGTGGCACACCATTATGAACTGAATGAATTTACAGTGTGATACATCAAGAAAGCGGAAGCAAATATCGAGTAATAACAGAATTCTGAAAATGGAAGCAGCATTGGCATTGTGGATTACTGATTACATTTAAAGGACAGTGAGTTTGGACACTAATATTATCAGTACAAAGGCCAAAGCTCTCTACAACCAAATCTTGCCCAATGACGACAATTAAGAGGCTGATGTACTTCAAGCAAGCAATAGCACAGACAGGAGTGATTGGCCTCCTCAAGGATAAGGCTTTCAGCCAGCAAAGGCTGGTTTGAAAAATTTCAAAAATGATACGGTCTTAAAAAAACGTGCTTCTCTATGGTGAGGCTTCCTACGCTAGCAAAGATGCTGCTTGTAATTATGCGGAGGAAGAGTATCCAAACCTTATCAGTAAGGGAGGCTACCTTTCTGAACAAGTTTTCAACAGGGGTGAAACAGGCCAGGAAGATACAAAATACTGAATTGATGAATTCAAGATGTGTGTACCGAATGAGGTGAATTCAGTACCCTTCTCCCAAATACAACCAAGACAGACATGTTACAAATTTACCCCTAAAGTATTGTTCAACCACAATGCAACCTTTGAGTCAAGACATGCAGTATTATACTTCACAGCTTGACTGCTTTAAAAAATACACACCTGTTTTCATATAAAATAACAATTCAAACACATTTGTAGCACCATGAATAGAAAGTTTGATTAACATAGACACTATATTGGACACTATCAATTTCAATTGAGTAATTAATGACAAATATGAAGACAGAATTTGTCTATGTTACATTTTTACAAGAATCCTAGTATTGTTTAACATCATGATACTCACATTTGTGTTCAGAAACACTGAGTAGAAAATATGATAGCAGCATTCATCCAACATTGTCATAGTGACTTATCAACTGGAATGATAGATGAGGTGCCAGCAGAAAAATTTTTCAATCATCTCATACAAATAGTAGGTAATTTGAATAAGTGACGTTATTCAGTTGTATTAAAGCTTATAGTTCTACTTTTTATGTGAGCGCTGGAAATTACTGTTTTAGTAGGATAAGGCACAGCCACATGTTGTAAGAACTGCCAGCATATTCTCTTACCAAAAGGACACATCTGATCAATGGTTAAAGAATAATGACTTGTCACCATGACAGTCACTATGGTTGATAAACTGAGCCATCATGTTGAACCTGCATGGGCAGAGTATCTATTCATGATATCCAACATATGTCTGACACAGTGCCTAAATGTTAAAGTGAAGTTATTGCAGACTGATACTGACTTCTCATGATCTATGGTACCAAATTTCTTGAAAATTTAGTCACACATTATTTCTGGAATTATATATATTTTTTTACTTTACACCATTTTGCATTTACATTTCTTCCTAGTATAGCAATTTATGGCCAATAAAATACATATATACACATTTCATTACAAAGATAACATAAAAGCTAAATACACAATGATAATAAAAATGGTGCCAAATTTGAAATTATAACATAGATCACAAAGTTACATATCTAACAACTAGTTCACCAAGACTCTAGTAAAACATGATTGACATTCAGTTAAAATATCAAATGATAATCAAAAAGAGAAAATTGTCTGCCATATTTTAATTACATTTTTGCAAAAAGAACGATAATCTAAGTAGAGCCTATGATTTATTGTGGTCATCGAATAAATGGTAAAAGTTGTGGATAAAATTTGAGAAGTTACGGTTAACCAGACAACAACAATTTAACTACCAGCTCAACTTTAAAGATAAAAAAAGAAACTAGTATTATAGTATCAATAACTCAGTAACAAATTCTTTATATTAATACTAATTACTATGGTGAAATAATGACATTTGCATTTGTATTTGCCATTGTTATAAATATCAGAGGAGTTGCAGTATGCAGTAACAAGTCAGTCTCATAATTTTAATATTGCTTCAGATTCAGAACTTTCTTTTGACAAAATTTTGTTTACAGCTTTTCTTTATAGCTTAAAAATTATTTTTTTAAAAACAACTGATAATCACATATTTTTTATGTAAAATCCAATTTCTGTCATAGTTTAATAAATCTGTTCCAGATTAATAATTTTGTCTTCTGTATGTTTTGCAGAATAAATGACATTTGAAACTATTTTATTGAATATTTTAATTAGTAAATTTTAAAACTATGTTATTGTTGTGTATTTTTATTTAAGAAAAAAATTAAAAAAATTATCAGAAATTTATTTTTTAATTTAATACAAATTATCTAATTAATCCCTTTAGAAATGAATACTTTTATTAGCTAAAATGTAGTAGTTAAAAAAAATGTCTTTTCATATGCATTTTTCCTTACATTTAGAAACATACTTCCAAAACGTTCATGTAGCTCAATTCATGCATAAAAATAAGTTGATAAGTTAAATTATATTTTAAACAAAACTGGAGAATGTTTAAGAATATAAAAGACAAACAAATTTGAATTAAACATATTGAAGTTCTATAAATGAATTTAACAAGTCAGAACAAGAACAGCTTTATACTGTCTATCAAAAAAATTCAAATATTATTCAAATGAAATCATACCACTGTTTTCAATTATAAGGAAAAAAAGTATTTTTATACATTAGTGATACATACTTTTAAAACTCTTTAAATATTGATCATTAGATTGATTACATTAATAATCACCAAATTAATCATTTTCCCCATCTAGCTTAAATTAAATATACAGTTGTGAATAAGAAATTCTTCCTAAAATAACATTCAGAAGAAGTATTTCATTCATTTACATTGACAGTAATATATTTACACACATTGACAGTAACATATAGAGTGTTTGAAAAAGAACTTTCAAGTTTTAATGTGTCATAGAATCTGAACAAAGTGGCATTCATTATTCTAATGTGAATCACCAGAGCTCCATATTATGCTCTCCAATCAATTGGCAATGCGCCAGTAATCATAATTAGTTTCCATATTTCAGTCTAGGCGTGCAATACAGTGCAATGGCTACTCTACAATAGAAAGAACAGTGTTGTTTAATTTGTACAAAATGAGTAAGTCATTACTGTAAATTGTAAATTTAAATATCAGTATGGTGGCGAATCACCAACAGCAAAAATTATCTATCACTGGTTATAATTTTTCAAAGATACCAGTAGTGTTTTAATAGCGAAATCACCAGGTAAACTGAAAATTTCTTCAGATGTTATTGAATGAATCTGTTTCATGCATTTGGAGTCCAAAGAGATTGGCAAGATGGAGTCCACAATTAGAAGTGCCGAAAGGTACTGTGTATGATGTGGTACGTAAAAAACTTCACATGTGTGTTAACAAATTTGTTGCATGAAAGATAACCTACTGATAAAAATAAATGATGTGAGTTTGCTGTTGAATTCCTACACAGAATTGATGATAACAGTTTTTTTAAAGCATGTTCCCATTTTTGATGAGGAAGCATTTCATGTGAGTGGAACAGTTAATAGTCATAACTGCAGAATTTGGAAGACATAAAATCCACATAAAGTTTATTCAGCATCAACGTGACTCTCTCAAAGTAAATGTGGATCAGTTCAATGGAAAATTGTGAAAATGGTTATTTTCATTTTAGTAAAGGAAAACAATAAACAGGGACATTCATTATGACATTATTTATGTCTTTCCCCAAAGGGATGATATTGAAGGGGTGTGTGTTGTTCTGACAAGATGGCAACCACCTTATCATTAACCATGTAAATGCAGCTCTTAGCATTCATTTTCCAGGAATGTGGATAGACAGGGCTGGCTTAATTTTTTAGCCTCCAAAAGGAACATATATAACTCCACTGGACTTTTTCTTTTGGAAGCACATAAAAAATGTTGTATATGGTGAAAAGATCCAAGATATCAATCATTTTGCAGGAAAGAAATGTCACAGCGATTGGGATAGTTACACCTGATATGTTTGTGAATATGTAATGAGATGTGGAATATTGGCTTGATATGTGCAGCACAAGAAATGAATCCCACATTAAAGTCTACTAACATTTGAAAAAAAATTGAAGGTAAACTCTCTTTTATTGTAGATTATCACTGATGTAGTTTTTCATTAACTTCACAATTCATGTATATTTAAAACTTAGAGCTCTTTTTCAAATGTATAATTATTTTAACATATTTCAGTTAAAAATATAACATTATTAAAAGCAACTGCCGTAAGTAAAAAATAAAGCATACTTAGTGGTTTTTTCATTTGTTGGAATATACATCTTTCCATCAATTGTCAAATGGCTTTCAGTTGTTAAAACATATGAAATTTCAAAAGGAGAGAATCCATTGTCCTCTGGTGAAGATCCCATAAAACTTAACAACCGTTCTGGATCTCTCTCTCTACCCCATCCACCACACATCAAATCAAGTACTGTTGACCCTGGAGTTAGACCTTGAATGTCTTTACAGGAAGAGAACATTTCAGTAGCATGCCTAAAAAAAAGTATGAAACATGAACAATTTTAAAATTTAAATCATTTCCATGAGAAACCAAATTGATTCAACATTCTTTGTTTAAGAGCACTATTTACTCATTGATATTAAAATAACAATTGAAGAATATGTGAATACTAGAAATTTTATCTTTGACAAAAAATAAATATATATGTATGTGTTATACATTATGTATATACTTTACATATACTGTACATACTTACACAGTATATATATATATATATAGTACATAATACATTACATGAAAATTAAATGTGCAAATCTTTTAAGAAAATGATTATCTGTTATGTCATAAAGATGGTACAAAAGCCACAGGATTTTATCAATAAATCTTTCAGCTGAATGACAGAAATCTGCTATCAGAGCACCCCATATCATTGCACAATATAGAATGATTGTGATATTATAAGGGCTGCTACAAATAAGACCAACATTGTATAAAACCACCAACTTAGCATGAAAGGTTGGTTGATTGGGTTTTACAGCGCAAGGTCTTACCATGAAAGGATACAACATATGTCTAAATTAAAGTGCAGATATCCTATTGTGTGTAAAAAGGATTTGAAGATGTCTACAGTTATTGCAGAAATTTTACTAAATATTTTAGAGGTTCCTTTTAGTACAGCTCATACATTCTAAAACTTTATTTATTTTTAATGTATACATTTGATTTAAATCCTTTAATATATATTCTTTCAATAGGTAACAGATCTTAGTAGAATAAAAAAATTATTTAAATTAAAGTGAATTAAATACATTATAAGATGAATTAATAAGTTCTGAAAAACAAATCTGATAAATCTCCTTAAGTGAAGTTGTTTTAAAACTAAAAATGTTTTCACTATTTTCATTTAACACACTTTGTTAAGTTTTTAAAAAATTCCACTTAAAAAGATACATAAGTCTAAGTCTGATTTTATTGAGAACATCACAAATGTATTAAACTTGATTGTATTGTATACGATTATATGTCATTTAAAAGCACAAATTTAAATATGGGTAAAATCAGCTACAAGTATTATTAAACAATGAGTTAATAAGATAGAAAAGAAAATATAATATCTTGTTTTAAAATTAAATGAAAATAGTCATATGACTAATTTTACAATGTAATATGAATTTTCCTGGAATAAAAGAGAAATATGTATATAATATTTAATAACACTTATTTTGCTTACAATAATCTATGCAACTATCATTCTTTAAAGTTGGTTTCAATATATCAAAACTAATATTAATATAAATTACACACAAACACATATATATATATATAAACATATATATAACTATACATATACATACAGATATATATATACAGATATACAGTGGGTGGCCAAAATTGTGGACACTTTTGGAAATTTTTATTTTTTTGAACTTTGTATGGTTATAGAAAATGTTACATTTCGCAAAATGCAAACTTGTATACGAGGTTCACTCTGAAATTTTTGAGATACAACTAGTAGATTTTGTAAGTTACACTTACAAAATTTTAAGTGTGTTTAAAGTAGTCTCCTCCAGCATCAATGCACTTCTGTAGATAAATTTTCCACAGATTAAATGCCTCAAGCCATTCATTTCTCGGAATAGATGAATAAAATGCATTTATAGCCACATCAATCTCTTCTTCTGAACAAAAACGACATCCATGTAAGTTCTTTTTTAGATTATAGAATAACCAAAAGTCGCACATAGCTAGATCAGGTGAATACAGTAGATGTTTGATCACTTTTATTTCTGTTTAAGAAACTCCATTCTTAATCCGGCTGCATGTGAAGATGCATTGTCATTGTGAAGCATTAGTCCCCTAACAGTCAGTTCTTGTAGAATTTCTGGATGACATTTAGTGGTTCACCAGTTAGCTGTTACTGTCTTCTGTCCTTCCAGCTAGATGGCTACGATCAATCCCGTACTTCTGAAGAAAACAGCATACATCACCTTTTTCAGATCACGTTTTTTCACCATGGTCGGCATGGGATCATCTTCAAAGACCCATACTTGCTTTCTTGACGTGCTAGAACGTCAAAAAACGGTTTGTACGTTTCATCACCTTTTACAATTTTAGAAATAATGTGGTAGCCACCATCATTTAGCAATTTAAGAGTTTCTTTACTGATTCTGACATGCTCCTCTTTTTGGTGCTCAGTTAATCATGGGTAACCCAACGGCAAACTACTTTTTTCATATGTAATTCTTCATGAATGATTTTGTGTACGGCTGCAGATCCAATGTTAAGTTCCTTCTGCATCATTTGATAGGTACAGCGATTATCATCCATTAACATTTTTCGTATGGCAGACACATTAACCGGGATTATTGCCGATGGCGGCCTTCCTATGTGTTCTTCATCCTGAAGAAAATTGCAACCTCTTCTAAATTCTCTAAACCATCTGAATACAGTAGCATGAGCTGGAGATTCATCACCAAATGCTAATTGCAACTGTTGAACGCATTCTTCTTCATTTAATCCTGCTTTAAAATCATAGTGCAAAAATGTTCTCGAGACAACTCCATTTTCTCTTCTGTTTAAAATTTATTCTACGCTAAACAAGTTGAAGTAAGTCAGTTAAAAATAGTCTTTTGTGTTAAAATACTTTGTATTTTAAAATTAAACTGTTATTTTTTATTTATTTATTTTTTTTGTGTAAATACTCGTCTCTGCGAATCTCAAAAATTTCAGAGTAATATTAATAAATATATAATATATATAAATATATATATATATATATATAATATACACATACATGCACACACATAAGCTCCAATAATTATTATGGTTTCAAGTTTAAAAAAATAAAAATAAATAAAAATAAAAAAACAGAAAGTGAATACAAAAAAGTAAAGACAAATTTCATCCTGTTACTTTCCTGGGAAGAAAGATATTGAAAAAAGAAACTAAGGTTCCCTCTTTATTTAAAATAAAAGCATAAATTAAATTAAACATATCTATTCAATAAATGAATTCACAACAATCCATCCAAATTGGGGATTGAATTTAAAATTTACAGTGAAGCCAATTGCACTTTCTAAGAAGTACATTTGCGTGTATGATTAACACATTGAATTCTTACCTTGAGTTCGTTTGGAATAGCCAGTTAAATGGTAACCCTAAGTTTACTCACTATATCACAATTTACGTAACTATAAAAATGTAAATATAATGAAAATAATTTGATGCTGACTTCATGTCAACATATTATAAATATTTTAGTAAACAAAAATGAATTTACTTACTTCTCTGACATATAGTAAGTTACTTTTTCCATGATGTCGTGACCTTCATCACTTTTGCCATATCTATCAACTTTAAGGAAATCACTTTGTTTAGGAGAACAAGCAAACTGACAAAAATTCTTTTTGAAATTTACTAAGCAAGAAGGACATCTCCTAAGTCCAAGTGTTGCAGCAATCTCAAGATTGGATTTAAGTTGAACAATTTGCCTTGGACTACAGCATAAATAGTTGGTTTCTGTAAATTTAAAAGAAATAACTATTTCAAAAGTTTAGGAGAAAATATTAAAATTTATACAGACTAATGAAAAAGAAAATTAGATAATCACATGTGATGGCACTTAGTATTACATATAGCACAAAAAATTTAAATACATAAATTAAACCACATTATGGGAAAAGGAAAAAAGCAGTCTTTATTTTTCTTTTTAGCTGCAGTACAGGAATTGCAACTTTTCTA
Organism: Latrodectus elegans; assembly: GCA_030067965.1. Classification (NCBI taxonomy): domain Eukaryota; kingdom Metazoa; phylum Arthropoda; class Arachnida; order Araneae; family Theridiidae; genus Latrodectus; species Latrodectus elegans. Next base: position 103,275,470 of record CM057817.1, on the reverse strand, counting down.
ATCACCACAATACAACCCTGGCAGAAGTCTAGCAGGCTTTTGCTCCTTAACAATGCTTAAAAAGACTTAAATGTTAAGCATTTTGATTTTGTTGACAACAAACAAATTGTCGCATAGCTTTTGAAAAAGGTTGTGCTTACTTCTATAGCTTTTGAAGCATGACAATCACCTCAGCAACAGTGTATCAATAAACAATTTTAAAGAATTGTAGTATGTATTAACTAAACCAATAAATTATTTTTAGCAAACCCTATGTAGTTACTTTACAGGCATACCTTGTAAGTGTTGCAAGTTGTCTCATTCTGATACATATAAGATCAAATCAACTAATTATTGACAACTCCAAATCAAATATTTCATTTGGATCACACCAGACATGATGAGTCTTTTGTCAAAAGAAAAGTTTGCTGCAACTATGTAAATTTAACATACTATCTTGAATAAGAGTTACTTATATTTATAGAATACCATTCTACAATGATATGGTTTGCCAATATTTTGTTCTAGAAGCAATTAAGTAGTCACTACAAGCTTTTGAACATGTGTCAGCAATAATTTTAGCACCAACATGAAATATGATCGATGCATGTTTTTTTGGAAAACCTACGTCACTTTATTTTGCAATTTAAATTATTCTTATAAGTATGCTCAACATGAACACATCTTTCCCCTTTTTACAACCAATCCAAGTTGGCAACAAAATACAAACCTGGATTTGGTAAAGTATGTATTCCTATAAGAGATGACTGAGCAGTGGATTGTATAAATTACTAAATGAACTTAAAATTTTTATTAGAGAATATTTATGTAAATCAACAATATTATAGTTTTAATTCAAATTACTTTTAAAAAATTTTAAAATTACTAATTTTTATAAAGATTTAAATCTTTGTAAAATAGATTTCTGTGATAGAAATAAAAAATCAGTTTTGTTTTCCATTCATTGTATATTTAGTTTTAAACAAGTATAGATAAATAATCAGTTGTTATATTAATTCTCTATTTTCTTTTTTCTAAAAATTTTACAAGTAATATTTTTATGAAAGAAACATTTAAAAACTTATTTTTAAAGATTTTTCTTATCATAGTTCTTTTTAAATTACAACGAATCACAAAATTCAAGTATGCTTATTATGTGCTACAACTATAAATGCAGTTTTATAAAAGAAATAGAATTAGTACTTAGCTGTTTATATATTTTAAACATCAAAGAAAAACTATAAATGTAAATTAGAAAATAAGAATGGTAACTATTCAGGAAATAGGAACATTTCAGTATTTAAGATTAAATTAAGTACATGTTGTTGTTTCCAATCTTACAGAGATCTTGCGGCAGCTAGATCAGATCCATGACAAATCAAATACATACCAGCACTTTACATCTAACTAGTAAACAGAAAAGTTCTGTTGGTATTATATAAAGCAAGTTACAAATGCCACTATGAGCGCATATTAATTAGCATAAAGCTACATTTTAGTATTTTCAGACAAATGATATATGAGACTTACAAGAAGTATAGATTTTGGCTTAGTTTGTAAATCTGGTTTAGTTTGTAACGAGAGAGGTTTATTGATAGTCCAAAACAAGGAGTTTCTTAAAGGATGTTGGTTACATGAGTATAAATAAAACACAAGCTCTCCTAATACGTGCCAAAAAATGTAATTGGCATTCAAAGATAAAGCAGTTACTAAATAAACAGCACAAAGATGTCATTGCAAATTGTGTTATGGTAATGAATTGCTCGGAGATGAACAGCGAATAGGTGTGTCAACAGTCTTAAAGCACTTTTAAAATTATCTTAAATAGAGATAATTTTAAAAGTGCTAGCAAGTAGGATATTTCTCAAATGTGCCAGACACTTGCAAAAAATGTGAAAAATGTGCTCATTTTCATAAACTGTGAAAATTGTTAAAGCTAAGCTAATGGCTTCTTCACAAACCTACTGAATGCAAAAAAATTTCTTCAAAGGTTATCCATCTGACTATCACTTTTTTCTGCAAGAAAATGAACTATTTCTAGATTATTTGCTGATGCGTGCTGAAAAATGGACATAGTTACACAAACCACAACTATTCAAGTCTTTGGTTGTCACAGGTAGATCTGATTCCAGGGATTATACCATGTCTGTAACTTTAAAATGTTGATTTATTTTTAAGTAGATGGCGCAGTAAGCCTTTAGATGCTGGTGTCATAACCAATATCATTTTGTAGCTGTGACAGTAAGCATCAAATAAAATATTTGTTTAAATGTTTAAGAGTTAGTAGCATATTTTTTTCAGTGGTAAATGTGTCAAATTTTGAGCCAAACAGCAATTGCGGCACATGCTGATTTTCTTATTCAGTCGGAAGAAAAAACAGCAGAGACACATTGAATTCTTGTGGAAACATATGGTGTACATACTCTATCTGCCGACATATGCCAACGTTGTTTAAACGAATCAGAAGTGGTGATTTCGATGTCAAGGACAAAGAACGTGAAAATTGAGAGTGAAAAAGAACGTGGAAAAGTTTCAAGACACCGAGCTGCAAGAGTTATTGGATGAGGACGCCACACAAACTCAAGATATATTGGCAGAGTAATTAAATGCTTCACATGTAGCCATTTCCAAACACTTGAAAGCCATGCAAAAGATCCAGTAGTTTGGAAAATGGGTGCCACAGGAGCTGAACGAGCATATGGAAATCTACAAAGTCACAAGTGAAATTATGTTTCAGAGACACGAAAGAAAGTCATTTCTTCATCAGATCGTATCGAGCAATAAAAAGTGAATTTATTTCGAGAATCTAAAGTGCAGAAAATCATGGCTATCACGTGGAGAAGCCTTCACATCAACTGCAAAACAAATCGCTTCAGACGGAAGGCCAAGGTGTGTGTGTAGTGGAACCAGAAGGGCATTGTGTACTTTGAGCTGCTGAAACCTAGCTGGTAATTCCATAAACTGCTGCTCTGAGTATGGTAGATATTGGCTGGCATTGTACATAACAAGTTCCTTCCGCATGGTTTATATATGCTTCTGTCTACATGCAACAACTGGAATATATGCAAAGTATTTACTTCAGAAACAGATAGCATTTGTGAAAGAACATCATAAATTTGGCTCTGAAGGAGATAACTGCCTTAAAATAGAATTATTTGTCATCTTCTGTATTTCCCAGACATTTCCTCAAGTGATTATTACTTTTTCCTCGTGCTGAACAATCACATCAGAACAACACAGTTCTGAGATACTGAAGAAAATAAAACTGAAGAGGTCCATTTTCTATTTTTGACTTCTGAAGGCTGGGCATTTTATTATAAGTATATTCATGAGCTTGTATCATGCTGGCAGCTGCAAAGGTTGTAGCACGTGACAGCACTTTAATTGGATGAATAAAGTCCATTTTGTGATATCAATACTGCATCAGGAATTTTAATACCATACAGTGTGACTAAGCATTAATGATTACCTGATATTCACCACATTAGAAATAAAAATACGAGTACAAGAAAACATAGTTAAAAATATATAAAAGTTAAAAATTAATTTTAAAACATTTAATAAAAATAAATGAGATAGAATTTATAACTGAAATAAAATTTCTCTAGAATACAATTTCACAAAATCATATTTTAGAGTAATTTAAATTTCATTTGCTCCTATGAAGTTATAATTTTTTTTTCTAAATTTATGAAATTAATAAACTGCTGAGAAAATAAATCTGAAATTATATACATGCTTATTTTGAACAAAATTAACTATTATAATTTTCACTATAATAAAAAGGTAATTCATTGATTACCTGCTTTCAAATCAAAACATATTCATCAATATTTAAATTAATATTTACATATATAATACAACTTTATTTCTTAGCAATTGATACAGAAAATTCATGTCTGAAAAAAATACAGCTTGAACAACATTTACTGGAGAGATATACACAGGGTTCATACAAGATTTCCAAAAATCAAATTCCAGGCGTTTTCCAGGAGTCAAAAAACTTCCAAGAGTTATCAACATTCACAACTGTTAAATATAATTTTTCATCTCACCAAATTTTCTTTACCAAATATGTGAATAATTATGTTATGCAACATTTTTAAATTGCATTTGTAAATAAGAGAAAAGTTAAAATTATATTTATGATTACAGCTATAACAGAAAAAGTTTTATTTAGAAAAATTTATTGTGAAGAAAAGTCGAATTAAACACTAAATATTTTTTACATTATTAAATGAAACAGTATATAAAATAATGGGTAGTTTTACAGTTTTTAAACATTTTCATTAGATTCTCATCTATGATTTATTGAGTGTTTTAAGATATGTATAACAACCTCTTTTAAAATAAATATACTTATTCAAAATAAAATAAATACCAAATACTAATATTAGATAAAGTTTCCAAAATGACTTTTTTCCTAATTATTATTTATAACTGAACTAAATCAATCTATTGTGCTGCCATTTAGTGGTAACATCAGAAGCCAATATCCTGTTTCGTTTTTGTACAATTTTATGGAAAATTAAGAAAAAAATGAGAATATTTTCTAAGAAACAAATGCATCAAGGTAAGTAAAAATTCCAAGAGTGATTCTCGATTTTTAAGGAGTCAAATCAAAATGCAGAAGTTACAAGTGTCCTTAAAAAGTTTTTCTGTATGCCAGGAGTTTCAAGAACCCTGTTTACAATATGATTGCATGTGAAATTATACTTTTGAAAAGGCAAAAAAAGTTAAAAAAGTAAACCAACCAGAATGATTTAATATTTCATCTGAATATATCGTAAAGTAATAAAAATAGGGGGGAAAAAAGGATGATATAAATATACATGGCACTGTACTCACAAAGATAATAAAAAAAATTATATTTAGACGTTATTAATCCCTTAACCATCTGGGGTTCTATGAAGAAAAAGCATCATTTTTGATTCACGGTGGCAACATAGTTTTGGCTTTCACTGCAATGCATGTTTTTTCCCCTTTTAGCACTTGTCAAGAATACAAAAGCCTCTAATTCTTGATGAGACTTATTTCCGTTGTACCCTGGGCCACCTCACAATAATCACATTCTAATGACTTATAGTGGGAAGCCCATTAAATGCTGTCAGTTGGGGAAACCCAGATGTGCTTGCAGTTTGTTTTGTGAATGTTCTGCTTGAAAATTTCATTTTTATTTAATTATTTTGTAAATTATTATTAGGAAATTTATTTCCACAGTTTTTGTATTTAAAAAAAAATCTTAAACTTTTAAAAATATATAAGATATCCATCACAATGAATATTGTATTATAATCTTTAAATGTCATTATATATATATATATAAAATATTGAAATAAAATGTATATAAAATATTGAAAGAAATGATTGAAATAATTATATATATATATATATATATATATATATATATATATATATATATATATATATATATATATATATATATATATATATATAATTATTTCAATCATTTCTTTTTATTAAAAATCAGTAAAATGATTTTAATTTCCCAGAAAGTTAAAAATGCATTGAGTAGCTGTAATAATTAGTAAATTTGCTGTTTATTTGTAATTGATAATCATTGCAGATACTTTTCAAAATCAATTTTATATTTTTAAAATCATTAAAAGAAATGCTTCTGTTGTTTTTATACATACAGAGTGAAGAATTTAGAAATTGTATATTTTTAATAATTTAAAAAATAAAAAGGTAACTTAATTATGTAACAATACATTTTATAGTATATAGTATGCTACTGACAAAAGATGAAATTTTGGTGAAAATTTTGAAACCAAAATTTTTCATATTAAATTCCTCGAACTGAAAGATTTCCGTTATTTAGAACTAAATCGTAACAAAATAAATAATTTATGTGGAATAAGGAGTAACATAAGTCTCATTCAAAAATAGTTATGTAAGAGAATTATTCCTTCATATTTTGTAATTACCTTGATCTTGGTATTTTAGCCAATGCATGAAATATGTGTACTGAAAATTTGAGTAAAGTAAAACTATCAACAATATCAAAAATTTCAAAACATGTTTAGTCAAATTCAACAGAAAATTAATGCACATGTAGTTAATTTTAAATTATTTACAAGTAGAATGAAGATAGCAGAATGACTGATTGGTGTTTCTGATTATATCAATTTGACATCAGGAATGACAAATGCGTAATTAGTGGAACTTGGAATTTTTTCAAATTTCGTGAGAAACCGATAAATGAAAATTTAAAGCATGTAGCACTGGTGTAGTGGATGCACATTTCCAATCGAATTATCTTGAAAACATCTGTTTCATGATGTATTCCAGGTGAGCGTGTCAATAAATTGCCTTCAGCTGCCCAGAACAAATTATTGAAATGCCATATTGTCAATATTGTCATTTCCATATTCTTGTTTGAATGCATATATATATATATATATATATATATATATATACATACATACTTACCGGCTTACGAACATTATGTTTGATACAAGCAGTGAAGAAGAATTTTATTTTCATTATGAAGGTAACTCTTCAGACACGGACTGGGAATTCGATGATCTTTCTGGGGCTTGCAATTGGTACCCAGTTGACAGTTAAGCAGTTCTGATTTTTTAACACTCTTTTATAAATTATATAAGCATTTAAAATGAGATAAATAGTAGAAAGTTATTCAATTTATAAACTAAAGTTAGGTACATTGTGAAATTAAATAATACCTAAGAGATTACAAAGATTAATTATTTGTAAAACAAAATATATTATCTAATTTTAATAAAATGTAACTCTAAAATGTGATAGCCGGAAAACGAAAGAACTTTTTATAGTTGCATTTTATTAAAATTAGATTATATATTTTGTACAAAAATCAATGCAGAATTGTTTACAATACTAAATTCATTCAAAAGTTAAAAAATTAGCATCTAATTTATTACTTAATTTATCCCTTCTAATTTTACACAAAATTTTTAACATTTTAAAATTTCCTAGTTATGAACAAATTAAGTAAAAAAATTTCTTATATTTTAACCTTGTCACCAAGTCACATATTCTCTTTCTCATACTATGAAGTTTACAACTAAGCAAATATATATATATATATATTTGCTTAGTAGTAAACTTCATAGTATCCTGGAGTATATAGTTTGATCCAAGATGTATATGCTATTTATACACAACAGTTTTGTATAGACGGATTAGAGAGTCTAAAAATAATTTACATATGGTTAGAAAATGTTCAGCTGCTTTGAAGTCAACGAGTGCCTTAAAGTTTTGCCGATGTGGTCCAGAGTCTATTCTATTGTGTATTGCATGCGCATCCGGAATTAGCAAAGGTCGATAACTTTTAACTTGTCGGTATGGCAACGATAGGACAGCAGCATTTTTCAAATTGGAACTTCGCCCTTTTCTCCTTGCATTGCTGTGGGTGAAATTCGCGTTAATTGTTCGTTTTGGTGAGGTCTCGCCGAGGATTGATTTTGTATTTGAAAGTGTTTTTCTCGGTGAGCTTCCTTCCAAGCTGTTATGCAACATAAGAAATATTATCGTGAAATTCAAAGGTAAGGGCTTATTTTTCTGTTGTGCTTATTTAAATAATTCTTCTGTAGTTCAGTTACATATATCTTAAAAAGATATGCTAGCCTTAAATTTGCAGTTGAAAAACAACATACGTAAATCCTTATTCTGAATCTAAGACTGTAATCATGATTGTTATCCCAAGACAAAATTTTACTTAAAAAAATATTTTTAATAACAATAATGATTACTGGTTTTATCAAAGAAATGCAATGCATACTCTTATACCAACCTAAGTTCTAAACTCAGTCGACAAAAATGAATAATACTTAAGTATTAAACAATCACAGTATAAATTCTTTACTAAGGCTCAAACAGAAATTAGCAATTACAGATAATATAATTTTTAAATTGTTAATCAAAAATATGTAACACAAAAACTGAAAATCAAATTGATTTTATAATTTCTTAGTTAACAATTTTAGAAAATTGACATAAAAGGAAATAAGTACAAATTACATAAGCTTGTTAAGTGCCAATAATTGCAATTATTTTTTGTGCAAAGTTTTGAGCAATTAAACTAAAGCAAAGCATTGTATATAATCAGCTCTTCAATGGAAATTTAACATCTTTAACACAAAGTTTTACATTATTTGCATTACTACATACCACGTAATATTTCAGGGCAAATTTCTTGTAAAATTTCCAGAGACTCTTCATCATCTAGCAGTACTGCAGATCCATTGAAGGCACAAGTAGCATCACCAAACTGATTTTCACCACAAAAATCACGCATTACACAATGACTTTCAGATTTTACCTGAAATAAAAATTAAAAAATTATTTCTTTGCATTCAAAGTAATAAAATATTTACAATTTAATTTAAATAAAATCACATAAGAATTATTTGACAAAATTAAGAATTAAAAACTACTGATCACAAAATTAATTGCAATATAAACTTATTATATCAATAAAAATTTTCCATATAAAAAAACACATAACATAAATTAGAGTAAAACATTTTATTACCATTTCATCCACTGAAAATATTGGGACATAAAAAATTGGACAAATAAGAAAGAACACATAAAAGAGAAAACTAATAGAAAAATTTAATATACCAGAACATATACTTCTGCAAACTAGATCAAACCAATTAGAAACGAAATCCTATTCTGTAATCTGAAAGTGGTGTGATAGTGTACACAGTTAGCACAGGTGATGTATGCACAGGAACCTATACTTGGTTTAGGTTCCTGGTAGGGTCACCCATGACACGAAGGCTGTGGTAATACAGATGGCTAATACAGTAAGATAACCCAATCCAAGGTGTTAGGCTCTGTGCCGATGGATGAATGGCACCAGAGTCGCTAACACTGGTATCGCTAATGGCCCCTAGAGGAACTAGGCAAAACCTCGTTGTATGTTGACCTTCCACCCGTACAAGGAGGCAATGCAGGTGGTGACCTTATATTTCCACCCAAGTCACTCAACGAATGGCAAAATTAAAAAATACAAATAAAAAAAAAGATTGGATACTTCTCCTGGTGTTAACCAATCAGACAGCAAAATGGTTCTAAAGGAACATTATTATGTTATCCAATCAGCTGGCGAAACAGTTACTAAGGAACAGAATCCTGTCACAAAGGAGACCATTTGGGAGTCTTGCAGCTAGAGGAAATGGAATTGCCACAAGGCAGCACAGCGACACTTCAGTTAGAGAGCCACAAAAGCTCAAATGTGTAATTTAAGGAGTCCTAATAAGGCTAGGGAGATGGTGGAGACAGCACAGAAGGTGAGAGACACCAAAATACTTAGGTCTGAGGTATCAACCCCTTCTCTCAGTAGCACTGCTACCAAGAAGCCCAGGGAGGACCATCAACCTGGAACTTATGCTCAGGCTGTGAAATGCCATAAAACAGCCATTGTAAAGTATGGTTTCCTAACCATCAAACTCAGCAAGGACGATGTTGACTCCATACAGCTGGAGATTCTGACATGGACAGATGTCTCAATAGAAAATCATCTGCCTAAGGTTCGAGTTTTCATCTTAGTGTCTAGGGCACAAATTCTCCTCTGTGATGACCTTGAAACTGTGAAATGGATTAAAAAATCCTTCCATGGTAACAAGAGTCTGTTTGGTGGTGAGGGACTCAAAGTTCTGGATCCCTGTGATCACCCTAAACCAGTAAAGGTGGCCCTCAGGGCAAAGGACACTCATACCAGGGATTTTGCCGTCCTTCTGAAACGGCTTAACAGACTCAACCCAGAGTTAAAGTCATTAAAATGGCATGCTCTGCAAAAATTTGTAGAGACACATTCTATTAGATTTATCTTCGAGGTGGATATTGAAGCTTCAGAAGCCATTAAAAAGGCACATTATGGTGACTACACTGGTTTAGACAGGGGGATCTTTAAAATTCTCGTGGATCCAAACCAGAAGGATGCTCAGAGTATTGAAGAGATGGAAGTAGTACCAGAAAATGCAACTTCCTCTCAAGTAAATAAATCCTCTCCTACTTCTAGTAAGGAAAGTGAATTACCTAACATTGAAGAATTGGATTTAAATTCTGGTTCTGATATAAACCTGCAACCTAGCTCTCCTTTACCTGAAAGCGAGATAAAAAAGGCTTTGCAGGAAACTCAAGTAAGTAAGTCTCCTACTTGTGAACACATAGGAAGCAGTGCTTCTTCCTAGCTTCTTTAGGTGTCACAATGGTATGTATCATCAAAGTAGCACAGATCAACCTTTATCATAGTCGATCAACTTCAGCTATTCTTAGCAAGAAGATGAGTAGAGGGGAGGTTGACATTGTTTTAATTCAAGACCCATGGACTTACAATGGTTGTTTTGGGCCTACATGTTCAGGGTTTTAACATATTTTATGATAAATGTTGTTCGAGACCAAGGGTATGTATTGCTATTAGCAACAAATTAAATGCCCTCATTCTGGTCAATTACCTAAATGGGGATAATGTTGCTGTAAAAGTATCTTGTTTATTGCAAGGAATAAAAGACAAAACTCTCTTTAAGTCTTCACATCTTCCCTTTAAAGATAATGACACATTCAATGTGCAAATTGTTAGTCTTTTAGAGTATAACAATTTGAGTAAAGAAAGTCATCATAGGATGTGATACAAGTGGGGCTCATCACACTATCTGGGGAACTAGTGATTGCAACAAACGTGGTGAGGTTCTTCTAGAATACATTTTGTATTATAACCTATTTATCCTTAATAAAGGTAATGAACCTACCTTTATTGCTATATATAGAAGGGAAGTTACATTACGCAACAGTTAGTGTGCTGACTTTATTAAGGATTGAAAAGTATCTGATGAAATAAGTTTATCTGACCACCAATACATTAGTTTTTCTGTTTTAGAAGCAAACAGAATTGAGGGGGTAGGTACAAGCCCAAAAAATACCAAGTGGGGTTGCTAAAAAAAGATTTAGAAGCTCCAGTCAAGGAAGGTGACTTTGGTAAGTTATCTACAGCAGCAGATTTGGAATTGGCTGTTGATCATATGCAACATGTCATTCTCCAAGTATACTATCAAAATTGTAATGTCAGTAATATATGCTTGCCAAGGTTAGTTTCTTGGTGTGGTCTAAAGAGTTAAGTAAATTATAAAGAGAATGTAGAAAGTTCTTTAATACAGCTAAAAAATAATGGTGAGTGGTAGAAATATAAACTGGCACTTACCACATATAATAAAGCTATCAGGAATTCCTGGCAAAATTACTGTACTGACATTAAAACTGTGTCTGCTACTGCAAGACTTGTAAAAATAATATCTAAAGACAGGAACTCCTGTCTAAACACTTTTAAATTACCAAATGGTAAGTTTTCAGAATCTAGGAGGGAGACCCTGGCTGAATTGTTCAGAGTTCACTTTCCAGATTCCAATAAAGTAAATGGAACTCCTAACTTTACACTCTCTACATCAAATTGAAGTAGAAGTAAATGGAATGTTGCCAAAAAAAATCATAACTTATGATTGAACAAAATGGGCAATAATGTCTTTTAAACTTTTTAAATCACTGGGAATGTATGGAATTGTACCGGCTCTGCTTATCAAGGGAGTCCAGTACATTACCCCAATTCTCTTTAGAATTTTTAGGGCATGTATAGCCTTTGGCCATATACCTATTGCTTGGAGGCATACAAAAGTATTTTTTATTCCTAAAATACGAAAAGATAATTATTAAGTAGCTAAATCTTTCCAACCTATCAGTTTAATATTTTTTCTTCTAAGGCAATTGAAAAACTGATAGGTATATTTACTTGGTGGAAAAACCACTTTTTGACTCTCAATATGCATATCAACCTGGTAGATCCACCAATAGTATGACCTACAATCTACCCTTCATTTTGAAAAACTTTAAAAGCTAAGGAACATGCTTTAGTTGTTTTCTTAGATATTGAAGGTCCCTTTGATAAGATATCTATTGAAACCATTCTACAATTTCATGCTAGAAAGGGAATTAAAGACACAATCTGTTCTTGGATTACAAAAAATAAAAAAAAAAAAACCTGCTCAATAAAAGATTTGTCACTGTCTCATTTTTAGAAGAAAACATGATAAAAGCAAAAGATGAATTATCCACAGCGAGAGGTTCTTTCATTCATCTAGTGGTGTTGTGTTGTAAATTCCCTTTTAAAGGTGTTAAAAAAACCAGGCACAACCACCATTGGATATGCAGATGATTTAGTTATTATCTTCAGAGGTAAGTTCAGCAAAACGATCTTAAGCATTCTGTCCAATGCCCTCAAACAAGTAGAGACTTGGTGTTAATCTTAAAAAGATAACTTATTTTGGTCAAGAATTAATTTGCTCCAAGGAAGCTAAATTCTTAGGAGTATTTTTGACATGAACTTAAGTAAGAACAAGCACTTCAACTTTTGCCTTGAAAAAGCAAAAAAAAAAAGCTTTTTGGTCATGCAGAAATGCATTTGGAAGAACTTCGGGCCTAAACTCCAAAATTATTTATTGGATGTACAATATGATCATTTGTCCCATCCTTACCAATTGTTCAGTGTTCTGGTGGCTAAACTCAAAAATGAAACTGCTAAGGCAGAATTAACATAACTTCAAAGGATGCACTGTGTAGATATCTCTGGGTGTATTAAAACTACTCCCATATTTATAACTGGAGCTTTTACTTGGTATGCATCCTCTTTACATGCATATTGAAAAAGAATCAATACTTAGCATGAAAAGGCTTAAAAACACAAGTCAGTGGAAAACTCCAGGCTTTTGTCTTGGGGAAACTTAAATGCTGACGTAACTAGTCATCCTTTTGTAAGCATGCCTATTGATTACACAATTATTAAATATGCTTTTGATAAGCCTTATACAATCAAATCTCCCTTGGGAGAAGACTGGAATAATGTTGCCATAAGTGAAAACTGTACTTCCTTGTATACTGATAGCTCAAAAATGAATTCCAACACTGGGGCTGGTATTTGTTGTCCAGCTAATGGCAAAAAGTTATCATTCCCTTCAAGTAAACATACAACTGTATTCCAAGCAGAAGTTTTTGCAATTATAATGCACAGTAAAATATGCTTGGACAGAAGCACCCTCTCATAAAAGAATTATTATCTGTTCTAACAGTCAAGCTGCATTACTAGCTTTACACAAATCTATTTTAACTTCTGTTCTTGTCTGGGAATGCTATTTCACTCTGTGCAGATTGGCTAATAATAATTCCATTACTTTAATGTGGGTGTTTAGGCACTCTGGTGTACCTGGCAAATATATTAGCTTATGAGTTGGCAAGGGCTGGAACAACAACCGATTTCCTTGGTCCTGAATATTTTTTATCTAGCGTTTTTGATATCTGGACTCATGCTCTGCACTTGTGTTTTATTACTGTAGAGCAGTGATGGGGAAATAAGGCTCGCAGGTCAAGTCTGGCCCGTTTAAGAGTGCCGTCGTAAGAATGTTTGAACGCGTTCTTACGTCGTAATGTGACAAACTGCATAAAAACTGCCTGCGGCGATATTCAAAACACAATAGTATTCTGGACAAATCCATCTGATCTATACAGCTGACTCCTTTTTGCTCAAAACTTCCAGACACTCTTGTATTTTCGATTCACTGTTCTGTTTTTCTGAAAGAACCGGAAAAATCCAATTCCTGACCAATCCTTGCAGGTAGGTATAAATACAAGCAAGGCTGCCAGAAGATAAGTTAGTTAGCAATTTAGTCAGTCATCTGCAATGACCCCCTGTGACTCGAGTAATTGCTTGTGTAATCTCTGAAACTGCCACTGCCTCAACAAACACCCGCGCAAGAGCATTAGTTGGTAGTAAGCTTTCGTCAATTGCGTTTCTGTGTGTTATTCTCCATAGTAGGTAACATCTAAAATGGATGTTAAAAAAAGAAAAGTGGATTCAAAATGTCGAGTTTTTAAAAAAGAATGGACATGGAAATATTTCTTTTCTTTATTTAAAGAAAAACCTGTGTGCTTACTTTGCAATACCACTGTTGCAGTTTTAAAAGAATATAACATTCAATGCCATTTCAAGAGCAAACATGAAGACCACTCCTACTCATCGTTAAGTGAAGAGGTGAAAAAAATTAAATCGAAAAATTTAATGAAAAATTTCACAAGTCAACAACAATTATTTCAGAGAGCTAATCATTCTCAAAGATGCGCTATGAAAGCCAGTTATGTGTTGGCTTATAATACTGCTAAATCTAATAAAGCATTTTCAGATGGAGACTTTATAAAGCAGTGCATGATAGATGTGTGCGATATTATGTGCCCTGAAAAGAAAAATGATTTTCAGTCACTATCTCTCTCAAGAAGAACAATCACAGAGAGAATTGAAAATATTGATAAAAATCTAATTTCACAACTGACTACAAAAACTCAAAAATTTATTTTTTATTCAATTACCATGGATGAAAGTACAGATATCAGTGATACTGTGCAGTTACTCATATTTGTAAGAGGAATCAATGCCCACTTTGAAATTACAGAAGAATTTCAGGGCTGCATTCAATGAAAGGAACAACGACTGGTGCCGATATATGTGAATTTGAAAATTGCATTGATAAACTTCGTTTACCTATTGATAAGTAATGTAATGTAACTACAGATGGTGCTCCTAATATGGTTGGAATCAATCAAGGATTTGTTGGGAAATTTAATTCTAAGTATCAGGAAAATGATGTTTTTTGCATTGCCTTATACATCAGGATGCTCTCTGTAAATTGGCTTTAGATATTGATCATATACTTAATATTGATGTAAAAATAGTAAATATGATTCGTTCCAGAGGATTATTACATTGCCAGTTTCAACAGTTTTTGGAGTCTGTACAGGCTGAGCATTCCGATATCCTGTATTGTTCAAAAGTTCGTTGGTTAAGTGCTGGAAAAGTATTTGAAAAAATTTGGAATTTAAAAGAAGATATTGTGAATTTTCTTCCTGATAAAGATATTTATAATCAATTCAACGTCTTATAAAACAAAACGTGACTTTCTGATTTCGCTTTCTTCACAGACCTCCTCGTACACATGAATAAACTTAATCTCAAATTGCAAGGGAAAAATCAGTTTCTTCATGATATTTGGCAATACCTGAAGAGTTTCAAATTATCGTTATTATTATTTGCTAATCAGATCTCTAAATCTGATTTTTCTCATTTTCCAAGAATACAATCTTTAAAAAATTCACTATATCAAACAATAAGATTAAAAAATACGAAATTAATTTGAGAAAACTATCTTCAGAATTTAAAAGGAGATTTCAGGACTTTAGAAAAATGGAACCAGAGTTTAGTATTTTTACGACCCCATTCAATGTTAATTACGAAGAAGTTGATGCAAAATTTAAACTTCAGTTAATAGAACTGAACAGTAATACTCTCCTGAAACAAACTTTTCATACAGTATCTCATTACTAGAATTTTATAAAAATTTAAGTCCAGATAATTTCCCAAATCTAATTACTCATGCAATGAAGATAATGACAATGTTCGGCTCATCTTATTTATGAGAACGAATCTTTTCAACAATGAAGCTTAGGAAAACTTCTTTAAGAAACAGAATTACAGATGAACAGCTTTCATCAGTTTTAAGAATTTCTGCTTTGCAAATGGAACCGGACTATGATGAAATTTTGATAGAACAGTCTCAATTTCATTTTTCTCATGCACCATTAACTAGTAATGACACCAGAAAATAAAGTGACTTCACTTTATTTTCTGGTGTCATTACTAGTTAATGCATCAAGAACTACACTAAATTCATTTTATATTTTGTGTTTATAATTTTCTTACCTTTTGCTTTTTTACTATTAAAATAATAAGTGTATGTAATAATATATATATATATATGTTTATAGAACACATAAATTTTTTATCGATTAAGCATTATTCTTTGGCCCACTACGATGATATAGTTATTACAAATGGCCCAACTTAAAAAAGTTTCCCCACCACTGCCGTAGAGTTTAGAAATATTGAAAGGCTAGAAAAATAATGGCATAATAGCCGATTTTCTGGGTATTCATAATAAATAAATATCTTCAGAAAACAACAGTTTATGAACTGGCTCATTGCCAGTGATCAAAGACAAGCAAGGCTACTAAATAGCACATACCATAGTAAAAGACAAAAAGAATTATTAAAGGTCAACAGAAGCTGTCTAAGGACAGCAGTGGGACTTCTTACAAGACATTGCCACCTTAAAAGACATCTCACTATAATGGAAGTATCAGATGATCCTACTTGTAGAAGTTGCCATTATATGGAAGAAATTTTAATACACATCTTATGTGAATATGAAACTTTTTCTGCACATAGATTCAAACACTTGGGTCAGCATTTAATTGAACCTTGGATGCTGCAGGAAATTCCAATAAAATGTCTGAATTTTGCTTTAGCCATTGGTCTCTTCAAATAGGGGTTTCTGAGGTGTATAGTACAATAGACCTATGGTCGCAGTGTTAGGTTCTTTTGGAATCACCCTATTTTAAATCTAATCTAATACTCAGCGTATTATTTTCTTTATATACTTCCCAAATTTTACTTTTATAAAGAAGTCATGTGAACATTAATCTACAATATACAATATAACCAAAGCATTCCATGGAATACAAAATTAAGCACATAATTTCTCAATAACTAGTTTGAACCAAGTAATATTATACAAAACAGAAAAATAAATATTTATATGCATGTTTAAATGAAATTTTGAACAAAATGAATTTTAGATGTGAAAAGATTAAAGAATACATAATTTTAAATGATTCAACTTTTATTTTTTTTCAAACTTGCATAAAATTTTGTATAATACCATATACAAATTTTGCATGGTTATGTCATGCATTGAGTCATACATTTTATACCTGACACCCTTTATTTTCCTACTTGAAATAATTCCACCTGCTAAAAAAAATGATAAGTTTCCTCAATGTGTGTAAAGAAAATACTATGAAACAAAGTAATGTTTTTCAATGTAAATTTAAGCTGAATATGATAAAAATGAAATGTTAAAAACATTTATATTTAGTAAAAAAAAAAAATAACTTAATCAAAGCACTACATAGAGACTAACCAAACTTAAGCAAAAAATTTATGAACTTTTAACGCATAAATTACTTAATGAAATTAAAATAAGTAAAATTTTCCAATGGGATTCATTTGAATTTATTAAAACTCAAGCTGCTGTAAGATATATAATTACTCTCACATTTTTTTTTTTCTTATGAACTTTAAAATTATATTGTTCTTTATTCTTGGATTTACAATTTTTCCAATTTTCTCTATCTCACATTCTTGATTACTGAGTGAAATAAAGGAAGCTTTAAAAGACTGTATAAGTTTAACTTAATTTGAAATAAATAATGAATTTTTTTCATTTACAGTAAGCAAACTTAAAGAAAACTAAGACTTTCACATTTATAAAAAAAAGCTTTAATTCCAAAGATTTTCTCAATACATAAGCTAAATTTTATTATAGAAACCTACCAGTTGAAAATTCAGTTAAGTACACAAATAATTGCATGAAAATAATTTACTTTCTTGGCTGTCAAAAATTACGAAATATTTTAATTACATTGCATGACCTAGAGTTTAAAGTAGATTCCAAACCACTACAAATATTCTCACTAGAAGAAAGGAATAATCTCACAAACTAATGAACCAAAGGCCAAAGTGACAACATATCAACTGCCAGCTTGGCTTTTAAACATATGGTTAATAATTTAATAGTTATTATAGACAAAGAATGTAAAAGAAGCATCATTAAAAAATACAACACAAAATAAAACATTGAAAATGTCCTTTTACATGTTACTTTATGAGAAATGACTGAAAATGAAAAAAAATTAGTTTGCTCTTAAAACTAACATATAGGTAAATAAACTAAACAGCCTTTTCATAAAGGGATTAAACTTTAAAAAAGTAGACTGCAGAATATTAATAAATATTTATGAATTGATACTGCAAATGAATAAACTAGTTATTAAACTGAGAAACATGGTCAAACGCAAATAGCAATTCATAAAATTTCTGAAAGAATTAATCAAAACTTAATAACAGCACAAAAAACCAGAAACTTTTATTCAAATAACACCATACATCAATAAAAACTCAGTTATGAGAAGTATATTATAATTTGAAAGGATACTCAGGGTATCAGAATGCAATCATTTTTGCTAAAGTAAATGAGATAAGCCCAGACATAATTCCCAACTATAAGTAAACAAACCAATATCCCCATGAATATTAAATAAGATCATCAAGAATGTCTAATCATAAACTCTATATTTAATACAATTGATATAGTGATATTATGTAATAAGGCAAGAGCACAATGGCCCATAACAAAATAATTAAACCTTGGGCAAACTGACAACCTTTCTGATGATACTACTTGATGTCTGAAATTATAGCCATTATCTATCTATAAAACTTTAAGTATAATACTTTAAATCAATCAGCAACTTCTGCTTGTAACTAGTTAGCTTAGATCATACCAATAACTTTCCACAGCAATTTGTTAAAATATTTTCAAACATTAATGTTAAAACACTCCATGCGACTAGTGGCATTCCATTTAAGAAACTGTTCTACATATAAATTTGATTGATTCAGAATATTGTCACATTTCTTACACTTTGGAGAAAAATAAACATTTTCTGACTATTTACCAAGCACTAATGATAACCAGTAATCTTTCATTATATCACTTTCATACTATTTTCAATTTAATTTTCATAAAAATTTTATAGAGAACTTTTAAATAGTTCTTCAAAATGTACATGGATTTTGTTTGTACTATTTGAAAATCAAATTTTCAATGATACTATAATAATTATTTTGAAAATGTTCACTTTGATCTCAATGTATTAGAAACACTTAATGAAAGTTCAAAAGCATTAATTTTCTCCAGAAGCACTCTTACACCAATGAAATTTTACTCAATGGAAATCCTTCTCTTTGCTGTTTAACTCTACTACTTTTATAAAAAATTTTCTACTTTTCATTACCTACATTATTTTTCTTAACTCACTGATAACAATCCATATTAACAAAAAATTACAGGATTTATTAGATAAATTTGTGACAAATTTTTTTCTCTATAAAATAATTTATATTTCCTTATCTTCCTAATTAAAATAAATTATTTTAGGGTAAATAAAACAATTACTTTCAAGTGCAAACACATTTAGTTAAATAAATTTTGAAATAAAAGAAAATTCAAGATCTACCATATTTTAGTACGACAATTAAATTTTTAGATTCTTGTATGTAAATACAATTCTTTCCGCATAGTATTTGCGATTTATTGCAGTAAAACATAGTTTTTAAATTCCTCGTGAGTGACTGCAGGTGATACCATGAAAATAAAAATGGTCATAAAATATAAATGTGATTATAAATAACTCAAAAAATTATATAATTTAAAGATCTTTCTTATATCATGTATAATACATAATAAATACAAATCATCAATAGCTAAACTAAAAATAAAACTGCAGGATGAATTTAAGAATTCATCACCTAAACTGTAAATTTGGTGACCCATATAAAATTCAATCTGACATGAGGAATAATATTGAGTAAACAAATGCTAGAAAATACTCAGTAAAATATGGCTCACAGTGACCTAATGGTAACAGTGCTCTTTGGAGAAAAAGAGGTTCTATATTTGGAGTAAAAAATTGCTAGTTTCAGCTGAACAATAAGTAAATGTTGTACAATAAGTAGATGTCTGCTTTTTTACAGGCACACAATTGGAATTTTTTGTGTTTCCTTCTTTGTAACAAATGTATATGATCCACTTTCAACGAAAAATCTTCTATATGTTCAAAGTTGTTTTGTTTGTCGCTCAACAGTCTTTTATGAACATGAGGACTAATTAGATCAAGATCTACAGCTTAAAGTGGATTCCAAACCACTACAAATATCAATTTCCAAGGTGGGATTCGAACCCATGAAGTATTAAAACGAACGCAAGAGCACTAACCATTCAACTGCCATATGTTCAAATAGCATTTTTTAGCAATTATTTGCAAGTCAATGTCAATCAATAATGAACTTAGAGTAGTTATAAAATTCTTTCAATCAAAATATCCAGTTAACATATTTTAAAAAGTGGACACCAAAACTTTGAGTTTGTGATCTAAAGGAATAAGACTTAAACATTAAAATAAGGTATAAAAATCAATTAAAAAAATAGGTTTAAAATTAAAATACAGAAGCTTTACAAATTTCAAACAATTTCATAATTTATTTGCTTCAACTTTTACCACAAAACTCAAAAGCTGCACTTCAAGCATCTAGCCACACTCAAATTTTAATCACTGATAATTGTTTAAAACTCCTCAAGTGGTTTGATAGTAATAAGATTGCCAGCAATGGATTCCAGATCACTATGAAATACAGAAAAGAAGGCTTCTATCCACCAGAAAATTAATTTTATACTTCCATTTAATACAAATGTCTAATAAAAAAAAACATCATCAGGAACTCCTTCAATGAAAAATTCAATATCACAATTTCAGTAAGGCATGGGTTACACAAATCCTCAATAACTTTCATTGGTCTAGGATGAAATCTGCTGTCATGTTTCACTTGATTTTCATCTACAATTAGTTGAATAAACATCTATTTGCACTGGTATGGTTCCTGATTCTTTTTGTATTTATTCTGATTTCTATGAGGAAATAGGTTTGTTTCACCCTTTCAGGTGATCTGCTTTCCCCTCTGACATCAATCTGAAAATGCTACAAGACTGCTTACACTCACTTACAGATTTATTATGTTTTTGATGTTCAATTATCTTTTAATGTGCCATTGTAAATATAAAAAAATAACTTTATCCAAAAATAGTCAACTACTATGTTGTAAATAAAATTGCTTCATGAATGTATATCAGATATTGAAAAATCAGGATCAATAAATGAGTGTTCGTAAGGATTTTCAAGAATCAAATTCAAGGAGTGTTAAGGAGTTTTCTAATAGTCATATCAAAAACTTAATGGAGATATTGACATGTTATATATATCTATATATATTTTAATTTTAAAAATTGTTCTTAAATATACATGATTATGCATATGTAACATTTTTCAATTATATTTGTAAATAATAGATATATTAACTGTCAAAATTAATATTTTTTATTTAAGTAAGAATTGTGATTACTTCAAAAGCCTTCTGTGAATTAACAGCTATAATAAAAAATTTTTATTTAAATAATCAATATTCTGCATCATACATTGTATAAAATAAAGGGTTATTTTACAGCTTTTAAGCATCTACAATAGATTCCTATCTATTAATTAATTGAGTATTTCAAGATATGTATAACAACCTCTTTTCAAATATACTCACTCAGAAGAAACATAACTATTAAATAAAATTTCAAGAATGACTTTTCCCCCAATTAATATTTAATAAAAGCAATGCTATATTTTTCTTCTGTTTTCGTTCAAACTCTAAAAACTATGCAATTTTACATCTATATTCAAGGCTTTTGTATCCAAAGGAGCACAAAAATATTGGCCAATATTCTATCAATGTTGACCGATATTGTGAAAGCTGATAAATGCCAAAGGCTGATCAGCTGATGATATATAATATTATACGATAATGAAAAAATTAATTTTTTCTAAACAAATTAGGAATTATAATGAAATGAATTATTTCAGAAGATTATGACTAAGATGTATTTTTTAAAGCTTACTTATGTAAATTTATGATGTAAAATTTTTCTTTGAAATAATTCTAAATGCTGAATAATATTGTATAATATTCCAGGGACAATATTACTCAGTGAATGTTAAAGTTAATGTTTTTTTTAACATTTTCGTAACAATCAATGATTTCTATGTGAAAAGAAGTGAAGATATGCATGTATTTCTTACAGAATAAACAGTAAACAATTGAATGACAACCAAGTGCTATGAATTATTAATATTCTGGCTAATAAAATTGTACTCAATTTTTTTTTTATTTTGTTAGACTATTCCTCTAGAAAAAAATTTTCTTTTATTTTGTTAGACTGTTCCTCTAGAAAATTTTTTTTAGCTCATTAGATAGTAAATTTTTATTTTTTAAATGCAAAGCTATTGGATTAATAAAAATGTATTATGAAAACTAAAAGTAGTAATTTGAGTGCCACTTTTTTAATCCCTCAGATCATGGAATTAATTTTTTATTCAGGAAATTTCAATTCTTTTTTGTTAGCCTAATTTATTTATAATTTGTTTGGGAATACCAATAATTTCAACTATAATGATTAATTAACTCATTTCAGCTATTCATTACCCTTGTAATAAGCTAATTATAATATAGTTTGTTACATTATTAATCCAATTTTAGTTTATATATTACAAAAATAAATGTCCACAAAAGGGTTTAGATTTGAAATGAGTCAACTTTAGGTTCTAAATAAAGAATTAATTAAAAAATTCAAAAGAAATGATTAAAAATAGGGTTCAAAAGAAATTATTAAAAAATCTGTTCTCATTATTTACTGTTCTCTATAATTCACTTTCACAGGAAATAATACGTAAGAAGATTTTGCTATGTTTTTTAATAGTTTCTTATAGTATATTGTAAGGCAAATTGGTAATGCTTTAATGATAAATTATTCATATTTGTTACCTTAAATATTTAATTTAAATTTTACTATTATTTTATCCTATTTCAATTGACAGTTTTAAATAGAGCATATTTTCAATTATTGTGAATGGCTTGTTAAATACCTTATGAGTAACATACATTTTTAGTACAGTGTTTGATTTACTATTTCTTAAACAATGTATCAAATTACAGGTAACTAGATGAATAATTTCTTAAAATTGCTCGTAATATACTGTTCTACCAATTTTTTTCTTTGTATATATAAAATATATTAATACTTAAAGTGAAAATTTTAATATAGGTTTTGATCTGGTTTTTCTCTCCTTAAAATGTGGATACTATTAAAAACATAAATATCATACTACAGGAACTTTTTAAAGGATTTAATTAGTTTATAAAGAATTCTGCAATTGACAGTAAAAATTTGTCTGTTGACTCATTAATTTTAGTAAAAATATTTTTGTGAATTCAAAATCTGAGACTAAAAAATTTGTGAAATAAGTTTAAAAACCTTAAAATTTTTAGCCATTATATTAAGACACATCATAATGCAATGAGTTTGTTAGCTAAAAATATTACAATCACATTATTCCAGAACTTTGATTATATAGTGAGACATTATCATGAATATGTAAAGACAATTGTTCAGCTTAATAAAGAAAAACAGATGTTTTAATTGAAAGATATTTAAAAAGCTTAAAATTTGTAAACTCTTATTTGATGAATTACTTATTTTTAAAAATAAAAATAATCATTTCTAGCCTATGTTAAGATTAATTGTAACAACATAGAAAATGTCACCATTTGTCAAAACCCATAATTATTGTTTAACAATTTTTTTAAAAAATTTCATTTATAAAATGAACAAATTTAAATTTAAGATTGAAAACAATTATTTTAAATAAGAATTGTGAGTGGTACATTTTAACTATAATACTTATGTTAGAGTATTTGTTATAAATATATATTAAAAACAATTATCCGAATTATGATTACTGACACATTTTAAAAAATGTTTAGCAATGAATGAGATTGTTAAATATTTGGAAATAATTACTCCATTATATTAATTTCAGCAATTTTGGGGAATTTTGATATTTTTTACTATTTTGTATTTTTAAGCTTAAATAATTCACATTCTAGAAATGGATAACAATTTATGAGGGGAAAAAATTTAGTTTGCTGGTTCAAGAACATATTCAATGATTTTAATATGAGCTTTTGTTTTATTTTAAATTTGTATCTATTTTTAATTCATATGTTTCTATATTAATTTACATTAATTAAATTCCAACTAAACATTCAAACTTAAAAATATAAAATGTTCTATATTTTGAATATTTACTGGACACTGAATATATCCAGCAATTTATAGTGAAAGATTGAAGACAATTGTCCACAAGTGTTAAGTTTAAGTGCTAAAAATTGGTTTCTAATATATGTCCTAAAGATTAAATATGAGACATAAAAATTTACAACATTTAAATTTGTTTAATTCCACTGTACTGCAAGTTATTTTTCTTGCTTATTTATCGCATTCAGCCCAATGGAAGGATATATACATACATATAACTTTAAAAAAAAATAAATATAAAAATTTCAAAAAAACAAACAAAATTGAAAAATTTAAATAAACATAGAAACAATCATATATAAAATAAAAAATACAAATGACAGAATAAATTAAAATAAAATAATTAATAAGTAATGTAAGTGGAAAATTTCTTTGGAAAATGTACGTCTTCCTTGATCTGGTTACAGTTTTGGGCATTTTACTAAATGATGAATTTTTATCATCAGGCATTGGCTTGCTGGCGTTAGACACTGTGTTCAGTGGATAGATAGTTTTTTAAGATGTGCCAGTTTTACACGGTCAAGTAAAACAGTAAATTTCTTTCCATTAATGTTAATGGTAATAGTCTTGTCTGTTCGTTGCAAGATTTCATAAGGACAAGAGTGGGGTTGGCACAATGGAGGACGCACAAAATCGATTCTCAAGAAAATGTGTGTGCATGACTTCAGTGATGGATGCATATAAAATCAATCAGTACAGTGGGCGGATGTTGGAATAGGATTCAGTTGTTGTATCACTTTTCGAAGATTAGCAATAAAATCACTGTCACAGGATGGAATAACTGCCATGTCCACCATGTCAATAGGAAGACGCAAAGTAGAACCATACACAAGCTCTACACAAGAAATTTGCAAGTCTTGTTAAACTGATGTTCCAAAAGAATGAAAGGGATTATCTCCCTCCAATTATCATTCTCATAAGCTTTAATTGCTGATTTTAGATGACAGTGAAATCTCTCTACAATTCCATTTGAAATTGGATGGTAGGAGGTTGTTTTAATCCTTTCTGAACCTAACATGCGAGTAAATTCAGCATACCTACTTGAACACAGAAGGGGTACTTGGTCAGAGGTAATTATGGATGGACATTCAAATTGTGAAATCCAGTTGTTGAATATTTTACTGCAAACAGTCTTTGCAGAAATATCTGAAATGTGTATCACTTCTGGCCATCTGGTGAAACGGTCAATTATTGTCAAAAGGACAGTAGTAGGCCACCAAAGGGCAGTAGTAGGCCTACAATATCTACATGGATATGTGAGAAACAAGCATCTGGAAAAGAAAAAGTACCTAAAGGCGTTTTAGTGTGTCTCTGCACCTTTGATCGTTGGCATGGTTCACAGCATTGAATCCATGATTTTATTTGTCATTTCATCTTAGGCCAAACATACCTGGAACAAATTATTTTTGTTGTTGCTATTATTGCAGAATGAGAAAGATTGTGCAAATGATCGAAAATGAATTTGCGGAAAGAGAATGGTACAAAAAGACGCTGTGTTCCAGTTGAAATGTCACACATCAATTCACAATGGGGAAAATGATAAGGTTTTAATTACAGTTTAAGAGAGATGGTATTAGATTGCAGAAAATTTTGTATCTCTGGATCAGTTTTCTGTGCTTTTACAAATTCTTCAAAACTTAAATTTGGAGATTTTGTAATAGAATCGATTTCAATTTTACTGAGTGCATCAGCAACCACATTCTTACAACCTTGCACATGCCTAATGCCAGCTAAATACTGAGAAATAAAGTCTAAATGGCGTAATTGCTGTGGAGAACATTTATTAGGGTTTTGCTTAAAAGTGCAAGTCAACTGTTGTTGGTCTGTATATATTATAAAATTTCTGCTTTCTAATAAGTTTATGAATTTTTTTAGCAGAATAAACTGCAAACAATTCTCTGTCATAAGTGGACCACTTTTGTTAACTTTTATTAAATTTCATTGAGAAGAAAGCTATTGTGGTTCCCATGTCCTTTCCGATAACTAACATATAGTGCCTTCTACTGCAAAATCTGAGGCATCGACCCACAAGCTCAAGTGAGCTCCAGGAATAAGATGTCTTAAAAGAGACGCATTGGCAATCGCATTTTTGGTGGCAATAAAAGCTTGTTCTGCATTTTTCATTCCATGTAAGTTGTTCGGACAGTTAACGAGCATTAGAACGAGATTTCTTTTCATTTCTTTGTCCTTTTAAAAATTTAACAATGGGTGCAAGTATATATGCAGCTTTAGGAATAAAGCAACGATAAAAGTTAAACATTGCTAAAAATCTTCGCAACTGCATTAAGGTTTCTGGTTTAGGAAAATATAATATGCATTTAACTTTATCTTTTGGAGGTTGAATTTCTTCTTCAGGAAGATTAAAACCTAGAAAATCTATTGACGAAACACCAAAAGTACATTTAGAAGTGTTAATACATAACTCATATTCTCTGTGTGTGCCAATTTTGAAAATAATGCTTTTAAATGTTGATAGTGCTCTTGGGGATTTTTAGAAGCTATTAATATGTCATCAACAAAAGCATTAACACCTGATAAATCTGGTGTAATCTCATCTATAAAATGTTGAAAAGTAGCACATACATTGCAAATGTCAAATTGCATCCTTGTACTTTTGAATAAACCAAATAGGGTACATATAGTGGTTTTGTGTATATCGTCAGAATTTATTGGGATTTGATGATAAGCTTTTATTAGGTCTATACAACTAAATATTTATTCATGTAATTTTGCAGTAAAATCTGCAATACAAGGTATTAGGTATTTGTCTTTAGTTGTTTGAGCATTTAAAGCTCTATTATCACCCACTGGTCTCCAATCTAAAATTCCTTTATTAAGAACCATGTGTAAAGGTGAAACATAGTTATTTCTTGAAGGCCTTATATGGATATTGCATCATATTTTGAAATTCAATTTTTGAAATTCCAAGATGATCCGGAGCAAGCCTTCGAGGTTTTGCAACTACAGGAGGACCTATCGTAACTATGTAATGTACAGTATTATGTTTAACTGGTTGATTTGGATAAGGTAATTTAGTAATATAAGCAAATTCTTTCAAAAGTTTATGATAAGGACTATTTTTAAGAATAGAAACTTCAACTGAATGAAGATCTGTATATTTTAAGTGGCCAATGGATTGTAGTTTTTTTTTTTTTTTTTTTTTTTTTTGTTTGTTTGTGTGTGTGTGTGTCTCTAAGACATTTATGCCTGAGATCTGGAACCAATTCAAAATAATGGAGAAAATCTGCTTTTAAAATGGGTGTACTAACATTGGCTGCTAGAAATGTCCAAGTAAAATTTCTTCTCAAATTAAAATTTAAAAAGAGTGTTTCTTGTCCATAGATATTAATTGCTGAAGAATTGGCAGCTAAAAACATTTGTTGTATAGAATTTCGCTTTTGTCAGCAAAGATTAAGGACACATCAGAGCCAGTATCAATCAGAAATGAAACATTTGATGTCCCGTTGCGAATAAATAGGCGACGTGATTCGCTAGGCAAAGAATATGAAACTTCTATTCTTTGCTGCATTCGTTTTCCTGCCATGCAAAAGGTTTAACACATTTAACATCCCTACATTTCTTTCCAAAACGTCTGTGAAACTAGCAAATTTAGAAATTTCGTTTGTGGGAATTACTTTTTTCACGACTAATTTGGTTACTACAATATGGTGAGCAACTATGAGAAATAGAAAGTTGATCAATTCGTTTATTTAACTGTCCAACTTCTGTGAAATATTTTAGTTTCAACAAATTCTTCTATTTTGGAAACTGAAAACGTTTCAACAGGAGATGGCGTAATATCAATGATTCGATCGGAAACTTCAGCAACTTACTCTACTCTTAGATCAAAAACTGCAGCTAAGATAGTTTAAACAATGGATAGCAATATCTGTAAAAATAGTTCTAACATTAGTTTATCGGGAATGTTATGTGATTCGCCGCAAAGCTTCATATTTCGTAAAAGTTCTGTCGGTTTGCGCAATCCTAACTCTTCCCCTAATAATAGGTTTCAAATTTCTTGTTGCAATGATTCTTCTGAGCGGTTTATTAATTCCTGTTTAATCTGTTTGTATAGATCAGTTGCATCCGGTTTGACGAACAGGTTTCACAAACTCAAGAACATCACGAACTAATGATACAGTTTCTGGCAGAAGATGGGAAACAATATAATTATAATTAGTTATTGGTTCTGTAATGGGTTTTGGTGTGGCACGAGCAAACGTGCTTTCACACATAACAAACCATAAAGCAAGATCAGATCCATTATATACAGGAATTTGAACAGCATTAGCTTCAGAAAATATACAAGGTTTAAAAACAAAATTGTGTTATATTTAACTGTTAGTAATAATATTAAAGATATTTTAAATTGCATAACAAGAATTATACTTATTTTAAGGATTTATAATAATTAATGAACCTCTAAACAATTATAAAATGTAAATAAGAAAAATGAAAGCAATAACAAAATCAAATATGATATTAGAATCAGAAAAACTACGCATTTTAGTTTCAAAGCAAAAGCACAGAATAAAGAAACAGAATTATAAAAAGAATAATGTATTCAGGTAATAAATCACCATCACTTAAAAAATGTTACCCTTGCACTGAAAGAGCATCAGTAGTTTCTGTTCACCTTTTTCAACAGGTGAAAATTTCCAGATAATTTTAAAGTAGGTTGCATGTTGATATCTGTATATTATAGTCACCAATGAGAACAACCAGGTCACCAATGAGGAGATTAGTACGTTAAAATAAACATCAACATGATATTATCTCCATTAAACAATTTTACTAATTTCCTTTTCCTTTACTATTACAGACATTCTAAAATTTCCAATCGGGTACTAAGGGCTTAGCACACTCTTTTCAACTTATCCCTTTCACAAGGCTTAAAGAATTTCATTGGCATGATGGCACAAAACTCTGGGATTCACCACAGTTTCAAATTTTCTATTTCTATAAAAACACATTGAAATGTTCGTACCTTGTTTGTGTATGATGTATAAAATTACATTAAATGCAAGTAATTCTATGTGAAAATAAAAGTATTTTTTCATCGTTCCTTAAAATTTTCATTTAATTAAAAAATTTTACAGTTTATAAGGTATACTGTTTGAATGTGCATTTCTGAAACATTGTTAATTCCTTTTTTGATGCAATTAATTTTTTTCCCAAATTTTAAATGAATATTATTGAAATACTTGTAATTATCTATTTTTTTAGTTGCTTGTGTTATAAAGAATGCAGTTGTTAAGAAATGATATAGGTTTTAAGCTAAAGTTTTGCTGGAGTAACAGACTGAAATGTAAGAAAAATCCCAGCTTTCTGATAAATAAACTTGATACGTTTTTTTTTTTTTTTTTTTTTTTTTTTATCTATTTAATAAAGGCTTTCAAATAAAATTTTCTTTTATAAATTCCTTTTTGATGCAAAAGTAAGAATCTAATTATAAAGCATACATTTAGTAATACTATTCATTTCAATTCAGAGACTTAGGTGTGATGAAGTAAAAGGTTCACATTTCATTTATTTCAATTAATGACAGGATTAGTTTTTGTTGAAAATTCTGTGTAATTCTATTCATTTTTACCAAACATTCTCAGCTTGTCACAAGATACAACTGCGTGTGTGTGTGATACCATTAAAAATATTATAAAGTTTATCTTGTGTAAATATTTTCAAGCATAGCAAGAGACATCATTAAGAAAAATTAATTGTGGCTTGTGGGGATTTGATGAAATAAGAAAGTCTGTCTAGAAATTGATTTGCCATTCTACTCAACGTAATATTTTGAAAATTATGGAAAGTGCAGAATTTTTTTTTAAAAAAAATATGTAAAATAATGAGCGCATGAAAGAGAAAAACCTATACAGAACATTAAAGTCATCGGTTTAACTTTGGGGGAATTGCAGGAAATTAATAATATAAATTGAATAATATAAAATTCATATAATATTCAAATTTTAATAAATTCGATAAACTATACTGTATTTGGTATTTTCAATTAGAGCCAACCATTAAAGCTGATTTACACTCCAAGAAATGATATTAATTAATAGTTATATTTGTTTACTTTAATTTTTTTATAATTTAACTTACGTAAATTTTTATATTTTAATAAGTTTAAGTGGATTTTTAATGCTTAATAATTTTTTGTTGATTTATGATTTTCATAGTATTAGTGTTCTATAATAATTTTTTCATTAAAAATGATAGTTGCATTGAATTGAAAGTAAACTGTGAATTACATCTGCTTAGTGAGTAAGTGACTTTTCCTGGCAGAAAACCCAAAAGAGAACACACTACGACAAATAAAAGGTTAAAATCCATACACAAATCAGAAATAAAATATGTTAAATATAAAAATTTTAAAACACAAGCTTGTAGTGGTAAAAAGCTAAAGAAATTTGTTTCTAGGAATAGAAATTAGACAAATCAATGGTATGATATGAAAACATATTAACCTCTTCCCGATGGTCGAATCATACATGCATTTCATATGGACGAAAGTGAGTGCCTGGCGGTTCACTCGTGCATTCCTGAAGAACTAGACTAGTCAACGGGCAGTGCATATATGCATTTTAAGCTGGAACACTTTTTAATAATCACCAGATGGCACTATGAGTCCATTACATTTAAACTGGGCATAGTTTTAGTGTTCTGAACTTCATTTTTTTCATATTCTTGCTTTTGTTAGTATTTTGATTATCAGCTGTGGCTGGGAAGAGAGAAAATCGCAATGTTAACAAACACGGCTTGGCTCTTCAACTTTCCACGTGATTTAAGCATTCTCGCTTCTGATAGCTCGCAGAACACTTATTTTTATTTTGTTTTTGCTACTATGAGAGGTATTTTACTATGGGAGATTTTTTTTCATTTTTCTAATTTAAGATACTTTGCTTCTCTACAATATTTTCAAGAGGGAGTTTGTTGGTACTGTTTGCTTTTTCAAGAAATAATTTTGCCACTTTTTGTCTTGCTTAATATTTTTCTATTTTAGAATTTTTTTTCCAATGACAGACAAACACATTTGTTTCTTCAACTGAGACAAATCCTCAATGGAACTGGTTTGATCTCCCACTCGACAAACAAAACTTTATAAACTGATCTGTTCAAATTAAACAAAACCAACAACAGAGTTCAAACTCTAAGTTTTCCCCTTTTCTATATTCTTGCATCTGTTGTGTTTTTACATCATTCAACACCACAGTTCTTTCCCATCAAATGTCTGTTCCCATAATGTCAGGATTTTTTACACATCTCTCTTTGTTGTTCCAGAATAAATCAAGTTCTAAGGCATTACATAAAAAAGAAATTAAATAAAACAATATCACATCATAAAAATAAAAAAACAGAAAAGAAAGCTATTTTTCAGAAACGAAAATTCACAAAAATCAGATTTTTCAAAATTTTAGTTTGTAAATGGAAGTTAAAATTACCACTGTACCTATAGTATCAGGGTAGAGACTAGAAACAAGTTCTTAGATTTAAGGTTTGTAAAAACAAGCATCTACGGTCTCTGTTGTATAATATGTATTTTTGGTGAAATTAGTTTCTAATAATTAGTTTTTTAATACTTCTATAGTAATTAAAATGAATATTCAAAATTTTGATAACTGAAATCTAAATTAATACAATCAAAATTGGCAATGTCTAAAGTTTGAGTATGACTGCGATTGTGATTTGAAAAAACCGCAGATTATGCCAAGCAATGTAATTTAAATTGGCGAGTTAACTGTACAGCATTTGACCCAAAAATTTGAAATTGAGCTAAAGTTGTACTGACTCATGGAGTTTTAATTAAATATTTGATGTAATAAAAGCTTATAATAATCATTATTTGACACAAAATATGTTTCCTGGTAAAAATCTAATAGTATTTTCATTTTTTAACACTGTTAGATTAGATTTAAGGTAGGGTGATTGTAAAAGAACCTAGTACTGTGAGCATAGGTCTATTGTACTATACCCTTAAAAGACAGACATTATTTAAAGAGACCACTGAAAGAAGCAAAATCCAGCAGACATTTGACAGGGATATTTTACAGCATCTAGGGTTCAATTAAATGCTGAATCAAAAGTTCAAATCTATGTGTGGAGAAGGTTTCACAATCCTACAAAATATGCAATAAAGTTTCCTCCATATATTAACTATCTCAGAAAGTAGGATCATTTAATACTCCCATTATGGTGAAATGTCTCTTAATGTGGCAGTGTTCTATAAGAAGTTCCACCACTCTCCTTAAACAGCTTCTACTTCAGCTTTAATAGCGCTGCCTGCCTTTTATTGGGAAAAATACTATTTAACAGCTTTGCTTGTCTTTGATCACCAGCATTACAGCAGTACAAAAACTATTGTTTCCTGGAGAGATAAAAAACACTGGTTCTGATCAGTTCTTTTGGAAGAGAATTATCATTAGCCGATCTGCACAGAGTAAGGTAGCATTCCAAGACAAGAACAGAAATTAAGGTAGACTCCTGTAAAGCTGCTTGACTGTCAGAAGATATTTTTATGAAAATAGTTTATGTCCATACATATTTTATTTCACGTGATAATGGCAAAGTAAAGACTTCTGCTTATATAACTGTATGTTTTACCTATAGAGAATATGACAACTTTTTGCCATCAGATGAACAATCAACTCCAGTGTTGAAATTCATTTTTGAGTCCTCGGTGTTATAGTAAGTACAGTTTTCACAAATGACAATTTTATTCCAGTTTTCTTATAAGGGAAATTTAATTGTATAGTATCAATTAAATTTCCCTTATAAGAAAACTTGTATCAAAAACATATTTAACAATCATGTTATCAGTAGGCATACTTACAAAAGGATGACTAATTATGTCAGCATTAAGGTTTAAAAAAGACAAAAATCTGGAGTAATCCCTCTACATTGACCTATATTTTTAATCTTTTTCATACAAATTATAGCTTTTGCTTCAATATACATGTAAAAAGGATGCATGCCAAGCAAAAGTTAAATAGTAGGAGTGGGGGTTATTTTAATACACCCAGCAATGGCTATAAACAAAACAACCTTTATAAATTTTATTAAATCTGCTATAGCAGTTTTCTTTCTGATTCTAGATCACTAGACCACTGAACCATAAGTAATAATGAAACAAATGATCATAGCATAAATCCAGTGAATAACTTTGGGATTTAGATCCCAAGTTCTTCTAAATGCAGTTTTACATAATCTGAAAGCTTTTGTTGCTCTTTCAATACAAAAGTTGAAGTGCCTGTTCCAACTTAAGTTCAAATTAAGAAATACTTCCAAAAATTTCACTTCTTTGGAGCAAGCTAATTATTGACCAAAAAAAGTTATCTTTTTAAGATTAATTTTTTTCCTTTGTTAAGACAGTTGTAGTAGATTTTTTTTTTTTTTTTGAGGATTCACAGAAAGACTTTTATTATTACACAAATTCTTAACTCATTTAAAGGCATTAGATATAATGTTATAGATTGTTTAGCCAAATTTACCTCTGACGATATCTAAATCGTCAGCATACCCAATAGTGGTTATGTCCTGCTTGTTTAAAACTTCTAAGAGAGTACCTACAATGCAACATCACAAGATTGATGAAAGAACCCCACCCTGTGCCCAAACCCACTTTGGTTAACATTGATAAATCAATCAATAATGAAAAATCAGATAAATCATACGAGCCTGCGAGGATATAAATGCACCAAACTGGCTTACTGCACCAGAACATATTCTTGTGATTTTATGACATAAACTGAAATAAGCATACAACAACATTTGTTTGGAGATTCACTTAGTAACGCTTGATACATTTTTTATGTATGGTCAAAATTTAAGTGTTTGAAGTTGTTTTGCTCTGAAAGTATTCAAACTCAAAAAGAAACAGCATTTTTAAAAGACCTTAATTGCACAAGAAATTAACTAGAATTTT
Source organism: Latrodectus elegans (assembly GCA_030067965.1). Classification (NCBI taxonomy): domain Eukaryota; kingdom Metazoa; phylum Arthropoda; class Arachnida; order Araneae; family Theridiidae; genus Latrodectus; species Latrodectus elegans. The sequence goes on along the minus strand of CM057817.1, from coordinate 103,241,591 downwards.
AATAGTAATAAAATACAATTCTTAGAGAAATAAGAGATTTACTTAGAAAAAACTCCTAAGACCTGTAGAAAAAAACCCATTTAAACATTTTGTGTGATACATATGTATTTTAAAATATTTTTTTTTCTATCACTATGATTTCAAATTAATTTATTTCTTATAAATTCAAAAAAGTCAATATGTATCAGCATCTGAAGTAAATAACTTTTTTACTAACCAGCATGTTGTTTGGATTTTCTTTAACCCCTTGACTGACTTTGACGAGTCTGACTCGTCATTGATTTCCTGGGCCATCACAGACTTTGACGAGTCAGACTCGTCAAGCGCTTCTTCGGCGTGGACGCCAAGTTACAATTAGATTACATAGTTGCTTCACTCGTTCGACGATTCTCATTTAAAAAGCACACTGAAAGTAAGAGTTCAGTTTAGCAGAAGTCTCAGACGGTGAATGTTATACTAGCCAATATTTGAGTTTAGTAAAGATTATAAATAATCCCCGTAACATGTATGTTTGATGCATTATATGAAAGTGGGGATGATGGTGTAAATTGATGGTGTAGTTCAATTAAGCGAAATTAAATAGTTTTTTTTTGTCGCATCAAATTCCATTTAATTCGTCAGTCAAGGGGTTAATTAAAGAATAAAATGTGTCACTATGATGCTTTAACTTACAATTAATTTTATTTCAGCAGGATCCAAAACATCAAAAAATATCTACTGCCATCAATGTATAGTATGAATTACTCTGTGAAATAAGCTTATATTTCATAATGCTGTACACTGCAATTTACGATAATCTAGAGTTATGATATTTACTATATTTAGGCTCATTGTTTTTCAGAGATTAAAAGAAAACCAAGATTTTTGAAAAATCATAAGGATAATATGAAACTAACCAACGGGGTCATGACCTGGAATGATCCTGGGAGGAATAATTTTTTTCAATGAAAAGAAACTCCATTTAAATAGCTAGAAGATAATACTAACAACTAGCAGGATTTACAACCAGAATCTTGAGATTTTTCAGTAGACCATTCAGAGTAGTATAGGAGGTAAACTTGTAATGGGGTGGATAGCTTTTGCATATCATGAGAAATGGAAACTGCAATGAGTTCCTGGAAAAGGCTCAATTGTCATCATCATTTCTTTTCCAACACTTTTATTTTTTTATACACTTTTTACACCTTTATTGACTTTTAGAAGGGTCAAACTGAAAATTTTATAAAGATAATCTGCCTCTCCCATGTTTTAAAATCAACTAAAAATTAGTTTTTAAAAGGAAGAATCAAAGTCTTAAGCTGGACAATCCATAGTCCAAACTTGAATTTTCAAAAACATTTGAGTTATTTGGCTCTTTATTTTAATGCAAATGATACTCAATTCTGTACATGAATATAAGTAATCATATGGATAAATACAATACAAATTTCCATAACTTCACTTGCAAACCAACTTAATTCAATAAATCAAAATCTCTTTAGTATTGAAAAAAAATATTTGTCTTTAACAGGGTCTTGAAATTTTGTGTAATACATATGAATGGAAAAATTTTGAAGTATTGATAAAGTATTTAATATACTTAAATATTTCTTAAAAGTCAAATTTATATTTAGTTTATTTACATAAATTTAATTTACAGACATTCTTATAAAAATCATAAAAGTTACAGTAATCTTGGAATTTCATAGCATACTGTATAAATATTATATACATGTACATATAAAATATGTAGGTACTGTTGTTGTTAGATGTCCCCTTTGGCCTGCAGCACTAAACTAGGTCTATAATATTAAACAACCCACCCCCCTCCAAAAAAAAAAAAGAAAACTAGCACAATCAAAGGATTGTCTTATGAAACTTGCTTGGATAGCCCCAGACACGTTAGGATATATATTCTGTGATCGCTAGATGTCAGTATTTATATTATAATGCTTGATAAATTTATTCCCCCAAGATTTATAAAAATATAACAAATTATAACAGAAATCAAACCTATAATATATGTAAGATAGAAACAAAAAGTAAACACACAAATACAATAGTAATAAATTCAAAATCTTAAATAATTTATTACTGTAAGCACTTAATTCACAAATAAAAATTTATAAATTTGCCCATTACATAGGACATTACCTATTCTATTTTTCAAAATCAAATTATATAAAAATTTACAGGTACAATTTCAGAAAATGAGTTTCATTTTGTCTTTTACAATATTAGCTTTTCCTTTTAAATATAAAATTTTTTATAATTTTACAATGTCATATTTGTTATTGTGATTTTTGATATTCAAACTTCTTATATTGGGACTTAATTTATAACGTCAAAGAGATCCATTAATTAAAGAAACAAAACACTTGTATGATTAAATTCATTTACAGCAAATTAAACTGATATATATAAAAGGGGATATTAAAAATACAAAGTAGGAAATTAGCATTAATTTCTATAAACTATACAAATGCAAAATGCTTTATCAAAACAAAAAGTATTAAAATCTTCAAATGAACAAAATAAGCTGTAGAAGCAACAATATTTACTTAAAGAAGTAAACATGAAACTTTCAAAACATAAACAATAGTTTAAATATCAATGAATAAAGCTGAAGTCATTTATATGATCTTCACATACGCAATAAATTATAAACAGTTAGGAAATCGATTTTGAAAAATTAAATGTCTCAGCAAATGTCAAGTTCTACATCTGACTAAGTGAAATTTGTAGCACTAAAAATATCTATCAACTATTTTTATAACAATTACTTAAAATTTTGTTTGTACATTTCCATACTCATTTTATTTCGTACAATATAATTAACATCTAGCATAGAACGTTCTTGTGTTACAGACTCAGCTCGTTATATTTTGTACAATACAAATCGTCTTGCATAGAACTCTCGTATGTCACAGGATCGCGGCTCGTTTTTTTTTTTACCATTGCGTGTCATACAAGCTCACACAAATATTCTCAAAAATACTTGTAACTACTTAAGAGAAGCCTAAAAAGTTTCTATAATACAAATACCAACACAATCTACATAACATAATAACAAATGATTTTTAATAAATTTAATAAATTACTTTTCCTATGATAGAATCGCTATTTTTATTGGCTTTGGACCGCACCCAGAAATAAATATACTGATCATTAAAAATGTTAATCACAAAAGCCAAAGATTAAGAAATGTAAATTAAATAAAAACTTTTGTTAAAAATAAATTCATATCAAAGAAATCGATTTGCTTACCTCATACAGGCTACAGGAGAGAAACAAAACTAATCCGATCGCTGAAATCATATTCTTATAATTTCAACAACTTTTTGAATATGAACGAAGAAAAATATTCAGATGTGATTTTCACTTTTCACAAAATTTTAACTTTATATTTTCAGATTTGTTTTCACTAAGAAAAATTTCGTTCCAAGCAATGACGTCAACGGCTGTATAAGGGATTAATAAACACAAAATCTGATAGAGATTCGCCAGAGATTCAGATCAGAGAAAGTGTGCTTCATATGGAAGCACAGGTATTCTGTCAAACTATCACACTATAAGGGAATTGGAGAAAACTGATATTGCAGAAAAAAAGTAAACAGTGCTAAGAGTACAAACTTCATGACGCCATTACTAACTTAGCTCCCTTCTTTACAGTAATAGACTTTCTAAGAGAATTTACAACACATGACCAACACAGCACATAAGGTCAGATGACGTCGTTCAAAAGCTTCACGCTATTGGCTGAAAAATTGTGTGTCAATATTCCTGTCTATATAGAAAAGAACCGAGAGAATCAAGTTTAAATAAAAAATAAAGAAGAAAGAACATAAAATGTTTCGGTGAAAGAAAAAAAGAATAATTCATTCTCTCGTTTGTAAGTGTGTGAAAACATGATTGGAAGATCTTATGGGAAACGAAGTGTTTTTGGTATTTTATTATCATATTTCTACTTATTATTTTGGGCCAATGAATTTTATTTCAACTTTACCAATTTTGTTTCAAAGTTAAAAAAAATTGTCAATTTTCACAGTTACACATTTATGCAAATCTGTGTTCTTCTTCTTCTTTATCAGGATAGCCCGGGTGGGCTAAGGCTTTCCTCAGAACACTCCTCCATTGTTTTCTCCGGGAGGCGACAGTTCTCAAGTTTGTCACTTTCAGCACTTTAAACTCCTTATCTACACAATCAGTCCATCTAAGTTTGGGCCGACCCCAGATCTGTTTGCAATGAGCCTATAATTAAAAATTCTTGAAGTCAAAGACGAGGGCTCCATTCGATAGATATGGCCCGCAAATCAAACCTATGTTCCCTTTATTGAAAAATTTAAAAATAAAGTAAATATTTTTTATTCCATTTATTTTTTAAAAAATAGTACAAACTATAAAAAAAATCTCTTCAAAAAATAAAAAAGAAAAAAATTTATTTTTAAAAATTTATTTCAAATTTTAAATTTAGGAACATAAATATATGATTTTTTAAATAAAATCTGAAATTAAAAAAATCTTAATTTTTCAATAAAAGAATTTTTGTTTTTTCTTCACTTGCTTCCTTTTATCTTTTACCCCCATAATTTTTATGAAAACTATTAACAGAGTAACATTGATCTAAAATAATTTGTAGTTCAGTTTTCTTATTTTTCTCCAACACTTGCATTCTCTCATAGCAATTGGAATCCAAAAGAGAATATAAATATAGTAAAATTAATAATTTATATTATTTTTATATAAATAATTATTCAAAATAAATACTTATACTTTTTGTTTACTATTTAAATGAAAATAAATGTTTCACTGAAAAACAAATTCTCTAAATTTTCCAAATTTATTTTGAAAATCTGATTGGATTTTATTTGAAAGCAAGTACATACAAATAGTAAGTTACCAAATTACATGACACTTTTATTTATTTATTTTTAAGAATATGCATCAATTTGAAACATTCAATGTAGAAATAGAAAAAGTATATAATATAAATTTTTTCTTGAGTTCTGTATTCAAAATTCTGTTTCGAATATCCTCAAATTTGAAATAAAACTCTCTAAGCTTCTCGAATTCTGAAAAATCTTCCTATTCTCTTATATTATATAAATAATATTTTAAATGTTATATAAATAATAAATGTAATACTGTTTAAATTTAATATCCTCTTTTTAAATAAAATTTAATAACAAATGCATATTAAAATTGCATACATAAAATTGTAAGACTTTTGTGAAAATTTTTTAAAGGATGAAAAAACAATATTTGAAATCAATTTTAGGTACATAAATAGAAATAAAGATTTAAATTATATTTATGTAATATTTTTATTTTTAAATCTTCTGCAACGGAAAAAATAAATTAAATGAGAAACATCCTTGAAAAAAAAAAAGAACTCTGACCAAGCAGATTGTTTGTGTATGGTCATAGCTCTGGTATCTAAATAATGGACTGTATAATTTTAAATATAAAAAAATACTCTTTATTTTTTGTAGCTGATTCTTCTCACTCACTTTACAAATGCTCTCCTCAAAGGCAATAACTCGACTCTCTCCTCTCTCACAGTTTTTTGTTTTGTTTTCCTCACATAGAAAGATGGCGCTGCTGCAACAGCGCTTCATGGGTACAGAAGACAGATTTTAGCGATTTCACTTCCGATTCTTCACATTATCAGCATGCGATTATGCTGTGGATAAAGCTCAATTCGGAGAAGTATTGTCAGCAACTAGATAATTTAAAGGGAGCAGCCCAAGAAAAGAGGCTGACAATGTTGCAAGAAAGAGCTGTCCAAGATAGAAACTAAAAAAAGAGTTCGTCAAAAAATTGCAGAATTAGACTGGGAAATTCTGTCCTATACCCTGTATTTTTCAGGCTTATCACCTAACTATCACTTGGTTTTGTCCTTACAAAATTTTTGAAGCGGGGAAATATTCAAAAATGTAAAAAACGACATCAATTAAACACTGTTTCAATTTTTCTCATGAAATGATGAAACATTTTTTAAAAAATAAGGTATACAAATTGCTTTTCAGCTGACAAGAAGTGGCAATTATATTATTTAATGAAGTTTATTGACGTTACGAAAAATATGTATTTTGCTTTATTCCAAAAGTGGACAGAACTTTCCGGTAGACCTGATATATTTAAAATCAGAAAAATGAAACTCATTTTCAATTTTATACAGATTCATGTGAAATATTTTTAAATTATCTTACAAATTATCAGCTACTCTAAATTTTTGGTTCGGTTTAACAATCGTTAAATAAATCCACATTTTCGAATCGCAAATCTTGATTCAATAAAAAACTTTCATGTATCTATTAAAGCAAGTCACTAAGTTTCATTCAACAACCTTTGTCCATTACCTTCCAGGAGGACTTTTCATAGATAAATGTTTGTGCTCACTTGTAGATGAAACGGGAAAAATTCTCAAGTACGCAACCCGACAGATAACAACTGATGAACGAATAGTTTGCGCTCAGTTCAATAAACTTAGTTGTTTCAATTTTCTCCTCATTCCTGATTATTTGTAGTGGTTTGAAATCTTTTTTAAGCTGTATATTCCTGTCGAATTAGCTTTCGCGTGCAAAAGTGACCGTTAGGCGACGAATAAACTAAACCAGTCCCGATAGATGTGCACACCCAAATAAGAAGCACGCTATTTATCTTCAACTGCAATTTCTATAGAACGTAATCATCCTACAATCATTGAAATCGAAGGAAGAAAGCTGCGTTTCCGCTTTCTTCGAGAGAAACTATCAAGATGAGTATGTAAGAGTTACTGAGTTTCCTCTGTTGCGACACGGGAATACGGCCCATAACCAATGAAAAGCCCTGTCAGAGCCTGACTAAGGAGGGAACATAAGGGGCGGTTACCCTCAGCCCTCACATTTGAGGTGCCCCAAATCAAATCGAAGGTTTATTTTACTTTGTTACTGGAATAAAATCGTTCACTAAATGGAATAGAAAGTTTGTTGTTGTGAACCAGTGGGGGCCCCAAAGAAGATTTTATTCCAGGCCCCAATTAAGAAAAAACGACTGTCAGACTGTACACGATGCTGCATCAATGTTCAGTGACAGACTATTCTTGCCGACCGAAGCCATTAAATACTGCCAAACATCTCGTAATTTTAAGCCATAGTCAAGTAACTGAATTAGTATCAACATCATGCTACACCATTGGAGAGACGCTGAAATTTTTAATGCGCACGCTGTCTCTTGCCCGATAGCCTCTGTTCTATTATATGTGCAAAACCCGCAACAATTCGTTCACAGGGATTTCCATATTTGGACCCTTTATAGAAAAAGAGATTCCTCGCACGAATCCCATTTACAATAAAAACATACTCTTGAAAGACGATATTTCAAGAAAGTCTAGTTTTAGTCTATTAATAATATTAACTGAACACGAAGTTGGGATTAGATTATAATCTGTATATTTCGATACCGTTAAGTAGTAAAACACGTTTTGATTAGGATTTGCTCTGAAATTCTCAGAGAACAATTCTGAAACACAATCGGAATTTTTTACAATTTTTTATAAATATATTAATTAGGTTTTGTAAATGAAAAAAAAGTTTTTTTTGTTGTTATTTTGATATTCGTATAGCATTTACTAATAGAAAATCAATAATGTGACTGTTGAATATTAAGCTGTTGAGTGCTTTTTACTTCCCACATAATATTTTCTTCAGCTAGGATTTTTTAAGTATAGAGGGCCCTATTCCCTTATCGCAAGGGAAAAGCATTGTAAACTCATAGATACCCATTCCAACAGATGTGCACGCCAAAGACAGAAATGCAACACTCCCTTTCGTTGTTTAACAATGACTGGATGTGAACTTGAGATTCCCAACTCCGAAGTATCTAATCTCGCCATTACTCGTGTCTATGTGTTTGTCTATATAGTTAAGCATACTTACTTACAAAAAAGTAACTGAAAATTACTATATATATTAAGTACATATTGATAAGGAGTGTTAATATGTTAGAAAATACATATCCCTAACAGGATTGTGGATACGTTCTTTATAATTTGCCAAAAAAAAAAAACTTATTATTTAGAAGAATACAAATTACATTTAGCATGCGCTAGTGATTACTTAATATTCACAAGTTATTTGTTGTAGATTGTTTATAAGCTCGTACATTTATTAATCAATCATTTTGTTTCTCACATTGTCTTTAATCATAATTCACAATTGCATATTAATACCAATATTACTACTCCTAAACTAGTATCATCTCTAAGTTTACAAACTATACGAATGCGATCATTAGATATATTCAATAATTAGATTTTTTGTTTTTCTTTTATTAAGACTATTTAGACCACAAAATCATAGCATTGAATCAAGCATCCTCATTGGAAGAAATTGAGCATGGAAAACTGACATGGAAATATTTAGTGTACCGAATGTTGTGTTGTAAAGGCATCATTTTGAAATAAATTAAATGGAAAATAAAAAGAATTACTGTCAATTACTGTCAAATGACTACTTCAACACGAACTTACATACTTGCATGACAGCGACGATACAATACAGACCATACAACACCTAGACATGGTGAGTATCAAATAATCTATCTGATCTTGGGGAATATTACACAACACATCAAGCAATGGTCTCCGAAGTTCCGATAGACATGTGATAGGGCGCAGACGGGCTGCAATTCGTCGGCCAAGCATTTCCTACACATGCTCTATTGGATTCAAGTCCGGTGAGTATGCTGGCCAGTCCATACGCGTGATATCCTCCGACTGAAAGCATTCGTCTACAATGTTTGCTCGGTAAGGACGGGTGTTGTCATCCATAAACAGAATATCTGCACACATGGCGCTCCGAAGCAAACGTACATGTTGTTCCAGAATGACATCCCCATAGATGAGGCCAGTCATGGTTACATTCTGAACATGCAGGTTAGTTCTGGAACCCAGAATATAATTCCTATTATACATATTCGTATATGCATGCAATCTTTGGTGAGAAAGAACATCTCTAAAAGTTTCCGTGATGTTTTGATTTAGAATCACAAAAAAATGAAGTAAATTAATGAAGTAACCACCCATTTGCATCATCTTGCATTTCGTTATCCCATCAAATGTGGTCAGATTAAGGTTTTTAAAATAAAGCTTTGCTTCATTACCGATTTCCTATTTCTGTTGAATGAAGTAGATGAAGTCAATCAAAGATTTCATATTTTTGAATAAATATCATCTGACGACAAGAAGACAAAGGGTATACTTTCTTCTGCATTCCGTATTATCGAAAACGCGTTGGACTCTATGAAACACTGAACAATAAAGATATACGATCGTTGGAATCTGAGCATATTTTGACACACAACTATGCTACAACAATGACCATCATACTGAAAAGGGATACATGTATATATATATATATATATATATATATATATATATATATATATATATATATATATATATATATATATATATATATATATATATATTCTTTCAGTATAAAGTTTTTCGACTAGGTCAAGTATCAAATACGTTAAGTATCTGTTACGTTCGTAACAAAATTATTTTGCTTTCGGAGCATCAATTTTTATCGGTATTGTATGCTTTCTAAAAACATCTAAAGTAATCTTCACGTTTCCTTCTCTCTTTTTTTCTTGATATTTTGCCATATTTCGTTGCTAATAGCCTAGTTCAATAACTTCGTTCATTTGAATTGTTATTTTGACATTGAGTTTGATGATGGCGATAAATATATATTTGGAAATCGGTCTGATAATAATTAGAAAAGAAAAAGAATTAAGCTATTGGAAATAGTAAAAAGAATGTGAATAGTAAAGGTGAGAAAGATCTTCCAAAATCAGGAACCACAAAAAAGAGAATACAGGGGGAAAAATGACTCGTCATTAAGATGCTTTAATTCGAAGAAAATTGTTTGTAAAATCAAATAAGAAAGCTTCTCAACTATGCGAAGAAACTGCCATCGAACATGTGAGGAGACACCATAAGACTAGTTGCCGCTGCAATGGATACGCGGTACCAGTTTAAAAAATTTACGATCTGAGCAAAGAATATAATTATATGATTAAAATTCACAAGAGAGCACGATACGTGAACATAAAAGACGGAGAGAGTCTTCTGGTCTAATGATTTTAAATTCTGTTTGAATTAATGTTTGTCTGGAATTAATGTCATACATTATAAATGTCATTTAAAAGATACCAGAATAACTGCTTTGTGAAAATGTCCAACAGTAAAGCACAGAAGCGAGTTAATAATGGTTTGAGTAGTTATCTATCATAAAGACATTACGCCTCTTGCGCACATCAAGAAATTATGGATCAAAATGTTTATAAAAACATTTTAGAAGATCATCTGCTGCTTTATGATCGTAATATCGTGCCTCGTGGATGGATGTATCAACTGATTTATAATCCAAAATACATTTCTAAAACAGTGACACTTTGAAACATAACTAATAAATATGAAACTTACAAACTTTCTGATTGGCCATATCATTTAACAAACTTCAATCAAATCGAATACCTTTGGGAAGTAAAGTCGGGACATGGAAACATTATTCAAATACAGAATTCTTTTATTATCTTCAATCAAAATGGGCAAAAACCCCTAAAAAGCCTTGCTGATTTCATGCCTAGATCTGTGCTGAGATCTTCAAAGAAAAAAGGATACGAAATTAAACCTTTTAATTATTTCATTACTCTAGGATAATTTATTTCAATAAAACTTAGTCTGAATCGTCTCAAAATTTTTGTTTCTTTTATTTTCTGAATCTGTGAATTATATTTAACTAATGCATATATCTTAATAATTAAATATTGCATTATGTTGAGCTACAAAAGTTGTACAAAAAATCACTAATAACTTCCTTAAGAAATATTTGAACGCATAGAAAACTGTAATGTGTTAAGTTACTTTAAAAATCCTATAATTTTGTGCGAGCTACTGTAAAAAGGTACTTTCATAAAATTTAAATGTTTCGAAAAACAAATTTCCATAACAACTATATTTTCCAAACTGTAACCATGAAACTTCACTTAGACAACAATAGCATTGGCAAAATTTTATATCTTACTTTTATACAAATATTATACCATTTATCTCAATACATAAAAGTTAAGAATTTGAAAAGAAGAATTGAAGGGTGTTCATTTTATATCTGTTGCTTATCAATGAAATATATCTACAGGCCATACAAGAAATATCAAATTCAAATTTATTTCAGAGTTTGTATACACATAAAAATTATATATTTGATTCAAAGTATGGCCTTCTGGGACATGGATGTAATCAGAAATAATCTGCGCTCCAAGACTGGTGGTAACAGTTGTTATACATCTAAAATGAATGAAAGTTGATTTGATTATGCTGTTAGGGACAGACAGCCAGTATTACTTTTACAACTATCCAAAGTTAATCGTTTATAAAAAAACGAATATTATATTCCGTGCTAGTCTTTCTCCAATTGGTGACTAGACGTATTTGATAGGCGATACATCCGAACAATAAATGGGTCAGGGAAATAATGTAAATTGTAAAAGTAAGAATAAGCTTGGACACATTATGTTAAACGTTATATTAGGTACATTAATCGAATTGAAGTCGAACGTGCTTTTAAATGATCTGATATTTATTCTGTAGCAGTCTAGTGTGATGAAACGATCTGGCTGAAATTGTTCATTATTGTGAATGTTGCAAAGAATTTTATCAGCGCAATGTCCACAACATGCTTATTTCAATTGTAGAAATACTTGAGAAGTTGCTATAGCTTCCGCCGGATAGCTTCCCCATTTTCATCCAAAGATTGATTATATATTCACATGACTAATATTTGGTTGTGTGCGACACAAAGACAAGTTTTTGGAAACAATCATTCACAATTTATTTGCAAAAATGTTTCTTTTGCAGAATTCAGAGCATACTTAATCAACAATTGTAACAGTTAAATAAATTTAAAAGGCATGCTGTGAAACTGTACATGTGTGCAAAAATAAAAAAAATAAATCTGAAAAAGTCATTCGAGTTGTTCAAAATAGTGCTTTCTTCATGCTTTATGTACACTTTGTAAGTGATACCAATTATCTCACGATGTTGCAGAAATACAGCAATTGTAATCTTTGCATATCTTATGAGGTATACATATGGCGCTAATTTCATATGATTGGTACAATTTCTTCCTAGTGTAACATTTTTCATTAACAGCATAGGATTATAAAATTTTATTTTACTTCAAAACTAAACTTTTATGATTATAAGAGTCATTATTAAAGACACATTTTTCACTTAAAATCATTCATGTCACTTGAAGGTAGTGAACTATGTACAAGACTCAGTACGTCCATGCTATAATCAGCTTTAATTCTCTGGTTCCCATGTTATAATTTCATATATTTATTATGCGTTATTTTTCCTATAAAAACTATTGTTTTGTGACTCAAAATCATTTTATTTCAACTATTATCGTTCTTTTTATGAGTGTACATGTCAACTTGGGAGTGAAATACTATCATAAATAGATCCGTATGAATAATCAACTAATTTAATCTGAATTCATCAAGTTTCTGTAAAATAGATCATAAATGAATAAGAACTTAATTAAAACTTTATTAAATGCACTGTCATTTATTACTTTATGTTGTTTTTGGTGTGTACAAAAGTTCACCATACATAATATTTTCTATAAATCATTGTATTACACTTTTCTGAATCATTGACAATAAGCGTTAAAGAATTTTCCAATGAGTATTTGATTCAAACACGAGAGACAGATAATTGCTTTTGGTGTGTATGAACCCTTCCTCTGAGTTGATCCCAGCCTGTGTTTTTTTCCCTCGTCTTTTTCATTAACGCTTACTTAAGTTTTAATGAAAAATACGAGAGAGGAAGTTAACTTCTTTAACAATATCACTGTATCATGTAGCTTAAACAAGAAATATGCATTTGTTCTATTTCAACTTTTTCTGAGACATAAGCATTCATCTCTACACTCATACACATTATTATACATTATTTACTGAACCATATTGATGCTAAAAAACAGTAAAATTAAACGATGACATAATTTTATAAATAAAAATTTATTATATAGGAAAGAAAATTGAAAAGGATATCAAATTCACATAGCAAATTTTTTACTGTACAAAAATTACTCAGAAAAGCATAAGTGTGTGTGTGTGATTTATATTTACTTTTACTATCATTATTTTATTTATTCAATTTTTTTAGTTGCGTTGTTATAAATAATTTATCAGAGAAGAATTTCATTTTGTTTTTTTATTTCATCCTTCAAAGTTTACTTCTTATTCTGTTAAGCAAAAAAAAATAATAAATAAATAAATAAATAAATAATAAGTAAATAAATAAAATAATAAAAAAAGAATATTTATTTAAGCTTTTGAACATTTCTTTAGTTAGCTTTTATTTTTATTTGACTTTAGGTTAAAACACAAAATGAATACTTTTTACTAAAATAAATTCATAAAGTATGATTATTTCACAAAAGTACGAAGACTTAATTTTTTTTATATTGTATCAGTATTACGAAAGATATATATATATATATATATATATATATATCTATATATATATATATATATATATATATATATATATATATATATATTTCATTACAATGAGAAGTTCCAGCAAATGAGAAATTAAATATATTTTATGACAGAGGCTCTTAATCAAATTAGCAAGCAAAATTATCAGTGCATTGGCTTTCAATTCAAATGCTCCTAGATTCGATTATTACCATGAGGGTGGATTCTTTCAGTGGTTCGAAATCTACTTTGAAATCTTCCTTCGAATTTCTCTGTATTCGAAGGTACTACCAAAAGAATCGTAAAGCGGCTAATCAAGATCAAGCTAACCAAGCTAGAAGTTAAGAACCATTGTGAAACAAGTGGTTGAATGAGGCAGATTTCAGAATTTGTATCACTTAAAATTAGAACAGAGAATGCTCTGGTACATAAAAATAAATGTTGCTATATACTAGTGAAATTGATTCTTTTTTAAATGAAATGTTTATAAAAATTTTCAAGTCAATAATTTGATCATACAAGGAAAAAATCGTATAACTAAATACATATTGAGGAAGAAATAACAAATTTTAACAAATATTTAGTTTAAAGGATAATAACTTCTCTTTCTTCTTCATTGGCGCGTCAGCCCAGGGTGGGCCATGACCTTTCGCAGAATAGATTTCCATGCTGCCCTATTCCGTGCTTGACTCCTCCTGTTCTTGATCTTAAGAATCTTTAAATCCGTTTCAAGGGGCAGTCGATCCACCGGATCCTTGGTCTTCCTCTTTTCCGAGTTCCAGATGGTTTAGCATCAAATATCTTTCTCGTTGCTCGGTCCTCTTCCATTCTTATTAAGTGTCCTGTCCATTTTAGTCTTTGAATTGGAATGAATTTTATAATGTCAGGTTCTTTGAAAAGTGTGCAAAGCTCCGAATTTGTTCTTCTTCTTCACAAATCTCCACACTTTACACCTCCCAGGGAGGATAATAACACCATTTATTAATATCTCCTTGTGTTTATTACATTAAATTTTATGAACGGTTGACTTGCGCTATAAATATTAAGAAATACTATGATGTTTTTATTACTAAATGCATATTGAGGAAAAACATTAAGATATGACAAAGCTGACTTATCCATTTCAGAGGCTAATAACACAGCCTTTTTATACCGATCCTCAAGTGATTCGACAATGAAATCTTATTAGTGGTCAATTGGAGATATAAATACTGTATAAAACCATAGAATTAGCTTTAAAAAGTTGTCAATATTATTTTAATGATTTTTCTTTTCGATAGAAACTGGTTAATTATAATAATAAAACCTGTCAGGGGAAGATTTCCTCATAACTAGTTGGGAAAGTTATTAAAATGTTCCTGCAATGGAAAATCACTTTGGAGAGAATTAAAATATCAAAAATGCAGCAGGAGAGAAATTTACATTTTTTTATAAAGTGATTTTTAAAATATTATGTAAACAATGATAATTATTTAGAGAACTTGCAGAAGGCATCGGTCACAACAAGCGCAAGAGAAACATATCTTTTTTTTATTTACTTAAAATCATGAATAGTTTATATATATATTCTTTTTAGAAATTCACACACAATCAATTAAATGAATTGTTTCATAATGGGTGCTGAGTGAATAGCATTTAGAAAAGAGTTGCTTTGTGTCTTAATATTTTTCCACCGGTCCGGAAGTTTAAAAGAGAAGTTGTCAGCTCAGGATGTCGACGTTGTCACATGAGCATTTTGAAAAGTTACGAGACAGTAGATTGCATCTTCACTTTAAAAAAATGAGCTGTTGGAAACGAATCCACAACCCTTCCTCATCCAGTTAATCAAGATTTTAAAGCCGAGCTGGCAGCCGAATGGTTAGCGCTTTTGCCGTCGGTCCAACAGTTCGTGGGTTCGAATCCCACCTGGGGCCTGGATGTTTGTAGTGGTTCGGAATCCACTTTAAACCGTAGGTCCTGGTCTAATTAGCTCTCGTGTGCAAAAAATGATCGTTGAGCGACAAACAAACAAACAAACCAAGATTTTAAAATATTTCATTGATAATCGTTTTTCAAAAAATACGAAGCGTGAACGATAATCTGACTCACAATACTATATATATATATCGTTGCCGCTTAGTATCATCGCATTAAGTTGCATGAATGCAAAGAAGTCTTTACGTTGACAAGATCTTATGCAAACAAATTATTTTTATCTGCAACTGCATTTTATGCAAGAACTTTATGTTTACTCAAACAAAAATTTTAACCTCCTTTTTATAGATATTTCAAAAACTGGTGATAAAATTGACAAACATTAATTATTTTAACAGAAGAGATAAATGTTGAAAAAAGGAAATGAAAGAAAAATGTATACGTAATAAATACCATATGATTTGATGATATTAATTATTTTATACTTATGATATTAATTATTTTATAAATACATTTACTATAATTTAAAATAATTTTCTTAAAATTTGTAAAACTATGATTACAAAGATTAGAAAATTAGGTAAAAAAGAAAGTAGAGAAACTTCACAATTATAAATATTTTTTATGTATTGTGTATCACTTATTTTCAATATCATATTAAATTGCAGAAAACTTAGAGGACAAGAAGACTTTAAAGAAAAGAAAATCTAAATATTTCATAGTACTTTAACATTTCAACAAATTTCTGAAACACGTCGTTTTTTTATCGTTAAAATATGAAATTTGAATCTATGAAAACATTTCCGTGGAAGAAATTTAAAATACTCTGGAAGTGTTATGAATATCAAGGAAATTTGTATTACCCTGCATTTTGATTTTATATAAATGGGTTGCAATGAGCGGAAAAAGTTTACCATTTAGATAAATGATGAAAGACAAACAGAATAGGTAAAACTATAAATTTCTTCTTAAAATAGAAACAAATCTCAGAAAAAATTGGCCAGTTGTTATCATAAATCGCTTCTTAAATGTCATTCGGTGACATGCTTAAGTTTAGAAAAATATTAATCTTAACATTAGAAATGAGGTAAAATCACACGTTGTCCAGCTTAATTTGTTTCCTCCTAAGTTAAAATAAGTTTTTTTAATCATTTAAAGGGAATATTTATTGAGAAAAATCAATTCTCAGATGTGTTTTAGTTTCTGTAAATGAAAGTATGAATGCTAACCAAAAGCAATTTCTAATTAAACATTAGAATTAGAATTTTATATGTTTTGTCTAGACTGCAATGTCTAAAGAGTGAAAAAATAATTTTTGTAAGAATATTTTGTGTCCATTCATGTCTTCTTTCTATAGAGATTCATTCTAAATCTAAATTTTATAAAAATTGTAGCAAAATTACTATAATTTAAATGTAATTTACAAAATACAAAAGTTTTAGCTTTGTTATAACGAACTCAAACACTTTTAAAATTGGTTATTGCGTTAAAACTAAAGTTGACAAAAAAGTAATTTTGATTTTTTTTTAAATGAAACATTTCAATTTACTAATCCTAACATTGAAATTATACAAGATCCTAAAATTCAAATGAAGTAACTGAGTTTCCTTAATTTAATTAATTTAAAAAATTGAATCCTACATTAAAAATATCATTTGTTATATGTCAAACTAAGCCTTCGGCAGGAGTTAAGCTTCTATTTTTTACTCTTAATTCTTTAATATATTTTCTCTAATAAAAATATTTTTTATCACACTTAAAAACATGTACTTAAGTAATGTTATTTATAAGGTTTCATTCTTAGTTATCATTCATAGAATATTTATCAAATCTCAGTAAATATACTATTATCTCTTAAGAGGCATAAAAAAGTTGCGCGTTTTCTATATAAATTTGTCAAAATATAATAGCATAATTGATGTCATTTTTCTCGGCTTCTTTTAATTGACTTATATGCATGCATATTCAACAATCATATTGAAAATACTTGAAATTTAAAACTTATAATCTTAATAATAATTTTCTTTATATTTGCAGTAAAATTCTTGAGCCGAGTCTCATGTCCAGTATATATATACACTACTGGCCATTAAAATTGCTACACCAAGAAGGCGACATGCTACAGACGTGAAATTTATACGAAAGGAAGAAGGTGCTGTGATATGCAAATGATTAGCTTTTCAGCGCATTCAGACAAAGCAGGCGCCAGTAGCGACACCTACATTGTGTTTAAATGAGGAAATTGTTCAGCAGGTTCCTCATTCACAAATTGCATTTGAACGTTGTTGCCTGGTGGAAAGTTGTTGTGATGCCTCGTGTAAGAAGGAGAAATGCGTACCAGCACGTTTCTGACTTTGATAAAGGTTGGATTGTAGCGTACCGGGATTGCGGTTTATCTTATCGCAGTATTGCTGCTCGCTTCGGTCGAGATCTAATGACTGTTAACAGAATATGGAATCGATGGGTTCAGGACGGTAATACGGAACGCCATGCGGGATCTCAACTGCCACTTATCACTAGCAGCCGAGAAGACAGGCATATTATTCGTATGGCCGTAATGGATCGTGCAACCACGTCACGAGCCGTAAGTCAAGAAACGGGGTCCTTCGGAAGACAACAAGTGTCTGCACGAACACTTCGACGACGTTTGCAGCAGCATGGATTCTCAGCTCGGAGACCATGGCTGCGGCTTCCCTTGACGCTGTGTCATAGACAAGAGCGCCTTCAATGGTGTGATCAACGACGAACCTGGGTGCACGAAAGGCGAGACTTCATCTTTTCAGATGAATCCAGGTTCTGTGTACAGCATCATGATGGTCGCATCCGTGTTTGGCAGCATCGTGGTGAACGCACACTGGCAGCGTGCATTTGTCATCGTCATACTGGCCCATCACCTGGCGTGATGGTATGGGGTGCCATTGGATACACGTCTCGGTCACCTCTTGTTCGCATTGACGGTGCTTTGAACAGTGCACGTTACATTTCTGGTGTGTTACGACCCGTGGCTCTACCCTTTATTGGAGCCCTGCGAAACCCAACGTTTCAGCAGGATAATTCCCGACCGCATGTTGCCTGTATTGTACGGACCTTCTTTGATACGGAACATGTTCGGCTGTTGCCCTGGCCAGAACGTTCACCAGATCTTTCACCAATAGAAAACGTCTGATCAATGGTTGCCGAGCGACTGACTCGTCACCAAACGCCAGTCACTACGGTTGATGAACTGTGGCATCGTGTTGAAGCTGCATGGACATCTGTACCTGTACATGCAATCCATTCTCTGTTTGACTCAATGCCCAGGCGTATAACTGCTGTTATTACTGCCAGAGGTGGTTGTTCTGGGTACTGATTTCTCAGGATCTATCCAGCCAAATTTTTTGAAAATTTAATCACTTGTTATTTCTAGTATAATATATTTGTCCAATAAATATCATTTTGTTATCTGCATTTCTTCCTGTTGTAGCAATATTAATGGCCTGTAGTGTATATATTGTAAAAATCTCTTCACATTTTGGAGGAGATTTTGTAAATCTTTGAATGATGATGGTTTTTATTTTGATGGAAAAAAAATTGCCTTTTTATAATGCCTTTATTTTTTCAATGTTTAATAGCTTGTATTCTTATCACTTGTAATTTTCCAATTCGTTTAAATTATGGAAGTATATAAACTAAAAGAAAAAAAGAAATAAATAAATTTATATTTCTTTCATATATAAAAAATGACATATATAAAAAAAATGTTTTCTTTCCTATAAAACGTCGTCTTTTGTTAAATAATAGACAAAATTTTACGTGGTTCTGTTATTGTTCTTCCCGTTTTTGTTTACAATTCGTGCTCATATTCGAAAAACATGATAAAAATATTAACACGAAATAAAGTTTAGCATGGTACAACAATAGTTAAAGTTTTTATGCTTATATACATATATGTATTTACATATTCTATTCTTCTATAATATTCTGCATTTTAAAACGTCTGCCATATTTTAAACTTCTGTTGTTAGCGATGTTGGAAATTATGAAAAGAATTATAGTAGTGAGTGGAATAAGATTCAGACAATAGGATTATTAAAATTATATAACAGGAATACAATACTGATTTTTTAACTAAATAAAAATTAAACTAAATTGTTAAAAATTAAGCTAAATTGTTAATAATTTCTTATCTTTTTTTAAAAAAAATCTGTTAAAGCAACATAATACAGTTTAAAGTTATACTAGCTGTTTATTTTTAATGTTTTCGACTGAAATATGAATTTTTAGGTTATACTTCTCAATTTATGGGGGCAGTAAAATATATTGAAGGCACACGATAAGACATTTTACAGCAGTACCCTGTAGATCTGAATTCATTTGAAATTATATATGGATATTAGTATTTAAAAACCTTCCAAAAGTACATGTGTGTAAATTTTAAATTCGTAAACCACTCTCTTTCATTATTTGACTACGTGGTCCACGATTTAGAAAAAGAATTCTTCCATTGTATAGCATCACGCCACAAAAGTGTTGGATGAGAGAAAGACACAAAATCACTTTATGTAATATCTTCTTATAGTTAGACCATTCCCATACTAATCGTGATATATTTAACGTTTACCAATATTTAACAGTTAGTAATATTTTGTAAAGAATAGCTCTTAGCAGCACCTAATCGCAAGTATACCGAGTTATACTTTCCGTGGGCTAGGAGAAATGTTGCGTTTCTGCTTTTTATATGCATATTTGTTGTAACAGTTGCTGGGGGATCGCAGAACTCTTTCCCTCGAGATAAGTCATTCTGTGAAGAGATATATTCATTTTCTCTTTTTTAGTGAAATGTGTTAAGTCAGTGAATACATGTTATATACAAATCTACTTGTCATGTAGTCTTAAAATATTCTTCGACAATGTAACTTAAAGAGGAATGAAAAAAAATCATATGGTTAAGTATGAATGGGGTTAATAACATTTGAATACACGTTTTAGATCTCGTCATTATAAGCATTTTAAGTGTTTATGCGACTCAGTGTCGCAGCTACAAGGCAATAAAAACATTTAAAGATTCATTTCGTGTGATGTAAATACACTAGATTTCCATTGTTCAGAGGGTGTTAACTCATCTAAAAATTCCTATTAGGATGATTTTTTTTTAAACTTGCAGAAAAAATAGCTTGACATGAGTGTAATATGAGTAAAAGGATGTCTGAAAGTAGAATACAGTTATAGCTAATAGAATAAGTTTAGCATATTGACATAAATATTACATCAGATTACCATCGAGGATTAAAAGAATACTCTGGCTAGAGTTCTATGAGATATTTTCAATTGAATCAATTTTCGTAGCTATAACCACCCAGAGATGAAATTTTGTAATCCATTCTGTTAAATGGAAAGCTATATTGTTTGCACTTTTTCTGGCAGAGTAAATAAATAATTACTTAATGAGCATATGCTTGAACAATAGTGGGTCAGCAAATTTGGAAAAATTAAGTAACCAAAACAATTAGGCGTTAAATATGTCTTTAATGTAGGGTGATCGATTTAAAAGAGTACACAATAGTTTTTAAGTTATCCACAACTATATTTACATGTAACAAGAATTTCAGCATCATTACTCTTTTAATATGTCCATAATTTAATGGGCAAGGATCGTTTTTTTCATTTTCTTAATGCGAAAACTCTTTTTAGAACATAAATTAACGTGAACTTCATTGGCATCTTTAATCCGATATTGCGTAAATGTTACGAATAATTCTTCTGCTTCTTTTAATAATTTTATTTTTGAAAACTTACTTCCTATGATTATGAATGACAACTATGACTCCTACGAATTATTAAGAGATTTTTTTCACTTAAGGGATGAATTCTTAAGTGCACCTGATCATAATTCAAACTTTGATTACTTCATGAAGATATATATGACCGTTACTGATGATTTCAGCAAGACGGAGCCACTTCACACACGTCATATGTAACAAAGAAAGCGTTTAATTAATTCTTTGACTTTTTATTTCAATAGATTTTTGGTCACCAAGATCACATCCATTTTTTTAGTTATCTCAAAGACAGGGTTTCTCAGTGAAGTTATGAAAATGTCGAGGATTTGAACTAAGCTTTAACTAAAGAAATTTCGTCAATAGCCCCACATTCTTGAGAAGCGTATCAAAATATTCGGTTTACATTCAAAATGGTGAGGTAACATTTTCAACTTTTGATTTAAGGAATAATGGTGTAGAAATTTTGAGTTAAATTATGCTTTTCAAAAACAAAATTATCACAGGATTGAATAAATAATATTGTGCATCTCTATATTTCTATTTTATCTCATAAATAAAGTTATTACTGTCCAACAGTATCGGAAATTGTCTTCCACCCTTAAACAAGGCACTAACATTGTTGCCACATACTTCAGATTGAAAGATAATAACCAACGCATAATCCTTTGAGTTAATCATCCCGTACTTAGCACATCAAAATGATTGTTAAATAAAATTTGCATATCAATAATAAGAAGGAAAAAATGAAAAATATTGGACATCAAAGTCAGATGAATCCAGCAAACAAAATATTTTTTGAAGATATTCATATATCTTTAAGAATTCTTTTGTAGTTTTTGAAGTATAGTTTTACTATGCTTAAACTTGAAATAATAAATTTAATTATTTTAGATTAAAGAGAGGAAAACCTAATAATAAACATTTTTAGCAAGGAACTCTTTCAGAATAAATACTTGGAATATTTTCTTGGAGAATAAAATAGCGTAAAATCATTTCTCAAGTTCATTGTAAAAACATATCTCAATCTTCAAGTTCAGCTGTAGATCAGCATTAATCACAAAATTTCCTGGAATTAATTGAAGTAATGAATTAAGTCACATAAAATGTTTCGGGAAATTGATCAGTTCATTTTTAATTGCCAAGCTTTAACAGTATCATAAATTTGAAAATCAGAAGTATTTAAATGAAGCGTAGGATTTCATGTTATTTTAGGTATATGACTATTAAACAAAAAACAGCACAAAACTGTAGTTAAGGATTTTTTTGTTTAGTTGGTATAGATTAATTTTAAAAATAAAGTATTTATAACGTATTTCTTTATATATATCTTATATTCGCTCATTGTTTTAAGTAGATAAGAGTTGAAACAGAGGGTTGGTTGGTTGGGTTTTATGCCCCAAAACCAAATATGGACATGCTGCGCCAAGAATAGAGTTTTGAAAAGGATATTTTATATTATTTATTTATTTTTTTTACCATTATTTTTAAAACCCAAGCAACATTAAAACTTTAAAACACAAAAATAAATGTATACATTTATATTAAAATCCAATTAAAAAAATATAAATGGAAAAAATTCAAAAGTGTATATCAATTAAATATGATATAAAAAACCTATTCCCCTCAAAAAGGTAAATAGGTTACTGTGGGGTGGTTCCCCAAGCAAATCACACAAAGTTAAAATATCACATTTAAAAAAGAGTAAACGATATTGGTTAAAATATGGACATGTAATTAAAATATGATGTACAGTGAGTGGTTCATCACAAGTTTCACACCATGGATTTAGTTCACTTAGAAACAAATGTTTGTGTGTGAAACGTGTGTGTCCGATACGAAATCGAGTCAATCTAACATCTGCACTTCGTAACGGTAAAACAGATAATGAGGTGAGTGATGAGAAAATGGTATGGAGTTTGTTTCCGACCTGCAAGTTCCATGATTCTTCCCAAAGGGAATAAATAAACCTTTTTATACCCTTTCTCACATCTGAGAGCGGAATTGATGGTAAAATTGGATCTTCAGCAGACTTTGCAGCTGCATCCGCTCTCTCGTATCCATCAAGACCAACGTGACTTGGTATCCAACAAAATATTATTTTGTATCCCTTGCCAGCAAGGGAATCCAATGCTCTGAAAATTCTCGACACAACTGGATGACATGTAACACTATTGTTCCTCAAAGCTTCAATAATACTCATGCTGTCAGTGTAAATACAAAATTCATGACAATCATCTGTATTCACGTGCTGAAGCGCGTAGCAGATGGCGGTTGCTTCAGCAGTAAAGATGGAGCAGGATGAATGTAGGCTGTAACTAAAAGCTGTTTTATTCATAAAAACTCCACAGCCCACATGTCCTGCTGTTTTAGAGCCATCTGTGAATACAGGTTTGTATAACTGATACTGACAGCGATGAGAAGAATATAGCTGTTGAAAAACAATAGGTGTTGTGTCCGATTTTCTGTAGTGAGCAAATGTATTGATGAAAGTGTTTGTTGGGTCATACCAAGGCGGATGAGCAAATGGGTCAATGTTCTCTATCCGAATATCACATAGGTCTGTCAGCCGCAGATGTGATTTGGCTTGTGTGAGAAACGGTGGGATGCTCATTGGACGAGCATCGTTCATGAGAGAGGTATTTGGAACCATGGAACATATCGGATGATTAGGTGTCGACATGATTTTAGCATAATAATTGAGAGACTGCTGCATTCGTCTCAGGTCTAAAGGCATTTGTTGGCATATTGCATAAAGACTCTGAACGGGTGATGTGCGGAATGCGCCTGAACATATTCTCAGAGCAGAATGATGGACAGTGTCCAGTCTGTGTAAAATAGAAGACCTAGCGGATCCGTAAACAACACAACCATAGTCTATGCGGGATAAAATTAATGATTGGCAAACTCGGAGGAGTGACGTGCGATCAGCACCCCAAGATGTATTTGAAAGCTCCTTGAGGATATTCAACGATCGCTCACATTTCTTCCGCAAATTTAGAACATGCGGAAGAAAGGTTAATTTACGGTCAAATATCACTCCGAGGAATTTTACCTCACTGACCACAGGTATAGGTGTGTTGTTTATACGAATAACGGGATCATTGTGGAGACTAGTCTTGCTGCAGAAATGTACACATTTGCTCTTGCTAGGAGATAATGTATGGTCATTCTCAGCACACCATGCAGCAATTTTATTAACAGATGTTTGTAATTGTCTCGCAATTAAATTCATGTTAGACCCTTCACACGATATTTGCAGGTCATCCACGTACAAAGTACTATGTACAGAAGGTGAAAGTTGAAGAAGAATGCTACTTATATGAAGATTAAAAAGGGTGACACTTAAAATACTTCCCTGAGGAACACCTTCAGGTTGGTTAAAAGTATTGGACAAAATCGTACCAATACGAATTTTAAAACCACGGGAGCGTAAAAATTTTGTATAAATATCGGCAAATTACCCCTAAAGCTAAAATCATACATCCTACGGAGAATTCCATAACGCCACGTACGGTCGTAAGCCTTCTCTATGTCAAAGAAAATGGAAACGAGATGATTCCTCCGCACAAAAGTATTGCGGATCTGCGTTTCCAAATGAGTAATATTATCAAGAGTGAATCTTCCTTTACGAAAGCCACTCTGATTGATATGTATACATTTAATTTTTTCTAAGCCATAAACGAGACGGGCGTTGACCATACGTTATAGAGTTTTACATAAGCAACTCGTCAGAGCTATTGGTCGATAGCTTGAAGGAACAGAAGGATCCTTACCAACCTTAAGGATTGGAATCACTATTGCTTCACTCCAAAGTGATGGAAATTTGTTTTCAGTCCAGATCCTATTGAACAAAAACAGCAAGTTCAACAAAGAATCTGGACTTAAATTTTGAAGCATTTGATAGCTGATTCCATCAGGTCCTGGACTGGTATTATTGGCCTTCTGTAATGCTCTCTTCAATTCCAACATCCGAAATTGACAGTTGTAAGGCATAGCCTGTCCATGGTTGAAACGAATTGGTGTTCGCTCAGCACGACTCTTTGACCTTAAGAACAAAGGACTATAAGAGTCGTTGCTTGAGACGCTAGCAAAGGTTTCACCAAGGACATTAGCGATGTCCTTAGGAGAAGAATATACAGCAGCTCCGGTTTTCAAAATAGGAATAGAAAATTCTCTATAAATTCCATTGGCTGCTTTCACTCTGCTCCACAACTGCTTACTGGACGTGGAAGAAGTAATTGAGGATATATAGCGAGACCAGGATTCCCTCTGACTTCGACGACGAACTCTGCGAGCTAATGCTTTTTCTCTCTTAAAGGCGATTAGATTCTCCGTTGTGGGGTACCTCCGAAATAACCCCCATAACTTCCTTTGTTTTTTTATATGATTCTTGGCATTCCTTATTCAACCAAGGTTTGCAACGCCTGTGTGGTACAGAGGAACTTTTAGGTATTGATGCATCAGCTGCATTCTTAATTGTTTCGGTGACTTTACAAACAGCAATATCAATATCTTCGATCAAAACCATTTCATCATCAACAACTGCCAATTGCGCAAATAATGTCCAATCTACCCGACTGTACACGTAAGTAGGTATGTGTTGTCTTACACTACTACCTCCAGTCTGGGAGATGACGAGAGGAAAATGAACGCTGTTGTACAGATCATTTCCTATACTTAAATTTAACAATGGCAGAAGTGAGGAAGAACTAATAGCTAGATCGAGAGAATGAAATGTTCTTGTGGGTATATGAAAATATGTCTTCTCGTCGTTATTAAGCAGACAGAGACTGTTATCTGAAATAAAACGCTCTATCTGCCGACCGCGAGAATTAGTACCATCATTTTCGCCACAAAGAACTATGACCGTTAAAGTCACCTAACAGCAGAAATGGTGTTGGCAGCTGATCTATTAATCCATCAAGTTCCTCTTGGCGGATGACATCATGTGGTGGTAAATATAAACTACAGACTGTTAATAAGCATGAAGTATGAATTCTCACAACTACAGGCTGTAGAGTAGTATTCAACGATTGGACAGTGCTGGGATAATTATTTGATGTTAATATACAAACACCTCCAGACACTGTACCATCGTCACCACAGTCTTTTCTAAAGCTTTTAAACCCATGCACGGAAAAGTTATTGCTGGACTTCAGGAATGTTTCCTGAAGTGCAACAAATCCGGGGTTGTAGGCTGAAATTATAGACTTGATGTCATTATGATGGAAACGCAAACCATGGCAGTTCCAAGAAACAAAGGAAGTTATTATTTAGTTTGAAAAACTCCTCTCCCGGAGCAGGAGAGCATGTCATCTGACATCTCCTCGAACGATAAGTCCACGTCCGGGAGATGTAAGGAAACAGCGTCAGCTTCCAGGGACAAGGCTTTACGGGTGGATATGGAGGGTCTTTCTGAGCCCCCTTAGAAGATTTTAATTTTAAAGCCTTCATGGCTTTTGATTTTGCATTAGGAGTTCTTCTGCTTGATGATGATCGTGATTTTGGCTTTGATTCATATTTTGCGGGTGATTTTTGTAACGGAAGTGAGAAGTAATCAGTTTGAGTGCTGCAGGAGACGGTAATTTTCTTAGCAGCTGCTGCATAACTAACACCTTGTTGAGG
Organism: Latrodectus elegans; assembly: GCA_030067965.1. NCBI lineage: Eukaryota > Metazoa > Arthropoda > Arachnida > Araneae > Theridiidae > Latrodectus > Latrodectus elegans. Next base: position 103,214,772 of record CM057817.1, on the reverse strand, counting down.
AGTTCGAGATTGAACTTGTCGTCCCGCCTCAGGATACGTACATTTATTTTTTACTTTTATGGTTGTGATCTCTTTTTCCAATAACCAAGTTGGACAAATTCGAGAATAGGAGGGATGGTCACCTTTGCAGTTGACACACCTCTCCTTTGCAATGCAGTTAGCACTTTCATGACCAACTTCTGCGCAACGAGCGCAAGTTAGTTTGCCTCTGCATGCCGTCTTTGAATGTCCAAAACGTTGGCAATGGAAACAACGCAAGAGATTAGGAATATATGGCCGTACGGGTAAGTTCATATAAGCCGCTTTTATTGATTGCGGAAGGTCTGGTGTTGCGAACGTCAGAATGAGGTGCTTCGTGGATATAAGCTTTCCATCACGTCTGGCGTTTATACGCTTAACAGCACTGACCTTTTGATCCTTTAGATTTTCAAGGATCTCTTCCGTCGGCGTATTCAACGGATCCCCTGCGGAGATCACTCCACAAAAAAAATTCAAATTTCTGTGAGGGGAGACAGTTACCTCAAGGTGTGCAAGCATATGCATGTTGCGAATTGCAGCTGTTTGGGTGCTTGACGCTACCTCAACCATTAAATCTCCTGAGCGTAATTTTTTATAATCTTCACCTCACCTACAATTCCCGATATTCCTTTATGAATAAGGAAAGGAGATACTTTTTCAAAATTATCATCTTTCCTTTTAATAATAAAAAATTTCGCGTTTATATCACACAATAGTTGCTCCCGTGGGAGAAAAGAAAAATTTACATTCTCCATTATATTGAAAGTAAAATTTCGGGACCTGACCGCACCACCCACCACCGAGTCCAACAAGGGGATGCAGACCAGCTACACCAGTGCTAGCCAGGTCCTATACGCTCCCAGTACATCCCTGAATTGGCCTCCACCCTTAACGAGTCACCCAGTAGATGTACCGATCGCTTGATCCATAAAGCCGATTGATGTGCTGAGGACCACAACACACCTCCCGTTTACCTGAAGCAGAGGCCAAAGCAATGTGTTGGTCTCAGGAGGCCTCAATTACCAGGATCCTCTTTTCCAGGGACACGGGTCTCCACGCACGGCAAACACGTGGGTGATTTAGTCCCCAAGAGGAGCTAATAGCAACAGAGCGGCGAAAGCTACTCAAGGAGAGCCCTCAACCTCTTATGAGGCAACCACAAGGAGGGAGAAAAGGAAGATAAGCAGAAGAGTAGAGGACAGATCACTGGGGTACCTCGGGATTGTAACACCCGTGTTTACCTAAAGTAGGTAAATCCCCTGAGGGGTTGAAACAGAGGGAAAACTAATGATTAACATTTTCTCATTAAGTTGCTTAAAGAAAATGTCTCTTGATGTTTATTGTGTACACAATTTCCGTTATGCAACAAATACAATATTGATACAAAGTGATAATAGAAATTATGTATACAATTTCAATTTTTAAAAAAATTACCTGATAAAAATGTAAAGTAGAAGTGTATTTATTTACATGCTATTCAATTTAAGCCCAACCGTGTCCATAGAATAGATTGATTTTTGGAGAAGCTTTGCTTTGAATATTACCTAATTATTTTTAAAAATAAATTTTTATCAGGCTTGCGATTACAACTGTTTGCTCATTCAATTTTTTCACCACCAAGTATTTTACTTTTTCGACTACTATAGAATTTTTTAACATTTTTATTACAAATTTTAATGATACATCAAATAATATTTATTAATATATATGTAAAGTAAAATTCACTTACCATGTAAAAAATATAAAATTTTTATTTAATATTCATTTGATGTGTGAGTATGTAATTAGAAAATCACAGGTATACATGTGCAGCTAAGATAGAATAAAAGGTAAATAAATATTTATCATAACGACAAAGTAAATAAAAATTTTGACGATTATAACATTTATCTATTTTTTTAACTGCCCAAGCTTGGAAGATTACAAAAGTGATGAGCTTCATGGACACTTGTTGAAAACGGGTTTGTCTTTTATTCTAAAGAATAAAAGTGGCAAATATAGAGTTCGCATAAATTCCAACATGCAGTAAAAACTAATGCAATGAGAATCCATTTTTATTGAAATTAAAATTTTATTGGTATATTCAAGATATTTTTCTAAATAAATTGCAGAAAAACACTTATTGAAGAGATTTTCATGCTCCAAATTATATTAATATAGAATCTATATAAATTGCTCAATGCAGTCACAAAATATATTAAAACTTTAGTTTAAATTTAAACATTCTATGTATGCTATTTAAATTTTTGAAAAAAAAGAAAAATAGGATTGAATTATCTATTGAAATGTATGTTTCTCTCCTCCCTTTCGTTATTATAGGAAGGCTCAAATTAAACAAAATAGACAAATTTTATTTAAGTTTAAAAATTTTGTTCATACGTATTTTAAGTTTTTTATTTAACGTTTATATAAAAATTCTTTTTAAATATATGGTGTGTCAAAATAACTATTGAGTTGATACACTTATGTTAGCTGTGTGCTCAGTAATAAAATTAACTAACAGATGGTAAATTTATGTAAAAAAATGAAATTCAGCAAATTATAATTGTTTTTATTAAAATATTAATATTTAGTATCGAAGTTTCTTGGTACAGAGATTATATTGATAATTGAAAAAAATATCATTCAAATAAAAGACGAGATCTCTTCCGTCAGAAGAGAAAAAGTCTTACATCCAAATAAAAAAAAATGACATGTTATACTAATTCATTAATAATATATGTAATATATAAAAATTTTCATTATTTATAAAAAATTAAAATAATTTTTACTTATAAAAAAATTTAGATGAAAATTGTATACCCCAATCATAGGCATACTATAAGTTTCTATAAATATCTTGAAACAAATTATTGTATTGTTAAAACATATTTTTAAAAAGCTATATCTTTTAAAAAATACATTGAACATATATTGTAACTTTTGCATACTAGCTTATATAAAGGTATTAAATTAATTAAAGTATAGTAAAATAGCTGGGAGATAATTTATTTGTGAAAAAGGTTACTTACTGCAGTATAAAATACACTTAACGAATTATAAAATCAGAAATCTATTATAAAAACAAGTATCGAATTTAATTAATTTTTTGAATTTGAGGTCTCTAACGTGATTAAAAGTCTTAAATAAATTAAAGATTCCTGAATTGGAATAATTATAATTAATAATTTGAATTTAAATGAGACCTTTACCGGTAAGTCATTGAGTCACTGTTCCTCACATGAATAACATTGTTTGGAGACCGTAGATTGATAATTGTGTTACGGTTTCACAATAAACACAATCAACCATTTTCTATCTTTCAATGAAAGTTAGTGACAAAATTAAATATTTTGTCAATAAAGGATTCCAACTGCTTCTGAATTCTGAGCCTTTGAGCCAATGACTAAGTTTATGCTTCTTTCCTACCCAGCAGATAGAAAGTAGAAGCTTCGGAACATTTAAGGTGCACAGGCTCTCTCTAAACGACACTCGTCGCAGAGACCACTCACCAAACCTGCAACCTTCCGTACGCTGATTTTCCTCAATACTGACTTTTCTGAAGACATCTCACTGAAAATGGCGGTAGAAAAGAATTTCAATTCAATGAATGCCTAACAGCTATTTTTTGAATAAAATATTTACCACTGAAATTTAAGGAATTCTGTTAGTGGAATAATTCATTGGTTCAAGAGACAGATTAATAAATGAAGAGAATCAATTTTATAAATATAAGCATAATATAAAAATTTATTTTTACTTAATTAAAAATTAAATAAAATCTTTAGTTTCTATAATTAATGTTAATATATATATATATATATATATATATATATATATATATATATATATATATATAATGCTTTAAAAACAAATATAATTTTTAATTAATATTTAAAATTTAAAAAATACAAATTATTGAATCGAATTGGTAAGTATGTAAATCTGTCGGATTAGTGGTGATTTTAAAAGTGTACAAATACTGTAAAAGAAAATTTAATTTTTTTTTTTTTTTTTTTTTTTTTTTTTAAATGAAGTAACTGGAACAGAGAATTCATTTTAAAATTTCAAATGTCTGTGATTGTAAGTTAGGTTAATATTAGAAAGAAAAAGTTTTCTAAATCTATTATTTACCAGCTATAAAAAATTATTCTAACTAGATTTACAGATATATAAATATTTTGGGAAAATATAAAGGAACTAAAGGAAAACATTTTAGTTTTTCCGTAGAATGCAATAAAGGAATTGAACTTTTACATACTTCAGAGTGCAAGTCCTAAAAGACTGGAAGGTGCGCATTTTCTAAAAAAGTTATCTCCGTTGCAGTAAGAATCATTCTAATCAAAATTATAAATATGTAAATAATTTGAGAAAATGTGAAAGAATTCTTTATAGAACTTTCAGTTTTTCTGTAAAATGAAATAAGGGAAAAGGAAATTTATTTTGAGACATTAATTATCTCAGTACAAATCATAGTAAAATTGGAAGGCAAATATTTTCTAAAAGAATTAGTTTCGCTGGAGAAAAATTGCATTCCCTAGATTTGTAAATATTTTGTAAACTTATAACATTTTATGCAGTATACTTGCTTGTAATCATCTCCCCATTAAGAAAAAGTAAGATTCGTTTTATTTCTTGGCTTTATGATATCCAATCCATGCAAGAAAGACTTTAATCATGTAAATCTTCGAAACACCTCTCAGAGAGAGTTTAGTGTGTGCCAACCTTGTTCTGGTCCTTTGACCTCTGAAGTTACAGTCACAGAACGAAAGCGAAACTAAGTGAAGAATATTTAGGCCACGGTTGGATAATGAACTCAACTCTAACCTTCGTTGATTCCCAAAATATAATTGTTGTATGAATGAGGAACTGATACTTACAACACACAGTTCGGAGTATTGAAATTTGATTCTGAATCATCCGACTGCGCATTTTCATTACTGAGAAAAAAATATTGACTGTTAAATGTTTTTGTGAAAATTGATATTTCTGTAATTAGTACTCAGTTCTAATTTAGGGAAAATGTCATTCATTACGATGCATTCATTATTGTTTGATAAATTGATAATTTTTTTAATTTTATCATTTCAGATTGCTTAGAATTTTTTAGAATTTTTTATTCTAAAAATGATGAGATTCTTAAATAATCTTTCTGATCAACTTTTCACTGTTATAATTCATTTCTTTTGTTGGTTAGGTGAGTAGTTGGCTCTAAGCGCAGCCAACCGTCATGTAATTTTGAACCATGGTCAAGTCATTAGGGTTGAGCGGACACATCACTCTGTTGACCATACTCAAGCGGTGGATGGACATTGCAGACTTTTAACGTATATACCCTCCCTCTCGATCCAACCTAGTATTGTTCCATCACCAGAGCATCGCCTTTCTCCACTAAATTACCGAGGCCGTTCCTTTTGTAGGCGCATCATTCCATTAGTTTTTTATATGCTTATTTCAGCTGACTGAAACTATTAAACATGTCGGAGAGTTTCGTAATTTTGAGGTGTGGTTAAGTGACAACGTTGTACTTGAGCATTCTCCATTCTAAATTTCCACATCACTTACGACATTGTACCTAATGAAAAGTTAAAGATCACTTTAAAAAATACTGCTGACTCTGGAGACAGGTATAATCAAATAGCTTCGGAAGCCGTGAATGGTGGCATTCCTTTTCAAGTAATTGAAGCCTTATTATTTCACTTGAGTGCTTTATATCCGTCATTTTCTTTGATTAGGCATGTGACTCAGGAAATTAATATACGCTCTTATTTTTCATTTAGGTCTTTTTTATTTTTTATTGATATTGTCTTTAACTGTAGTGATAAAAAAAAACTCTTATTGCGTCGGTTAATGACAATGCAACTGACAAAAAGGGGGGAGGAACAACGACTTATTCGCATTTTAAATCCTGCGTGTTTCAAAAAAATTAAAAATTGAAATGCTCTTAATTAATTATTTTCAAACTTTACTGACGATTTTCATTAAACCATAATTAAAAGTAAATTTACAGAATTTTGTTTTTCTAAAAAAGTTTATTTATTAGAAAACAAGCGCTTATAATTTATTTCTTACTATACTATTGAAAAGGAGCCTATTTTTAGTTTCTTACTCATTTCTAATATCTTACTTCGTTTCTTACTTACTTTTAGCTTCTTTAATTTCTTTCTATTGAAAAGGAGGTTATTTTTAGTTAAAAAACTTTCTGGTAAACAGACACTTAAAAAAATCATACATATTTAATTAGTTTTCATTTTGCGTAAACTCAATAACACGAATTCATGAAAATATTCGAAAATACGATATTTTCCACAAATCCGTACTTGTAGAAAAATAGCATTTTTAAGAGTTTTTCTATACTTTGGCTCTCACTAAAATTAATTTCATCCAACAAAACTTGGGAATATAAAAAACTAAACTAGGGAATATATATATATTCCCTAGAAGTAAAATATATTATATATATATATATATATATATATATATATATATATATATATATATATATATATATATATATATATATATATATATATATATATATATAACATAATCCTTTAACTAAGAACTTTTAAAAGCACTTTTCCGCTCACACAAATTAATCAACATGAAATTGGTTAAAATTATAGTGAAAATCAAAAGATTTATCTAATATCTAGTTCATTTTAAACTATAATGTAACAAACACAAAGGCTATATCCAGGATATTTGGAATAATTTATATACAATTATAAATATTATCCAAGCAAGTTAAAACTTAACTTTTTCCAAATTATAGAAAAAAAATCCTCAGAGGTGGTTTGTTTGTCGTTCAATGGTCATTTTTTGCACACGAAGTCTAATTAATTAGACTGGGACCTACGGTTTAAAGTGGATTCCGAACCACTACAAACATCCATGCCCAAGGTGGGATTCGAACCCACGAACAGTTGAACCGAAGGCAAAAGCACGAACCATTCGGCTACCAGCTCGGTTGTCGTGCTTGCTAAAGAAGACTTGGGCACTTTATATTACTGGATTTCATCGCAGTATCCTCCAAGTGAAATCATACCTCCGGGAGTGGTAGACCAAGTGTTGGGGTCTTTTGCTTTATAACTACTTCAAAATCAAGAAGACTCCACCCAGCTCCTTCTACCTAATTGACAGAGCCCAACTCAGGGCTAGGAACAGGGAAAGCACGCTGGAGCAACAGCTAAAGATTCTTTATACTAAAAGTATTTTCACGGGATAACAATCGAAATCAATAAAAAAAGAAATTTGTCGTAATTAAAATCGGCTGCAAATTGAAGATGGAACAAAAATAATCAACAGCTATATATATATACATACATATATATATATATATATATATATATATATATATATATATATATATATATATATATATATATATATATATTCTTTCATTATTCTTCTTTCCCTATGTCTATTCTTTTGTTGATTAAGATATCTGTCTTAGGCATACTTAATATAAATACCCCTCGCACTGATTAGTATGTTGTTCTCGTGTGCCAGCTAGGCTGGCAAATTGGGGTGCGCTGCTCCACTTTTCCAACTGAACCGTATCTGGTGTGGAGTCCGACTTCTTCAGTACACAAATGCCATGGGGACCCGTTTATAGGGTAGGCAACCATTCACTCACAAGGAAAGGACAAAGACAGGATAGGGAAAGAGAAAGTACAGCCATGCCTGAACCGGGATTCGAACCCAGTACCTCCCTATCCGTAGTCAGGCAGCACGCTGACCACTAGACAAGTTGGTCGGCTACTGATTAGTATAAACTATATACTTCAAAACATAGATTAAACTTGAGACAGCATATACGAAGCATTGTATAAATCTTAATTTATGGTTCGATCGTAAAGGATGCAATGATTTATATCTATCTAAATGATATTTTTTTTATTAAATTCATAGGAAATGCAAATAATTATATTGTAATTATCAGAATTTTATTAATATTTATATAGTTAATTTCATATTCATATTTAAATAATTTAAATTGTACAATGTCTAGTAGTTTTAATTGTGTTATCCAGGTGATAACAAAATATTAAATTTTGAGGGTTATTATTTTCGATGTTATCTATCGATAAATAAAATATCAAATTTCGATAAGATATGAAATTCAAAAGTCTCTCCTCCTATATTCTTTTTTAAATATTCGGATTATCCTTGTTAAACGGAGACAGAAAAATGTGATTTCCCTTATTCATTTTATTTTTTTAAAATGTATTCCTTGGTGAAATAATATTTTATCTATTATTTAAGGTTTCAATAACAAACCAAATATAAAGGGGGGATGTGTGTGATTAAAATTTTATTCAAATAACATCTTGGTAAAAGTCATTTAGGTTGAGGTTTTTGTAAGCCCTTTTTTTGCAGAGTATAACTCATGTCTCGAATGTTTAAACGAGAAATCCATATTATGTTGCTCAGTAACTGAGCTGGAAGCTCTGGTTTAATGAAAAGTGTTCTGTATTATTCATTTTAATAATGCTTGACTTCGATTTCCGTCTCGGATGTAAGAGTTTGAAATGTCTGGAAATCATCTTTCAGCCGTCTGTCTCGGGCGAACTAGGTTCAGCTGGTGAGTTTAGTTGAACGGCGCCCATCAGATCAACAGTTCGAAACATTTCATCAATGTATATGCCTCAAGGCGAATAGTGATTCAGACTCTATTTTAAATAGTTCCCATCTAATTAGACTTTTAGTACAAAAAAGTGCCTGTAGAGCGAAAAGCAAGTCAAACGAAACATAGACAAATTAGTACTTGTGAGCAAAAAAAATGTCTGTAAAATAGCAAAATAAGCACTTCGTCCAATGCTGTTATGAGTGCGTTCTAATGCATTTATTTCGAATAGCTTTTTTTAACCATTTTATCATGGTAAGAATGAATTTTTATTCATAATATGCATTTTTCAGAGAATCCCTCGATTGGATACTTAACAATGAGATGTAAATTCAAGGGAATCTGTTCCATCAGTATTTTTAGCAATTTATTTAAAAGAATGAATTTTTTAAATGTATATGTAATAAAAATACACATGTATCTCAAATTAGATTTATCAAAATGAAATTAAATACCAGAAAAAGAGAAGATTTTGAGCTTAAACTTTGGTCTTTAAGAAAATGTGCTACTCAAAAAGGAGCATAGTTTTGATGTGTAACTTAGGTTAAATGCAACAAACTGTGATTTGTAAATAAAAATCTAACTAAGAACATGGATTTAAATTTAATAAAAACAAGTAACCTTACCTAAACCAAGGAGAAAGAACTTGATTGAAAGAAAGTGGCATAAAAAGGAAAATTATGAAGTTGAAATATTGATATTTTAAAAAAAAGTGTTATTTAAAGGGTAAATTAATAATAATTTGTATTTAGGAAGAAAAGTTGAAAACTTAATAAAACAAGCAAATGTATCGGAATCAAGACTAAAAATAAGGCATTTTCTGCAATAAAATCACATGGAGAGGAAACTCAATGAAGTTAAGAAATTAATTAAAGGAAAAGTTCTCGCGAAGGAAAAAACAGTAATAAAAACGGTGTGTAAAGAGAATGAATCTAAGATTAGTTGATATCAAAATTTCTAGAAGCAGGTGCAAGAAAGGTGAAATGTGGAAAATCAAGTTAAAAAAGAAAGTTAAGAGAAAACCGCTTTTTTTAAATTCAGCTTGTAATGAGTACATATGGAGATAACTGTGACATATAGAATAGATTATGTATAATATGGATTAAAATTCTGAGAGAAAAATATATGGTGAAGATAAGAAGTAAGCGATAATAGCTCAATTTACATAACGTTTTCTTACTAAGTCGTTACTTAGTACATATCTTTATTTAGTATGCATCGGAAATTACCAGAAGTCCTATTTTATTCCAATTCACAATGAGAATGTGACTATACATATAAAAAAGCATTATATTATTCTTATAAAGTGACTCATAATTTGCAGCCTGATTATCTTTTCACTAATGGATATGTAAAATGCACACTTGATGTAAATGACTTCATTATCTTAAAATAAAAGGTGACTGAAGGACATTTTGCAATATTATTTGTATTTTTTCACCTCAAAGAGGTACTTAGTGATATCCCAGACAATTTATGACAAAAGAATTCTAGAAACATGAAAAGACATTCAGTGACTATATGGATCTAAAGGAGTATTACAGATGCATATTACATTTGTGCCCATAAATTAAGGATAATGCAAGTTCAGGCAAAGAAAGAGAAAGAACCAAAATAAATGTGACTATTTGTAAAGTCTATTTACTAAACAAAAGGTAAAGAGCAAAAAAGATAATATTTGTTCGACATCATTAATAAAAATTGCTATTTTTAATCCTTGGAGCAAATTTCAAAAAAGAACCTATTTACAAAAACCAATATAAGATGGTTGGTAAAACCAGTATAACATGGCTTTCTGTATCCATGCTTCCTCGAAGCAAACGTACATGTTGTTCCAGAATGATATCCCGATAGATGTGATCTCTCATGGTTACATTTTGAGCATGCAGGTTAGTTCTGGAACTCAGAATAATTCCTACATAAACGAGCATTCCTGCACCACCGTAACGATGTCGTTCAATGGTGTTCTCTTGGTGGTAACGGGTACTTGGCTCTCCATAAGAATGTCCGGCAAGAATCATACTAAAATCTAAACCTGGATTCGTCGGAAAACATCACGCAATACCACTGTTGCGGTGTCAACAATGCATGCTCTCTACTCCAAGCTAACCACGGGCGACAGTAAATTGCGGTAAGTTGAACATATTTAAAAGGTCTACGAGCATATAGACCAATGTGTCCTAAGCGTCTGTACATGGTCTGTCTTGAAACTGTCGTACCGGCAGCTGAAGAGAGCTGACGAGACTTGTCTGATGCAGGGCTCCGTCTATAACTTGTGGCAGTTACTGCCTAATAGCGGTTCTCATTCGGCGTTGTAACTCGGGGGGCGAACTGTGATGTAACGTCTACTCACATTACCATCATCTTGGAACCATTGCCGAAGCCTGGAGATGACACTTTGGGTGATTCCAAGTTCCTCGGGTACTTCCAGCTAGGTACGTTCACATTCCATAATTCTACCGCGTAAAACGTCTTCTAAATACTTCTTTTGGGCCATAATTATGCAGTTATTGTACTGAAAGGCTTTTAAAGCGCTTGTGAATAATATTAAATCTTTGCAATCATCCCTTATACACCCCTCTCTTACACTCTCGTCATTGTGACGTACTATCGGCCCCATCTGGTGGTTTTTTGCAATTTGCATATTATTATTATTCAAGATGTGGGTGATAATTTTATATGTGAAATTCTTATTTTAGAGTTCAATTTCTGTGTGATTTTGAATTATCTTTAATTTATGGACTTGAGTGTAGTAAGATGATCTTTAATTGACTTTGTGTCTCTCAAAAAATTCAAGGCTTACTTTTTTTAATAAACTGATTGATCATGATCACAGCTTGAATTTGATACCTCTAAATACCATATGATGATAATAAATAGCTCTCACATTGAACAGTTTGAAAAAAGAGTGTCTCCGTGTCCGTGTCTGTGATCGTTCTTGGATAATTTTTTATAGAATATCAAACTCATCAGTTTGAAATTCTATAAAAAATATAATCTAGACCGCTCACATGGGGAACTATACTTTTAACCACATTACAGCAGTTAAATGGTGAAAATGTGATCATTTTATTTAAAGTTGTTGGTCTTTTGAAAAATGTTTAATCTAAACTGTTCAAGCATATCATGTTGATTGGGAGTATATGTACCAGAGAGTCTGCTAATTATATAATCTAATAAATAACAAATATAAAAAAATATAAAAAATACAATTTTAACATAATTTTTATACTACAGATTAATTCTTTCCCAAGTGAAGTCTGTGTTTTTGCACGTTTCAAATTAACATCGCATTAGAGCTGCCTATTAGGCTATTAGCAATAGTTAGTTTACATAAGCAAATATTATTATGATCATGCTTTAGAATTCTAAATCCTTGTCAAATGCCAAGATAGACACCTGCTTTCATAGTTATTCTTTAAATTTTATTGTATCGTGTTAATAAAGGTGCATAGCATATAATCTCAATAAATTATGATACACTGCTGGAAAAAAGTAGGACACTAGGTTTTGTCAAATAAGAGAACTTTGAATTTTTACAAAATAATTTCATTTCAGCACTTTTGAAAACTTATTTACAATCAGACAACTATATATGTAACAGGAAATAAAAATTCTTGCTTATTATAATTAAAATTAATTTCATTCACATTATACTGTGTGAAAAAAGGAGAATGAAATAATGGAAACAAAGCCTCTAAATAATGAAAACAAAGTCTTGTTAATAAGAAATTCTTCTGTCATTTGCTTTAATTACTTCAGAGACTCTATTTGCCATTGAATCATATAAGTCTAGAATTTTGATTTGACAAAAGTTGTCCGAAACACAGTCATGAAACACAAAACAAAGCTTCTCGAAATTCAATCAAGGTTATATTGCTTGTCTCTGGCATAAACATGGCGAACAGTAATTGACCATATATTTTAAACAATATTGAGATCTGCACTTTTAGCAGGCTATGGCAAAACGCGAATATTATTTGTTTGAAACCAATTTCTAACGTCATTGGCCGTGTGAATTGGTGTTCCATATTGTTGAAATGTCCAATTTTATCCACCTAGCTCAGCGCCATAGGATAGAAGCTCTGAATTTAAAATTTGAATGCAATCTGTATATTTCTGTCTTTCATTCAGAAACATTAGATTGATCATTCCAACGTAGACAAATGATATCCAAACCATTAAACTGCCTCCTCCTATCTGTCAGGTAAAATAAATTTTTTTCGTGCACTCAGACAATGCCAATAATATTGACAACCATATGGACCATCTAAACTAAATTTTTTTTCATCAGAAAAAATAACTGAAGTCCATTCGGAGTTCTAAGACAAGTGTTTTTTGACCCACTGTAGCCGGTGTTCAATGTGCCTTTCATTCCATTAAGAATGGTACTTTCTTTTCTTGAACGTATCCGATCTTTTTATATAGTTGTAAAGTGTTCTTTGCTTACATGTGTGAAGCCTGGTGGGTCTTGTGCTTTTCCAATGCTTTCATACGTTTTTTTTTTCTTAAGTTCTTTAAAAAAAATTCTTTATTACGTAGAGTCAATTTTTTAAGTCTGTCATTCTTTGCTTTTCTCTGACTCCTTGGATTTTTTAAGAAGTTGCAAACAGCGTTTGGATTGATTTGTAGAGGCTAGAAATTTCTCTTACACCTTTACCCGTATCTTTACATGCCACAATTCGGCATTTTTGAATTTCACTTAATGGTTTCCACCTAAGCATTTTAACTGTACTAAACTGATACAAACTCCAAAATAAGAATATTTTTTGCAGATGTCCTTCTATTTCTTTCACAGCCCAAAAATTCTTAAATACTATTTTATAATATTTTCTTAGTGGTAAATAAAACTCATTCATTGAGAATAAAAAAAATAGTTCAATAAAATAAAAAAGAAAAATTACATTAATTGCTGTAAAATTTCAAGCATAATTTATAAAATATGACTGTGCTTCTACTTTTATCCCATAATGTATATTTGACATCTGCATAGTCGATACTCTAAGAAAAATCGTTACTAAAGCTCGTTACCATCTTTATACTTTTACCTTCCCAAAGGACATTTTTTATACAGCTGGTTATTTTCACATGCATCTATGCAGAAAACCGGAAAACTGCCGCACCACACCAGTAGATGATAAAGAAACGTAAAAATTTCCTTCCTTTCTAATATAGGACCTTCTAATTCGAAAACTACAATTCCCTCATTGACCCACAAACGCTTAAGAGTAAAAATAATAAGTTTCAAATAATATTTTTAAAAACTTTGTCTGAGTTTTTTTTTTTTTTTTTTGGAAACCTTATTAATTTGAATCTGGGAAACTAAAGATGATGTTCTTTATGTGGATCAAAGTTGAAACCAATATCATTGAAACGAAGACAATCACGCTTTCATAAGTCGCTACCTATTTATGTTGAAGAAAATGAAACACAGTGGGCACTTAGTACTTTACCATGCTTTATCCGCAGTCTATGTAAAAATTTCAGTATTCTTTCAATGCATTAAAATAATGCAGTGACTTTTTTTACGTAAATAAAAAATTTCCTATAAAAATATTTTCCAAGGATTACATTTGATATTCAATCAATTGCACTGCATACTGCAATTCATTCAGGATGTAAAATATTGAATAAACTCTGGTATTTCTACTGTTGATCCTTCGACTATTGAATTCTTTCTACGTGATTAACTGAACAGTTTAACAAACGGAAAACACCAACAGAGCTTCCTCGCAAAAATTTCAGAGGTTTTGTGTTAACATATTTGTAACTGAATAGCGTTTCAGCAAATCTATATATTGAAATAGCGCTTTCCATCATCTAATTGGGCAAATTTACGTGGCTATAGTGCATCGTAAAAATATTTTAAAATTTCTAAAAGTAAAAAAAGGTAGTAAAAACGAATTGACGATTATATGAAAAAATATTATCGGTTTATTAATTTGTAATGAATGCGCTCCTCTAGAACATGACAAGCACTGAAATCAATACGAAATTCGAGTAAATGAAGAAAAATAAATTTAAGTTTCTGACTTTTGCATTCAGATAGCTTAATTGGGCTGCCAATCAAACGAAGGAAATGAAGCATTTTCAGTTTCAAAATTTATCGAATTCCTCATCCCCATATTTCAAGTTAAATACTTTATTTTGAGTATACTTTTAAAAATAATTACTTTTATAAATTGCATGCATTAAGTTCTATTTCAGTATACTTGTAATCTTGGTGCCCCATTTAAGCGTATAGCAAAAAGCATTAAATCTTCTACATCCGATGCACGGGTAAGAGTGCAAAACTGTGTTCTATTAGCAAACTCCTTCCATAATGAAAATGAATTTTAGCTAAATCCTTGTCTCATCTGAAGCCCAGTTGTGTAGTGGTAGCGCTTCCAAGGTTCGTTTCTAAGGCTGGGCAAGATCGACTCAACCTTTCATCCCTTCCATAGGTCGATAAAATTGAATACTAAACATGTTTGGGAACTAAACACTGGGGGTTTCGCGTGAGGCTGATCACCTAACAAGGACTTATGCTAAGCATAGGTCGACTCCTGGCGCGGGCTTAGAGGTTTTGTAGTGATTCTGAATTCACTTTTCTTTAAGACCCGGTCTAATCAGCCCTCATGTGCAAAAAAGAAAGTTCGTTTAGAGGGAAAACATCAAACTAATTGCTGGATGAAGCGGCTAAACTCAGTCATGATCCAAGCAATTTTAATCAAGTGATGAGGTCAATACCCAAATTGGCACCCTTCGCTCCATATCTCCAGTTTTCAGTTTTTTTCGTTATCAGAAAAAAACTATTACATACATAGAACGTAAGTAGCATTAAAATTTGTATAGATATTTTATACACTTTACACAGTCTGAGAATATTAGCTTTCTCAAATTTTTCTTTTTTTTTTTTTCTGTTGGGTCAGGGATCGAACCTTTTTCTGCAATGATCAGGACGTGTGGGGGACGTCCTTTTTACGCTAGTCAACCGTTGCCTTCGTAGGTACACAAAATGTACATATACCAAATTTAGAATTCTTTAATTAAATAGATCAAGCGAAAAGGAAATTTAAAAAAAAGTAATGGTCAGTAATTAAATGGATTAAAAAAATATGCTTCTACTTCTATGAAATATTATTTCTAGATTTGAAGTTAGAGAACGCAACGTATAAAATTTTAGATGACACACTGTAATGGTAGGGGACGCATCTTCTGATAAAATTCATGCCATAATAGTTTGTATTTGAAAAGCCTTATTTTCTAAAAATTTGCACAAAGAAGCTAATTTAAACTAAAGTTTTCCAGATGGCTGCTTTTATTTGGAAATAATTGTGCTTAGAACAATATAATATTTCTTTTAATGTCATTATGCCCATTATGGACAAAACTTAAGCATGTTAAATGTAGACACACAGAAAAGACATCATTCCTGTATAATCTGAAAGAAATTAAGTAAACTGCTTTCAAAATCATAATAAATGGAACAAGGAAATCATTTAACAAAGCTAATCGAGCATGATATCTTACGTAAGGTTTAACCGCGGTGATTTCTGGGTAAAGTGCTGCACAGAGTAAGGAGTAAAAGAAAAGAGAACGTTTCTAGATCTCTCGAATTCCGATAATGTCACTAACTGTATAACCATTAAAGTTTCTTAATTTCAGTGGGATTATCTAGTATAAAACCTTTTCATTAGTTATAAAAGTACTGACTACTTTAAAATTCCTATTTTCTTTAGAATCAATAATAACACTAAGGACATGGAGTCTGAACGGGCTTATTTCATTTGAAAAATTAGGTTTATTTATTTCGAATTGTTCTTAGCACCCTATTTCTGTCAATCAAAGCCATTAAACTTAACAAACGGCTTTATAATTTTGAATCCTGATAAACTTATGCTAGTAACCCCCTCTCATTGCCATACCAACAGCGACATTAAAGCGATGGAATTTTCCACCTACGCGCCTGAAATTCGTCTAAACAGCTCTCAGCAGGAAAATCTTTGGCTGGGTTCGAAAGAGTGTAACACCATTTTAGTTATTAATAATATTTTAACGCCAAGTAGCTTCCGGAAAATTTTCCATTGGGTGGTCTTAGAATGTCATAGCAGGAAACAAGTATGTGTGAATGCGGATTGCTTTGCAGCATAGGTTCTCAACCTGGGTGATAGAGTCCCCTCTTCGGCATTTACCAATTTCAGGGGCCGGTAGAAGACCTTGAAATAATAAGAGACGCTGATAATGTACAAATAGATGAAGGTAAGTTAAATGTATTACCTACAATAGCTTGTTAATAGTAAGTCCAATACAAACAAGGGATATTTATAAGTTTGTATTTAAAAACATGTTTTATTATTTAGACTTGAAGCACTTATGAACCACTATTAAAGTAAAAACACATATTTAACTGTTTTAAGGGTGGGGAGGCATTTTGGAAAAAAATGGAAAAAGATTGAGAATATAAGGCTTACATTTACTTCCAATCTCGTTAAAAACACTATCTGCAAGGCATCTCTTAAGGTAGCATACTAGAAAACGCACTTTGCTGTTCTAGAGACACGCAACATGTAAATAATATTTAAAATAACTTTTGAATATTTGAAATAACTTTTTCAATACTTAAAATACACAACCATAAATATTTTCATGATTGATTCTTTCATCCATACCCAAAAATTGGTCACTTCCATGTATTTTATAGCTAAGCATACATTATAAACTACTCGAGTTATTTCATTATATGCTGTAGGGGATTCAAAAGCATATAAACAAATAAAACTAAAGAAAAAAAAATGAAAGGATAAAACATAGATAAGGAGAAATATGGGACATGCGGTACCGTAGGAACCTTAAGGTACTGGTTAAATAAGGAAGTTTCTCATTTTCATGTTGAGAAAGTAGTAGGTTTGATACCTTAACCCCGCCATTAATCTTCAATGTAAGAGGGCCTACGTATGATACATTTCATTGGGTCGAATGTCGTTCCGTTCGAGTGGTGCAGAAGTTTAGAGAGGGGGTTTCCACTTCAAGTGTTGAACTCGTCATTTAATACTCGTACTGATTCAACATCATGATTTGATTCGCTGCTTTAATCGGCAAGAAATGGACTATCGGGGAAAGGCATCGTTATCAGAATTGGACGGATTCAATAGTTTACCCTGTAGAAGATCCGTTGTATTCACTGATGACGAGTGGGTCGCGTTGGTCTTATATCGCCATGCCCTTCTATGGTGAGGCGTGGCATGAAGAGGAGGGGGTGCAGGTCAAATGTTGACTTTGTAATTTGACTGTGGTTCAAAACTAATAAGGCCTACATAGAATATGCTTTAGTCGGTAGTTGTAGGGAGCTTGAAATGTATTACAAACAAATGCATTCTGTACCAAGCGACTTCATTTCTCCTATAATTATATTGGGTTTCTACTGAATGCTCCCGTTAGATTTCAGTAGATCCCAAAAGATTTAATAATCGGAATTTACCAAATTTTGGCTTGTAATATGGCGTAAATTTCTGAATATAGGGTTGTAGTTTACTTAAGATCAGAAAGCAATTTCTTTGGGAAAATTTAAAAATTCGAAAAATTTAAATGCCTGAAGTAAAAATTGTCAAATTTAAATCTTTCTAAAATATCATACACGAAAACGCGTGTTGGTGAATCATCAAAATTTATATATCGGCTGAGCCTACCCTGGGACATTTCTATTCTAACCCATTAATTGAACCTTATTAGCAATTTAGAAAAATTAAATTCTCCAAACTATATTTTCTAATTTGTTTATATTTCTTCTAAATAGTTAAAACTCATACCATTTTGTTTTACTTAAAAAAATTAATATTTTCAATATTCTTTTATATCGTTATCTTTGATAAAAAGCATTTCGTATAAAAAAAATTCGATTTTTAAACCATTTTATATGATTGAAATAATTGCTACTGCTGATATGAAGGTACAAGAAATTAATAATGTCCCCTGTAGTGTTAGGATATTCCTCATTCTCTTCATATGATGGCGTAGTAGCCATTAGGAGAGAGGAGAGGAGGGAGTCCGCTTCGGCGGAGAGAGATTGCCTTGGACCAGCGAACGCGGAGGTTTAGCTGGCTCTCCTTAGGTATTTGTGCTGTTGGCCGTGTAGGACCATAATCAAATTTCTATTAATTATTATTTTAACATACAATACTATATATTATTAATTTTAATTTTTAAATAAAAGTTTGTATTTGATCGAGTTGTGCTTTCTTCTACTGTACAGACACTACACTGTCGCACCCGACAGGATTACGAACTGACGTTTCTGACTTACTCTGAAACGAAACTGTGAATTCGTTTATTTGACTATTTGTGTTTTACAAGATTTTGAAATGGCTTTTCTCGCAATTGGAAAGAAAGAAGATTTACGAACTATTGCGGAAGAATTAGGCATTGAGAATGCTGCGAATTTAAAACTTTACAAACTAAAAAAATGATAACAGAAAGCGAGAATTACGACGAAGATTTCATTAAAGAATTCTTAAATTCATTGATTGAAGAACGAAAAAGAAATGAAGAAATTGAAGAACGAAAAAGAAAGGAAGAAATGGAAGAACGAAAAAGAAATGAAATTTAAGAGCGGAAAAGATTGCAAGAAATGGATTATGGAAATGGAAAAACGAAAACAAGAAATGGAGTTCCAGCTTCAAAAACTATGTTTAATGGAAAGGAACGAACAGGAGAATATTAATTACGAGATACTGGTAATGATTTTCATTTTAAGGCGAAATTAGGTTTAAATAATATTTTACAGAAGTTTCATCCCAAAACAAATGATATAAGTTTATAACTTGTCCTCTTTGAAAGACATGCCAAGAGAATTGAAATCAAAAAAGAACTTTGGGTTGCGCATTTAATCGGATTATTGCCGTATGACGTTGTGCAAATTATAGCAAGAGAAGATGAAGAAATCACCGAGGATTATGACAAAGTAAAGAGTTTACTTCTAAAAAGGTATAAAATGACTCAGGAAAAATTTAGGCACTTCTTCACGAAACACCATAAAAAACCCGAAATAACTGGCAGGATTTTGCGTATGAACTGAAAAATTATTTCTTCGAATGTATCAGTGGACTTGAAATACAGACATTTGAGGAATTGTGTGACCTAATGATAACCAATCAAATAAAACGCAAAGTTCCCTTAGAAATTAAAGAACATTTTATTGATAATTGGTCAAATTTTTAAACCCAGAAGAAATAACAAGTAAATTGGATGATTATGAAAATGTCAGAAGGAACACTAGTGTTAAACCGAAAGAATGTCCTCGCAAAGAATATTTCAAGAGATATAATTATTACCAACAAGAACAACAAAAATATTCGGCAGAGTCAAAACATATTCCTTCGTATGTTAGACAACAAAAATTTAAAAATTTTCGGAAGGAAGAAAATTTTGAAAAAAGAACTGTGAAAGAATGTTATATTTGTGGAGATTCACATTTTGCGAGAGAATGCCCAAAAAGATTTAAAGCAAATAATAAGAAAAACGATGTTCTAACAGCACAAATTCGCTACCAATTATTAAAAGAGAAAAGAACGGAAATTTAAATAAATCCTCTTCAATATGTGGATATATACGTGGATAATACCCTAGTAAAGGCTTTCGTAGACTCTGGATGCTAACTTAAAGTCATAAATAATGACTTTATTTCAAAATCAAAAACAGAAAAAGGAAGAGTCGTTTTAATCAGTGTTTTTGGAGGGAAGATAGAAGCTGAATTAATGAGCTTTAAAGTAGCCTTGAAAACGGAAAATAATAAAATGTTTTCGCGAAACCCATCGAAATAATAAATAGTTGTGAACGTGGATATTAGCAGGCCGATTGAGACTTCGTCAGCACGTAAACCCTAATACATTTTAGTACTGATGGATCAGCATCCGAGGTGGCCAGAGGCTATTCCTTTACGTTTTCTAAGGCAAAAGCAACCTGTGATGCCCTATTAGAAACTTTTATGAGAACTGGTATTCCAAGTGTTATTGCCAATCATCAAGGGACTAATTTTACTTCTAAATAAACGTAAGAATTTATTAATCGCTTAGGATGTTCTCCCAGATTATCAATACCAGCGTATGATGCCAGAAATGGATTAATTGAAAGATATAATAAGGTTCTGAAGAACTCTCTTCATCATGTCATACGATCAGATCCCAGCAATTGGGATAAATATATTCCTTATTTACTCTTCGCTTACACCGAATTGCAATACTGGCATTTCTCCCTTCAAGGTTTTGTAAGGTAGAGAAGCAAGAGGACCTTTAAGTGTTTTGAAATCAAGCTGGCCTGGCGAAATCCCTATTCCATTAAATATGAGTAAATCTGTAGTTGATTATTTAACAAGATCAGAAGGTAAAATTTTAAAGAGCCGTCGAACAAGCCTCATTGATAGCTGCTGGAAAACAACAAGCCTACACCGACAACTTCAATCACCGGACTGTTCCTAAGGAATTTAAGGTGGGTGATCATTTTTATTTATTGATTCCGGACTTTTCTAACAAATTGTATGCCAGGTGGACAGGTCCTGGTGAGGTAACTGAACACAGCCTACCTAACTCCTATAAAGTTAAACTCCCAGATGGAAATATTAGACATTGCCATGTAAACAAGATCAGAAAATATTATCCAAAAATCAATGCTGTGGGAATTATCTTTGAAGAGAACTAAGAATTTGGTGAAATTCATGCTTCTCCAAGACTTACTAAAGTAAATTACATACCAAAGATCCTCTGTAAAATGTATGCATGCAGCATTTATCTAGAGATGATAGGGAAAAGATTTTGGGTTTATTACGTAATTATAAGACTTTGCTTATTAGAAATGTAAAAATAGCCAAAATTGATGAACATAAGATCATATTAGAAGAAGGAAAAGAACGTAAAAAACCTTA
The DNA here is from genome assembly GCA_030067965.1 of Latrodectus elegans. Taxonomy (NCBI): domain Eukaryota; kingdom Metazoa; phylum Arthropoda; class Arachnida; order Araneae; family Theridiidae; genus Latrodectus; species Latrodectus elegans. The sequence goes on along the minus strand of CM057817.1, from coordinate 103,193,251 downwards.
TGTTTAACAGAATTCTAGAGGCTCTTAAATCCCAAATAGATGACCAGATTGATGAACTGTTGGAATTAGATCTCATAGAGGAGGGCTCGGCTTAAGTAGCACATCCAGTGGTATGTGCAAACAAAAAGGATGGAGGAATTAGGATGTGTATCTACTACAGATCTCTTAAATGCTGCGACAAAAACGGATGATTTTCCTATGGAAGATTCAATGCAATTAATTCACTGTATTGGAAACGCTACTATTATTTCCACATTGGATCTACTGAAGGGTTACTGAGCTATTCCAGTAGAGGAAGCTAGTCGTGATTTTACCTCATTCAAAACCCACAAATCTCAATATATCTTTCAAAGTCATGCCGTTTGAATTGAAATATTCCGCCGCTACATTTCAAAGGGTGATGAATAAAGCGTTATCTTCGTTTCACGTGCTTACATTGACGATATAGCTATATTTTCGAATAAGTTTTAAGAACATTTGTTGCAACTAAATATTATTTTAGGAAAATTAAAGGAGCTCAAATTTACTGTCAATATAAACAAGTGTGATTTTGCTAAACCTCGTATCAAGTTCTTAGGACATATTATTGGCTCTGGTGAACATCAACCTAATCCGGGAAAAGTGCAAGTTATACAGCAACTTAAAAGACCAACAACCAAAAAAGATCTTAGAAGTGTGTTTGGATTGTGTAACTTCTATCGTGAATACATTCCTAAATACTCTGAATTAGTATATCCATTAACTGAGCTTACTAATTTGTTTTTACACCAGATAATTTGTTTTACAGTTTGGAACATTCAATTTTTTTTAATTACTCAAATGTACATCAAGTAATTTTGTTTAAATTTTTTTCATGTCATTCAATTGGTTTAAGAAGCGCATATCAGATTTCATGAAATTATATCATCATGCATTTCTTCGTTTTCAATCAGTGTAATTATAAAATCTTGTACTTTCAAGTTTTCTGTATAATTTTGCTCTATCGCTTGGGGGTGATTATTTTTTAATAATCTATTGCCTTTTTATTTTAATTCCAAATTTAAAACAATTGCTTGTTATACAAACTGTTATTCCTCGAATTAAGGAAGTTGATCGGAAATTAATTAACAAATATGGTGAATTACGTAACATTCAAAGTATAACTTTAATAAAAATCTTAGGAAAATCTGAACAACTAAATTGATGTTTTGCTAATTACTTTCAAGAAATTTATGAATGATAAACATTTTGTTAAAATACAGTTTGATAATGTCTCAAAACAAATTCTGTTTTACTGTCTATAGGATAAAACCATGAAAATATTTGTATTGTCATCCAAATTTACTTTCATATATTCAAATGTACTTAAAGAGAGTGTATAATACCAGATTTTACAGGTGAAATTATCATACTAAGAAACGTGTACCTGATTTTATTCCCTGGACTGAAGTGTACGACACAGTGTTTATATATCTAAAACAAACCCTAGTTAAGGCACCTTAATTTCATACTTCATCACTAGGTAAGCCTTTCATAACTTACTTTGTTGCTTCTCAGGTAGGAGTTGGTACTTGCCTGTCTCAGCGTGCCAATGATAAAATTTAGCTAGTTCCATACGCTAGTCAAAAATTGATTATAACTCAACAATCCTGGTCTACAATTGAACGTGAGGCTTATGCAATAGTGTTTTTGTTAAAAAGGTTTGAGTCAATAATTTTTGGTTCAGAATTTGAGTTTTATACTGACCACAATCCCTTACCATACTTGAGCAAATGTGCACCTCAATCACGTCGTCTTCAGTGGTGGGTGTTTGCTCTTCAGAGATATACCTATAAAACATTGTGCAGGAGCTAGATGCCTTATGCAGATGCTTTATCTAGACATTTTCCAGATAGAAACTGACTTTAGTGCTTAGTGTAAAGACTCTATATGTAAATACATTTCAGAGGAAATATTTTATTTGTATCTTTGTGATATATTGTTTGTTTATAACAATTGTATTGGTATGTTGTTACTTTACATTGTGTTGGAATATTGTTTTTTTACATTAATGTTACTGGTATATTGTTTATTTACATTAATTTCAATTTATATATATTTAGTGGATAGATTTATTTTATATAATTTTGTTTTATATCTTTTTTTATATACATATTATTAATATTGATTATTCTATGCATACTTGTGAATTTTAAGTAATTCATTTGCAAATAACTTTTCTTTATACTTATAGTTATTTTCTAATTCTAAATTTATATTTATTTTATGTTTAATATTACTGTAATTGTTTGCAAAAATATTAAGTCTGTGTTTTTTTTGTATCCTAACATATTTAATTCAATTATGTGTTTATGTGGAACATAAACCCAAAACTTGCGGGAAGAGTGTAGTGTTAGGATACTCCTCATTCTCTTCATATGATGGCGCAGTAGTCATTAAGAGAGAGGAGAGGAGGGAGTCCGCTCCTGCGGAGAGAGATTGCCTTGGATCAGCGAACGAGAGGAGGTTTAGCATACTCTCCTTAGGTGTTGGTTCTGTTGGCCGTGTTGAGCCATAATCAAATTTCTATTAATTATAATTTTAATATACAATACTATTAATTTTAATTTTTAAATAAATGTTTGCATTTGTTCGAATTATGCTTTCTTCTACACAACAAACACTACATCCCCGATAGTAAGACAAATTTTCAAAAACTGAGCATAGCATAACTGAAAATAAGTTTTCATGAAAAATACTTTAACACTAAAATTTACTCAAAATAATAAGTGTAGACGTAAAACACTAAACCGAATACGACCTTTTTAGAAAATAAGATGTGTGTGTTGACACAACAATAAGCTTCACTAGGTTTTCGGTGCACATTAACAAGTAATAATTTGCTTTCTAATTAGGAAAGAGAACTCTGACTAAAAACAGCTTTGCAAAATGAGTAATTAATTCCTTATCAGAAAGTTGCGTGTTTTACTCCTTTTGTTGACTTTTTTTCTTACCATGGTATAATTAATTTGATTCTGTAATGAAGGTTCCTTCAATTAGTAATATTTAATAAATTGAATTTACAAAATCATTAGAATTCTAAATTACAAAGTAAAAATTTATGGAATAGTTCGATTATTTATCTGCTTGATATTTGTTCGTTTTGAATCATTAAGTAAAATGCAGCTAAGTTTACTTTAAATGAACATTTTTTATCAAGCACAGAAAACAATGAAAATTTTCCAAAATTTAATTAATAGTTTGTTTTAGGAGAGAGCCACTTATATAGTGGGAGAAGGAGAGACGAAATTTTCTATTTAGTAATTAAATTCAAAATTAAATTATATATTTATGTATGTAGATTGAAAATTACTTTTACGATGTAAAAGTAATTACACATTACAAATTACACGTTACACGTTACAAAATTTACGATTTTCTCATTTCTGACTACAAAGTTTAAAAAATTAACTCACTTTGAATAAATTCTTGTTGTGATAATCGATTCTTACATTAAGATATTTCTTATTCTATTTCATTCCAATAGTATGATCAGAAAAAGGAAATCAAACTTGTTTTTGTAGGTCTTGTCTTCTATAGGTGAGGTTTTCTGTAGAATAATATCAAATTCGGTACACTTTTTAAGCATTTCACATTTATTTTCATATAATATATACAATATGAAATGGTTAGTTGGTTTATCACAATGTACATTTATATACGTATTACATTGATATCACAATTAAATATTCATTTTATTGAAAACACATGAAAACAAATGACCTTTTTATTATTATAACATTTTTGGTTCTTTTCGAATGTGTTTTAAATGATTGGCTCATGATTTTTATCGAATACTCCGAAACAATAATTTATATTATTTTACATAATTTTAGTATTTTTATTTGTGAAATTAAAAATTACAGAATGTTTTTAACTGCTTATTGTTAATGTTTACACGGGGAGTTATTTACATTTAATTTACTTTTCTGAGCATATTTCCAAATTTTTCTATTGGAAATTTAATGGTGTTTTTTTTAATTTAAATTTATTTACATAAAAAATTGTTTTAAAATTTATTGTTTTTATATTTTGAAATAAAAGTTTTAATTCTTTTTTGACATTACATCAAGCTTAGAAAACAATAATTGTTCGTCATTTTTGCACTGACTTTGAAAGTGATTTTACTAGAAGCATTGTTTGGTTCGTGCATTACATTTCTTTTACTTTTGTGGGTGTTTTTCTCAAATGATTTTGTATAAAAGTAATATTAGTTTTAATTTCATTCATTAGTTACTTTCAAGTATTTTAAGGAATTTATTTTGTTTACCAATGCCAATAATTTTTTTCTTTATTTGTAAGTTTATTACTTTGAAATAAACTTAAGCAAACTTCTCAAATGTCAGTTCCTTTTTTCTTCTGTTAATTTTTGCTTACTAATTACCTAATTATCACTTTCGTCATTTTACCTGAATTTTAATTAACTCTTTTGTTGGTAATTAGAGGAAAACATATTGAGAGAGTATTTTACCTGAGGAATGTGTTATTCATAGGAATTTTTCCGGGCTTCTTCTGTCTCTCCGAGCAAATATTTGTATCACCTTTTTTTTGTACTGTAAGTGCTTTTATCAGTGTTTCACTAAAATTCTTAAATTATTTTTTATAATCATAACCAGATGTAATTAAATCATGAATCCTACTTTGAAATATATTTTTAAAATTAAATTCACGCTCATGATAAATGTACAACAAGAAATTCAAGCTAACAGTTTGTGATAAAAAAAATGCTTAAAAGAATTTAGATACGTGCTTAACTCTATGAAAAATAATACATTTACAGTAAAATTCCTTTAACCTTTATGTACTGCTTATTTCGGTTTGTTTATAAAACCATTTATAATAAAGCATAGTCATATTTACATGTAATTATTTATATTTCAGAGCTATAACCATTGCTTACTAGGTATATTTTTATTCAGCAGAGAAAATACTTTTTTGTTTTTATTTACTTTGATAGTTCTGCATTAATTTTTAAACTTAAGGATTCTAAATGCGCTATACGTCAAGTAAAATAATTTTTCGATCTTATGATAAAATTGAAAACATTTATAATAAATTTTAATTAAGAAAAAATGAGAATAATTTTTTTATTACTCTATCTTCAATGTTTAGCAAAACTAAGGGAATTGAAAATCGTGTAATATTCTGTTATGAAAAACTAGAAATCAGTTCTTGGTCTATGATTTCAAAAACAAGCATGCTCTTAATAATCCGGTTATGGAAAGTTTTCGCAGCTCTAAATACAAATCTATTTTCAGTCATGTATAAAAAGAAGAATATGTAATTGTTGATGTCAAAAATAATACTACTATGGCATCAGACAATACTTAGTAAAAGAATCTACAATCTGAAGAATGTAGTGAATAGCGTAGACTTTTAGGATAATAGCATAAATAATTACAATGCTAAAGAAAAGTTATTATTATTTTTACAATAAGGTCAGTTATAGGAGAGCAACCTAGCCTTTATAAACTGTAAAAAGAATGGTTCAATAAACACAGACGTTGGCGAAATGACCTTGAAAGATTTCATTTGTATGTCTACATCACGTGCTCTATTTAATGACAATTCCGCGTTCGAACTTTTCTTTCAGCTCTTCAGATTTTCTTAACTGCCCAAAAACCAAATAAAAAGTTTTATTTGTGATTTAAATAACATCCTTCTCAGCATAACTTATGCATCTTAGTTATTTCTTTTGAAGTTGACCACGTTTAAATAATTTAAATTTTATTTTCAATAGCTAAGGCTTGTCTATCGTTATGAAGACTCAGTCTTGTAGGAAATCATTAATTTATATGATACATCTTTTAGATAAAATGTATGGATCTTCAAGCATATGTTGGCAAATTCTTTAAAAAGCACTGTTGAATAAAAACATAACAAAGCGCATGTATAAAAGAGATCTTCGTTTATGTGTACGGTATGTACGCAATTGTGTTACAAACATTATATCCTCTTTAAAATTGTAATATTTCTAGTTTCCAATAAGAAAAATATGCATTAATACATTTCTGTGGTATATGTATTTTGGGAAATTAAGAACTACTAATGAATTTCCCCTGCCCACAGGTCGGGTTACATAGATTTCAAACAGTTTTTACAAGCAACTTTAAAAGAAAATTTTGAAAATAATTTGCTGAATACATATTAATTCTTTTTCCAATAATTTTCTAAAGTACACACATTATTTTGCAATACACGAATAAATTTTAAAGGATAATTTAAAATATTTTTAACAGATTTATTTTAATCTTTCATGATAAATTTTTGAAGATACATTAAATTTTTCTGAACTTAAAATTGAATAACGCTAGCAGTTCTTATATTTTTGCTTAATAAGGATGTAAATCTTAAAAAAAATAAAAAATATTAGTTTTCTTGCTTCATTTAGTTAATATGAAAAAAAGGATTTCACATAATATTATATTCCACAACGTGTAGTTATTTCTCACTTTAAGCTTATTAACATTTTTGTGTATAACTTAACACAAAAATATGTAACAAAAATTCTCCAAACTTCCCAGTCTTTTACAGGTAGTTAAGAAAGTAATAGAAACAACCTAGTTTTAAGAAGAACCTTTTCTAACATGGTATAAGACAGCTTTTGGCATATAATATAGTTTGATTTGCCTGGGAGTCGAATCAATAAGAGCTGAATATTTTTTAGAGAAATATTGTATCATACTTCACGGGTCCAGGATATCGATCCTGACAGAAAGCTCTAAAATAGACCATAATGGTTCTATTATATTGAATTTGAAGGACTTCGGGCCAAGGTCATGTTTCTCTCCATCATCGTGTTTATCAAACCAAGATTGGATTAGCTCTACAGCATGGATAAGATCGAAGGCTTTAAAATTACAAATTAATAAAGTAAAAAAAAATATTAAAATTGAAATAAAACACCCCCTTTATTTTAAGTAATTAATTTAGTTTAGTAATTGTTTAAGTAAAAAGATAGAGCAAAAAATATTTAGCTTAATTAAGTGCTCATTTCATAGAATGAAAACATTTAGCATAAACTTCTTCAGCTCATTTTATAAACTTGTCATTCAGCTTATACGTTTTAAAAATTTTTTTTTAATTTTACTTTAAGCTCTTAACGCATTTATCCGTGTCTGACATGGGTGAAAGTTACCGGCAAATGTGCGCATGCCCGTGTCTATATATATATATATATACATATATATATATACATATACATATATACACATATACATATATACATATATATATATACATATATATATATATACATATACATATATATATACATATACATATATATACATATACCTATATATATACATATACATATATATATACATATATACATATATACATATATATATATATACATATATATATATATATATATATATATATATACATATATATATATATACATATATATATATATATATACATATATATATATATACATATATATATATATATATTATATATATATATATATATATACATATATATATACATATATATATACATATATATATATACATATATATATACATATGTATATACATATATATATATACATATACATATAAATTATATATATATATATATAATTTTATTATTTGAAACTGCCAGGTATAAATGAGATAAAAGAGAAAATATTATTGCTTTGCAAAAAGAGAATAGTTCAGTTCTCATTCTTTAATAAGTATTTGCAATCAACCCTAGGTTCTTTAGTTCTTTTCTATGTTTTCATACATTCAAATGTTCACGTTTAAAATATTTTTATTAAATATGGGTTTGGTCTTAATCTCAAAACATCTTGAATGGTGGCTACCATTTGTTTTACCTCATTACCTAGAAAACTATTTATCAAAAGAATGATTCGAGTATTTAAAATATCATAAACTTGCATTTTAATATTTGCAACATTAATTCTTATTTAGCTTAGTAATGTTCTTCCTAATAAGATGGTTTGAATTAAAATCTTTTTTTAAATCATTACATTTAATGCTGAATGATTTTTTTCCATTATTGATTATATGAAAGGTTTATCCTTTATTCTTATTAAAAATAGGAAAACAATAAAGTGCAAAATTTGAGTAATCACAAATTATTGTCGCAAAAATAACCGGTTAATAAAAGTAACGTTTACAAACTGATAGTCTTTACGATTTTGCATGTCAATTAGGTTGTTATCAAAACTTTTTTTTATAACATAAAAATGAATTGGTTTACTTTCCATATTTTTATTGAAACCTATATAGATCTTCCTATTATTGTTATGCCACTGTCCATTATAATTCCAAAGATTTGTTCTGTATTTCCAGTGGTAACATTAATGTCATTGAAAGGTTTCTTTTTTTTATGAAAATTTATGTTAATTATTTAATATGTTTCGTATAAAAAAAGTCTTACAAACACTAAGAAAGCACTCTAAAGCAAAAAATAATCTGTTTATAAATAGATTTTTTTTAGAAAAATGAAATAAATGCCATTTTGAATATCAAGCAACAGGCAGTGCAGTGTAATTTATATCAAGAAATGCGCATACGTAAATTTGTTTTTTACGCATCCTGTAAAATATATTGTGTGTTTTTTTAGAAAAAAAAAACATGAGACTGGCAAGTTGATGACAATTTTAAAAAATATGTCGCTTACTCATCACTTTATATACATATTTATTTTCAGTCACACATTTTAAAAGTAGTCAACTTAAATATTCTATAACGTAAAAAAAAGAAGATAATAATCGTAAGATAACGACAATTTAAAAAAAAAAAATTCCATGTAAGATTACAAAATATCTAAACGAAACCCCATAGAGCTACCTCCCTATCTATATATTTTATCATCAGTAATATTTTTTATGAAATGTATAAGAAGCATATTTATCAAAGCCAAGTGTATATATCTAAATATACTATTTTAATGAAATCCTGATTCATTGAAATATAGGCTACATTACATAAAATTATTTCTCAAAATCAAAAATGTGATTTTCAGTCAAGAAGATCCTAGAGTAAAGGATAGAACTTAGCCTCGGGAAAAAAATCAATAAAATCGAGAGAGGCCTCCCGATGCTATTTATATATTCCAATGTGTGCAGCGGTGTCATTGCGCCAACTCGAGAGTACTGGAAAAGCTCTGCGCATGCAATTTTTGATAAACCAAAAATTGTAAAAGGCAGCCCAAAAACCAGTACTGAAAATTGTCAATCTCTTGCTCCAGTAGGAAGATATGAAAAAAATTTGATTTTTTTTTTAATTTGAGACAAAAAATACTCTATATAGTCAAATATTTTAAAAAATTCCGAAATTGAGTATAAAAATACAAAAAATCTCAGATTATTTGGAAAATTTTTCGAAGTTAAATCGTTTGTATTTTCGATTTTAATCTTTCACTTGACAGCATATAATTTTTTACGACATTTTATTTCTTCGCAATTTTATTAAATGAATGTTACAATGATCTTATAAATAGATCTTTGTCCATATTTGAAAGGATATATTACAGGTGGATCTATTTCCTTACAATAACACAATTAATATTTTGTCAGAGGAACATACTGTTATGAGCACGTAATTAAGACTAAGGGAAGAAGCAATTATAACAGTCTGATACTTTCAATTATTCCCAAGCATTTTTGTAGCTTGAAAAATAAAATAGTTTTTTTAAAAAAATAAAAAATTAATGTTACTATAATTTATGAAAATGTGTGATAAAATATAAATACCTTAAATAAATTTTTTATGATGATTTTATAATTTATTTTCGTCATTATTGTAAAATCCAATACAACTTTTTTTATCCCTTAGAGGTTAATTGCAACACATACATAATAATTAATAATTACATTAATTAATTATTTGATATTTTAAACTTTATTTATTTGTCCAACTATTACAAAGATGCGTTTTGGTAAATGGAAACCCTTGAATGTAGCAATAATTAATATATTATATATTTTATTGTGTTATATATTTAAGAATTTCACACTTTTGGTAAATTTTGTTTATATGCTCTTTGCAAAGCATAAAATCAAATTTTTAAATGATTAATTTTATACCAGACAGAGATTAAATATTGCAGCAATGTATTATATAAAAAAAATCATATGGTTTTTAAATTACTAAGGAAATATAAATTGTTTTCATTCTCAAATTTATGAAATAAAAGAAAACTTAAATAAAAAATTTCAAAAGCTATTTCTTTCAGTATTTGCTAAAATTATGTGTTCAACAATTAATCTAATTTCTTTTCCTCAAAACTTTTATACAACACCAAAAATGTTTTTTTGATCTATGGCATGCATATAAGATAAAACATGAAAAATATGAAATTGGAAAAGCACTAAAATATACGAAACAAATGAAAAGAAGAAGGCATAGGGACCACGTCTTCATTAGGAGGGAGATGGCCAGCTATGCAAAAAGAAAGAACACTCCTTTCTGACATGCTCAAAGGACAAATGTCTAAAGATCTTCGAGCAATTCCCTCAAAGAGTGTTCGTATTAAAGGACTTAGGTAAGACATTTGAATAAATATAAATTCAGAAAATTAGATAAAATATATAATAAATTAGATAAAGGAAACATACATACATACAGTAAAAAAAATAAATACATAAAGCCAAAGTCAGCAAATCAGATTGAATTTATGTATGAAAATAGTAAGAGAGTTGCCAAAAGTAATTTTATAATTAGAGTTAAGAAGTGTTGCCAAGAGTAATTCGATTTAAAAGTTAAAATGGTTTAGAAAAAAGTATAATTGTAGGTGTTTTCAGGATTCTTGTAAGAACTTCAATGCTTGGGTGGCCCTTCTTTAGTTATAAAAACTACGCATTACTTCAATCTTACAAGCGATTCCTTGCTTCCTACATATTTTAAAATAAAATTAATCGTATTATTATTTTTTAGGTGAGCTATCAGGGGTTTAATTTGATTTTTAGTAGATTCATAGTTGTGACAGATACTATAAATGCGGTTAAGCTCATTAATTATAACGTTTCTGTAAATTTTTAAAGAAATATTTGAGTTCCAGGAAATTAACTTATTATCATGAAAATTTAATTGGTTTGTTTTGTCGAATACATCAATATATGTAGTAGAATTATCAATAGTGATAAATAAATCCAAAAATTCTGTTTTAGTATCAAATAAATTAGTTTTAATTAGAGATAGCTCTTTAGGGTAAATAGTTTTAGAAATATCTTCAAATTTTAAATTGTTGAAAATAATCAAATCATCTATGTATCCGAAAGCAAAAGGATATTGATAATAGAAGTTTTTTTTTCAAAATAATGTAGAAATAAATTTGCCAATGTGCTGGAAAAATTATATCCCTATGGAATTCCACAATTTTGAATAAAAATATTTTCACCATTATATATAAAATTATCATAAATACACATTTTAACTAGATTATTCCAGAATTCATAATTAATATTTAATAATTTTCTATAGTCCTGATAATAAAGGTGTTATACATCGTTTAATTTATCAAAGGGAATACTTGTAAAAAGGTCTTTAAAGTCAGAAGAATTAACACAATGAATTTTGTTTTTTGATAAAAAATCCAAAATGGGTTTATATTATTACTGATCCATATAGCTTCTGATTTAACAATATAGTCTAATATAATATTAAGAGTTTTATCAAAAATTATTCCAGGTTTATTCATGTACGATTTAGTACCACAGGTGATAAATCTTAACTTTATAGGAGTTTTGTGAAATTTAGGAATGACTGTTAAATAAGGAAACTCTAATTTATAGTTCTTAATGTTTAAAAGTTTATAAAATCCAAGGATTTTTTATTAATGATATTAACTGTGGAGCTTAAAGGTTTATAAGTGCTGGAATTTAAATGTTTCAATATCAATTAAATCAGATACAACTAGGTTTTCAAAGTTATACTTACAAAATTTTAGGTGTGTTCAAAGTAGTCTCCTCCATCATTAATGCACTTTTGTAGACGAATTTTCCACAGATTAAATGCCTCAAGCCATTCATTTCTTGGAATAGATGAAAAAAATGCATTTATAGCCACATCAGTCTCTTCTTCTGAATGAAAACGACGTCCATGTAAGTTCTTTTTTATATTAAACAATAACCAAAAGTCACACATAGCTAGATCAGATGAATACGGCGAATGCTCGATCACTTTCATTTGTTTTTGTTAAAAAAACTCAACTGTTAATCCGGCTGTATGTGAAGATGCATTGTCATTGTGAAGCATTAATCACCTAATATTCAGTTCTTGTAGAATTTCTGGAAGACATTTAGGGGTATATCAATTTGCTGTTACTGTCTTCTGTTCTTCTAGCTTGATGGCTTTGACCAATCCCGTACTTCTGAAGAAAACGGCATACATAACTTTTTTTGTGCGTGTTATTTTTTCACCATTGTTGGCGTGGGATCATATTCAAAGACCCATACGTTGCTTTATTGACGTGTTGGAACGTCAAAAAACGGTATGTACGTTTTATCACCTGTTACAGTTTTAGAAATGATGAGGTGACCACCATCATTTAGCAATTTAAGAGTTTCTCTACTGATTCAGACACGCTCCTCTTTTTGGTGTTCAGTAGATTATGGAGAACCCAACGGCAAACTACTTTTTTCATATGTAATTCTTCATGGATGATTTTGTGTATGGCTGCAGATCCAATGTTAAGTTCCTTCTGTATCATTTGATAGGTACAGCGATTATCATCCATTAACATTTTTCGTATGGCAGACACATTATAATAATAACTGCCGACGGCGGCCTTCCTGTGTGTTCTTCATCCTGACAAAAATTGCGACCTCTTCTAAATTCTCTAAACCATCTGAATACAGTAGCACGAGCTGGAGATTCATCACCAAATGCTAATTGCAACCGTTGAACGAATTCTTCTTGATTTAATCCTGCTTTAAAATCGTAGAAAATCATAGAGCGAAAATGTTCTCGCGTCAACTCTATTTTCTCTTCTGTTTAAAATTCATTCTACGCTAAACAAGTTGAAGTAAGTCAATAAAAATCGTCTTCTGTGTTAAAATACTTTGTATTTTAAAATTAAACCATTATTTTTATTTTGTAAATTCGCATCTGCGCCTATCTTAATAATTTCAGAGTAACCCTGGTATATATATATATATATATATATATATATATATATATATATATATATATATATATATATGTATATGTATATGTATATATATATATATATATGTATATGTATATATATATATATATATGTATATGTATATATATATATATGTATATGTATATATATATATATATATGTATATGTATATATATATATATGTATATGTATATCTATATATATATATGTATATGTATATATATATATATGTATATATATATATATATATATGTATATATGTATATATATATATATATGCTTATCTTATAAAGTGTCGAAGATTTGGTATTCAAATATCTAAAAAGCAAAGCCTTAATCTTGCTTGTTTCAAATTAATAACTCGGCTTGCCTTCATATTAAACTACTGCTAACATTTGCCCCTTAATATAAAAAATAAAGAAAGAAATTAGTTAACGCTTAAGTAAAGTCATTATTTTTGCTTCTAAATTATAAATGTATTTTTATTGTTTAGCATTTTTCCTTCTGTTACATTGTATATTTATGTTAATTTTAAAATTTCAAAAGAGCTGCTTAGTTGTGACTAGAATCTATTATCTTTTATGAGGAGATGGATAAAGTAATTTTTATGTATTATCGAGTAAAATGCAATTTTTTTTTCATACTAAATTGATAAATAATTTTCCATTTTTAAATTTTATAAAATAATTCCTTATTGAAAATATTTAATTTTTCATATTTAGCAACTGTTGTTTTGGATTTCCAGTTTTAAAAAATTGTAATGTGAAAATACGTGAATATTTTTTAAATCTCCTGCTATTTTCCGAATCGATAAGTTCACTGTTTTACTCTTATTCATAACAATGTGGTGCATGCACGCTATTCCGACGTGTTCTTTGGAAATATTGGGTCACTTTTGTTAGGTCATTACCATGTAGGTGACATGTTTTAAAACTCCTACTTTGTTGACAGTAGTAAACTTGCCATTTAGGTTTCCATGGTGTTAGACAATAATTCAACTTTACTTTTGCTGCACTATAGCTCTGGCCTTTAGACAAATCTACTTTACCGATTAGTGTAGATAAAAGGAAATTTTTTTTCAGTTTTTATTCTTTAAACATTTAGTGCTGCGCAATTTTGTTTTGGGTTAATATAAAATATGAGATAGGACATTTATTTTTACTTCCTATAAAAACAAATGAAAGAAATTAATTAAATATTTAACATATTTATACGTAGCGCATTTAAGTGTGATTTGATGATTTTTTTAAAAAAATTCTGGATGATTTTATGCAAAATAAATAGATAAATCCTTAAATATATATTATCTTTTAAAAATATTTTAACAGCTAGGTTTATTGTTTTGCTTCAACTACATTCACGTAATTTTCATTTAATGATAGTCCAACAGATGAAAGCTGCTGCGAGACATTTGAACATCAGTCTTGGATTCCTTTTTGTAAATATTTTTCATCAATAAAGGGCCAAATGTACGTGTTGGAAAGGAGAAAACCAGGAAAATTCTTAAGTCTCTATACACTCTATGTAAATTCTTAAGAATGAGATATTATGAGAATAGCAACTTACTTTACGTTTACAATATAATTGCGAATGAGAAAAAAATTCATAAAGACTAAGCTTTTAAAAATGTATCATATCCAATAATACTTTTACTTTGTTGCAAGCGTAAATCCAAATTATTCAAAAATAAAGTTCAAATAAGAGGTATTCATAGTGATTCTTATTGCATGTGTTGTTGTTGTTCTCGTGAGCCAGATAGGCTGGCAAATTGGGGTGCGCTGCTCTACTTTTCCAACTGAACCGTATTTGGTGTGGAGTCCGACTTCTTTAGTACACACACATGCCCACATGCCATAGGGACCCGTTTATAGGGTAGGCAACCATTCACACAAGGAAAGGACAAAGACAGGATAGATAGAGAAAGTTCACCCATGTCTGAACCGGGATTCGAACCCAGGATTTCCCTATCCGTAGTCAGGCACACTGACCACTAGACAAGTTGCCCGGCATTGCCTGTGTTTAAAACATCAAATGAAACAAAAACATTTCAAGTAAATGACATTTTAAAGCAATTATGGCACCGGTAAAAAAAATCTCACTGAATGAAAATTTATCTGCGGAAGTGTAAGAAAAAAATGCACTAACTAAAAATATAATTAGCCTCAAATATCATAATAATGTATTTTTTATCAGTATTATATAAATTAATATAAAATTAATTTTTGATAACAATCACTTATAAGTGCATATCAGGTACAGAGATGGCATATAAGTACACAGTTGACAAGAGAATTTTGCTTCATGAATGTCAAAAATATCCATCATTTTCGTCAAGAAAGCGAACTCAGAATTACAACCGTAAACTAGAGCAGATATTATAATAAATTTAGTCAAACCACAAACTAGTCTTAATTACCTTAACTAACATAAATTTACAAATATGCGTACGTAAAAATTTGTACATAAATTTTTACGGTTATTACGGAAAAAATGGCTTGAAAATGAGCTCACCTCAAAATGTATCTTTTTCAGATAAAGAATTCTCATCACGAATCTTTCAGATAAATTTATTCTTTCTCTGTATTAGAAATATATTTCTTCTAGGTACACTCCTCTCTTATTCCTACACTTCTGTTGCGAGGCCTTCTTTGGGGAATTGTTAAAAAGGCGGTAACTCGTGAAGATAAAAAGACTTAGAAAATACATTTTTTTTTTCTCGATATAATTGAGATAAGGATAAATAGTTTTTTCTTTTATTATTTCTTCAGAATAATACAAAAGGTCAGGGACAGATGTTCACATTTGGATTTTTTACACTAGAGCTTTGGGTACTAATAAGAAAGATCAAAGCTTCATCGCGATATTTGAATATTGTGAATTACAGACAAATAATCGAAGATTTAAAGATTATTTCATGGGGAAAGTGTAGATGACAAAGCATGTATATGTTATAATTAAGTAAAATGTTAATGAAGTCAACAACTTTTCAAAATTAAACAACCAATTTTTCATTAATTGAATAACTTTCTTTTGTTAATTTCTTTCATTAATTTTATATACACTTAATAAAAGCTGTGAAATTTCATTGGATACTTTCGACTTCCAATGCGTTAATTTGAATAGATTTTGTTTTAATTTGAATTTGAAATCTTAAACTTAATTTGAATAGATTTTGTAACGCTGCCAATTTACTCTGATGATACTTCGTTATGGAGCGCCTATCGGGCTAAAGCTGTTGTAAGGCATTGCAATGTACAAAACGTGATTCCCTTCCAACAGGAGATTTCCTAGAGAGTGTGAAGTGTTCACGTGTCGCAACTAAGAGAACCTGGAAAGTACCCACCCCAGCAAACGTAGATGCAGAATCAAAAGCGCAATGTTGTCAAAGGCTGAAATCGAACTCACAGAACCTCTCCCTAAAGAGCGGTGTTCTATCACTAGATTACAGAAAGCCCTTTCTCCGCTGTGTATTTTAACAAATTCGAGTCTAATTTTTCTACAAAATCAAATGGGATCTCCTCAAAATCTATAATGAACACCATTTATTTGATTTTGATCCAATTGATATAGTCCTGAAAAGAACCACTAACTTCAATAGGATAATTAATCTGAAGTTACGCCTACCTCGTTTATAAACACAAAATTAAGTCAGAAAGCGAACTGAAAGAAAGTTGAATATTTGCCACAAAAAGAGCGAAGAATAATAACAAAACGTCCATATCGAAGAGAGCAGAAGTGCTTTCCCAAGATACATAACGAAGAATTTATTTTAATTTTTTTTCCTACCTTGGGATTATAATTATTTCTACTGTTGTTTTCTTATGCATTTTATTTAGTTTTTATGAAATGTATTCCAACAATATTTTGTTAAATAAGATTACTGAAAATTTCTATTTATTATTTACAGATAAAGTCAACGGGTCTCATAGATATATTGAACCTGTAACCAGATTCAAAGCTGTGATCAGCCAATCATTTTTTAAAATTCGACATTAAATATTGAATCATGTGAGAAGAGATTTATTTTTATTTATTTATTTTCTTTTTTTTTTCTTAACTATATACTTGAGAGGTGAATAAAATTTCTATTATCCATTTCGTTAAATTTGTTATTTTCAGAACTAAAATAAAGAAGCCCTTATACTAAATAGACAAAACACTGCATACTTTGATACAACAAATGAGCATCCTGCTCAGTAGGTATCCTTAATCAGAGACAGTTGCCCAGGATAAAGCTGTGAGGCAATAAAACACGCTTTTTTAACATAAAACAAAAACGCCACGTGATTTGACGAACCCGCGGAAGGAATTCCAATGGAAAGCTTGGAGCAGAGCCCAACCTATTGCCTATTAAAATACCGCACTTCGATGTTTTATTTAACTCTTTTTTTAGGTAGAGGGACAAAAGAAAAGGATGGGATTTAATTGAAACTCCAGTAATTAGCTAATAGCTAAATGCTGCGATGAATAAAAATTCAAGTTTAAGCTTTAGCTTCAAATTATAAACAATCCTATAAAATAAAAGTCAAGCTAAAAAAAAAATCATGTTTTACGTATTAAAATCATGTTTTACGCATTAAAATCATGTTTTACGTTATGGTTGATGAAGATGCTAAAAATGAATATATCAACAGAATCCCGAGCACATAATGAAATTTTTAAAAAACAGTTTAGATAATGAAAGTACAGTCAGATTTTGCCATAATTTCCTTCTCTAGGACAAATAAAAATGTCTTTATAACAGGATGTGTTACTCTACAATCATTTTAATGCATATGAGAACTAATTAGATTGGGATCTATAATTCAAAGTGGTTTCCAACTTGAATCTGCCAGTGATTTAAGCCTTTATAGAGATATATATCAAAACGTATCAAAGATCATGTTTTTAATGAATAATTCACAATAAAAATATAAAAATGCGCTTTCAACTTTTATGAATTATTTTTAGCAGAGCTTCAAAATTATAAATATAAAAATAGATATACTGTTTATAAAATTTACACACTGCACGCCACGCAATTTGAATATCTTAAAATGGGATGGATTACTGGACTAATACTTCCTTTATCCTGTAGTTCTCAAATGTTAATGAGAAGTTTCATATGAATTATCTTAGAAAATGTACGATTTCGAATGAAAATATGTGGTTTAGTTATAAAACCTTCGGAAAAGAAGGTCACGGATTCGATCTCAGCCCCTTGTTAAACAACAGCAATGACCTTCCGAAAAGTAATACTTGATGAAGTGTAAAATTCCTTAAGCCAACTGGGAAGGTATTCACTACACCATGTCAAATGCTCAAAGTTGGTAACTTTCTTATATCAATTTTAATTTCGGTTTGTTTTTTAAATTCATATTACATTTCTGTCATAGGTATAAATGTATTATTCACAACCCTACAGGGTCTCTTGCTTAAACGTTATTTTAATATAATACATGAGAACAAATTTTGGCAAAATATGAAAGATACCAATTAAGCACTACCCAAAAAAGGGATGTTTTGTGATATTTTTATGAACTATATGATGCAGAAAGAGTATTTTAGCTCCTATAATGTTTATATACACTGAAGAGCCAAAATATTAACTACCACATTTTCCAATTAACTCGATTGGATGAATTGAACGGCATATGATCAAGTAGGAGTGATGTTCAACAGCCACTTCTTGAATGCATTTGAGAGTGATGAGAAAAACTACTGATCTAAGCAAATTCTGTGAAAGGTAGATTTTAATTGCTTGAAGACTCAGAATGAATATCTTTGAAATTGTACGAATAGTAGGTCGGTAAAGCACCCTTATTATCAGTATTTATGAAAAGTGAATAAATAAGGGTGAAAACAACAGTAGATACTAAAGTGTTGGATGTTTGGACTGTAGCAAAAAATAAATAAATAAAGGACCTCACTGACTATCCCGTTTCGTGCAGCTAAGCTGACACCAATAAGCTGTTAGCTGAGCTGCTATTGCAGCTCAAATAACAGCCCATCACAGTAGAAGTTAAGCACAAGTTTTTTCGGAACACACACTATTAGATATGGGAATGCACAGTAGATAACTGACTCCTGTTGATCAAGCTTCACTGCCATCTACGCTTGGAGGGAACTTGGAAATGAAGAGATTGGACTGAAAATAAGTGATAGAAAAAAGTATGTGGTCAGCTGATTCTCATGCATTACGTCCATGACTGTACCTGGACACACCGTCTTCAAGGTGAACAGTTGCTTCCCCGCATATATAGCAGAACACACAGGCTAGTGGTGACTGTATTATGCTTTTGAGGACTTTCTTGGTGTTGGTTCTGACATATTTGGTTGCAATAAAATTGATCGTGAAATCTGTGAAGTATCTGAACACGATTGCGGATCCGTAGTATTCTTGCAAAGCGTTTGTTTCTAAAATTGAAAATTGAATTTACAAGCAGGTACACACTTCATTTCATAAGATTTAAATTATATTAGAGAGGTTGGAGATGCATAATGGTGAATTCGAATTAAAATTCTTGACCAGACTTTAATTCTAAGCACATTTTAACTTATACCGTCATTCATGGAGAAATGAGAGAGACCAAGGGCGAGCGTCACCATGTGAGAATATCTTGACATTGATTCAGTATTGCATTAAATATTTGATATAACCTGGCTTCTGTCTTCTACATACTAAGAAACTGTGCAATCCGTGCCAAAGATGGAGCAACGCGTTGTTAATTATTAGATAATTATAATATTTCGATATTTCACAGTGTATGTACTGCCATCGTTTGGCGTGGGCAGTCATTGGGAGGGTGACCACACATTTTCCCTTACTGGGTTGCTAGAGCTCCGTTGGTTAAAGACGTGTCTACGTTAACCTGTGACGTCCAAAATCCTTCCACTGGTATGGCGTGGATGTGGGGAAGAGAGTGCCAGCTCAGTTGTGACCACGTTACCTAACTATGGTTCAAAATTACGAGGCACTTAGTGACGGGCGAATATTCCAAACCCGTTAAACTTAAAGTACAGTCCGGGACTCGCCTGCACCGCTATATATGTATGTAGCGCATGTACTGTGTAAGCGGTTTTGTAAATAAATCAAGAGGTGTTAAGTTTTGAGATGAATTTTTATGTACACTTTACCACGACTACCACATGAAATAGCTTTACAAATCTCAAGTTACTACCTAGAAATGTTATTGAGAAATGACATTAAAGTGTGACTTTAACAGCAATATAGTGAAGAAAAATAAGCATCCTAATAAATAACTGTAGTATCTAAAAAATTACTGAACATAAATCGTTCAAACTTTGTCTATAAGCAATACTAACAGCTAAATTTGATTCGCACATCCTATAATCTTTTTGTCTTTTAGATTCAGGCAAAATATCAAGATATATTATTCCTGGGCGTATTTTTATAATGAAAACGTACTAAAGCAACAAAAAACGACGTTACCGAAAGAGTTTAAAGTGCATTTCGGCCTGACAGGAAAACAATTATAAGATTATTTTAGAAATTCAGGCCTCGGGAATATCAGTATTCGAAGCGATACCGAATTCGATTTAATGAGGTTAATTAATATCAGATGGCTCAAGACTACGTTATACCTCTAACGTGTTTGCTTTTCTGGAAGAGTACTCTCAGAAACGTGTAATTGCTCAGAAAGGGCATTTACTATAAGCCACTTTATTCTGCTGACTTCAATCTAGATGACTGGTTTCTGAGCGGAAATCTCAAGGCCGTTGAATTTTAATCTTAAGGAAGTTTATTCGAAAAATCCCAAAAGGAGATCTGAGTTGAAGTGTGAATTCGAACTCAAATACAGGCCATTTATGTGCCAACACTAATGAGACTTTTTCTTCGGTGCATGCGACACACTATCGCACGTAATGGCAAATATAACGAACACAAGATTTCATAAATTTAAAATATACATCTTTTTTTCTGTAAATAGAACAATACACATTTATTCCCTTAGTTTTAATTTCTTTTACTTGCTTTTTAAGCAACCCAGTACATTTTAATGACATTTGACAGTACATAATTAACGCAAAGGAAATGTATAATCTTGCTCTCATCTATTAAACTGAAAGACTTGCAAGTATGTAAATACACAAAGATAGAATGCATTGGATCAAGAAGCGATCCAATACATTCCATCTTTGTAAGTTGACTCAAGCATTTGCATGGAGTCTATACTTGGTCAAAACTTTAACTTTCAGTTCATTATACTTAGTTCCGAATTCCAATTCGGAAATGGGTGATGTCGAACTGTCTCAAACATCAGGCAATATTTATAGTAGTTCATGTTCTATTTAAAATTGTGATGGATTATTCCTCTCCGAGCAAAAAAGAGTAACTGTAATCAAGCCAATCCAAACCTTAGGTTTTCGAGAAATCACAATTAAGTCGAAATTCGCATTTGTTTAATACTAAATAAAATTTGGTTTAGTTAGGTAATCATTTTCTGTCGATTGAAACCACAGTCAAATGCCTCGTCATTTTGAAAAGTCAGATGGGAGGACACTCGTTTCCGGAAGACAATCCAACGGAAGCCCTTCATGCTGAGAGGGCATATTAAATGTTATATGGAATTCACAATGTCCCTCCGTTTGTGTAGAATAGACTGCAGAGGCTCATGTGTTAATCTTGTAATGTGACATTCGTTCACTAGACTTCCATTCTACACCAATGAAAGGACAGAAGTAGAGCCTTATGTGCAAAGGTCTTCTCCAGATGTTAGCTTATGACTTGACCTGGTAATGAACTCGTAATTTAATAAATAAAGTGATTGCAAGGAACTTGTTGCGTGTAATTTCTTTATAACTGTTAAGACTTAATTTTGAAAATCTAAAATTTTCTTTCTAACAAATGAGAGAACTATGGAAATGAGAAGCACACTAAATACACATTTTGAGTTATAAATGTCTAATGTTATAATGGTGCTAGTAAACGAACAGAAAAACAGTTTCATTAAGGAATCACGGGGAATAGTTTTTTTCCATGATTAATACATGCCGAAGATTCGAATGTCTTTGTCCTGAATCTAGTATGGAAAATCACCTTTGTTCTTCGAAGATTGTTAGCCTTTGTTCTCGAAACTTCAATTAATTCATAATTTCTTTGATCCTATTACCATTGCAATGAAGCTTCATTGCCGTTTACGGGTCTAAATTGATCGTTGCATTCTCTTGAATAGCCGTTTGCATTTAACATCTTAATATAATCATGATAATATGTATCAGATCTTAATTAATATGTTATGAAATAAAATCTAAATTTATATTATGTGAATTCTAAAAATGCATTTTTCTTTACAATTTATACACGAATAACTTTAAATGCATGGCGCAAGTTAAGGATTTTAAATCAGCACACATTCATAACTATTTTAATTTTTTAAGTTAAGCAAATTTGTTAAATAAAACAATTCCTTTTATTAAATAGTTTTACATGTAAATGTAATGTATATATGCTTGGACGTATTTTCTAAATTACTGAGGAATGGGAAAAAGACAATTGTATATTTATTCATCAAGTATTGAAATGAATACAAATAAAAAAAGTAAGTTAAAATTTTCTTATTTTTATCCTTAAAACTTTTATATTAAAAATATGAAATTTTTTAAAACAAAGTTAAGAAAATGTTTTCCTTGTTTTTATCATTAAAACTTGTCGACGGTAAATTTGAATTTTATTATTGAAACGTGTAAAGATTTTATGAAGGAAAATTGTTGATTTGTTAATTTTATTGCTGAGTTTGAACATTTAAAATGTTCAAATGGTGTTTTCAGACCATTGAATTTCTTATAATTCTTCTGGTACCAAAATGGTGAATTCTCTCCCTTCAGTTAAACAATTCGTAGGTTCGACTCCCATTATAGGCGTATGTGTTTGCAATTATAAGGAAACTATTTTAAACTACAAATCACTATCAAATTAGCCGTCGATGCAAAAGTGAGAGTTGAGATGCAAATCATATGAAATTAATTGCTTTGATTGTAATCATTAATTTGATATCCTAAAAAATCTATGGGAAATCAAATATTTAAAAAAGTAACCATGTTGTTGACATTTTAAGTTTTCATTGGTTTTTATTTTTGTAAATATTATTTAAATGAACAATTGGCCAAATCTATTAACATGTATACTACAATCTGGGAAATGTTAAATACTTATATATTTTATAAAAAGTTTGCTATCTGTTATATTGTTGCTAATTTCATATTTAGAAATTGTCAAAATTCCCCATACTTTTTATCCTAGTAAATTTGCTTAAAATATATTTAAATAAGGTTATTTTTTATTTGATTCTTGGCAATTTATTGGAAAAATTATTACAATCAATTTTCTCAAAAATATAAAAAAAAATTAATTCTGAAATATATTTTCTTTACTTGATTTGTTCAAATCCTTTTAATGAAGAATCTGAAAAATTATTCCGATTCATAATTAAAAATCTTAATAAAAATATCTTTATTGATACAAAATAGTCAGTTGAATATATGAATAAGTTTTTAAACAAATCCGTATTTAAATGTTTAATGATTTAAGCAATATATTTAATAGATGATCTACAAATATCAACGCTTATATGTCATTTTTTTCGGCGATTCAAGTATAATTATACAGCAGCATTCTATAACATTATAATGCATCTTTAAGTTAAGAAGGATTCTCAAACAAACAAATGTTAAAATATATAAGTATTATATATATATATATATATATATATATATATATATATATATATATATATATATATATATTTTCTTTGGATATCCAATCCATTAAAAAGTAATACACGGCAAAGCACTTTGAAGGACGGAAAACAGAATTTGAAAAAAAAAAATTGGAAGCAATAGAGGCATGATGTTGTGTAAGAGGATTGTAAGCCGAAGTCATCCAAATTATGCATTTGATGTTGTATGTAAGAATAAATGAATACTTATTGTGTGTTTCATTTAATGAATTTTTTACCATTAAATATGTAATTAAAATCTAAAATGTAAAGGAAAAGTATTATTTAACTCCCTTGCATGATAAATTGTTTATTTAACGATACTAAAGCAATTTTCTAAGCCAATTCATGTATATGCATTTAGTTTTTGCATATTGCATTTTGTTTTTACATATTGTTTTTGCATATTTTATATTGCTTTTTTCATATTGCAATTTTGTTTTTTTGTATTTGCACTTAAATAGTTCCAAATTTTATGCACACATGCATTTAAAGCTATTGTATATTGTTTTTGCATTTGTAAGGAAATGCAACATTACAGTATTGCATTTTCCTTAAAAAATATAGTTTTTAAAATTAAGTTGTTATTAATTGATTCAAACTTTAACAGTACTAGTCTTGCTTTAAAATCATCAAAAGAGCTTTTCAATTATTGAAAATCTCGTTTGATCTTTTACAAAATTTTCAGTTTATTAGACAGTCAATAGATGATATGATGATTGTTTGATAAATATTGCAAATATTTTAAATATTAGTATTTAAAATATTTATACTGGAAATCATATAAACGTGATACGTCACTTATTTTAATAATAAAGCGCAATGATTTGGAGATTTCATGAATAAAAGGTCATGGAATAATCTAACAGTCCTCTACCTACAAGTAATTAAAGTGACTCAGATACTTAAGCTGAGATGAGAGTTCAGGAGTCCATTGGACCACCATCGATGCCAGTGATTTTTGTACACATTGACCAATTTAGTAAGTCCTAGAAGCGTAAAATTAGTTTTTGGTGATTGGCAACAAGTTAAAAGTTCCGCAAGCCCAGCTATATATATATATATACATACATATATATAATATATATATATATATATATATAGCTTATAGTAATTTAATTATAGCTTGTTTACCTACTATAGAAAGCAGCTATGTCTTCCATTCGTTCTTTTGCTGGAAAAAAAAAAATTTAAAACTATAACGCTCTTTTCTCGATTTTCATCTTGTTGTCTTAAATATATATTTTATTTTAGAATCATTTGCTAATAAGTTCTGAGACTTTTTAAATTTAAAATATTTACTCAGATTTGCTGTTTCGTTATCAATACGAGGGTTACTCTGAAATTTTTGAGATACGCGCAGACGAAAATTTACAAAATAAAAATAATGGTTTAATTTTAAAATACAAAGTATTTTAACTCAGAAGACGATTTTTATTGACTTACTTCAACTTGTTTAGCGTAGAATAAATTTTAAACGGAAGAGAAAATGGAGTTGACGCGAGAACATTTTCGCGCTATGATTTTCTACGGCTTTTAAGCAGGATTAAATCGAGAAGAATGCGTTCAACGGTTAAAATTAGCATTTGGTGATGAATCTCCAGCTTGCGCTGCTGTATTCAGAGGGTTTAGAGAATTTAGAAGAGGTCGCAATTTTCTTCAGTATGAAGAACACACAGGAAGGCCGCCGTTTGCAGTAATCCCGGATAATGTGTCTGCCACACGAAAAATGTTAATGGATGATAATCGCTTTACCTATCAAATGATACAGAAGGGACTTAACATTGGATCCGCACAGCCATACACAAAATCATTCTTGAAGAATTACATATGAAAAAAGTAGTTTGCCGTTGGGTTACCCATAATCTAACTGAGCACCAAAAAGAGGAGCGTATCAGAATCAGTAAAGAAACTCTTAAATTGCTAAATGATGGTGGCCACCGCATCATTTCTAAAAGTGTAACAGGTGGTGAAACGTACATACCGTTTTTTGACGTTCCAACACGTCAAAAAAGTAAAGTATGGGTCTTTGAAGATGATCCCACGCCGACAATGGGGAAAAAACAACACGCACTGAAAAAAGTGATGTATGCCGTTTTCTCCCAAAGTACAGGATTGGTCAAGACATCAAGTTGACAGAACTTAACAGAAGACAGTAACAGCAAACTGGTATACCACTAAATGTCTTCCAGAAATTCTACAAGAACTGAATGTTAGGGGACTAATGCTTCACAATGACAATGCATCTTCACATACAGCCGGATTAACAGTTGAGTTTCTTAAACAAAAGCAAATTAAAGTGATCGAACATCCGCCGTATTCACTTGATCTAGCTATGTGCGACTTTTGGGTATTGTTTAATCTAAAAAAGAACTAGATGGATGTAGTTTTCATTCAGAAGAAGAGAGATTGATGTGGCTATAAATGCATTTTTTTCATCTATTCCAAGAAATGAATGGCTTGAGGCATTTAATCTGTGGAAAATTCGTCTACAAAAGTGCTTTGATGCTGGAGGAGACCCGTTTAAACACTCCTAAAATTTTGTAATTATAACTTTAAGAACCTAGTTGTATCTCAAAAATTTCAGAGTGACCCTCGTATATCGAGTCATCAATTAAAATGTATTTAGACTGAAAATATTTACACTTTGAGGTTTTGAATGTAAATGTGTAAAAAAGGAGATAAACGGAGTTCTAGGTCTGAGAATGGGGACATCTTGGAGAAATTCGGGTGAAGTTTTCACGATAGTTACGAAATCCGAATCCCGAAAATTTTGTAATTCGCCTTACACATGATAATAAGTAGTATCACAGTCCCAGATTAACATTTTAATAAATATTTTAATTTTTTGTTATTGAAACAGAATTTAGAAACTTAGCGAAAAAATAAAGGCAAACTTGAAAATTCAATTTTGAAAGTTACTGCAAAAATTTATTAAAAATGTTAGTTAAAATTTAGAATCAAACGTTAATACAATTCTAGCTACTCATTTTGCTGAAAAATTACTGGGTTAAGTTGAAGATATCAATATAGATTTAATTTAAATTTTAAATATAAATAACATCTGATTGAATCACTATTATCATAATGTATCCAAAAAACTTTCAGTTACAAATTCCGAAGCTATTCTGAAAGTAGAAGTCCTAACATTTTTAGAATTTACAGAAAGTGTAACCAACAATCTAAAACGAATTGTGGCTCATTGATGAGTAAGAATTATCGCAAGCTAACTTAAAATGTGTTTTTTTATTTTGTCATAATTAATTTTAAATTATAGTTTTAAAATTAAAGTGTGTAATTTCATTCATTAGAGTGCCGTAATTTCATTCAATGTACTTTTCATGGAACAGAAATAGCGTTTTTATAATGATTGATTTTATTTGATAACATTAGAAATAAATAAAATTTTGAGTTGGAAACGATTCTAAACATTCTAAAGATGCGAATATAGAAAAGATAAATATGCCAAATTTAGAATCTTTTTCAAGTCACGATCTCATCCACAAAAAAGATAACTCTTTTACTAATGCAACATTTACTGTACCTGTAATTTGGCAGGCTTCAGATTTAATATATTACGGGAAATAAAGACAATTTTTGCAAGTATCTCCCTAATTTCGCCGTTTCACATTCATTAAGACTATAATCTGTTTCCAATAATTATTTCTTAAAGTTATTAATTGTTAAAATTTAAATTAAAATATTTGAAGTTTTTTGTTTTAGTTTATATGAATTTCTAAAGTTGGCCAAAATTTGCTCTAATAATTATTGAAGAAAATAAGCTAAATAATACATTAAAAACAATGATTAAATAACAATTTATTTTATATATGATATAAAAGCATATATTCCATTTTATTAAATACACGTCGATTTTATCCTGATTTTCAAAATTTTCGAGCATGCAGAATAGCATTCAGAATAACCTTATAATCTGCAGCAAAAGTTTTCAAAAGTTTCCTGAGACGATGGTTTAATATGAATTCTAATTTCCATATACTTTATCAAATATACAACATTTTCATTCCAAACTTCTGCAAAAATAATTTGCATATATTCAGGATAACCACCTTTTTTGTATTGAAGATTAAATTCAAGAAAGCAGTGTTCTTTTTTTATCCCCCCCCCTTTTTTATAAAAAAATAGTGATTAAATAGAAATTCTAATTTTTGCCAGAATTTCATTTTATCTAATGAATTGTTAAAGTGTTGATTAATTAGAAAAAAATTTACATATATTTTTTTATCCAAAAATACATTATTTCATTCTAAATTTCTGAAAAAATCTAATTATTCAGAATAACCACCTATAATATTCAGAGTCACACAGAAATTTTATGTATACAAATGACAGTTGATTCCTAATTTCATGGACTCCACCTCATCAAATATATACAATTTTTTCTTTATAAATTTCTCAAAAGACTGTGAAAATTAAATTTTTCTTCTGGTGAAAAGTTAATAATTCTTTACAAAATAAAAAAAAAATATGTTTAAAGCAGAATAAAAAGTTGAAAAGTTAAATAAAAAGAAATATATCGCATCCGAATATCACATGTTCATCTAAACTCAACTAAAATCAGGATACCAAAATAGATATTTTTAAAATATTTCAAATGAGCAGGCAGACGCAGTATGCGATGACGGAACTGTGGCGACATTCACCGAATTTGCAGTCGGAACTAGTTTCTCTTGCGAATGACGTCATCGCTCTTCCGGTGCTGTGAATCGTAAACGAACGATCCGTAAGTCTACATAAATACGTGAATCACATGACACTTCCCGAGAAGTGGCGTGATCATATGAATTGTTCCTTTCTCCATTTCTTCCCCAGAATTTCTATTTGTGCCTGGGAGAAAGTGAGGCTTCGAAATGAGCTGGTTACCAAAATTAAAAATTTTTTTTTCTTTTCTTACTACGTCGTAGAAAGTGGGCCACAAAATTTAATATTTAAATGAAGTGATTTCCCTTTTTTCCGCGGAAGGTCATGCAGATGTTTCGCTTATCAGATAATAAGAGAAAAGTACTTTTATGTGATAACTGGTAAACTGGGTGTGGCTCAGTACGTAGGAAAGGAGACCTATATTAACCCTCAATTTCTTATTCATTTAATAATCAATGGTTTCATTATCATTTAACAAAAAACTACGGGAAAGATTTGCATTTGAAGTCACAGTTTCAAAAAGATTGTACGTACCTGTGTAAGTCATACGTTAACATCTCTTAAATGAGGAACGTTCTTATTTCACTATTCTTGATTGACGATCATGACTAACACAGAACGTTTACACTAAATATAAAGTGTCTTTTGTAATATAATAAGAAACATATTTATTATATTACAAAAATTATTAATTTTTAAAATATGAAATTCATGATACAGTTGCATAATAGCTTATGTATACTTAAAAAAATTCGAATGTTTTCATTATTTGATGAAAGTCAATTTTTCCAAATTCGTTTACCAACTTAAATCTTTTTTGAGAGAAAAGGAATGATTTAGTTGCGATCATTTCTAAGAGTTAAGCTTTTAAGATTGGTTAATTTTTAAGAAGTAAAAGAATGAAAATTCATTCCATTTGAGTGAAATTTCTCTTGATATTTTGAAAAGTATAAAATAAAAAGAAATTTGATACCAGAGTAAAATTTTGATACCAAATGCCCTCCTGAAAGAGTTGTTCATTGTTGGCGTAATACAGTTAAGACATGAAAGAGGATGTAATAATTCTCTAAGGTATCTAATTTTAAAATTATCCAGATATCTACAATTGTTCTACCTTTCTTAAAATCACTGGTCCAAATTAAGGTTTGAAAGCCGTTTAGTGTCAACCATAAAATCAATAAAGCGTATTAAAATTAAGTTATTGTGAAGAGTGGAATGTTATTCTACAAGCTATGATGATAATCACGTTATATAATTACGTGAAATATTAATTATTCCTATTATTCACAAATTAAATAAGAACTCTTGTTAGAGCAACCCAATACATTTTGGTTTAAAAAAGGTGATTTATTTATAGGTTTTTTTCTATGATTTTCAAGTCTATATCTTGAGTACCGATTACAAGAAGCCCTACGAGACGACTCACTTGGTTGTACAGAAGAAACATTAAAATATTCTAAATTACATCATTCGCCAGATCAGCGATATTAATCTGGTCTTTAGATGTCATCTGTGTTAATGAAAATAAGGATATTCGCTGCTGATTGAGGTAAAAGGTATCTGCTTGATGAGCATGCATATCCTAGTTATGACCGAATATTCCTTTACAAACTGAGAAGTCAATTAAAGAGAGCTGACCTTATAACTAGATATCGGTTCAAAATAATATGTTTCTCCGAATGTGTGTGTCTCAGAATTTATCCCATCATAAAGCTTTAGTACGATGTAAATGAACCAAAATAAATATTTTTAACAGATAGCCCAACTGGGATTCTTTGTTCTACAATCTTTGGTTCAACTTCAATGTCGTGTGCGGAGGTTTGTTGTAATCCAAAAAACGTTTCATTTGTAGATCTCAAGATCCAAACGGAAATATCAAAAACACAAGTTAGAGGGCTATTTAGTTACTTCTAGAAGTGATCAGAGCAATTTTTCTTCTGTAAGTAATGTTGTAACACATGGAACCAACAATATGTTGGTGAGTTATCTAAAAAATATGCTGAGAGCTAAAAGAAAAAGAGAAAATCGAATCGAAAGGCTTAAGAATTTGAAAATGTCTCTCTCCAATATAAAATTAAAGAAAAGGAAATCTGAGGAAAATAAAACCTTTTGAAACATTAGCTCCTTAAAAGAAATTGCATTTTTAAATGCTCTTTTCAGAACTATGCTACACACTCTTCTATTTCTTCTTTTGAAAAAATATTGAAAACTATCTGAATGCAGATCTGAAAAATAAATCAAATATTAAATCACAAAATTAATTTTATTAAATTGATGTGCTTTAATTTCTTCTTAATAGAAAAGTGTGTAAGTAAGTATAAGTAAATGTTCTGTAATTAATTTGATGAATAATTAAAACACTTTTGAGACGTGTGCTTACAAATGTGTTACACTTATAAGGGAACATAAAAAGTAGAGGCAGTTAAAGAAAATTTGATTCTGAGAAAATATTACATTATCTTTGGATCTTGTGCCGTAAAAATCCAACCAACCATATATATATTACCATAAACAGGACACAGATTATAAACATTTAAATATAAAATATTTTCATCACGATATAAAAATAGAAAATATTAGAATTAAATATTTTATTATAATTCGTTATATATTTTTATATCTATAAGATATAAAAGTGAGAAAAAATTACTTTCGTTTTTTGCAATGCGAGAAAACACAAGTATGATCGGAACCGTAAGGTGAAATTTGAACCCACGAACAGTTGAAGCGAAATCAAAAGAGCTAACCTATGGGCTGCCAGGATGGCCCAATATTTGTAGGATTCAAGTCCCAGAGACAGAGGGAATGAATGCTATGAACTCGTCTAATTAGAGAGAGCTGAAGTTAAAGTCAACCACACTGCGACCCTTCGACACGTTTCAAAACGTGTAACCTTCTAATATAAATAAAGTCTGTACTCCATGCTACTAACTGATTTTATTGCTAGATGTTGACTTAAGTTACTAGTTATAATAGCCGGCCACTTAGCATTTCGCGAAATGTTTAGATATCAGTATCTGAAATATATCATATTAACACTCAGCTGTCACTGTTGGTACTAATTTGAAAAAAGCGTCTTAAAAAAAATGTTATATATATAACACTTTAAGACGCTTTTTTTCAAATACTGACAGCTGAGTGTAATTAATAAAAATTTTCAATTATATGTATACACTACTGGCCATAAAAATTGCTACACCAGGAAGAAATGCAGATAACAAAATGATATTTATTGGACAAATATATTATACTAAAAATATCAAGTGATTAAATTTTCAAAAAACTTGGCTGGATAGATCCTGAGAAATCAACACCCAGAACAACTACCTCTGGCAGTAAAAACAGCAGTTATACGCATGGGCATTGAGTCAAACAGAGATTGGATTGCATGTACAGGTACAGATGCCCATGCAGCTTCAACACGATGCCACAGTTCATCAACCGTAGTGACTAGCGTTTGGTAACGAGCCAGTCGCTCGGCAATCATTGACAAGACGTTTTCTATTGGGGAAAGATCTGGAGAACGTGCTGGCCAGGGCAACAGCCGAACATGTTCCGTATCAAGGAAGTTCAGTACAATACCGGCAACATGCGGTCGGGCATTATCCTGCTGAAACGTAGGGTTTCGCAAGGCTCGAATAAAGGGTAGAGCCCCGGGTCGTAACACACCAGAAATGTAACGTGCACTGTTCAAAGCACCGTCAAAGCGAACAAGAGGTGACCGGGACGTATATCCAATGGCACCCCATACCATCACGCCAGGTGATGGGCCAGTATGACGATGACGAATGCACGCTGCCAGTGTGCGTTCACCACGATGCCGCCAAACACGGATGCGACCATCATGATGCTATACACAGAACCTGGATTCATCTGAAAAGATGACGTCTCGCCATTCGTGCGCCCAGGTTCGTCGTTGATCGCACCATTGAAGGCGCTCTTGTCTATGACGCAGCGTCAAGGGAAGCCACAGCCATGGTCTCCGAGCTGAGAGTCCATGCTGCTGCAAACGTCGTCGAACTGTTCGTGCAGACACTTGTTGTCTTCCAAACGACCCCGTTTCTTGACTCACGGCTCGTGACGTGGTTGCACGATCCATTACGGCTATGCGGATAATATGCCTGTCTTCTCGACTGCTAGTGATAGGTGGCCGTTGAGATCCCGCATGGCGTTCCGTATTACCATCCTGAACCCATCGATTCCATATTCTGCTAACAGTCATTGGATCTCGACCGACGCGAGCAGCAATACTGCGATAAATATTTCTAAGAAAGTAATACTTATATATATATATATATATATATATATATATATATATATATATATATATATATATATATATATATATATATATATATATATAAGTATTACTTTCTTGGAAATATATTTGTCACCAAAGTGAAATTATCATTTATATTATTATTAATTATTATTATTATTATTATTATTGCCTTTATTTATTTCAATTCATAGTCAAGTGAGAAAAAAATATTCTTCAGTATCCAAAAGAATATTTAAAATTTGGTTTCTTTCCCACAATTAAATTTTGTTATTCATTGTAAAATATGAGTAATTTACAGCATACAGTTCGTAATCATTTACAGTTCGTAAGGAAACCATAAATGGCCGCATTTCTTAAAATTATTCTCGAGAAAGATATCAAAGAAGTTATAGCTGTAACACTAAATAGCATCACTGTTAGTTGAAAATAGAAGAAATAAAGAAGAATAGTGAAACACAAGTTTCGAAAAAGCTGAAATCACAGAAATTCTTGGTGAAAAACGAATGAATCAACTTTGAAAGACAATAAGATTTGCTTTGGATTTTCCCTGACAATCGAATCCAAATGGAGAGTTTAGTTAAGTTTGTTGGTCACTCTACGGCCGTTTCTGGCGCACGAAGGCTAGTTTGATTGGGATCTACAGTTTAAAATGGATTACAAACCACTAGAAAAGTTCTCTCTGAACAATGGCACAAGGGCAGTTGAGTACACAAGTGTGAAAGTCCAAACCAGAAAGCTATCCATATATTTGTCAACTAGACACAAAAAATCATATTACAATCTACAATTAAGCTTGCTTAAATTAATAACTTTATAAAAAATATCTTTAAAATTAAATGTACAATTTAAGATAATATAGTCCATTGATATAGCCAGGAAAAGAATAAAAAAAGGCAAAAAAGTTTTTGAATAAAAATATTTTACATAAGCACACCGGCTAATGAATAACAAACTTTTAAGATTTTCACTCTAGGGATGAAGTATGCAAAATAATTTTATGACGCTGATTACTTTTCATTAGAATGCATAAGTAAGGTGTAAAAGTACATTTCACAATGAATTAAAGGATTAAAATGAAAAAAAAAAAAAAAAACACAGATCTTTCATCATTTGAAAATAGGCTTATTGTTGACGCGCGTTTAGCAGGGGCTTGGATTTCCAAGACAATAAATTTCCCTGGTTCTGAAAAGTTGCCATTTAAATTCAAAACCTGGAATCAGAATCCAGTCTTTGTCCAGAACACGTTACTATGATTCGAGCACGGTTTTCCTACATATGTTCGACGACTTCTTCGTGAGTTGAATAGCCGAATAAAAGCTCTACTGTGCTTCAAATAACAAAATCACTAACTGAGTCTTCACAACAGATATCTGCTTGAAACATGAGCATAGAATAGCAGCGGTGCCTGTGAGAAAATCACTCGTTTCTGCCTGAAACGCAAAAAATCATTGGCAGGAAATGCTATCGATACTGAACATTTGAGGATTGGAAATAGGTAATGTAGTCCGATGAATCACACTTTATCTTATTTTGCACTAATGAAAGCTGTTAACTTTGGCATGGACCTTACGAGAACCCATAAATTCATCTTGACTTACTCGCAGTGTGTAATGTTCTAGTTGAAACATCATGATTTGTGGCATTTTCTGTTAGCATCGAAATGGGGCCTTATTGTTTATCGAGGATAAACAAGCAGCACTGTAATACCAAAATGGACAAATCAAATGCACCCTCCAATGTTAATTTTTACTTTGATAGCGAATATTTCATTGACAATAATGAAAATATACATCTTACCAGAAGTATTCTATTTGGTTTGACGAATGTCACTCTGACTAACACCTTTCCTGGTTACCGCAGAGTGCTGATTTTAATCTAGTAGAAAATTGGAGGGATATGTTGGAAAAACGCATTTGATAGGGTTCTCCTCTTCCATATATTTTACAAGATCTATAAAACTTCGTATCCAATGCATGGAGTTCTCTGGACATAATTGCATTCATAAAGCGTGTGAACTCGATGCTCAAACAAATAGTTGTTATCCGTGCAAAAGGTGGTCAAATAAAATTGGGTTTCTAATTTCTTCGCCAATGTGTGTGCCTGAGGAATTTGTGTTGAAGAACTCTATTCTAAAAGAACATTAGTCTTGAAACTAGAATGTTATTTTTCTTCATTTGAACGATTTTGATCCTTAATTACGAAACTCTTAATAGTATTAAATCAAAAGATTTATAATAATACTTTTATTGCTGTTATTTTTATTTAAGTAACGTGCCGTTTTCTTCTATATAAAACATTTAAATTAATGTTATTTTATAAAACTAATTAATGTTCATTAACATTTTCATTAATTCACAAGGGTCAGCTATAGAACTTTAAACTAGCTATGCATTACGAGTGCCTGAGATTTAATAAATGACAAGAATATATTCAGATAAAATAGCAGTATTTTTAGTATTATGATTCGTTTACTGATATATGTATTAATAAAATAAAAATAAATATATAGAATCTATATATAAAGTTGGTATGTGTGTTTTATCTGTTAAATAAATTCTTGCAAAATTTCTGAATGCTTCATTTTTCTGCATATTTGATTTTTATGCAACACATATTTCGTACAAACAGATTCGAAATTCAAATGCAAAATAATTCAGAAATTGTAAAATGCTATAGTAACCAGCCATGTCAGCTATTACGTTAATTCTTTTAGAAGATAAATCTTTGAGGTAAAGAATTTTTTCAAATCCTTTCCAAGTGCACTAGAGAATTTTTTCATGAGACAAATAAATCTTCAATATTTTTAGTTGTCACAATCATTAAAAACATTCTGGAAATCCCATGACAATGTTATCGAAATCATTATCCTCTTTGCAACATTATTTGATTGTGGAAATTCAAAATCAGCTCATGTATTATGTAATACAACTACTAGAATGTTTGCATTGCAGCTGAGAGTGGACATTTCTAGAACATTGTGATACAATTTTATAGATGATTGGGGGCTCAGATTTCAAAGCGCCGATGATCTTTGTTAATGAATCGCGTGCACAAAAACAATGCCTTGTGACAACACTCAATATATAAATTTAATCTTCAGCAATAACAATTTAACCCTCTATCTTGGGGTTAAAATTAAAAAAAGACCACGGAAGCTCAGCAGCGAAAAGCACTCTAGTGTCCAAAGAATATGGGATCTGGTACCTAGTTCTGGCGAAAATCATCATGCTTAAATGATCTATGCACGTTAAATGTCCAGTAGGGTTAAAATTTTCTTCAATACTATTATGCGATGTAAAAGAAAGATATCAGCTCAAGTATCACTTATTCACATAACATTACCTGTTTCATCTACTAGACATAAAATTACAAAAAAAACTGGCTATTTGATCGGCAGAAAAAGACTGCAAAATACACTACTGGCCATTAAAATTGCTACACCAAGAAGGCGACATGCTACAGACGTGAAATTTATACGAAAGGAAGAAGGTGCTGTGATATGCAAATGATTTGCTTTTCAGTGCATTCAGACAAAGCAGGCGCCAGTAGCGACACCTATATTGTGTTTAAATGAGGAAATTGTTCAGCCGGTTCCTCATACACTAATTGCATTTGAACGTTGTTGCCTGGTGAAAAATTGCTGTGATGCCTCGTGTAAGAAGGAGAAATGCATACCAGCACGTTTCTGACTTTGATAAAGGTCGAATTGTAGCGTACCGGGATTGCGGTTTATCTTATCGCAGTATTGCTGCTCGCGTCGGTCGAGATCCAATGACTGTTAGCAGACTATGAAATCGATGGGTTCAGGACGGTAATACAGAACGCCATGCGGGATCTCACCGATCACCTATCACTAGCAGCCGAGAAGACAAGCATATTATCCGCATGGCCGTAATGGATCGTGCAACCACGTCACGAGCCGTGAGTCAAGAAACGGGGTCGTTTGGAAGACAACAAGTGTCTGCACGAACAGTTCGACGACGTTTGCAGCAGCATGGACTCTCAGCTCGGAGACCATGGCTGTGGCTTCCCTTGACGCTGCGTCATAGACAAGAGCGCCTTCAATGGTGTCATCAACGACGAACCTGGGTGCACGAAAGGCGAGACTTCATCTTTTCAGATGAATCCAGGTTCTGTGTATAGCATCATGATGGTCGCATCCGTGTTTGGCGGCATCGTGGCGAACGCACACTGGCAGTGTGCATTCGTCATCGTCATACTGGCCCATCACCTGGCGTGATGGTATGGGGTGCCATTGGATACACGTCTCGGTCACCTCTTGTTCGCATTGACGGTGCTTTGAACAGTGCACGTTATATTTCTGGTGTGTTACGACCCGTGGCTCTACCCTTTATTCGAGCCCTGCGAAATCCTACGTTTCAGCAGGATAATGCCCGACTGCATGTTGCCGGTATTGTACTGAACTTCCTTGATACGGAACATGTTAGGCTGTTTGCCTGGCCAGCACGTTCTCCAGATCGTTCACCAATAGAAAACGTCTGGTCAATGGTTGCCGAGAGACTGGCTCGTTACCAAACGCTAGTCACTACGGTTGATGAACTGTGGCATCGTGTTGAAGCTGCATGGGCATCTGTACCTGTACATGCAATCCAATCTCTGTTTGACTCAATGCTTAGGCGTATAACTGCTGTTATTACTGCCAGAGGTGGTTGTTCTGAGTACTGATTTCTCAGGATCTATCCAGCCAAATTTTTTGAAAATTTAATCACTTAATATTTCTAGTATGACATATTTGTCCAATAAGTATCATTTTGTTATCTGCATTTCTTCCTGGTGTAGCAATTTTAATTGCCACTAGTGTACTTCGCATTAACCAACTCATTAAAAAAGCATAAATTTATTTGAGTACACATTGGTACTGGTTGTCACGGCAAAATTCCTATATGGATAAAGTTAAAAGTTTCTCAATTTAGAGAACATTTAAAAAATAACTTTTAAGCTAAATAATTTTTATTTTTTTCCTCATTAAAAAATATTTATATACTTTTTTTAATATAATTTAACCATATTTTTTATTTTATTGTTCATTAATTTTTAATAAAATAAATAACAATACTAACACGCTGTACCATTTTTCACTTATATCGCTAAAATTTTCAAACATTTTAAATTATAAAATTAAAAAAATATATATAATATAGGTTAAAATATGTCAGATAACATATTTGGTAAGTATGTTTAATTTTTCACATGTTTAATTCAGTATGTTTTTCAGAAAATGCTCCTTAATTAAGTAAAAAACTTCATTTTGAGAAAAACAAGATTTAACATGAAAATTATGAATAACTAATACATTACAGTTCCATAACTGGGATTTTCTGGATTATCTGCTAGAACATCTTCTATTCTACATTTTTCATGTCTTCTTTTTATCGAAGCCTCTACAGATTTCTGTTTTATAACATAATTTCTCTCTCTTTCTCAAAAGAGCTGGATCGGCTTATATCATAGATCTACAAGTGTACAAACCTGGCTGGATTCTTAATAATGATAAAACATTGTATTTTGAGATATTTCCGTAGTTAAATGAAACTATAACTTTATATACACCGATTTTCAAATTTTCTAGCTGAACAAAAACATTTTTAGAAATCTTCGACCGCAAAAAATTATTAAAACTTTCATTACTGTTTTGCGTTTTAATATGAAGACATCTAATAAGCTATTCTGGATTTGTTAATTCTCTGTTCAATTTTTATACTGTTCAACAACTGTTGCGGTAGCTGGTTTTTATGTTTATACATTGCACCACTTAATACAGCTTTGTTATACCCACACCATGTATCTTCAACATTAGGGCATAGACCATCTTGGAGATTTTCATCAGTTGACACCTTGTAGCGAAACGTCGCCCAAACAACCTGCTCCATAACAGAAAGTTTGTTGACATTTTTTCGGACAGATAATCCATAATACAGTTGCAGTCGATCAATTTCAGAGTTAGTTAATCTGCCATATATGCCTAATGCTTTATTGTCAGATAACTTTATTCCCTTCATGCTTTGCTTCAAAACCCGAAGTAGTGCTCCCATCTTTTTCTCAACATGGCCTATGGATTCTAATTTTTCAATAACAACATCGCCGTATATATTGTTTCCTTTAACAGCTTTATATACTCTAGAATCACCATCGCTTTATAACTTTACACATCGTAACCTATGATGTGGCTCTGAAAAATGAAATATTGACAGGGCTCCAGAAATTTCTATTAAACAACTATTACCATAGTGATTGTCTTGTCAGTTTCCTTCATGGTTCTTTTTATCTTTGCACTTCAAAATCTTGTCTGTATTTCTGGATTTAAAATTTTAGCAGCATCAACACTGTAGCGATATCAACTCGATTCAGAGAAATGTGTCACCGTTTTTACCACGTTCCACCGAAAAATATGCAAATATTAATGCATATTGCTTTTTAGAAACTTCATGTCATGTAATTTGTTATAAATATTTACTTATAAAAATTTATATACTTTTAATTTGCTTAGTAATTTTAATTGAGCTAACTATAAATAGGAGGGGATTCAGATTAAATCTCAAAATTATTTTTTAAATAAGGGATACCTTTTTTTTATTTTCCTTGTAATTTTATAGACTTTTTAAGTGCTAATCTATAACTTAATCTTGAAGCTCTCTATTTCTCTTTCAAGAACAGTAAACTTACTCTAAGCCTAAGACAAATCAACAGCGGTTGCTGTCGATGTATAAACATACTTGAATTTTAAAGTTGCTTCACACACTGACTCCTTTGATGTTTCTCTTTATTATTAAAAGTGAACTGTTTACGTGCATGACGTCGCTTGTTACCTGGGGTGTCAACCCCAATAGGTGATATAATCAGATACTTTCTCTCTGTTATGAAACATAAATCAAACATCCGTTCAGTTTCAAACCACAAGATTTCATTTCATGGCTACGATGAACCAGTTCAATGATAATCGACTTACAATAGATAAGTTCAACGTTTACAAAAATAAATGTAATCTATTCGAAAAAATAATGGTAAATATTAATTCCTCTTATAGTATTAAACTGTAAAAATGATTTGCGTGCATATTTTCATTTAACTTAAATTCTGTGAGAATCAGTCATACATTTTACGTGGTTCCCTTTTATTCATTAAAACATATGGATTGATGAAATTTTACAGTTAATATAGTATTGCATTTCATAGTTAGTAAATTTTTGTTTTTATAGCGTTGAGACTTTCCTGTGTATTTCATCAATAAGCATGAACAGAATAGTAATGTAATCAGTCATACACTTTACGTGGTTCCCTTTTATTCATTAAAACATATGGATTGATGAAATTTTACAGTTAATATAGTATTGCATTTCATAGTAAGTAAATTTTTGTTTTTATAGTGTTGAGACTTTCCTGTGTATTTCATCAATAAGCATGAACAGAGATAAAAAAAAAGAGACATTCTTCACTTCTGTATTTGATGTGCGAAGAGACTGATTATAAAAGTGCGTTCAGCCATCATACCATGACAAACGTGGAAATCTGTGTTAGAAATTCATATCCTGCTCTGAATCAATGAAACAAGGAAATGGCATGTCTACAAAGAAATTATCATGATTTTATTAAAAAAAATCAAACGATACAGGTGAATACTTTTAGACTGCTGTGAGTTTCAGAATGTTTTCATGCAATATACTTAAAACGCATAAGAGAAAATAAACCAAAGTCGTCCTCGATTGTTATGATACTTGTTCCCGTGTTCCTCTTGATTTCCTATGGTTAATTTTTAATTCTAAACCAATGTTAGTTTTTGAATACTATTTAAATAATAAAATTCAATTTCAATTTAATTTCAATTTCAATTCTGATTTTAATTTTTTATGGTAATTTTATCATATAGTATTTTTCACCACCTACTCGGAGAGCTCCGTATTCCTTTAATTTATAGTGTAATTCAACAGAACATAGCCTAACAACCGAAAACCTTTTTGAGGAATTGGAGTATCTATGGCATTTTGTCTTTCTGGCAGAAATCGACAGTCATAGAGAGCGTTACCCACATGTTGCGAAGGAGGACACCCAGAAAGTTATCAAGCTCACACTACGACAGACTTGCATACACAGAACAGTAGCATAATGTTCACAGCATTGACTGGAATGGAATTTAAGATTTTTTTCCTCTGAAAAGCGTGATCCTGAAAAGCACAGTGAGCCCAATATGTTGTTCAACTGTCCAGAAAATGGATGGCGTAAAAAGGTCTGTTTAAAATTCTTATCTCAGTATAGGAGTATAGTGTTTATATATACTCAGTACAGTGCTTATTTCCAAGAACATCTCTTTAAGCATAATGCGTGATGATTAATTCCCAGTAATAGAAGAATTAATGTATGCTCTGTCTGTAATTTTC
Source organism: Latrodectus elegans (assembly GCA_030067965.1). NCBI lineage: Eukaryota > Metazoa > Arthropoda > Arachnida > Araneae > Theridiidae > Latrodectus > Latrodectus elegans. The sequence continues at coordinate 103,152,068 of CM057817.1, read as the reverse complement.
TTACCAAAAATGATGCGGTTGTCCTCCCTTTCAAATTCGATTCAACTTTCTACCAAAAACAAGTTTTATGCACTATCACGTAAATTTTGTTAAACACCTTTTTGGAAAATATAATGGTTTATTTGTGACTTAATTGTCACTTTTGTATTAAAGGGGGGATAATTTGGATAGAATCGAACCCGAAGAGGGAAAAGCATCCATGAACTTTTGAAATGAAAACCTTAACAATATATATATATATATATAAAAGTGTGTGTGTGTTTGTATGTATAATATATATGTGTGTATGTGGTGTGTGCGTGCGCGCTCGATTTTGAATCAGCTATCTTCCGCAAGCGATAACGACGCCTTTTTCTGTTAGGATACCACCACCTCAAGAATTATTAAACATGAATGCGCATTCTTTTTATTCACTTTTAAGCTAATATAATCACTTATTTGAGAGTAAAAATTTTTGATTAATATATTGTGGAGAATAATTTTTCACAGTATTCTATTCTACGTGCTATTGGCAAACATTGTTAATACGTGTGTTATGTTAGATACCTGAAAACAAAGGTCCATCACTTATACAAATGTTGCTGTTGTGATCAACAGGTTTTAGATTCAATTCTGAGCCAATTAAAATCCGTTTAATAATTCCTCAATCCTATTATTTCAACTTGTTAAGGTTTAATGCCTCTTCAATCTTCCAGTTTACAAGAGTTCGAACAGGAGGTTGCTATGTGTTACTATGTGACGGGGGACATGTGTTAACCCTTCACTTACTCATGGTTGAACCATTGAATTTAGCAAGAGTTATAAAGTGCTTTTGCAAACCATAATGCATATTTTAAGCCATTGTTATATATATAAATTATTCTCTCAGAATCTCCTTATCTGCCTTCTTGAAATTTCCTCACCATCCTTGTACACTAACTATCAATAAGTATTTAAACGCCTATTACTTTAAGGTATAAATACAATCTGTTCATATTAAATAGTAGGTAGAGCCTTCACAAAAGACAATTACTGCTGTAAATCTATGGGACATGCTTTTCACAGGTGTTTGGATGATGAACAGTGGTTTTTCTTCTTGTCGGCCTGAAGAAGATATGTAAGTTTTTTCAACGATTTTGGAAGATTGTTGCACCCCTTAATTAGGTGATCTAACTCATACTAGAGGTGTTCTGCAGGATTCAAGTCTATACTCTGGCGAATCTAGTCCAATTAGTTCACTTCATTGTCAGTATACTAATCCATGGTGGACGTCATAACATGACAAGTGGCATTGATATCCTGGAAGTAAAAACGATCCTACCCGCAAAATTTCCACGATGTAGAAAGCATATTACTGTTTAGAACAGATGAATAGAAGTCGGCGTTGATCCTATTATAAATTGTGTCCGAGGGTCTCAGTCCATACCACAAGAAACATCCTTAGACCATAATCCCACCTCCACCAAACATTACTGTAAGTGCAATGTATTTTAGAAATGGCGTTTTCTTGGCATAAGCCAAACACTCTGCTATCCAACTGGGAACTTGAACCTGGATTTATCACACCAGAGGTTGTGAGCAAAAAATTATCATTGAGGGATAAACAAACCAAATCTTCACTTCGGAGAATCTCTTACCACTATTCTAGGGTCCAATTTCGACGTGCTTAATTTCGACAACACTTCAACTGAAAATTTCGGTTGTAATCAAAGCTTATGGGCAATAGATCAACTATGGAAACCAAGCAAATGAACTTCTTTGCAGATGGTATTCATCAAAGCAATAATTCTAGAAGCTTGTGGGAACTCTTGGAGTATATGGATTATCAGTTTGAAGCGGTTTTCTTAAATTTCCCGTTGGTCTCTATTTTTTATTTTGTGAGTTTTTACCGGGTTGAAGCTCATACAAATAAACACCACTGACTTCCACTTTTTAATTACGAAAACTGCTATTGACTTTGGAATGTTGAACTTATATTAGATATATTTTTCAAGGATCGGGCATTTCTATGATATCCAACAATTAGCCTTTCTCGAAATCAGACAGCTCTGAATTTCATAGAATCTTGCATGTGTCTAATACCAATACTGTTTCCTACAGGATATTTAAGTGAAGAAGTCATGATATAAATAGATCACAGGATCACAGATATCCTCATTTGTATGGGAGTTCAGATACTACTTATTGGAGATAGCGTAGATGGGAAGTGGTCACGAATTATTGCACTCGTCAATAAGGGGATAAATAAAATGGTCTAGAGCGTCGACCGATATCACCTGGAGTTTTAAAATAGTTTTTGAGAATGGAACTTTTTTAAACAATTATTTTGGAACTCTTAAGTAATTTTCTGAAAAATAAATCTTGTCCTTTCTATAAAGAAATTGTGCTCCTCAACATATTAACAGAATGATTACTAATTCAAAGAAAGGATCAATTTAATATTCTTTGTAAAATTTTTTTCATTAAATATGATAAACAATTTTGTGAATGGGAATTTCAGATTTAATAATTACATAACAAAAACTTATATATATATATATATATATATATATATATATATATATATATATATATATATATATATATATATATATATATATATATATATATATAATTTTAACTATCAAAGTATTTAATATTGAATAGAATTGAATATTAATCCTGTACAATAATTTCGCATACCAATAATTTGTAATAATATATTTTGCGCATTTACTATACCCTATTTAATATATTTATATTAATGTACAATACAATAACTATACAATAATCAATTTCAAAAAATTTACTCAACGGATTAATAAATACTTTTGCTTAAATTAATCTACATGTGTGTGTGTTACTTCCAATTAAAAAATAAATTACACAAAACCAGTTATCTTTGCATTATAGAAGAATTAAAAGCACTCAGCATGTAGATTAATCAAGTTTGTTGCATGCATAGGTGATTATCAAAATAATGAAAATACTGTAAATAAGTGTTTTTAATGCAGTTACCAATTTTTTTGTTAGAAATGTATATATTCTGGTAGTATGGATAGCTTATTGAAGTTCTGTAAGCTTTGGGTTTTTTTCTTTCTTTTTCAAAAGTTTTGAATTCCAGATCTATGAATTTTCAAGAGGTCAAATTGAAAAAATTCGTCTTGTTGGAGCAAGTGTGACCGAAACATCCCAACTTTTAGGTGTTTCTAGGGGAGAGGAATTCTATAGGAACCGTAACCCTCACAGAAAGTATCACCAGGACGAAGTATAGAGGAGGAATAATAGCTGACTGGGTCTAATCTATGGGATAAACTTTGTTTCCTGAAGGATAGGGAATTTTCAAGGATGATAATGCACCTATACATGCAGCCCAACTTATCCATTCATGATTTGGTGATCACGAGGATGAAATTTAACATTTAACTTGGCCCGCAGTCACACGACCTTAATATATTAAATTATTATGATCTATTGTATAGCATTCAATATGGAATCAATATTTCGCACAGTCATCTCTACCAACACATCCACACTCTCCATGAAGAATAGTACAATATTCCAGTAAACACTGTTCAGAACTTGTATGAACAGATTCCTCGTTAAATCCAAGCTGTAATACATGCCAAAAGTGATCCTACACCATACTAATAAAGAATTCTTTATAAATCTAAGGTAGTTTCTTTTATTTTGATAACCATCACTAGGTTTATCAAGAGGTAAGAATTATGGACATAATTTAAACATGAATTAAATGAAGGGTGCAACGTTGTGTTTTCAGACGGATTGCGTTTACAACATCCCGACGATCGCATTCATGTTTAACGATATCGTACAGAACATGCATTGTAAGAGAGGATTTGATACCAACATCTAGAATAATGGTATGGGCTGTCACGGGACATACCTCTCGGTCACTTCTTTCTCACATTTACGTCTTTTTGAACGATGCCCGTTTCATTGCTGTTCTATTAAATGCCCGTGGTTTTACACTTTATTAGAGTCTTACGAAACGCTAGACATTGTTTGGATTGTGCACAGTCATATGATATCGCTTTCCAGATCTCTCACCAATAGGTGGTTGCGTCACTATGATTGATAAAGCTGACTTGGCGTTGAAGGTTATATATAGCATATATAGGCGTATATATAGCATCCAACTTCTGTTAGACTCATTGCTCTAGATTATCAGTCCTTGTAGCTATAGTTAACAGAGATGACTGTTCCAGAAAGTGATTTCTCAGGATCTATGAATCTAAATTTGTATAAAATATAATCACTTGTTATTTCAAGTATAATACACATGTGTCTTATAAATATTTAACACAGCTTTGGGGATATCTCAACAAACAAAGTTTAGTACCCATCACGGAAACTGGAGAGAAAACCCTGAAAAATCCGAAGCTTCTACCTAGAGAGATATCCCCGTATGTGCGTGCAGAAGGCAGAAACGCAACACCCATCTTCAGTTGTTCAATAGTGGTTGAGATGGAACTCGAGATCGCATGATCTGAAGAACGCTGTCTTACCATTTATTAGGAAGCGGTGATGTATCCTAACTAATGGTAAGACATGATGATGCCCCCCCCCAAAAAAAAATAATATTTTATTATTTGCCTTTCTAATTGGTGTAGAAATTTAAATGGTCAATTGTGTATATTTAAATATATCCGCCTACCTTCTAATATTAGCTCATGAGTGAAAACACATTTTAAAATAAATATATTTATTTATTCATTCTCTGCCCTCGCAAAGCTGTTTTTAGTGTTTCAAACCAATGATCAATAAATTTAAGGTAAGATGTATATTTTTGATGCATAATTTTAAATAATGCTCCAACTATTTTCATATAATATATGTTAACATGATTTTCGATAGGAATCTGCCATTAAAAATGAAGGAATTAATTTTCAAAGAAGTAATATATATATATATATATATATATATATATATATATAATTTTCCTTTTCATTTTTAGACTCTTTCAGTAATATATGATTAAAATAAATTTTTTGTTGAATTAGTTTCAATATTATCTTATTCTTAATATATACTTATGTTTTAACTATTTGAATATTCATGTCATAAAATAGTTAAATTTGGAATTATAAATTTATAAATAGATCATACAACCTACTCTGTTCTGTTATTGTAGTTTTACAGCTAAATTTGATACTTTAATTGTATCGAGCATAAAATGTATATTGATTTTCTGAGTTTTTTTTTTATGGATAGTCGGTCATATTCACATGTATTGAAAGGCAAGAATCCCGAAGATCTCTCAAGTATACCCCAGCACTAATGCATGTAGAAATAGGACCGGCCCTGCGGATGACCAAAACGTATGGTGGCCGAAATTAATTCTATTAATCAAGAAAAATGCTTTACGAATTTCTTAAAATAAAACTTATGATATGTCCAATATGTGTGCTCACCATAACGAAGTGGCAGGACAGTGCTTTGTAGAATAAGGTAATGGGTAAAGTCGATTGCATTTTGGCCTTCTGCATGAAGGTTCGTCTGGCTGGGTGCTTTGTTTTCTGGGTTTTCTCCTTTGCGACACGTGAATATGGCTCACTATATATGAAATTTCTTTCCAGAAAGCAATCTTTGCTGTAGAAATGCTTTACAACTGTCAAAATAAGACAAGTAAATGTGTTGAATTTTAAATAGTTATAATGAAAAATTAAAATAAATAACAAAATTTTGATAGTCTAGCATTATTTAAGAAAAATAGAATGCATTGGCGTATTTTCCATTGCTGTTCACACACATTCTTCACAACGGATAGCAAAATTCATTGCAGAGCATACCAAAATCATGTTTTTGCTTATCAGCATCACAATTATTCCAAAATGAACAGAGGTGTCTCAAAAAAAGTTGTTTCCAAAAAATGCTCTTTGGAGCATAAAGATTCCCCGTTCGATCCCGATCACTGCTGAATAACGAGAAATGGATGTATCGCTTTCGCTCTATGCAAATATGTCGGAATGGGTACTTGGGAGTTTTCTGGATTTCCTTCCTTGCGATACAGCCAACGAAAAAGTCCTTCTGGAAGGCTATTCACTATGTGAAAAAAATCTTGCAGCTTCTTTCAATTAAATGATCTTTTATTACAATTCCTGTCTGATAAACACTCCATTATTATTATTAATATTATATAGTATTATTAGTGTTAGCGATGCTTTCGGTAGTTTTTACTTTTTATGTTGCAGGGGTACTTAATAGCACTTTAACATTCTATTAACCGATTGCGGCTTTTATGGCATTTTGAAAATACCTAAATGTAAAAGGATGCTAAATAATCGAATAAGCTAATCAAGAGATTCCCAGCATAGCACTAAAAACAGAAATAAAAGAAAACCTATATTAAAAGCTAATATTAATCTACCCGTTTGTATGTATACTCCATCTCCTACTTGAGGAGTAATTTCATACCATTTGATCCACTTAGCCCCACTTTTTGTGTTTGCAGGATTTTTCTGTTTGATGATTCTTCATAACATCTCCTGTATTCATCTAATTTAAGACTGAAATGATGAAGCCGTGTTAAATTATTATCAAATATTTTGCCTGATATACTGATTTATAAATTTAGTGACAAAATTATCCATTCTTGTCAATTTTGGCATACAGTCAGATAATTCTTTTATTTTATTCATTACTCTAACAATTTCAGATATTTTCAAACAAGTTTAAATAATCTTTTAAAAATAGTTTCAAAATTTTTTCTTTATTTAGAAATTGGTAATAAATCAGTGGAAAATAAATCTCCTTAGTCTCAATATTTTTTATCATCAATTCAACAAATATTAAATACTTTTTGGTGCTTAGATTTAAAAATTTACTTTCCAGATTTAACTACAATTTGAAAACAAAAATTATTTCTTAAAAAATTACTTAATATTGCATTTCTTTTTTTTATAGTTCACGTACAAGAAAAAAGTGACAGTTAGAATACCTATGTTATACATCACACAAGGAAAGAACTTTAAATTAACCAAGAAAGGTATTTTGTAGCTATTATAGCATAGTAACTAGGCCACAGGTTAAGTTTTACATTTCAAACTTTGAGTTTTTATCATTATTTTCTTTTTACACTTTTACTGGTAGATGAGTTTTTATGTAAACGTTAAGTATTAGTCAAAATATGAACAATTCACTAGAGGGGCGACACATTATCTTGCAAGTGGGTGGCAGACACATAGGATCTGTCTTGAAAATGGAAAGGCCAAATCATCTTTCTTTGTTCAATTGTAACTAAGATCTATAAGCTTCTGTCAAACGTTCCTTTAAATTCTCTAATCTTCTATTATAGAGCTCTATTCCTATTATTGCTAATTGGGAATTCTTCCCAATTAGCAATAATGAAGACCTATAAAAAGTATACTTTTGCCTTTCTCGGAAATAATGCTTGAAGAACTTCACATCGCTTCAAAACAGTTTTCAGAAGAAAAAAAAATCTATTTAATATTTTACATTGTATGAATTACTGAAAGGAAATAACTACCACGATAAAAATAATTTTATGCATTATATTAATTTGCATTAGATTGCATTATCATTTTCCTAAAATTCGAAAATTATTTCTTACACAGCAAGGTGAATTTTAACTGAGAATGTTGTTTTATATTTTATCCAATGATTTATAAGCAGATTTGTAATGGCAAAGAGAAACTTTGTGGGAGCAGCTTTTGTATGAAGAAGAGACCTCAGGGGCTCTTCAGATGCTTTTGAAGCTTTTTAGTGACCTTCGCTTTACTTTTCCAACGTCACTACAATTGTTAAGAAAGTCGAATTCAAAATTATTTTCTTAATTTCTCATCTAGGTGGTCTCTGATGTATTCATTAACCTAGTTTTTCCTTTCTGAGTGATTGGCAGCCATTCAATTTTTCAAGGTATCAAATGCTGTAATTATTTACTCTCTCGATTATTCTTCAGGATTTCATAGTTGGAATTTTTTCTGAGATTCTCTGTCTTCATTTACTTCGAAAAATTCTGTGTGTCGTGCTCAAATTAAAGTTTTATTCCAATATAAATTGGACACTGTAGAAAAGGATTCTTCTCATAAAACTTATTAATAGTTTTAAATCTGTTATTTAAAAAAAAATCTTAGTTTAAAACTCTTAACACAAAAGTTTTAAGTAGCTCAAAGTTTACATTCGCTTATAGAAATTATATTACAGTTGTAATAGTTTGAATTTATTGCCTACAGTTTTTTTTTTTTTAAATGGATGTATTTTGTCTACATACTATTTAAAATTTTATACGATATTCTCCTTCCTCTTTGAAACAATCACAAATATACCTGTTTTTTCCTTCTCTTAGTAAAATGAGAACTAGAGCTCACCGTGCCCAAATATCGCAAACGTATATGGGTGGTAACAAATTGTTCGTAAGCAAATGGGACATGCTATAGCGTAGTGGTCCTAGATTTTTACCGATTCGTTAGTTAAGAATGGAGAATGGAAGTTAGGTTTTTGATGCCCACTTGCACGCCGATCAGAGTTAAGAACAGTTCCTCTCTTTTTGAAATAAAAGTATGGTCTGATATCTATGAAAAGAATGCTGCAGAAGTTGTAAAAACAGAATCTGTAATCTGTTCAGTTATTTAATACGCAATACCCAAGACAAGAATAAACAAATAAAAGTAAAATTTACACTCTATTATATATTTTTAGAGAATTATTATATTCTATTATATACACTTACCATTATATATATATATATATATATATATATATATAATTTTATTAAATTTCAATTCCTAAGCTGTAAATAATATATGACTATATATATACGGAACAAATTTCATTTAAGAAAGTTAACACCATAAAATGTTAATATATATATATATATATATATATATATATATATATATATATATATATATATATATATATATATAGATATATATATAGTTTTTTAATGAAGGTTTTGCAAAATGAAGCATTCATATATGATTTGTTCATAGTCATTCAATTTGTATGTTAAAATTAAAAAATTTGGTAAGAAGAAATACTCAGATTCAGGTATTCTTGGAAATGATGGGAAGAACACATTGCTTATTATAAGTATCCCCTCTTGGATTCCAACACAGACCCCCTGAACAAGAAAAAGGATACTGTTATCCTTTCCTCCTATGATTTTTGTTTTTAGTAAAATAAATCAGGATGATATATTTTATGCTTTAGAATAAAGGAAAATGTTTACAAAATTCTAGATTAAATATGTACTATGAAGTAATTAAAAAAACAGTATGAAAGATAGAAATATCCATCTTCATGCGAATTTACAGATTAATCTCAATATAAGATAAATAAATTAATCATTTTTATTCTAGATGATAATTAAAAAATTTTGCTATCGTTAACCACTATTATTCTTGCCCAAGAAAATATCTTCTGAGAAATCTTACGTTTCTTCCAGTCACCAGAAACAGCGGAATGTGATATGTTAAAACCCGCAATAATGATTGTGAAATTTGATGTTTTTCCCCAGCTACGTTGCTTACTTCACCATAGTCACGAAAAAGTTGCCAGCAGCACCCAATTTACAATACACCTGTTTTGTGCGCAAATTTTAGATCACTAAATGTTATGATGGAACTTTCCATCATCATACAAAGAAAAGTTATACTGTTTGGAAACCTGGGGATGGTAGATAATATAATTTTTGAATTTCTGCTTGGAGGAAATTACCTAATTCATTCATTTACATTTACTGAATCTTATATATTTGTGTAGTAAAATAGGAAGAATAGTCATATATATGTAACTTTCCCTGTTTGCATCAAATGCTAAAATCTTTTAATCAGTTTGGTTATGATTGGGCCTGCAATAAATTCTGACTTGACTACCTATACCATAACAGATTTACACCCATGTCTGACAAGCTTGGCTTGTTTATTGCCCAACGGAAATTTTCGTCACACTGAAATCTACAATTTAAAGATGATTTTGAACTACTGGCAACATTTAAACCAGAGGTGGAATTCGAACCCATGAACCATTAATAGACCATAGCGCTAACCATTCGACCACCAGCTCAGAAACGATTTAATTAAATAACTAAAAGTAATTTTTATGTATGTTCATGTTTGACCTGTTCTATATTAACATTTAACTTACAAAGTTTAACTCAACTGAGATTTACGGCTTAAAGTAGATTCCAAATTACAACAACTGTCTTAGTCAGAGATGAGAGTTATACTCACAAATTTTTAAATAAAAGACCAGAACGTTGTGTGATTACTCGAAAAAAATATTTGATTTACACACTTTTTCATACTTAAGTGTCAAAATTCAATTCCTTAAAATTTTACAATAAGGCTACTTTTCAATTGTTAGCAATGTAATTACTATTTACTGTTATGCCACACCAAATAAATGACAAAATCAGATAGTAAATGATTATATTTAAATAAATAGGATCGATTATTATCTGATTGAAATAAATTTGATCGTTTTCTATCTGCTAAAGTCAAATAACTTTAGCAGTTAATTAGGAATTCAAAAATATAAATTTAGTAAATCAGATTGACAGCGATATTACAGTAGCAAACATGGAAATTAGCTATTCCTGCGAAATAATAAATGTCTAAAACTTTCTTACGAACATTGTGATATCTAATCCTTATTTCAATAAAAAATACAGAAGCTGGAATGGTATTTTTTACTTAAGAAGCTATATTTGAAGAGAGAGACTCGATTTGTGATGCTTGATGGCAAAACATAACCAAATAATTACTTGTGACATAAGCAATAAATTATTTATATGCTCGAAAAGACACCAATCGAATAATGACGAGTGTAAAAAGTGCCCACAAAGTGACAAATAAACCAATTCCAACTTCTAGAAGTGTATCATTTAGTAGGCAATGCATAACTCTCGCATTAAAAAAAGTAACGAGTTTGGTATGCGATCGGAATGTTGAAAGATCATATCTCTGCATGGGATTTATTACCTTGTGTGGAGAGGAAATTTAGAAAAATGGTTTTGCTCAGGTGTCAACTTCATTACCTAACTGTCCTTGAAAACTACAAGAGGGTTGGCCTATTTTAATTGTTTCGTACTTCAGAAATAGTTGCTCGAATCGTATGCAAACAACGAATATATATAAAACCACAAAAATTATATTCTAGGGTTCTATTATTCATTGTGTTGTCACTTTTCAAACTGAGAATTTAATTTTCTATTTAGAAAGTGGCCAATAACAAAATCGTCAGAATTCAACAAACAGAAGAAATGAGCACATCGTTCAAATGCTCGAGTGAATAGATAAATAGATTGTAACAGCTAGTCCGAATCTTGATGACCAACCATGCATGAGGGCCACTGAAGTTGTCTTTCTGCTGTTATATCTGGCGTTAAAGTGACTTCCGGCCATCGTGAGAATCGGTCAATTGTTGAGCAATACCAATTTCCTCTGTGAAGCGACAAATGAAGTAATGGGTACATGCAAAAGGACATCAAATGTTCTTAACGAAGTATTAGCGTTATGAAATATTTTTGCTCGGACAACTGGAAACTTTCATTTTTATGACTATTTTTCATTCTAAGTCAAGCAAATCAATTTGGTGGGAACGTATGAGGAAAGGGAAAACTTTCTCTGGAAGGCATCAAGCCAAAAATAAATTGTTTAAGTTACTGAAGTAGTCGAACTTAACGATTTAAAATATATCTCAGTAAAGTGTGTGTTTACAAATGTAATGAATGATATTGACCAAATATGTGTAACGATTCTAGATTATTTTGATTACCACAGTAAATTTTGTTTTTAATTTTTTCATAAAGTTAATGTAGTAAATGAATACTTTTTATAATAATAACAATTATTTCCCGATTAAATCAAAGACAAAGATATATTTTATCTTTTCAAAATATGTATTAAACTTCTGTGTTTCCTTGAACTATTTTCACTGTCAGAAGATGCTTCTTTGCAAAACAGGGGAGTTTGAGAACAATTAAAATTGATTACATTTCCTGTACTGTCATTTTAGATGTAGATTCAATTTTTAGTTAAAAGTTAGAATATCCTAAGCTGTATTTTGTTACATTCCTAAGAATTTTGTTTGGATTTTACTCAAACAAGATCTTTTAGCACGTAGTCTAAAGATGCACAACATTGACTTTAATTTTACATGAAAAAGTAGAATTCAATTTATTTATCTGAGATTTTTCTTCATTGCAATACAGAAGTCATAATGTTAATCTATTTTTCCTTTATCAAAATGTATAAATCAATATATTTAATTTTAATTTACATTTCTCTTATTTTTTAATTAATTTGTTTCATTTGATGAGCCTGAGTCTGCAAGATAACAGAACATATACCCTCACTTCCAAAAGTTAAGCATGAAGATGTAAAATGCGAAAAGTCAACAAATACTGCTTTCATGGACGCAAAATTCGGCAAGAAAGTAGCCTATATATTTATGCATAAAATAAAATCAATAATTATATACAGAAATGAAAACAATATTAAATTTTTGTAAGCTATCAGATAATGACATACTGGAGATGTAAAAAGAACTATGCATAAAGTGGAAATAAACAGCATAAAAGGGAAAATGGACATTAATAGGGTATGTGATCCAACCCTTATCTGTATACAATGTTTACATCTTGTGACCATGCTAAATATTAGGTGGTCCACCACCGCAGAATTAAGCAATAGCCATTCTTCTTGTAAAGCAGTTTCTAGCTCAATAAGAGTGGCTGGAGGAGGGAAATGTGAATATACAGCACGGCCAAGAGCATCCCAAAGATTTTCAATGGGATTAAGGTGGAGCGAATATTCTGGTCACGGCATACGCGCAATCCCTTCACTCTCCAGGTAGCCATCGACAATGTCAGCTCTATGGGGACATGCGTTATCATCCGTTAAAACAAAAGTAGGGCCAACTGCTGCAGCGTACAGTCTCACAATAAGTTCCAGAACTTCAACTCGATACCGGACAGCCGTCACAGAACCTCGTTTAAAGATGTGCAGGTCGATGTGGTATCTTAATGAAATCCCTGCCCACACCATAATGCTTCCACCTCGGAATGCGTGATGTTCGGTGATGTTTTCGGGCTGATAGCGTTTTACTTGTTCACGCCATATCCTTATACGCTTGTCATCTGGCTCCAGAGTAAATCTTGACTCATCAGTAAACATGGCATTTCCCCACTCAGACACTATCTCAATGACATGTTCCCGACACCACTTTAATCGTGTCTCTCTTGATTGGACGGATATACAAACTCGAGGTACCAGACGTACAGTCCATTCAAATGTAATCTTCGGCATACAGTAGCTGCAGATATCACTTTACCAATGGACGCTGTAACTTTAGATGTCACACGTGTGGAGGTTATTCTGTGATTCCGCTTGGCTAAAATCGCAATCTATCAAACTTCTGTGGGGTTTGTAACCCTTGAGCGACCGTCTATGGGCTTTCGGAAGACTGTGTGTGGTTTGGAATTTTACATTTATGGAATTGTTTCCATAAATGTGAAATTACAGAAGGAGGAACGCCGAAGAAAAGAGCAACATCTAAGATCGACTGTCCTGCTTTAATGCGCCCCACAGCACGTCAGCTCTCACAATCTTCCATTCGTCTTCTGGAAGTCGTAGAAACACGTATGTCTTGAAAACAAACTGTACGAAAGTTTTAAACACCTTGTCTATCAGCTCTTACAATCAACTTCTGTAACCTTTCATAAAGCTGGTAACTGATAAGACTACACTTTTTGCATATTTCTTGACATGAAAGCGCGATTAGCAGTTACCTAACATATTTGCATACTTCCATCTACCTCTGCAGCGATTTGCATCCTCTTCAATTCTGATTGGCTTCCGGAAATCAGCATTTTCCTCTCCATGCTTAACTTTTAGAAGTGAGTGTATATATATATATATATATATATATATATATATATATATATATATATATATATATATATATATATATATATATATATATATATATAACTTTTGGAAAGGAATTAGAAAGCATTTCGTAAAGAATTAAATAAAATATCTCTATTTCGATTTTTAAAATCAATTACGTTCACAATTCTTAGTTCAAAAAAATGATTCTATTTAATATTCCTTAATAGGAATACTTATTTTTAGAAAATTTCTGAACAAATACAATAATCTATAACGAATATATTTTAAAAGTTTAAAACCAAATTTCTATATTTTGATGACAAAAAGTCATCTGAAAACTTTACCAACAACAACAACAGCTATTTTTAAAATAAGGTTTAACAAAAAATATAATTTAAGAAATAAAGGGCTTAGGAATGCTGTTCTTAGTGTAGCAAATACCCATCTGATATTATGAGAGAGATCTCTTACAATGGGGCATTCATTTTATGCATACTAAAGGTATATGAGACGTTAAGGAGAATCTTGTATATTAGTGATGCAGAGAGGAATCCTCTCATAACTTCTGGACAGTTTGTTTCATTAAAAGTTTGATTTGGTTGTGTATTTAAGAAAATAAATAAAAACGTCTTAGCACACAGTTTTTTCTCAAAAATTCAATTTTCTTGAAATTATTTTCTGGTTTCGATTACAAATCTCTGTTCGACCATTTTGTATAAGAAACTTTTGAAAATTGCCATTTGAAGTTCAAAAAATCGTGAACTTTTTTCTATTACAGAAAGATAAATCGTTTCCTCGTGATCAATATAACAAGTTGCATCAAAATGCGATAGACCAAACGGATTTTATAGGAGTTTCAATAGGGTTGCTTCAATTAAAAAAATCCAGGATTTTAATTCATTGTAATTTTAAACACACGAAATTTAAATCGCACGCTTCCTTCTATTTATTTATTTTATGTAATTTTTTATTATTTAAACGTAAGAAACAATTAAAAAGTTTCCATATGGAAGTTTGTTTGGACAAAACCTTATACATCCATAGAATTTAATTATCATGAATCCGTTTTCCTTTAGTGTTATTTGCAGAGATATACGAGGAAAACATTTTTCTGTTGTAAAACTAGAATACTATGAATTAACACAAATGCTTCAGCAAGAAAATCAAAAACATGAAAATACTTGGAATTTTGCAAATATACACAAAATATACGTTTTTTTTTTTTTTCATATTTTAGTTTTAGAACACATTTTATTATTAGTTTAAACTTCCAGAAGGCAAAACAGGAAAAATTGCGTTACATTTTTCACAAATTTTCAAATTCTTCTAAGAAAAATAATTCTGAAAATAATACAAATCATTTTCCCAAACTACTATATTATTTCAATTTGTTTGAAACGTATTTTTCTAAAATGCAGTAATTATAATTTTGGAGTAATAAGAACATATATGTAAACGAAATATGTGGATAATATGCATAAGTAGATAATAAATAAAAATTAAGAAATCTGTGAAACACTACTGTATGTATATATATATATATATATATATATATATATATATATATATATATATATATATATATATATATATATATATATATATATATATATATATATATATATATATAATTCCTGTTTCTGATTAATTGTGTTAAATATAATATTTTCGCTTATTTTACGGAATATATATTTTAATTTGTGCTCTCATTAATTGAATGGTTACACGTTAAAAATAAATGTCTATGAATCTCTTGGTCCCTTTGTTAATTTTTGATCTGTCATCAAATCAATATATAAATCCTGGAACTGATAAATTTCTTTGAAAACAACCGCAATTAGAAAGGTAATTGTTACCAAGCTTCGAAACAATCGCCCCTAGCACCCTGACAAATGCTGTCAAAAATCATTGCTACAAGAATACTTCTGAGAATTTTTAAAATGCATTCCAATTCAAACATAATGAGAATTCAATATTTCCAAGTGTAATCTATTCACACAAAGAGGATCACATTCTTGTGAATGGAAAATCCTGCATCTGATCATGTCCATTAGGTGAATGACGTGAGTTTCTACTATTCGTGTGTATATGCATCGTGATGCGTACTTGGGATTTTCCGAGTTCCTTTCACTGTGGCTTGTAATTGCGATCCACAATCTGTGAAGAGTTCTTCCAAATGGCAGGAATGAGTATTTAAATGAACTTTCAGCTCTCAGGCTATCCCTTACACGATGTAAATTATTTTCATTGAAATAAGATTGGTAAAATGAAGAAAATTCGACAAGTACTCGATTGACATGAAAAGTGGAATTAAACTAACAATTTTATTCATGTATTACTTAAATTGCATTTTAATAAGTTACATGGTACTGAATCTATTAACAAAAAATGACATTAATAGACTATTTAAACATTCCTCATCGGCAAGCAAAATTTCTTACAGTTAACTATGTCTTATATAAATTGATCAACCACCAAGAGTTAAATAATCACCATTTTTCTTGCGGCACAGTTTAACAAATGGGGCGAAACATAACATGTACACACAACTTGGCCGAAGGCATCTCAAAATCATTCCATGGAACTTTAGATGAGTATATATACTATTCCATGAGTACAGTCTCTTCCTTTTCAAGCGTTGTTGATGGGAACGCGCATTTCCGTCCATTAATAAGAAAGCAGGGCGACTGTTATATCTGACAAGGGGAGTATTGAATTCCAATTTAATATCGTACAAACGTCACAAAATATGAACTGAGGGTGTAGTGGCCTGGTTGGTTAGAGCGTCGTTCTCATCATCAATAGGTAGTGAGTTCGAACCCTGACTTAATTGAAGATCCGTCATGTTTGCCAAAGGCGGCTGGAGAACGTTGAAACTGGCAGTGGTCGCAATGTCTTCCAAGTGAAATGATACTTTTGGGGAGCACAGACCAAGTATTGGGGTCTTCTTGCTTGAGCCTTGCTTAAAAATCATGAATATTCTGCCCGGAATACTTCAATCTAACCGGTAGGGCTCAACTCAGAGATATGTGCAGGGAAACATGCTGTGGTGCAAGAAAATATCAACTTAAAGTGAGTAACTGGGTGAGATATCTCACTGGCATCTTTGCCCAAACCACGATGGTAACAACTCGAAATGTATGTGATGTTCACAGTGGTAGCTTGCGGCACACCCCGTGTGTCTTGCGTAATTCAGATTCTTATCGATCATCAAAAGATCTTAGGGCTAATCTTGACTCATCCGTGAGCATCAATTTATCTCATTCAATCCCAATCCAACCGATATGGAGATCAAACCATTTTAATCGCATCCCTCTGGAATTTAACGAATAGAAGAGCAAAGTCATGATACAGTCCATTCCATTTTATTATTCTACTTAGCTACAACAGCAAAACACACACAAATGTGTGTGTGTATATATATATATATATATATATATAGATATATAGAGAGATATATATATATATATATATTAAGACTTGGACAAAGACTTTATTTAAGTATTCTTTTGACACTGAGGTTGTGGTTGTTTCCATGTTCTCAAAATGATGGTCTGATGAGTTCCAGCGAATCGAACAATATACCTTATTTACTGTCTTGCTTCAATTGCTTAACAGCATACAAGTGTACCGAATCTTACATTCACCTGTTTTAGGTCATAAGAAACATATTTATTTAGAAAACAAGTCATACCTAAGTTATAAGTACAATTTATCCACCTCTATATTCAATTCCTTTAACATTGAACAATGATGCATTCCTAAGTGACTTGTACTTTTTGTATACTTTTCTACATGGAGCTATGGTTGGTTGTTATGTAAAATTTTTGCCTACTTTCATGGAACTTTACAATGAATTGTAGCCTCTCTAATTCTAATTCTAAAAATTAACATTTTCGTCTAGCTACTTTATACAGTCAGTCGCATTAATGTGATCACTTGTCAAAAGCTAGAATAATTAACTTTCACAGAGCAGACCGCTGCGAGACGTACAGGATGAGGGTCAATTATGCTTCTGCAGATGTTTACAGAAATGTTGAGCCATGCCGACTCTAGTACTGTGGCCAACTGCTCAAGATTACGCGGATGCTGTGAGTGGACCCATGCAGAGGTTTCACATCGTAAACATCGCCAATATCCGTCTGTCCGATAGAGAATAAAACGTGATTCACCGGAAAACGTAACCTGTCGTCTTTCAGTAAATGTCAAGCTACGGTATTCGAGTATAAATTTCACGAAGATACAGTTTCATCGTCGATGAACAGCAGTCAGCATAGGTGTATGAACCAGACGTCTGTTTGGAGGCCCAGAAGCAGCAACGTTCGCTGAAAAGTACTCTGGAAGACACTGTTGGTAGCCACTTGGTTGACATCAGGGTGGCCAGTTGCTCAAATGGTAGCACGTCTATTTGCTCAAATGCATCTCGGCCGCCTTCGTTCACTTCTGTCATCTATGGCCTGTGGTACACCACATTTGCCACATCGCTGATTTTGGACTGTCCTATTGTGCCATGTACGGTTGACGCCATTGTCATCATCGGAAAGTAGTGAGTCTGTTTCCCGACTTAACCGAAAATCCTTCGTGTACACTAAAAGCAGCTGGAGAACTTGTCGTAGTTGCGATGTCCTCCAAGTGAAATGATCTCTCAGCGGGAGGCAGGAAAAGTATTGAGGTTTTTCTGCTTAGTCCCTAATTTAAAATCACGAAAACTCCAATCAGATGCTTCTATCTAATTGGTAGAGTCTAACTCAGGACTAGGTAAGGAAAGCATGCTGGTGCAACAATAGTATACTTTTACCACGGTGGCACGTGAGCAGTTAGCAAACGTAGCTGTTTCGGAAATCCTTCCACTCTTGCCCAGAAAGCCAATGATTATGTTCTTTTGAATGTCTGGTAAATCGCTCCGTTTCAGCATTACGTTAATGATTGGAATGCTTTCCGAAGTTCTCTTTATATACGTTCAGTTCTACTGTGCTGCTTCCTGCCTTCTGTGATTGGTTATTTAACGTCGATCTCGAAAGTAAGTAAGAGTCATATTAATGTGACTGGACTGAGCTATTATACGGCACTTACTGATAGGATAGCATTTTGCACCGTTGAACAACGACAGGTTTTCTCGTGTCAGAGTGGTTCTCGGGATTTTTTCTTATGGCATGTGAATATACCTTACATTTGAATATCCGCCCTGTCTTTATTCTACGAAGAACGTAAAATCTTTCGTGGAAGACAGTACGGGGTGAACATTCAACAACTCTATTCAGCTGCTACATTACTGATTTCACAACCATGATTTGAATTATAATTGCACTATATTTATCTTTTTTGCGTAAATGTAATTGATTCTCATGATAGCTTCAAACAATATTCTTTAATAAATGAAAAAGTTCACAACTGTTCTGAAACATAGTTTAATGAAATGCAATGTTTCTAGGTTATTCCCCCACTTGGTTTAATTGAAAGTATGAATCCAAATTGAAGTAATGTAGCTGATGAATAAGAAATATAATCAAACCTGTTTCCAATACAATGGATAGGGTCTGTAGAAAGAAAATGTTTGAGAAATCGCACAAAGCTTCATGAGTACACCGTAAAGAATACTTTTCACAACACAATTAAGAACTGTTTATGCAATAAACAGGGACTGCATAAAAAAAATTCTTAGGTCGAGGCTTGAGGATAACGATACCCTTATAAAGTAAAGCAGAAAAGAGATAACGAAAAAAACGAAAGTATTTCGAATGAAAGATGTGTATATATAATGATAAAAATATTTATGCAGATGGATATTAAACTAGGAACTTGTGTGTGAAAGTACTGGCTGTATAAATCTAAATTGTATTGGAGTAACAATACTTCTATTTAACGTATTTGGTAGGTGATAAATGGAAACTCGGAAAAACGAAACGGCTGATTAAACCAATTCATTTTTTTTATTGATAATTTCTTGAATTATATTCAAATTTGATGGAAATTTTCATGCACCGCACAAAAAATAGCAAGAAAAAGATATCCCCAAAACAGATTTGAGTGTTTATTAGTAAGTTCTGAAGGGTTTAAAATTATTTAAAAAAAAGAAATTTAATTTGAGAAAAAAATGAGAAAGAACTTCCAAATTTCTTTCTGAGTAATACGAATCAGTTACGAAGTTTGAACTTGAAAAATCAAATTTGCTTTAACTTTCAAAATCGACAACTCAGTCATTTTAATTTGAAACGCTCTTTTATATTTTGGAGATTCCATTTTTTTATTTATTTCACGTTATTCCTCATAAGACAGATAATTTCGTACAAGTTAAATATTTTTTACTAAAGAAATCTCTAAGGAAATATGTTATGATGTTTATAAAGTTACTAGAATTCGATTGTTATATAATCCATTCGGAAAAAATGTTTTATATAAATTTGAAATCACATAATCGGATAACAAGAAATATTATCAGAGCCATTCTTTCTTCCTACTTATAAAGGATTTAAGAAAGTCGTGGTAATCATTGAAAAGCAGTGTAAGAAACATAATTTTGTCTCATGTTAATCTTTTCGTGCCTTTAAATGATGTGAGACGTCTTATTTTCTAATGGAGAAATAGGATTAATAAACATATTCTCTTCTTGCCCATGGCGAAGCAACAACACTTTAGCCAGCATACGTCGTAGACTGGGTTAGTCGTTCTACAGTCAACTTTTGCTCTACCGGGAGCTATGACTTGAAGGAAGTTCTGATACAAACATCCAATTTTGGGATAGGAATCGAACCCACGAAATATTAGTGATAGACTCGAAGTAACAATTTGAAAATATCTGGAAACAATTATAATGGACACATTCAAGCCTATCCTTATCCTCTTTATTACATACCCGGGGTTTAAGCCGATGAAAAAAATTAATGTGAACTGTGATGCAAAAGCTGTCAAAGAGAAATTCAGCGATTTTCAGGAAACTTCTATCAGTTATATAATAAGAAGTCCCTTTCACATGATTCAGATAAAATATTTGCTTCTGGGGTGTGTCCCCACAGGGGGGTTTACCTTCTCTAGGTAAAACGGGTGTCA
The DNA here is from genome assembly GCA_030067965.1 of Latrodectus elegans. Classification (NCBI taxonomy): domain Eukaryota; kingdom Metazoa; phylum Arthropoda; class Arachnida; order Araneae; family Theridiidae; genus Latrodectus; species Latrodectus elegans. The sequence goes on along the minus strand of CM057817.1, from coordinate 103,131,183 downwards.
CAATTCCGATGTACCCTAGTGAACTGTCCTCTTCTTTCTTTTCTTCTCTCCTCTCCTCTTCTGCTTTTTCTTCCTTTTCTCCCTCATTGTGATTGCCTTGTAAGAGGTTGAGGGCTCCCCTTGAGTAGCTTTCGCCGCCCTGTTGCTATTAGCTTCTCTTGGGGACTAAATCACGCGCGTGTTTGCCATGCGTGGATAACCGTGTCACTGGAAAGAAAGATCCTGGTGATTGCGGTTCTCAGAGACCAACACATTACTTTGGTATCTTCTTCAGGTAAACGGGAGGTGTGTTGTGGTCCTCAGCATGCCAATCGACTTCCATGGATCAAGCGATCATATATCTGCTGTGTGACTCAATAAGGGTGAAGGCCACATCAGAGATATATTGAAAGCGTATAAGGTTTGGCTAACACTGATGCAGTTATACTGCATCCCCTTGTTGTGCTCGATGGTGGGTGGTGCAGTCAGGCCTTGAAGTAATTAATCTATTTCTATGGAATGTATTTCTAATTCTTTACTCTCTATAGAGCAACAAATGATACAAGATCAGAAATATTTTGTTAGTAAAAGAACTGGGGGCAATTTTGATAATGTTTCCCCTTTCCTAATTAATAAGAGTCTTATTGGTACAGTTGGAAAAGTCAAAAGAGTTCGCAAGATGAAATCTGGTGATCTCTTAGATCAAGTTTTATAAATTGAACAGGCCAAAGCCACCCTAAAACTAAAATGCCTTGGTAATATAGATGTTATAATATCTCCTCATAGTAGGTTAAATTCTACACGGGGAGTAATTTCAGCAGATGATCTATTTAATGTTTCAGAAGAGGAAATTTTGGATAATCTCGTTGACCAAAAAGTACAATATGTGCAGCGCATTACAATCAGGAGAGAGAGAGCAAAATTATCAGAACTAAACACCTTATACTCACGTTTTCTACTCCTATACTACATTAATTTATTAAAGCTGGCTACTTAAATTGTAGTTTTCGCCCCTGCATTCCAAATTCATTACGTTGCTTTAAATGTCAGCGATTTGGCCATGCAAAAACTACTTGTAGGGGACATTTGACTTGTGCTCGATGTGCATCTGTTGGACATGACAGTAGTCAGTGTCAATTACAAAAAAAATGTGTCAACTGCAGTGGCGAACATCCCTCATACTCCCGATCATGCTCAACCTGGATATTAGAAAAGGAAATTATTACTGTGAAAATAAAACAAAACTTATCTTACCCTGAAGCCAGGCATACAGTGTCATCCCGTACCCCTAATCAAGGTATTAGCTATTTACAAGCAATTGAAACAGTCATGAAATCTTGTAGTACCCAAACAGATTTCTTAAATTTTCCAAACTTATCCTCAAATGTTTCTAATATAAATGTCTCACCTATTCCGAAAGGAATTTCTTCCCTGTCTTTCGCAAAATCTAAGTTTCAAAGATCCCTAAAATTGAAGAATGCAAATGAAAGGCTTCATAAATCATACACTGGTGTGCAAAACTTAAGCAACAATGTAAATTTTAAGCAGATAACCATTAAATTGCATAAAAAGAGTTCTTACGATCAGTGCAATGAACACGTAATTCAGTAGAAAGGTCATGCGTGTGCAAATATCAGTGGCAAAACGTCAGACGGGACTTCATCATATGTAAAACGCGTGCTCTCGGCAAGCGCAGTTCAAATCTACAATAAAAGGAAGGACGGAGGAGCAATTAAAGACTTTCGTTTCAAATGCAAGTGAGTGTGTCCGTGAAATATGGCTAGAAGAAATCACCTGGACGACTTCACACATGGAAGAGTGATTGGAAAACTGAAGGAGGGGCGTAGTGTGACCAGTGTAGTTGAAGAGTTCGTAATCAACAAAAGTGTCATTTCGCGGACTTGGAAAGCCTTCAGAACCACAGGTATAGCTGTTCGAAATGTTAGTGATGGCCGCTCCATTAAAACACCAGCAGTGGATGACCGCTATATCATCCTTAAGGCGAAAAAACCCGAAACCAGTCAGCAAGCGCCATTGCTAAGCAACTGTGTACAGCAACAGGGCGACAAGTGTCGCGGTTAACTGTGGCCAGACACCTTCACATAGGTGGCCTATTCGCCCGCCGTCCTGAACACTGCATTCCGTTGACAGCTCGCCATCAGCGACACCGTTTAGAGAAGTGCAAAAAGCACAAAACTAGACATCTGATCAATGGAATCGCGTCCTCTTCACAGATGAAAGTCGTTTCAGTGCCATTTGTGATTCTCAACGCCAATTGATTTGGAGAGAGGTTGGAACACGGTTTCATCGCAGTAACATAACGGAAAGAGACAGTTATGGTGGTCCTGGAGTTCTCGTCTGGGTAGGCATAATGCTGAACGGGCAGATTGAACTTCACGTTTTCGACAGAGGTTCTGTAACCGGAGATCCCTATTATCAGGAGGTAATCCTTCCCCATGTACGTCTGTTCCGAGTTGCCACTGGAGCAGATTTCATTTTTATGGATGACAATGCACGGCCACATCAGACTCATGCTGTTCAATAACCACTGGAAAGTGAAGACATCACCCGAATGGATTGGCCAGCGTGCTCACCTGATTTAAATCCCACAAAACATGTGTGGGAAGCTTTGGAGAGACGCATTGCGGCACAATTGCGACCCCCGTGGAACACTCAGCAGCTGAACCAGATGCTGATTGAGGAATGGGCACTCTTATCGCAAAAATTGCTGGAGAATCTGGTACTGAGTATGAGGAGACTGTGCGAAGCAACCATTACAGTAAGGAGAGGGCATATCCCATACTAAGGAACACCTGTTTGTTATTGTTCCTCTTGGACAGATGATCTTGAGCAGGGATACTGTGAGTTCAATAAAGCCTATTTTTGTTTGATTCCGTACTGTATGCATTGTATTCATTTTTGTGCATCTATGCTTTCCTCATCTCTCTTAAGTACAAAATGGTGTGTCTCGTGTCCGAATTTCATGTCCCTCAGATGATTTCTTTCGGAGTTATGGCAGAAAAACCATTTGTTGCTTAAGTTTTGCACACCAGTGTATTTAAAGAGTAAAAGAAGATCAGCAGCCTCTAAGACAGGTATAAAGAACGTAGACCCATCAGATGATGAAACACTCTTAAGTGGAGATTCATCTGAATCCCAGATGGCGTGCTTCAATGCCGGAGCATTCAGCTTAGCTTAATGGGAACCTTCGTTTCTTGGAATTGTCGAGGTTTTCGCACTCATATAGACGAAATACAAACAATTATAAATCTGTATAATCCAATTTTTTCTGTCATACAAGAAACATTTTTGAAACCTCAGTACAGTTTAAAATTGCATGGATATAATTGTGTGAGGAAAGATTTTAATCATGAATCAATTTCTGGAGGTGTATGCACTCTTGTGTCTTGTAATAGTTCTAGCACTATACAATCCCTTAACACTTCATTACAGGCTGGTGCAGTACGCATACATTCAACATCTCTCATTACTATTTGTAGCATTTACTTACCTCAACATGCGATCATCTATGAAAGCGATTTAAACAGTTTGCTGGATCAACTACCTACACCCTTTATTTTACTTTGTGACTTCAATGGTCATAACACCTTATGGGGAAGTGGTAATATGAATCTTCGTGTCAGCATAATTGAACTGTTCATTTCTAATAACAATATCTGCCTTCTAAATTCCACAGAAGTAACATATTTCCATCAACCATTAAGAACTTTTCATTCATTAGATTTAGCTATTTACTCTCCATCAATTCTACTTTCATTAAATCTTAATGTTGATAAGGATTTATATAGCAGGGATCATTTTTCTTTAATTATAAATCAAACTGGTATAAGTAGACCACAAATCTTCCATTCCTCTTGTTCTTATCATCGTGCAGACTGGTCTCTCTACACTCAACTAGCTGCGATTACTGACAGCATGGTTAGAAGTGATAATATCAATGATGCTGGGCAAAAAGTAACTGATACACTTCTAGATGCTGCCAAAAACACAATCCCCAAGCACTCCCCAATTCCACGCAAGTATCATAAATCGTAGTGGAACCATGAGTGCCAAGTATCATACAAAAAACAAAAAAAAGTTGTGGACTGTTTTTCGCAGGTGCCCTACCGTGGAAAACCTCATGGTTTTCAAAAAAGCTAAAGCTTTTGCTCGTCGAATACTGCGAAATAGTCAAAAAGATTCTTGATAAGATATGTTTTCTCCATCACATCATCAACTTCCAGCAAAGAGTTACCTTAGTCCAGCCTCTTATGATCCTAAATTTCTCAGAACCAAAGAGCGAGCTGAAAAGAAACCTATAAAGTTTAATGATGAAGCCATACATCAATATGATTGCAATTTCTCTTTACTGGAATTGCAGAGAGCCCTGTCCCAAACTAAAAATACTAGTCCGGAACCAGATGGTATCTCATATAAGATGCTTTGTCCCATCTTAATCATGAGTCTTTAATAAACATTCTTTTTCTATTCAATACAGAATAAGGAATGAACATGTCTATCCCAGTCTCTTGAGCAAAGCAATTATTCCAATTCTCAAACCTGGGAAAGAACCAGCTAATCCTCAAAACTATCGTCCAATTACTCTCACATGTTGCCTTGCTAAAACTTTGGAGCGAATGGTTAATACCCGTCTTGTTTATGTACTTGAAGACAATCAGTACATATCACTTTATTAAAGTGGATTCCGGAAAAGTCAATCTACTCTGGACAATATTGCAGACCTAGAAACACAAATTAGGAATGACTTTGCATGGTGACTATATTTTTGACATGGAAAAAGCTTATGATAAGACATGGCGTTATGGAATTCTTCGAACTTTATATAATTTTAATTTCAGAAGAAATTTACCCATTTTTATTTAGAGTTTCTTAAGTTTTCGCATTTTTAATGTCCGCATAGGATCTGTTTTATCTAATCCATTTACCCAATGTGAGGGGGTTTCTCAGGGAAGTGTCTTAAGTGTTACTGTTTTTAGTATTTGCATCAGCAACATTCTTCATGTATTGCAACCATCTGTCCATGGAACATTATATGTTTACGATCTCCAAATTTCTTGCCAAGGTTCCAATATGCGACTAATTGAACTGCTGTCAATAATTTAGTTGCTTGGTGTAATGAAAATGGGCATACTTTGTCCCCTTGTAAAAGCAATTGCATCCATTTTTGCAGAAAAACTGGGCCTCATCCTGACCAGAAATTAAGATATTAGGCACAACTATTCCCGTAGTTAATCAGATATCATTTCTTGGTCTTATATTTGATAAAAAGTTAACCTTCCTACCACATATCTTAGATTTGCGAAAAAGATGCGAAAAATCACTAAATATTCTGAAAGTTCTCTCTAATACCTCTTGAGGTGCAGATCGTAAAGCATTACTCCGAGTGTATCAGTCAGTTATTATATCTTGAATTGACTACGGTAGAGTAGTTTATGGATCAGCCAGATCATCAGTTTTGCACAAATTAGACTCTGTTCATCACTCAGATTTACGAATCTGTTCTGGAGCATTCCGGACTTCTCCTGTCCAGAGCCTTTATGTATTTTGTAACCAGTTACCTCTTGATTTGAGACGTTAGCAACTCTCTTTACTTTATTATTTTAAAATGCTATCAGTATCACAACACCCTTTGAGATCGATGGTTATTTGTCCCTCTTTAAGAAGGCTATATAAGGCACGGCCACATAATATATTACCATTTTATGAGCGTACAAATTCATTCCTGTCTTCATCTGAGTTCTCCAATCTACATATTCAAGTCACAGATGCTCTAAGATTTCCCCCTTGGAATATTCCTGTTGTTAATATAATCAAACCCTTTACTGGATACAATAAATCAGCTACATCTCTCCTTATTTTGCAAAAGATGTTTTCACACATTCATTCTCATTATTCCTCCCACATTTTTGTGTATACAGAGGGCTCAAAATCAAGTGGTCATGTTGGTTGTGGTATTGTTGTTAGAAATACAGTTTACAGCTATAATTTGCATACATCATATTCTGTGTATACAGGCGAAGCTGTTGCTATTAAAAGGGCTCTAGAAATAATACAATCCAGCTCTCGTCGAAAATACTGTATCTATACAGATAGCATGATGGTGGTCATGAAATTAGCCCATTTTAATGATAAGTGTCATCCAATTATTGTGGAAATATTGGATATTTAATATAAATATATTGAAGAATAAAGGATTTGACACATCTTGTTTTGTTGGATTCCAAGTCATGTTGGCATTGCTGGGAAAGAACTTGCAGATAATGGTGCTAAAAATGCCTCTGACATTTTGCATACAGCATTAACATTTTTTGACATTAAGCAAATTATCAAAGATTTCATATCCTCCCACTGGCAAAAAACATGGGATTTGCAGAAGAACAATAAATTGTATAGTATATCCTCCCACATTCTTCCTTTCCCAGTTGCTCCCATGCGAAGAGTTGATGTAAAACTCACACGGCTTCGTATTGGACATACTAGATTTACACACAAGCACTTATTCTTGTCTCGGAGTGCTCCAATTTGTGACATGTGTAATGTACCATATACAGTACATCACATTTTAATTGTCTGTCCTAATTTCAATGATTTACGCATAGTGTTTTTTAATACCACAAATTTAATTTTATCAGATTTGATTGGGCTTAAGCCACCTAGAAATTTGTTTGCATTTTTACGTGCAATAGGTGTCTTGAATTCTATTTAAGATTTTTATCCAAAATAATGTTTTTCATATGCTTTTCTTGAACTTTTAATTCATTCCATTGTATACATCTGACTAGTCTTTTAACACAAAATTTTTACCTTCAGTCTTAAATATTGTACGGTGCAGAAATGTCCAATATTGGACCTTGAATCAGTAAACCTCACAAAATCAATCAATCAATCTGGGGTGTGTAACGCAAGTCACAAATCAAATGATACTGCCTTTAAAACCCTAAGCTGAAATTTTTGAAAACTACATTCTTAATTTACACTTCAAAAGAGTAACAAGAGAAGTATGTTTAAATAAACAGCAATGGTCAATGAAGCGATCATCCATTTCATATGACATCTTGATATGCGTAATACATAATTTTTGACAGTTATTGCTTATATGCCTAGAAGTAGGACTTTTCAAGGATAATGAGGCGTATACAATGTCCCAAGGAAAGAAATACAGAAAATTTCCAAATTTCTATCTGCATGCAGGAAGCGGGAAATAATATCCACCTCCATTTGATAAATAGTAGCTAGGATCGAATCAGAAACCTTACAAATAATAAGTGAATACGTATCTGTAAGATTTGTTATTTTGAATAGTTATTCAGGTAATGAAAATGGAACTTGTAGAAATCTAAATAGAATTCGAAGAAGAAAACTTATTGAACATCTATAAACAGAAGGACAAAATAATGAAGAAATAAGCAATAGCAATCTTTCTAAAGTTATGCTATACACGTGTGTGTACAACTTAAATTTAATTAAAACATTCTACATAAATTTAGAATGAGCTAAACAAAATTTTATTGATATTTTTAAGTTGTAGAGCAAAAACATTTATTAACATTAGAAACAATAAGCAGAGATTATTATTAATGTTTTTATGATAAGCCTGAAATAAACCCAAAAATATGTGAAATAGAAAGTCGTTGTTTTTAATCCTTCTGAGACCTGGCAGCAGCTAGAACAGATCCATGAACCCTAGCGAAGTGGAGCAGCAGTAGTGGACTTAAGCAAGCATCCACCAGAGCGAGCTCCAAGCAATCCAGGGTGTTATCGGGTTGCATTTGGTGAACCATGAAAAGACCCAGATTCGAAAGTCATGCTTTTCGGATTCCTACTAATAAGTCTTGAGATGGACAATAGAAAGTAAAATTCGTAGTGAAAATTAAAAATCATTTGAACAGTTCTATTTTCAAACGTAAGAAAAATAACTGAAACAGAAAATCATAAGAAAATTGTCTTTTTTTTATTCCTTATTGTATACATTCCAACTGTCTATTTCAGCAGATTGAAAACTAAGCACTATCAGTTGCCTTATAAATTTGAATCATTGACAAGTGACGAAGTCGACATTTGAGCTCTTAGCGACACCCTAGATTTCTCCACACAGACAGAAATTTGGTCGTCTGAAGGTTAAGCGTGCATAGTATCTTTCAGATCGATATTCTGTGTTGGGGTCAGGTATCGAACTCGTTGTCTGTTAGAGACGAGACCGAATACATTTCTTATCTTCTCCCCATTTGATTAATGTGGTATTTTTGAATAAACTAACTGTTCAGATAATAGATTTTAAATAAATTATTGAATGATTAGAAGAAGAAGTTAACATGATAATTATTTGAGTCGCACGAGCGCGCGCGTGTGTCTTCATTTTGTATAAAAATATTTGTTCATGTTTGGAATTCACTATGGAGAGCACTCCGAAGCATAAAGTCTAGGATGCCATTGTTCAATGAGACGTAGTTGTGTGGATTTTGCATGCACATCTTTCGGCCTGGAAATTTTCCACCCTTGCTGAATTCAGCTATTAAAAGTTTTTCTGAAAAGCTAATTTAATATTGAAAAGTCTAAGTGTCAAAAAAAGATTTACTTGCCTTGTCCAGAGTTTTTATAATTAAGCTTATGGGTACATTTTTCAGAGCGAATATATATATATATATATATATATATATATATATATATATATATATATATATATATATATATAAGATTTATAAATAAAGATTACAATGATGAAAAGAAGAATGTTTTTCTATAAAGTTAACTTTATACAAATTATATTTTTTTACCATAGTAATTGTTGCAATATGAACTTTGCAAAAGCTATTATATTTTGTAAATTTGTGCTTACTCATAAATTTAATGAACACAAAATAATTATACTTAACAGTAAATTTTTTATTGAGAAAGTCGCTTGTAAATTGATTAGTGTATTAGTGGATAAGTGCATAAGGAAATATTTAACGAATTTTATTTTACAAAAGTAAAAGCACTATACTTCTGAACATTATTTTAAAATCACACGTTTGTAAAAAAAATTAGTCGACAAACACATAACAAAGTCTCAAAACTATTTTAGAAAAATGTTCCCAGGAAAATTTTCACATGAATATAATTAAATTGACCAAGGTCATATGTGTTTCCTTAAAGAAAAATGACTTGCTTTTAAATCTTAAGTGATCTGCATGAAGAATTCCTTTTTCAGTGCTTTTCTTATATTCAAAATATATTACCTGACGAAAACCTTCGCAAAAAAAAGAAAGAAAAGGAAGAATTGAATATGAGACTTCAGAAATAGATCAATAAAAGATGACATTTTTCATGCGAAATGCATCATGAAATTCAACCGAAAGGAATTTTGGAAGAAAATATTTGCTCATGGTTTAACTCCGCGAAAGGAAGTCTTTTTATTGTTTGTGGCCGTCGATGCGTTTAATCTCAATATTTTATGAATTGTGACAATCATGTTAAGAAAATGCAGTGCGCAAGGTTGAGCGCTGACTTTCATCTTCGTCCGCAGCTCACAATGAAAACGACACTGAGAATGGGGTCTGCTTGGAAAGGAAGCAATTGAACGCACGAAACAAAAGTTATAATATTCGATTAATATTCTTTTAGAAGATACGAAATAAAAAACTTTAATTGAAAAACTTTACGCATAAGATAACATTATTTGAATGTGCAAGTAACGATGCTTTTTTTGTTTCTTGAAATTAAACAGTACTTGTTTGGTTACTCAACGGTTATCTTTTGCACCTAAGACTAGTTTACAAAGGACTCCAAACCACTTTTAGAAAATCACTTTTGAACCAAATGCCAGTTGTTGCCAGCTCTGCCGACTGACTATACAGTATTAGCAGCAAAACATAGTTTGGTAAATTATCCAAACACAAAATCTGTATAGTTGGATTTTTGATTATGTGTTAATTTTGTATTCATAATGTAATTCTTTTTTATGTATTATAAATTAACCTTAACTCTTCAGGGGTAGTCTGTAGAAAAAAAGACATCGTTCCGGCCTCTGGAAGGACACCTTGCTGAAGATGAGTGGAGCTGTCGCTTTAAGTTCTGCCTCTAGTGAAATTGGGAAGATTCAAGATGCTAATTTAGCAGTCAATCGCATTATTTATTTTGATTTAAAATTGCAAAGATTTGACTTAAAATAGCAATAAACAATCACTTGTGCTGCGTAAAAACTGAATGGAAAATTCCTTCCGATCATTTTGAAGACTCAATCACAATGGCTCTCCATCGAAGTCAGCAAGAAGTAAACGGAGGCTCATTTAAATATAAGGAATTCTGATCTGATAACATATTTTTTATACAGCCAGAAAAGTGTGAAATTGAAAAGAAATTTCGCATTTGTATCTTAAGAAATAGAACAGTGTTTTATATTTTACGACTGATCCAACACATGTAAAATTGAAATATGTGATACTTTCAAGATTTTCCAATCAAAATTATCCACCTTATTGATATTTTATTAATAAATATTTTAACTTTTAAAATGCGTCATAAAATTTTAAAAAATCATAGCTTATTTATTTATTTAATTTGTCATGAAGTCGAATCACACACACATTAATTCCCATATTTAGTCACTTGCAATAGTCAATTTATAAAATAAGCTAATGATTTCTGACAAAGTTGTTGCAATAATTATTAACAACGTCATTTGCTATTTTTTAATTATAAAAGGCTCACGTTAATCAACACTTATATGAAATACATTCCTTTGAAAGTGTCTGCATAGCTTATGTTTTTTAAAATTTTCATTATTGCTCATATATTATTTAAATTTCACAAGAATATATCACAATCAAAATTATTCTATTTAACAAATGATATCATTAGATATAATGATTTGATGAAATCGCTTCAACCCTTTGTCAGAAATATAATAAAAAGAAAGATACTCTTCATTGAATCTAAAAATTGTTTTCCTCTAAATCTATGTCGATGCATTTGATCCAATTAGAGATGAACGAACAAAGAATGAAAACTTGATACTTTTCAGTTTAAAGAACATCTAAATAAAAAAATGTTACTATCCTCTTTTCATGAGGATTGTAAGTCCCCTTCGAATTTACCTCATGATGCATTTTAGTTAAGCAAGATCATTAACTGCCTTAAAAAGAATCACTTGTTATATAATAAAAGCTTCGAAAGAATTTCTTTTTGACCATTCTCATTTTCCATGATTTCATTCTTATTTTTAATCTTTTTTTTTTATTTAAAGCAATTAAAAAAATAATAGAATTGTGATGTTTAAGAAAATTTTTTTTAATTTTAATTAAATTTCATTATCTTTTACCTTATGCTTACAGGAGAGCCTCACATGGATACACATTAACACAACCACCTTCTTCAGGCAGAAACAACAAACATGCATCCATTTCTGTTTCTTCAACAGTGGCTAGAATCCATCTTGCGACCCCAAGAGCGCGATCCTACTACTATATCACACGCACAAGGAGCAATTACCATCCTTAACCAGATCGCTGCATATCGTTCATAATTTTATTTATATATTTCGAATAGGACAAAAGTAGCACCATTTAAAGAAAGATGAAAATAAATAAGTTATTTCAATGAATAAGAATTAAATATTTAAATAAATTCTCTTTGTTTTTTTAAGTAGGAATATTTTACATAGTTATAGATTTTAAATGCAATTTTTATGCACTAAATAATTTTTGATTATTCAATATTATTCTTAAAGAATTTTCACAAGTTCCAATCGAAGTAGACCTCGTGTGCAATCCTTCTGAATGAAGCTTTTCATTGAAATAAGCTTATATTGAGAGCATGCCAATAAAAGTGTTCCTTCACAATGACTTCCAAATTCTTTTGTATAAAAATGGAACTTTAACAGCGGACATCTTCAAAAATATCCCCAATTTGAATGCAGCAAGTTTTAATCCCATTTTAAATTATAGAAAAACGTACGAAGATAAACTAGAATTAACCTGATTTTATTTTTATTTCAATTTATGAATTTAACATAAACTGGAATTTTCATTTCCTGAACAATTTATCTCGATCAAAATGCTATCGTAAATTTTGACATTTAATGCATATTAAGAGATAATAAAAAAGATATTTTTAATATTTTGAAATCAATGGGTTCTCCCTTACTCTTAACTTTAGTTAGAAGTGTAAATTAATGGAGTTCATTTCAATTGAATTTAACCCAGAATATAACTGTGATTACTCTTGTCTTTAACTCTTTTTATAATCAATGGTACTCGTTAAAAGTACATATCAATTGTATCTTCAGCCCTTTTTACACGATCACCAAGAAAATGCAACAAAAAGTTTTACATTGTCATGTGTGACAAATTTGATAATACGATAACTTAACAGTTGAAAAATCCCCCTATATTACTTTCCATATCATGAAGAAGAAATTGAAATACACTCAAGCCCACACCTCTACAGATATGCATGGAGAAGGCCACATTTACTTCTAATTTTTTTACACTACTGGCCATTAAAATTGCTACACCAAGAAGGCGACATGCTACAGACTTGAAATTTATACGAAAGGAAGAAGGTGCTGTGATATGCAAATGATTAGCTTTTCAGCGCATTCAGACAAAGCAGGCGCCAGTAGCGACACCTACATTGTGTTTAAATGAGGAAATTGTTCAGCCGTGAGTCAAGAAACGGGGTCGTTCGGAAGACAACAAGTGTCTGCACAAACAGTTCGACGACGTTTGCAACAGCATGGCCTGTCAGCTCGGAGACCATGGCTGCGGCTTCCCTTGACGCCGCGTCATAGACAAGAGCGCCTTCAATGGTGAGATCAACGACGAACCTGGGCGCACGAATGGCGAGACGTCATCTTTTCAGATGAACCCAGGTTCTGTGTACAGGATCATGATGGTCGCATCCGTGTTTGGCGGCATCGTGGTGAACGCACACTGGCAGCGTGTATTCGTTATCGTCATACTGGCCCATCACTTGGCTTGATGGTATAGGGTGCCATTCGATACACGTCTCGGTCACCCCTTGTTCGCATTGATGGTGCTTTGAGCAGTGCACGTTACATTTCTGGTGTGTTACGACCTTACGACCCGTGGCTCTACCCTTTATTCGAGCCCTGCGAAACCCTACGTTTCAGCAGGATAATGCCAACCGCATGTTGCCGGTATTGTACGGACTTTCCTTGATACGGAACATGTTCGGCTGTTGCCCTGGCCTGCACGTTCACCAGATCTTTCACCAAGAGAAAACGTCTGGTCAATGGTTGCCGAGCGACTGACTCGTCACCAAACGCCAGTCACTACGGTTGATGAACTGTGACATCGTGTTGAAGCTGCATGGCATCTGTACCTGTACATGCAATCCAATCTCTGTTTGACTCAATGCCCAGGCGTATAACTGCTGTTATTACTGCCAGAGGTGGTTGTTCTGAGTACTGATTTCTCAGGATCTATCCAGCCAAATTTTTTGAAAATTTAATCACTTGTTATTTCTAGTATAATATATTTGTCCAATAAATATCATTTTGTTATCTGCATTTCTTCCTGGTGTAGCAATTTCAATGGCCAGTAGTGTAGATAATATATGGGATTGAATCGGGGACCTCCTAATTTGAAGAGTGTAATCCTATACTTGGTAAGCCTTTAGATAATTGGTACTTATAAGTATCAATACAGTAGGAAGATAAAGGATTAAATCACTGAGAGAGAGAGAGAGAATACGTTAAAAAGCCTGTTGTTTATCTCGTAATGGAAGCTCACACATATTGCACTGAAATTTCACTCGTAAATCAAGAGTATGTAACAGTACGAATTTCTATTTGAAAAAGGTAACAATAAACGAGAAAATTTAAAAAAAGGAAATATAAAAGGCAGATATTGGGGGCTATATCATTAGAAATTGTTTGACAAATCATTTCTTCCTTCATGTGGACAGCCAATATAATATTCCATCTATCTCTCGCTATACCTGAAACTTTTCTAGTCTATACCTGAAACTTTTCTAGTCTATACCTGAAACTTTTCCAGTCTATACCTGAAACTTTTCTTACCAAATTTTAACCCTTCAGCTATCATTATTAAGAAAATGAGCATTTTAATAATGGAAAATGAAATAGACAAAGTATGTGTTTCCTTCCACTAATCAGGACCCAGTGGCTTGGTGGGAAAAGTCGTTTTCGTACCCGGTTATCACCGTCTTTTGAAGATGTTACGGTTTACTACTATTCAAAGTGTGTGGTCCATTTAGTAATGAAAGCTTGATCACATTCATTACTAAAACATGCCGCACTTCTGAGTCAGAAAACATTATCACTCTCTATTATGGTCCCACTGAAGATAAATTTCGCGATTCACACCAATATAAATGTTGTATAGCATCTTTTGTCTGTTCATTAGGCGGTGTCAAAACAGGAAGGTAGTCAGTTTGATACTGACCCTGATGAAGATTCATCATGTTCGTTAATAGCGGATATTGCGCGTAAAATAAGTCATGGTCACAATGTTTTCCAAGTGAAATGAAGATAGCAATCTAAGCCTGAGAGTCTATTGCCTGATATCAACTGCTAAATGACGGGAAAAACCACCCGCTTTCATGATTATGATGCACATTTACCAGTGATCCACTATACAAGATGCCTTCAGTTTCTCCTCTTGTGTCAAATGAGGTGACTAATAGCATCAAAGTCAATTGTCTGGTTATTTGAAATAAATAACAATTTATAGTTACAGTGACTTCTGAAATGAATTGCTTATGCTAGTGGTTTTTGCTTGAGGTGTAATTTTCAATGGGTACTCAAACAATGTTACAATTATCTGTTGACCACATTTAACATTGATTAAATTCTTATCAAAATTTCGTAATGTTTTCGTACTTATCCTATTTCTTAATATCGCTTTCGCCTTCATACATTCGTAATCATAATAAGTGAAAGGGTTTCGAAAACTTTTAAGAAAATAGATGTATAAAAAATGAAATAGATCTATATAAACATGATAACTTGAAAAATAAGCCTAATGTAATTGAATTAGAACAATAACACTGGAATAATATACGAGATTTCTTGTTTTTATTAAACATATACTTTGGAAGTAAAATTAATACAAACACTGCTTTTTCAAAACATGAAAGAATAAAAAGCACTGGTACAAAGTTCAAGTCTAAACTAAAACAATCTCCTTCGAAGATTATTTTGTGGAAAATCAGGAATAATATTAAATTCATATGCAATAACCAACATTACTATTCCATCTTAAAGATTTTGAATAGACAGATTTTAAGTAATTTCTTAATTGTTTTTAATTTAGAAGAAAGTGTTTGCCTACAGCAGCAATTATAGACAGGATTAGAAAAACTTTAAGGCACTTCTTAAATTTAGCCCAATGGTGAAGGATTTAGGAATATCCAAGAGACCTTTTCTCCTTTTTAAAGGTTAAAAAGCAAGGTTCATTTCGTCAGATTATTCTAAAGCATTAATATCAGAGAAAAAAGTCGCAATTTGCCAAAATTCTTCAGAGATTTTTGTAATGGACCGATAATTCCTAGTTGCTTGTGGGCAAAAGAGCCGTTCTCATCTGAATCCAGCGTACTAATCAAGAGGAAATTATTTTCCATTTCCCTTTCGAATAAGATCGTCTTCACTATTAAATTAAAAATTGCGAATTGATTACACCACTTCAAGTTTTACACTAAATGATGATTTCACAAAGATTTTAAATGTTTTACTGTAAACATCTCGAATCTTAAATTGTTTTATTGTGAAATTGTTTCATTGTTAAATTTTTTATTGTGTGGCTTCATCCTGAATAATTTTATCTCCATAATTGAAGTAGATTATTGTCGGATTAATATAACTTAAAATTTTATACTAAATGACATTCGAACAGGAGAATTTAAATTTTTTATTGTGATCAGTTCTCTTGAAACTTAAATTATTTCTCAATCTTAAATTGTTTTACTATATTTTTTTTACACTAGCTTCATCTCAAACGATTCAATTCATTTTTACGATTTTATACATTCTTAATAAAGTATCGTGAGGTAACTGAAAAGTCGATGATACAAAAATGCTTATAGATATTGAACATTAAAAAATATTAGTTGTTGTGAAATTTCGGTACATCGTTAACTAGTAATAAAGAAAGTTAAGTGAAGTATTTCATGATTGAAGTTTTAATTTTTGATTGTACACCCACTTCGTGGCATCTCATATTTGAACCATCGTCGTAACCCTATACTTCTCATAACTTCAAATATTAATTCTTTTTTATTCAACTCTTTTAATAAACTTGCGTACTTTCTTTCCAGAATATCTTTCAGTAGGAAGAAATCCAGAAAATATTCATTAATGCTACATTCAAATTCTGCTTTAGATTGATTGTGAAAACTAATCTTTTTACAAATGTCTCGTGATCATCCTCACTTATATTGGGAGTATAATCAAGAGTAACTGAATAGTATTCTCTAATTTTTAACTTGTTTCATAATTTAAGACTGTGTATTTTTAATAATTCAATTATTTTGTTTTGTATGCTTTTCTCTAAACATCTTTTCGTCGTTATTAAGGATCCTACGAACGTTTTCCTTCATTATTGTGACAAATGCAGCTAGTAATTACACTAATATCAGAAAATCATTGTTATTTTATTCATAAAGATTATCGTTTCTACCCAAAGGCGAAAGAAAATATCACCAATCTAATCAAAGTGATTGAAAAAATCATTCAGTGATCTTAGAATTTTAAAGGAGCAAGTACGACAAATAATATACTAAGTTATCTTCAAAAACCAATTTTCATATCAACTGCGCTGTAAATGTTGCATAAATTCTATTGATATCACTATTCAAATGGGTATAATGCACGTTATAGTCTAAATATGACATTGCTTTACAGCTAATTCTTTAACAACAGACTAGAAAAAGTTTTTGAAACCATGTAATATATATGTGTGTGTAACCACCAAGGGCCGCCAACCTTGATCCTATACTATTAACTCCCAAAAATTGTTATATTTTTATGTAAATCATGTCAAATTATTTTGTGGAATATTATACACAGAGTATAAATGAAATTCATAGCTTTGTACCATTAAAGTAGACTCTTTATCCCATAAGATAGAGCGCAAATGATTGCTGAATATCAAGTAAATCCATGACTGTTTACATGAACAATGAAGATGAAGAGATACACAATGAATGTACAAGAAAAAACAAAGGAAAATTTCAGTCATATTATTTAATAATAGATAAATAAAATAAATTATCTATTCTTTTTTTCACGTGCGTACAGGTATACCACTTTAAATTTACTTATTCATCTATTGTTGACTTTCCAGAATGAAAACGCTTCCTTTTACATGAAAATGAATTAGCTTTAATTTGCTGCAGGTAATAAGTTTAAATAAACATAATTATTCCCAAGAAAAAAATCCAGATTATACAGCTTTCCTTGTTGTCAAAACAGAAACTATGAAACAAGATATTGAAGAATGGAAATTCACTGACATCAGCAAAGTGTAATCAGGCGTTTTTACAAGGTCAAATACTTCAAAAGATCTTATTTTTTTTTATTAAATTCTGTTTGATTCTTTCCTCATATACTTGTTAATAACCATCTATCGAATACCAAGAAGACCAGGCGAGTGACGCGCTATTATGTTTCAGTTCGAAACTAATTTACAAATTATTTCCTTCCTGGCTTTTGTGCTTGCAAACTCTTGGAAATAATTGTATTATTCGAACACGTGCAAGTATTGTTAGTGCCTGAATAAAAAAAACACGTATGATTTTTAAATATTTACGTCATGAAACATGATTTTTCTCTGGTTTTTCATTGTAGAAAAACGTATTCGTTTTTTTAACTTAATGTATGACTACAACTGTAGCATAACTGGTTGATTATAGATCAGTGTTATAAAAAGTTTTTACCCGATTTGATGGGCCGTTTGAATGCGTTCTGACTTGATAAATGTTTAATGAAATGTTCTTGGAAATTTCCATGATAGTAATGGAGAAAATTTGTATATTATGCTGCGTAATGGATTTTTCAAGATGTATTATAAATCACTGGTTTGCTACCAGTGATTTATAATAAATTCTGGAACTACTAGAAACCATGAATTTAAATCATTTTGGACAATTTTAGAATATTCTTTTCTGTCTATGGGAGTAAGTGTTTAAAAAATATTGACGATTTTTATCATTTTGATTAAATTATATATTTTCAAGACCTGATTTGAAAGTTTAAATAAATTATATTATAAATTTGCATGGTACTAATGGTGTAAATTTGTCATAAAAAAAGTCATGGCTTATCTATCACTGCTATAATACTTGAAGTCATGAATGTCTAATCATTTGACATAATTTGAAACTATTCATTGTTAACTAACATGGCTTCAAAACTAATGGCAATTTTTATTCTATATTTGGACAGACTACTTTTATGACCTAACGAGACTATAAATGTTCTTAAAAATTTGTATGGCAATGGTGAAAACTTCTCTGGAGAATACATGGGAAGGCGCACAGAGATTTATATTCAGTGTGGAATATATAGAGAGGAACTCTGTTTATTGACTACCATGTAGAACAGATTAAAATTGTTAAATAACCAATGTTCTTAAAAATTATTATGGTAGTAATGGGGAAAATGCATTGCAAAATAACTCATGATGCTTTGCAGGATTTTCTTATTTGATCTTAGACCAGCAGTTTATCACTGGAAGTTATGATTGCCCAATCATTTGAGACTGTTAAACTCAAGCTTTTTACTGGTTACCATATGAAACAGAGGGAGTTTTTCAAAAGTGTTGAAAATTGTTATATAATTTGACTAGCACATAACTGATACATTTTTGTTTTCATAACCTGGACATAATGAATTATAAATTAATGTTAATAAGAAGTTATATGGTAATAATAGTGAATGTTTGTCAAAAAAGAAAAATTATTGAGAACAGTGGGTTTTACAGGTTTGATCTTAAATTACTGATTTACTCGTTGAAGTAATGAGTGTTGAATCATTTGACTCACAAAAAAATGTCATATATAGACTATTCTATGCGAACTATTATGTTGAATGAAGTTTCAAAAGTTATAAACATTTTTTATCATATAATTAAGATAACTATTGAAATATTCTACGAAAATTAAAAATAGTGAAACTTATTTTATTTAAAAACATCAATTATAAATTTTTTACGCATTATTTTGCGCAGACGTTTAACATAGTTTGTTATAGATTATAAGCTATTAAGCGTTAGAGCTTGTTTTTGTTATGATACCAATATTCTAAAAATAAGTTTCGTTTTTAAACTAAAAATAAGCTTTTATATTCTGTTACCAGCTGACTTATAATGAAACATAAAAACATTTTTTTTTATTACAAGAACAAACTTATTCCGTTTCTTTTCGTAATAAAAAAACAAACTATTATTTTTCTCAAGTATATTATTTTTTCTTTATAAGCCTCTGAAAAAGGTTTTATGGTATGTTTTCTACGTTTATTCTCCCACTTTTTAATGCAATATTCAAAACATTTGATAAGAAAATAGAAACAAATATGGAGTAAAATATTTTAATGAATTTCCGTTTTCTATCTTCATGCTACTAATAAAATGAATTTTCGAGATTAATCACGTTATTTTTTTTAACGAAAGAATATTCTAGAAAAACAGTTTCAAGCTACTGAAATAACTGCTTAGATGTTATCGCCTAAAGAGATTATTTTTCAAATTTTAACCCTTAAACTATTTCATTTTTCAACCTTCAATTCTTTCATATTATTTTCGAGAGGAATGCGAAAAAAAAGCCGACAATTGCTTCATTCTTTTTAGTAGTATGAAAACACGCTTAACATCAGTTGATTTCAGCAGCTGCGTTCATGGTCGGTCATCTTTCCTTTTCAAGGATGGTGTCCTTTGTGTTGCCATTAAAGATCCTTGAGGTTTTCAATCGATCTTTTTCCTGAGCTTGAAAGATTCTGAGAAAAATGTATAACATGGGGATCGTATTATTTCCTCCCACACATTAATTGGATTAGCTTAAGAACTTAACCTATTGCCATTTTTAGAAAGCCAGCGTTTTATTTTCAAATCTGTTCATATGCTAGAAAATTTTAAACAGAACCATTTGTTATTATTATTAAATATCGCGTTTATTACCATCGTTGTCTTTGTAATGGTGTCTGTAGCAGTAATTATTAAACTAGGAAGCGTGATACAAGTGTACGAATCAATAAGCGTTATCCAACTGCAAAATACAGTGTTTTAGATGTTCTGTGAAAAAATTACTTTACTGTACATGTTGTTAGTTTCAATCTCTTTATCACTGAAAAACTCAATGCAAAATTTGACAAATAATTATAAACCGATTTTAACGCAAAAAATATAAGAAAAATACCCATTAAGATGTATATAGAAATTATTTTAATAATCTAAGCTAATCTAGAACAATGCATTTATAAAATGAATCTCGTATTAAGAATTGTAACATTATATACTATATTCAAAACAATTTTGATAGGTTTGTCAGACAATTTTTCTTAATAATGAATGTTTCAAACTTTAAAAAGATTATTTTACTATCTACTATAAGCTATACATATAAGCAGTCTATAGCAATTTTTTGTAGATAAAGAAGTCTTTTCTTACCGACCAACTTAAAAAAAAAACATTTAATTGTGGGTCTCTTTTAATTAAAAAAAATGGTGACAATTATAATCAATAAGTTTTTGATAGAAATATTTTAATGATATAAAAAAATTCACAGCAGTGATATTATGAAATATTTCTCTCACAACAACAGGAACTCACTAACACACACGATATAATCATAACAATTTTGATAAGATATTTTGATAGTTCAAACCTAATAAATATAGATATTCCCAGAAAAATTGAAGAAAATTTTACTACCGATTACATATTTATTTTGCAGATGAAAATTAATTTTTTCTATCCAGTTTAAAGCATTATAAACATTTCAATTTCCAATTAAAAAACTTACGAAAAATATTTTTACTCCGTAAATTTTTCATAAAGCTCTTCTCATTGACTGCAAGTATGAGGAGCGGCAGATGGATGCGACAGGGGGAAATGCTCACATAAATAATCCTAGAACATTTTTTGAACTACTCAAAGAAATTAATTGGCAGTGGAAAAATTATGTATATTATGAACAACAAATAATCGAAGAAAAAATTTAGAAAGATATCTTCATTATCTCATACAAATTTTCCAGTGAAATATTTGTAATTTGAAATTTAGCAATTTTGATATAAATCTTTTTTCTGAGATATTGGCAGTTTTAATTTGATAAAATTTTTTAATTCATTATGATATTTCATTTGTTATGAACTTTTGCTGAAACATGCATATTATTATTTTAGTTAAAGAATTTTTTTCCATGCGTATAAAAAATAAATGAAAATAATAAAATTAAACCTTCTTCTTTATTTACCATTCGATAGCTGATAGAGAAACGAAAATGAGGTAGAATAGCTCAATTAATGCCTGCATCTAAATGAGGGAGGGTGTGCCAACATCGTGAAACTCCCTTTCCGAAATATGTCCAAAAATGGTGCCGACATTTTGAAAACAGTTTATGTTGTATTTTATGAGTTTGTGAGAGAGGATTTTCAGAGATTATTTAACATTTTCTTAAGTAATAAAATGAAAATGATGACTTTAAATTGGATATTTTTTTAAAAAAAATAACAGATGATGAATCGTTAGTATGGATATAAATATCAGGCCTATCTATAGGTACTTAGAGCCCCTCCAATTATGTACTGGGATGTAAAATTCGGTCTGCAATATATCATAAAAATGTAAACACATATAGAATATGTTTCGGTTGAGAAGTCTTTAAACTCCAGTAAAAACATGACCTGCAAGAATCAGTCAAAACTCCTGTGTTAAGACAAATGTGAAAAAATGTCATTTCCTCTTAATTCAGGAAATTTCGAGCACAAAAAAGTTCAGTTAAGGAAGTTTCTAGAAGTTTTCTCCCATATACGGAATTGAGATCGGATAGGACGCACAAAGTTTTCGAATTATATAAGAATAAAAAGGAAATAATAAAGGAAATACGTAAAAAAAATCAAAACAGGATGCATCAATAAAAAATAAAATTCAATTCGAAAACTTGCGGTTAAGTAGAAACATTATCTTAAACTTCGAGATAAAAACAACACAAGTTTATAAAAGTTCATTTCTGAAAAGTACGGTCGGATTCTAAAAAAATATTTTTAATGAATAATATTTAATCACTGAAAAAATAAGTAATGCACGTATGTAATCTCAGAAAAGAAAAATCATAGACTAAACAGTATAATTATACCTACTGGAATAATAATAACAATATTTGTATTCTTCACAGAAGAAAATCTCTAAAACGTCTAATGCTATTTACCTAGATATGAAAAGTCTTTGCCAGTAGTATCAGAAAAATAATACATTATGTCTGTAGAAAAATTATTATCTTTTGGGGTGAATTTTCTTTAATACTAATGAAAAGTAATAACTTTCTTTAATTTTAGTAAATTTTAGAAAATTGTTGCTTAATAAAAGTAACGTTTTACTGAAAAAATGTATATTATTTGTATGAGATACATAAATCACATTTAAAAATTGAATTTGAAATCATTAATTGTTAGTTTTTAATAATTCTATAAAGCTAGTTTTAGTTGTGTTTAACTTTCAGATTCCAATTTACGTAATATGTGGCGACATTCTGTAACAATCAATAGTCCATACAGTACCGTTGCAAAGGCTTTCATCAAAATGCACTTACGTCAAAAGATTAAATCTATAACCAGTGGGAAACTGATTTGATTTAAAATGTATTACTCAAAGACTCAAAGGTTAATTCTCAGCTCGGGTTGGATGCTTATAAGGATTCCCTTGAACTGTTTGTTTCTTGACAGAAAGCAAAAAATTTCAGTTAAGTGTAAATTCAAACAAAAATAATTTCATTCCTAGCCTGCTTTTCACAGCTGTGGTCTACACTATATCAATTCTATTAATAAATGTGTTATTTTTTGTCTTAAAAATGAATTTGTAGTGATACATAATCAAACTCAATCCTGCATTGTTTGCTGGTCTGTTTATCGGTTCTAAACACTCGCAGCGCCACCTTATCATTTTGAATCCCAGTCTTTAGACGAGGCATGTGAGCTAATATACTTTTCACGAAACTTTCGCAGTAGTCCAATCAAGAGATTTTGTACACTAAAACGTAAACCCTTTCGACACGTCGGTAGTGATCTGTTCCAGGTATAACTCGCTACCTTCCAGACACAAAAATAATTTTTTCCCAATAGGAAATAAACTGTACAACATTTTAATATTCTGCAATACAAATCAGGAGAAAAGAGTAATGTCGACAGGCTTTACAAATTTTGGAATTTGTAAGAAAAGTCATTTCCCCCAATCTTTGCTGTGCTAAACGAAATCTTTTGGGGTGTTAATGAACGATATTTATCTCGCGAGGTTATATAACAGTCAGCGCAAGGCCTTGTTCACACCAGCTCTGAGGATTTCTCCATGCACATGCCCCATTGAGGCAGCTCATGTTCTCAACAGGGAAGGGGTCCCAGAGGGCACGCACTCAGCAGAGAGAGGAGCACCCAGCAAAGAGTGCTATTTCCCCCATTCTACTGAATGGGGGAAATAGCACTCTTTTCTAAATGGGAGGGATCGTGGGAACAGAATTCAGTTTCTCATTATTTTATTTTAATTCCACTGAAGGATTTTAAAAGACTCCTGATAGCTTTGCACATGCAAAATATATAATTCAATACTGAGAACAACTATAGGAATAAAGTGCTTGGCAAAATGTATTTACATTTTTTTTTTTTCATTTTAATACTGATACCAGAAAAGAACTACTAATATTGACAATCATTTGAAATTTAATGACAACTTTTCAAACACTTAAAATAGTTTTACTCTTTTTCACAAAGAGAAATAAGAATGATCTATGTGTTAGTACATTATGCGAGTAAAATTTCTGTGTTTGTATCGCTATTAAGTTGATATCTTTTTACATGGAAGTCACAGATTAAGACTTATGTTGATGTCATTTATTCTGGTCTCCACATTCTCGTAATGAATCTTAAATAGTATACGCGCGATACTTTTTGTACAAGTTAAGATAGACTTCTTGGTAAAATTGTAACATTTCAGATAAAATTATGTCTGATCAGCGAATTAATATACCAACAACAATCCGTGAGTACCAAATCAAACATCATCCTCATCCTTTGGTCACACTAGGGTCCCTTTTTACGCATGAGGACAGTTCGATAAGCACCTATTGTTTAAAGTGTGTTTCGAATCTTACGAACATTTCTGCCCGAAATGGGAATCGAATATCTGTTTATAGCTGTTTATTCATGCGCCAACTTGGTTTTAATGTGTTTGGTCAATTTATTTGGCACTCAAAAATGACATCTTAGAAACGATAACTAATTTGGCAGAATCTTCAATTTAAACTGGATTCCGATCAACTACAGTAGTAATCGAACTCAGAAACAATTCAATTAAAGACCCGAGTGATAACCATTTAAATACCAACTCGACACCTTTGATTGTGGTTAATAATTACAAAGTAACGCACAGTGTCAGAATGGCATCCAAAATATGTTGATAGCCCATAATAATTAAGAGTAACTTTTTTAGTAACAAGTAATAATTTAAAGTAACTTAAATTACTTTTACAAAGGTTTAAGTAGCTTTGCTTTGGGCTTTCAAGATATGGTTACTTTCGGCACAGTTGGGTTATCTCGAAGCCGAACATAGAAGGGGACGAGGGGTTGTATTTAATTGACAGGAGCACCCGTGCAAAAGCACATTTCTCCTATAAAAAAATGTGAATTAAAAAATTCCTATCACACAATTGTTTATTTAAAAACTGCGAAAATATTTTAATCTATAGCTTGGAGTAGGGATATCAGAACACAATAGGAATGTGTGGATGATCGAAGGAGTTGGGATTGGGGGAATCGAACGGGCATCCCCATCAAAGGCAGACCGCTGGTGCTTTATTAACAAGAAAAGGACTTTTACAGTATGGGTCAGTACTGCAGGCAGAAAGCCTGGGCAATAATACAGATACATTAATAGACACAAATTAAATTTTTCCTTAGCTGTATATACAGAAGCCAATAAAATATATTGGGTACAAAAACAGGTTCTTATTACATTGGATAAACAATTGGCATCTAACTTATGGTAGATGAATTATATAAAGAATAAAGATGACCGATTAAGAATAAAAATTTAGCAAACAATTTCACAGAACAGATAACACAAAAGGCTACGATATAAGCACATAAAATAAAAGTAATAAAATAGCTAGATAAGAATTTCCGTTAATTATAGTATAAAATATGTAGCAAGTAGAAAGGACAATTAACAGGATATAAAAATTTACAAGGAATGATTTTATGGATAAAACAGGAAAACTGACGTTGGAAAAATAAAAACATTTTTTTTCCCTTTACAATTTGTAAATAGTTTAAGCACATAAGAGAAATAAAATAGCTGAATATTTATAGAGAGTGTTTAGCTAGTATAATTTGTGGATTATATTGTAAAGAATAATAATGATTAGATATTTCACACATTTATCGAATAATACAAGGGGCTTCATTTAATTACTAAAATGAAGATTTCTGCTTAGTACGGATTTACAGAGAATCTCATTTTTATAAAGGAGATAAAATATAATAATTTATTTACAGGATTCATCTTACGATGTGAATACTACTACCAGATAGAAGGGAAAATTTTCCGTTAGATAATATTTATCATGTGTAAATAGTATAACAAGTATTGTAAAGCAATTAGAATTATACCGATGTTTACATCAATTTATTTGTCAAGTGCATTTTATAGGTAATAAAAGAAAAGTAATATTTACAATGTGTAAGTGGTAAAACAAGTAGTGTTAAACAAATAGATTGTAATGGAAATAAAATATAAAAATTTATTTATTTATTTACAGGGTTCATCTTACGGTATGAATACTACTATCTAGAAGTAAAGGAAAATTTCCGTTAAGTAATATTTACAATATGTAAGTAATGTATAACAATTAGAATCATACCAATATTTACAGCAATTGATTATCAATTGTATTTTATAGGTAATAAACTGAAAATTTTAATATTTATCATATGTCAATAGTCTAATTAGTAGTGTAGAAAAAAAGCAAAATTTATAAAGATTGAGTTATCCAGTGTATTTGATAGGTGATAACAAGAAAATCGGGATAATCAAATTATGCAAAGTACTAAGGTTTAGTTACAGAGCTGGCAGAAGATCTGCTTATATAAGTGATATAAAGTATAACAATTTATCTACAGATTTTGACTCAATTTTTCTCTTCATACATACCAAGAGAAAAATTGAGTAAAATATAATATTTTCAAAATGTTGATAGTGAAAGCAAGTGAAATATATTAAATATGCCAAAAGAATCTTTGCAGAGTTACGTTTAGCAGTTGCATATCATTAGAAAGTTCAATTACTAATTAGCATTTATACACTCCAAGTGCAATTCAACATCTATGAGTGCAGTGATGATTTAGAAAGTATATTATTCATTTATTTTTATCTTTTTATTATATATTTTATTATATATATATATATATATATATATATATATATATATATATATATATATATATATAATAAAATATATAATAAAAAGTAATAATAATAATAATAATAATATATATATATATATATATTATTATTATTATTATTATTTTGGTACTTATTGCTTAGATCCTCATCTACTTCAATAAAAGTAGAAGTAATTCGAGAAAAACATTGTGCACTGATAATTTTAGATTAGTAAAAAACATTATGTGCAGTGGAATCGCGCACTGCGTTTATTATAATGTAGTAATAGAAAAATAAGTTGAGTAGCGGAGTTGCATGGTTTTGAAATGTTCTTCAATTTAACTGTGAAGATCATATTACAGTGTAGATGTACTTATATTCGCGTTTAAAGTCTAAAATTTTTTTTTCTAATAGAATGGCATAATTTAGAGCATGATGTGAATTATAATTTGGGATAAAAGTGAAAGCGAAGTTAATTAAGGAACAAGTCCCTCCGAGAAGAGGAGCTGGGTTATTTTACTAGAAATGGGGGAAAAAACCTTCCGTCCGAGCATTTGGAGGCGGAAAAGGATGCCTTTCGCTTGTACCACCCGGCTTCGGCGGGAATGGGGAGAGTCAACCTGCAAGAAGGGGTTAGTGGGGGGTGGTGTCATCCTTCTTTGCGATGGGAAGCGAAACGCTTGATCCCTGTCAGTGTGAGAGAGGTCAGAGAAAAGGGGGTTCATGGATGACCTGTCACGGGGTACGCGGGAAGATGAAACAAATTCCAACACTGGAGAAAAGCTGGGCTAGTTGAAGAAAACACAAGTATAATACATGTTTTAATGTGTATAGCTCTATGATAAGTTCATATAAACACTCATATATATGTATTTATACATATGCACAAATAAATACTTATAAAATTCGTTGAAAATTCTAATTGTTAATATTTCTTAGTACGGTTCTAGGTCGTCTTCTGTTGCTAGATTCATTAATATTATACTCAGACTCAGGTTGATTATTCATAAGTGGGTTATTTATATTATTGAGATTTTGGTAAAATTTTTATGATATTCTAATAATGAAATCATTAATATTTTCTATACTATATTCACGAAAGATATTTGTATTTCTGAAGTATATTGGAGCTTTAACCATCATTCTAATGACTCTATTTTCGTATGATTGCAATCTACAGATATATATGGAAACTGCATAACCCTAGAAAGGTGCTGCATAGGTTAAAACTGGCCTAATAAGTGCTTTATAAATTAGTAGTTTATTGTCAGTGCTGATAACTGAATTCCGAGAAATTAATGGATAAAACACCGCTTCTATCTATCTACTTTTTTTATTATTAGATTAATATGAGGCAGGCAAGTTAACCTTCTGTCTAGGGTCACTCCCAAATATTTCCCTCTTGTAGACATCAACGCCTGAAGTGGAAGAAGTCGAACATATGGGTTATGTGATTGTCAATGGATACGAAACATAAGCAAAACACTTTCAGAGAGCTGGGCTTAAGAATATATATTCTCCCAGGGAGTATTTTATATAAATGTTTATCAAATATATTTGCTTAGTAATAATCAAATAAGATTAAGTAGGCATTTTTGGCATGATTTTTTTATTTGTGTGATATTTTTATGCAGTATATAAAATTTAAATTAAATTCCAACTTAATTGACGTAAGAAATGAAATAGTCCTTTAGTTTTTCGAATTTTCCTCTTTCATTACATTACATAAGTATTGCAATATTCTACGCGAAATGATTTCAAGTTCCTAACATTTTGTATAGAAGTTCATTTAAAGTGCTGGCGTCATAATTTCGTTGCAAAAAATTGTTTGTTTCTGCGTCACCAAAATAATTTTCTATTGAGGTACATTTGAAGTTTGGCCCATATTTTAATGTGTTTCCTTTGATATTTTCACTATTCACCGCATAATAACAGATTTAAGTGTAATATAATTATTATTATGTGCCGTGTGCAAAATGCATATATATGTATGTATGTATACATGCGTTTGGGTGTTTATTAATCACAGCGCTTAATATCTACCCACATTTATATATTAATGCTAGTAGAAAAGTATGCCAAAAATTAGTCAAAAAGTGTGCAATAATATTGCCAAATCTTAGAATTTGACCAAAAGACAGGTTCAGGACAGGTAGGAGGGAATATTTTTAGAAATGAATTTCAAATAACGCTTCATCTGAATTCCTATACTCTACTGAGACATAAATACGAGACATAATATGATTTCCTAAAAAATTTTATCAATGACATTCAATTAGTTTTAAGCAAAAATACTTCTAACAAATTTTTATTTATAAAGTGTAGTTTAGCACAATTTATAAAATCCTCTGATATATAACACACGATGAAACACTGGCTTTCAAACCTAAACACATGTTAACACTTCTGTATTCTTTAATGCTTTAATGCAAGAAATATCTTTATTGCAATGTAAATATTCTGTTCTGGAAACCATCACGGGAATACAAAATTACACTTTCATTACTCTTTAAGTTCATGGAAATAATTTTAGAGGAGATATTATTCTAACGTCACTTTTTACGACGCACTGTGACTTATCCTCCTCCTCAGTATCTTATCAGCAATCTTGTCTCTTTTTCCCTGACTCATTACAGAACATCTTTAGTACAGAGAATTCTCTTTCTTCTCCGTGGCGTGTTTATTTCTGGTGTCAAGCGCTGCCGTGTGCAAAATGCGTACTCTGCAGCAATTTTTTTTATTTGAATCAATAAGTATATTTACATTGACATCTGTATCGCGAAATACTGTATTCAGTATGTTAACCGCAATTCCCCTTCACGGGATAAATATCAAAAAAATCTGATTTTAACTTTCTACATTTACATTGTAACATTTTAGGCAGCATAGAAAATTTTTATCTGGATGTTTCAATTTTTACCTGATATTAAAATCCTCCTAGTAAGAAATTATTGGATTTTTTGAACATTTTTTTTTCTTTAAGTTAGAATGCTCATGAATATTTTCATTCAAAATATAGTGGATGGACATTTTTATTTTGCATGTTGACTATACTCAATACTTTAAGGGTTATAACTCCTTGCTAAGTGTGATAGACAATGAAAGAATGAATTATATGCAATAATTTGTTAGCATATTATTTTTCATTTTTATTATTAAAAATAAAATGTTATATATACATATATATATATATATATATATATATATATATATATATATATATATATATATATATATAAACAGAATGTTAATTCAATAATGGTAATTATAATGAAAATATTTAATTAATAATATATTAATTAATGAATTACAAATTGATATTTTATTCATTAAAATAAATTTTAAATTATGAGCTAAAAAGAGCTTATTTAAGGAAAAATGTGCACACACACTAATTGTATACTGCGTATTTACGTCAGACCAAATTAATGTACACGAGGAATGTTCCCCAACATTCTCTGACTCTTATGTACTGAAGAACAATGAATGAGGTGACTAGGAGATCATTGTTTATAAGTATGCTTTCTGCAGTGTCGACTATATATTCTTCTAATATTAAGTATCAACTCATAAATATCAAACGATGCCACCTTTTCATTAAACTCGGTGTTGAACTGATAACTGAATTCTTGGCATTCTGGCCTTCTTCGGCTCATCATTCGGGGGAGGAGGATATTTTGCAGCTCTCTTTACGATGTAGGTCGAAGTCTTATTAATTGTTATATGCAAAATGTTAATTTTAGTATGATAGACAAAATTAATTTGAACTAAATTGGAATTTGTTTTATAATTCCAACTTAGTTCAAATTAATTAACAACTGACCTCAGCATGGCGGTCTGTGGGAATAGAACATACTCTTCGATGTGGAATGTCCTGAGTTCGATCTCAGATGCTGTTGAACAACAGGTGTTGGATATTGCACTTCTTCTTTCCTCGTGTATATATTGTGGGTCTTTTGGAGTTCCAGGCTTACTACCGTGAAGCACGTGAACATGATCCATTAGCTATGAAAACTGCTCCTAGAAATCAAAGATGTCTTGGATTTACAAATTAAATACCTATAGGCACTTACGGTTAATATTATACTAAGCCTATTTAACTTCTATTGAAATCGCATTATATTAGACGCACAGCGAAGAGCTTGAGTAGCGTGATTTTATAAACATACACATATTAGACACATAAGGTGTGTGTGTAAGATCAAACTATCTCACATGGTCATATGGTAAGTGATAAAGATCCAATCCCAGATGCTAAATTTGTCATTTGAACGTGGTTCAAAATTATGAAGCTTTTGAAGTTAATTATAAGTTAACGGAGACCGCCAAGATCTCACTACATCCCTACGTATATGACAACCCTAATGGTTTTCGTATAGTCACACAAATGAAACCAATTTACTTGAATAAAAACAAACTGTAATTAATTTTATAGTTCACTTTTCATCCATGATCTGAACAGAATCTGAACAAAATTTAAGGTTTAATGGTAATTTCGAACAGCTACACATATTAACATTGGAGAGGGGTATCGAACTGTTGAACAGGGAGCCACAGCACTGCCTATTCATTTACCGATTTGAAACATGAGATCGATCAAGCAATATTTTTATTCTTCTTAAGATTCCATTGAATAAAAATTCATAACGAAATCCTGTTTCTCAGTTGTCAACAATTGACGGCCCACCTCTCGGATGTGAATATTTAGAGTGAACTCACTTCACCAAGCCGGTCGAGTGAGCACTCTTGTGAAAAAAAATGACTGCAGAGCGTCCTATTAATTTGTTCTTCAATCGCATAAACACTGATCAGTTTGCAAAACATCTTTTCTTTTAGTTCATCGACAAAGTAGTGCCCCATAAACTGTCAGAAATTTGAATGATGTATTCATGATGCAAAATAAAATTATTTTGAGATTATGAAAGACAATCATGTA
Source organism: Latrodectus elegans (assembly GCA_030067965.1). Taxonomy (NCBI): domain Eukaryota; kingdom Metazoa; phylum Arthropoda; class Arachnida; order Araneae; family Theridiidae; genus Latrodectus; species Latrodectus elegans. The sequence goes on along the minus strand of CM057817.1, from coordinate 103,099,641 downwards.
ATTTAAAAATCGATATATTTCTCACCGAAAAAAACCACAGGATCTAAAAAATTATTTGCATGCAATAAAAAAGTCAATTTAGTTTTATTTATTTTTTAAATATTTTTAAGATTTTGAAAAGTATCAAGAATTTAAATTCCCAATGCCTTTTTTTTTTAACAAATAACATTGTTATTATTTAAAAATAACAATGCTCTTTGTTATTTTTTAAAATTACATCCTCATGCAGATTTTCTTTAAGAAATAATTCATACACTTTATAAAGTTCAATTTTATGCCCCAAGAACGAAAAATATTAACACACATATATAGGAAATGTTGTCTCACCGGTATAGGCACGAGATATTAATATTATAGCTATATAAATATATATATATATATATATATATATATGTATATAAAATTTTGAGGAGGGAAAAACTACTAAATTTATTAATGTTTACTAAATCTGGAGGGAAATATTGCCAACTGTTTTAATAACAATTTAAAATGTATAGCAAGATGTATAGAAAAGTTATAACAACTAAAAAGATGTGAAGATAAAAAATTTTATTGTTTATGAGTAAAAATCAAATTAAATTATGTGAAATAAAATATAATGGAAATTTAATTTTTTACTCACAGAGCATCATAATGTATTGACTCAGTTACATATAGTGTAATGCGATGTTTCTATTTTGTTACTATTTCAATTTATATTAATTTGTCAATTCAATTTATAATAATATTTATGTTAATTTGTTACTATTTCACTACAATTGAAGAAATGAGAGGGTCAAACATTCTAATAAAGTTACAAAAACATATATAATTTGTGTATATTACGGTATATTATTATGAAACAATTGATTGAAAAATAAACAAATGATTGTGAGAATTAGCAGAGCAAAAATTTGAAGAAAATAGTTCAGGGAAAAGGTCTTTTATTACAGAATTGGGAACTAGTTCAGTATCCCCATCTATTGGCGAACGCGGCGAATTTTTTTTCGTCGCCAAGCTAAGCGCGCGTTTATTAACACGAGAAATTTCCCGAAGTTCGATTGAAAAATAATCATTTTAGAAAATTTGAAAAGGGAAAAAAAATTTAAATCATTGACTTACTAGATTGAAGTTAAACTGATATGCCGATTGGTATATTTATTTCGACATTTTGTTCGTTGTTACCAGTGTCACATTTCGGTTAAAAAAACAAAAATATATTTTTCTAAATACATACACTTTATAAAAAAAAATAATAATGCATGCAAAAAAATGTTATTCTAAATATTGCACTTTATAAAATTTAAAAAAAGCATGCAAAAAATATTTTTTAAATAAATACGCTTTATGAAATTTAAAAAAAACATGCAAAAACTATTTTTTCAAAAATATACATTTTTTAAAATTAAAAAAAAAACATGAATTTTTTTTTTTAATATATACACTTTTTAAGTAAATAAAGGTGAAACACGAATACAGTAAAAAAATACATGTAAGCAGTAGAATTTAAATAAAATAAATGAATAAATAAAAATATATATATAATAAATAAACCAAATAAAAAGAAATAATGTAAAAGAAATTGTAAAAAAGAAAATTTTACGATGATTGGACGCTGGCGACAACGAAACACAACTGAGGGAAAATTCCCTAATTGCACGAACACCAAACAGAAGTACAATGACTTCCAATTGCAATAGAAACGTGGAACAAAGAAAGTTCTAGAACAAAGAAACTTGAAATGAAACTTAAATAGCTGTTGCCACTGAAAAAACACATATATATCGTAAAAAATATGTAAAACACCAGAAAAACGAATACTGAAAAAAAAAAAGAATAGTGATAAAAACTGAATTTAGCAACACTACAGTAAAAACAAAAACTGAAATCGGTAACACTACGATCAAAACAAAGGGTGCCAGATTTGGCGAGAAATCATATATAGGGATACTGAACTTATACCCAGAATTGCAGTATAATAGAACTGTATAATATTCTTTCCAACTATAAGGAGATATGCATTTTAATACTGCATGCGAGCAGATTGGTACAAGTATTACACAAGGGAGATTTGATTTCCCCTTCGTAAGAGGGCAGCACCGCGTGGCGTTGGACTCTGCTTCCCATTCAGGCATGTGGGAAAATGTCCGTGCTGGTCATTTTAACAGGGCTCTCTGAATTCCCTCCATAGCCACCTGTAAGGAAGGAGAGGAGGAAAAACGTCTTCAGGACAAACACCGAATGCGAAGCAGTTGATATTCTTATGACTTTCCTGCTGGGTCTCGTGGCGCGCTTATTTGTCTTTCACGCAATATTCCAGTTCTGAGACAGATATCGCCGATCCTTCTTGCGACGACCAAGGTTAACGCCTTTGACGTCAATCGGGTGTCAAAGAAGGGAAACTCACACCTCAGTGACGAAATCACCCGATTGACCTTTGGTTGAAATCAACGAGTTCTTTCTTTTCCCCTTTCTGCCTTGGAAGAGTTTCTTCCGGAGCTTTTTCACCAGAATTTCATCGGTTGACCTTGCGGGCGTAGGTGAACGATCGTAAAATAGGCTGATATTTCAAATGTAAAAGTAATATTTGCTTAGCAAAAATCTTTAAAGATCTGTAATTAAGTTTTCTAAACTTCATTTTTTTTGGTGAATCTAAATAAAACATTATTACTTTAAAAATTATTCCAATGTATCGTCCTTACATATTTAAAAGTATATTTTTTGCTTTAATGGCTATTTATTGAGATTTAAACAAATTTAATGATTTTTTTAAATCTAAATAACAATATTTGTGCTTCGAAGAACATTATACTTTTGCTGATATTCGATGCAAAATAACAATAATTGCAATTTTTTCCAAATTTAACTATTATTAGAGATTTATGTGACACAATCCGCTTTAGTCGAGAAATAGAAAAAAATGCAATATTGAAGAGAGCGAATTATGTTTCATAATATTCGTAACAGAACCGCATTCGTACTTGTTTACTGAATAACGTCCAGATTGCAAAAATTTATGTAATCGTATATAATATTATATTAAGAATCATACAGACCGATTTAGTGGTTCCCATTAATCATTGATTGATCGAATAAAAAAATATAGTATTTAAGTCTTGTGTCATAATATTAGTATTAGAAACGCTTATAATAATATTTAAAATTAATTGACATGTGAGAAATGATTTACTGAATATTGTGCTCATATGTTCCGAGATAAAAAAAAAATGTATTATATATACAATTTTTTTAGCAATTAATGTAACTACATAGTATGGTATATTTTTTCAACCACCAATTAACAATTTTTTGTTAAGGATTGCAATGTATTGACTAAAGTTTTTGAGTCACAGCTCTTAGCATTCATCATCTGTGTCACTATTTATACAAATGTAAATAATAAGAGATACATGAAACAATATCAGTTGTGCATAACTAGCACAAGTATTCATAATAGTGTATTCACCTTTTATTAACATAATAGACTATAAGCTATCACCAGAAATATAGTCTAAAATAAGCCCCTCAATAATTTATCTCTTCAGCGATAGTTTTTCAAAATACAAAATTTCTCAGGTGAGAAATATTAAATGTCGTGGTACTTATCTGAACTCGAGTATTCCTCTTTCACTCATCATTAGCAGAAAGATATTAAGCTCTGTTAATTTTGACTATATTGACCCTCTCGGCACAATAATCATTAATAGGTTTGAGTCCCCTTTCTCCAAAAATGATGCATCAAACAATAGAATACTACGCCTAAGTCCGTGAAGGAAATAGAAATTCATTTAAATACTATTGTGAGGAATTCAGCATTATTGGTACAAAATACAGTGAATAAAGCTGCAACAGCTATGCATATGTAAAGCTTAGAGCTTTTGCCAGAGTAACACTGAATTTTCTCCAACCGAGTTCAAGTGAAATGGATTTCAATTACAACTGTTTTTTCAAACGACCTCAAAACGAAGTCTTGTCACAACTGATAGATGGACATGAAGTACTGATACTGGAAATTAGATTTTATGATTTTCCGTTAACACTCTAATAATGATCTATATTTACAAGGTGAGCCAAAAGTTCGTTACAATTTTAAAAATTCATAAAAAAAGAAGAAAGTAAGATAAAGAAGTGCGGTTTGCAAGAAAGGGCTCACAAGGTAGTCGGATTTTTTTTTTTTTTTTTTTTGCAGCAAAAAAAGTTACAAAGTTTTAGTTAAAAAGTCGCCTATAGATGGCGCTGACTGTCCGAAACACAATGAAAAGGACAACAGTACGCTCTATTCATTTATTTTGATAATAACAGTTGTTCAATATGACCTTCAGTACATTGTACGACACAACTAAGGCGACTCGCAACGCCCGTTACAGCTGAATGCAATATGTCGGAATGAATTGCAGAAACCTCACGACGGATGGAATCTTTGAGTTCGGCCAATGTTGAACGAGATGAACGGTACACAAGTGATTTCAAATAGCCCCACAACCAGAAGTCGACCGGAATGAGGTCGGGTGATCGTGGAGGCCATGCGATCTTGCAACCTCGACTGATCAGTCTCTCTTCACCAAAGGTACTCAAAAGGAATTGTTTTACTGGATTGGCATAATGTCACGGCCTTTTATCGCAAGATTAATTTGCATAATTCTGCTGAATCTCTCGATGTCAGTGCCATCTATAGGTGACTTTTTTAATTAAAACTTTTTTTGCTGCTAAAAAAAATCCGACTACCTTGTGAGCCCTTTCTTGCAAACCGCACTTCTTTATCTCACTTTCTTCTTTTTTAATGAATTTTTAAAATTGTAACGAACTTTTGGCTCACCCTGTATTTGACTTCTTAGTAATGTACTTGTAATGCAAATTTGTACAAAGTAGAAGTTATAATTAAAGTTCCCTTATTAACAGCATTTTATAGCTTGAACTTGTAAATAAATTGTAAGTATTTGCTCTGGGTTCATGAGATACACTCAAAGAAATAAAGTAATAACAAAAATATTCCCCAAGTGACGCTTTGCAGGGAAAAAAGATAGGTTAACAAGTGAAGGGACTCGCATGAAATATCTAAGCAATTTAAATAAATCAGAATATGATCATAAAGAATCCATCACTTCTAGGAAAAAAAAACATTTCAGAAATTTGGAAACATTTAAAAAAAAAACTGTTTGGTAAAAAGAAAAGTCTGATTGTGAAACATGTTCAAAAGTATTTGTATTTCATTCCTATGTTTCCAATATTCACTGTAACTGTGCCATTATTTAAATGCGTGTTACTAATAAAACTCTTCTACTAAATAATTGGCATACATCGACTTTTTAGTGACTAAGGAATTTATGACGTGGACTGATGTCTGTTAAGTATGCCTGAATCAAGATAGAGGAATTTGAAAAAACTGAGAAATCTGGAATATAATTTAAGAGAGGCCGTGAAACCGTCCCATTGGTGAATTTTGAGGTCCACCAGAGAACAAAACTCAAAACATTCATCAGAATAGGATAACAGCCATTGACTCTTACGGAACTAATGTTATCTTTCAAGTATTTGTTTCTGGAGAAATTAATATGCACTTACAGCATCACGTAAATGATTCTTAAGCCGGATTCGAAAGATGTGTTCCGAGACTTAATACATTCTTCCCTGCATAAAATCCATCATACTCAACAAATGTTCAATATATACAAGCTGCAGAGACCCCCATCAACAATTCGCTTCCTCTACAAAAAAGCCGTTGATTTAGCATGACCTTAAATTATTTAGAAGAACGGAATGAAACAACAGTTCACGGAATTATCTTATTAGCCTAAAGAAAATCCGCAGAAAATATTAGAGTTACTCGAAAAAAATCTGGTATACCACGAAAATATCACAACGTTGGTCTACTTGCAGAATTTCTTATGTGAAACATCACAAAAAATCAATAACAATCTGTAATTGTATACTCTGTCAAATCTCTGGAAATGTTACAGGTAAGCAACAGAAGAAAGAAAACTGAACAAAATTTAGTTAATAAATAACTTATGCAAACTATGTTGGTCATTTATTCAATTTGTAGTTTTTCCATACAAAATATTTAATGAACACTTTTACGAATTAAAGAAGTAATTATTTTATGAAAAGAATTGAGAACAACCCGTGTATCAACCGTAATTCAAATTTGGTGGTAATCTTCTCTCTATTATTTACAAGAGAAATTAGATAAATTTAGTGCCAGATCTGGTTAGTAATATATTATATTGTATATTATCCATGCATCACACACTTTCCTTATAATTTCATGAGCCCTTGCTTAATATAATATTAATAAAATAAACAATGATATTGCATCTACTATACCTGTTCTAAGATAATTCATGTATTTACGGCTTCAAAATAAAAGGATGTAAACATTTAAGCTGGCATTGCCTTCTCCAAATTTCATCGCTATAATAAGGAGAATCACTGGGACTACGGAAGCTAAGGTACTTAACCTCAATAGTTACAATGTTTTTACACTAGTTCAAAATCAATATTGCTATATATAATGACAAATCAAATGTCAATTTTGTCGCTTGACTGGGGGTCAAATTTCCAAATTTTTTTTATACCAATGGTATTTAATGTCAGTTAAATTGTCCAGCCCGGGATCTCTTCACATCAATATGAGTATGCATAAAACATTAATAAAGTTTTGAAGTATCTACGTAAGGTGGCCAAATATATATATATATATATATATATATATATATATATATTTATATATATATATATATATATATATATGTATGTATATATATATATTAAAGCTTTTTGTGAGCGAAATCGTTTGTGAGAATAAACAGAATATATATTTTTAACTCGCACTCAAAGTATCTTAACTTTAAATTTTTGTCAAATGACGAGACTGATAGTCTAGATGATTATCTAAAATATGTCAAGTGATTTCGGATAACTTTACCTCAAGCCGTCACTAATAGCTCACTGTATAAGTTCCAAAATGGTGTCTAAAGTTTTGACGTGTTTTGTGAAAAAAACTCAATTTTACTCAATGGGAGCTATAAGCCTACGAGCATAAAGTTCCAAATATGTTTCTGTCAAAAATAATAATAATAATAATAGCTTACTTCAATTCTAATGCAAAATTAGGACTGAAATCACGATTACGGTTCTAGTTTAATGTAAATCTTTAGTTAGAAACTTAAAACTGTTAAAATCTAAATTGTACATTATATTCTTACATTTAATCGATTAAATCGATTTCAAATGTTTCAATAATTCTTTTGTAACCGTTTAGTTATATAAAGAATGTTGTTTTTTAAAAGGTTAGGAATGAATAGCTAGTTTTAAGCAGCGCATTATATATATTATTTCTGGAAGAATTCGAAATAAATTTAATGCGCTGCTAAGACTGCTATGTTAACTTGACCTTTTAATGAATCGGAGTTACTGTTGAATTCCAAGTATTGCTTTGGGGAGAGATTCCGGCTCGGTAAGACAAATTCTTTTAACCTGCTTTTCAATGTATTTGTTAACTTCACAGTAAAATCATTGAAAACCGAAGCATTTCATTATATTTTTACTCTCTGAAAAATGATTCACAGATTGATGCAGTTAAATCATTTGGAACTAAAATTAATGATGAATAAAAATGTTTTGATGCCTAATAGATTCTTCTTGTTGAAGGTGTAGTACTTAGTATATTTTCTCAACCTGTTGCTGTTTACAATGCTTTTAGATTTATTTTGTTTGGTAAATAATTCTGACAGTTGCACATTAGATTATTTTTAGAATTTCGAGCAACTTTATTTATAAACCGAAAATGCTTAATAGTCATTGCAAATACCTTTACATTCCGGTTTCATTAACTGGGTCAAATTGATTTCTATTTGAATGTTTTGAAAGCATCTGAACTTAACATTCTTCGCTAACTAAACGGGTGTTGACTTTACATTTGTTTTTAAAGGAATTAAATTTACTTTAGATGTATGGTAATTATAACTGCACAGTTTAAGAATCTTTGATTACAATTCCTGCTAAAAGAATAATTGCTCTAAAACCTTTATTGAAGTTCCAGCCTATATTTATGTCGGATTGAAAATGTTCAGTTATGGGGAAATCCTTGTGAAACTTTGTTTTTGTATGAAAACAAATTACAAATTGTATCTATTTTGTAGATCTTTTTCTATAACAATAAGATACACGATATTCTAAAATTTTTCATACTAACAGTCCTTTGTATTTTATACAAAGGACTGTTAGTATGAAAGAAATTGCATGAAACTTAGTAATTGTAGCTTTTTGCTCATTTTTAATTTGGAGATCCCCGTCACATGTTCAGAGATAAGTGTCTTCAGAAGTCTGGTATTTCTGAAGACTCCATTAAAGTATACAATGCTATATTTTTTCTGATTAAGTTTTAAAAAGCGCAATTGATGGCTATTATCTGACTTGTTGTTCGTTAAGACGCAGTGTAATAATTTATGGATTTGATCGCAGGAAATGTCTTGCTCGGAATTTACTTTAAACTTTTGTTTGAATTTTCCCATGTAAAAAGCAGTTATATAATAAATTCTTCAAGAAATTTGATACGCATAAATCTAATACTTCAGGAAAATTACTGCATCATTTTGGGCCACTTTTAATTTTGTGAAAGAATCTAAATTGTTTTATTAAATTCTATTAGTAATTTCTAATAATCCTAAGTAATTTGTATGCGTTGAAATATTTACTAACCCTACTTTAAATTTTCGATAAAGGTTAATTTAGTCGTCTTTCAGGTATTCATAGCTACTGTTATCTGGAAGAAGGCTACGAGTAATCTGATTCTGTAAGTAAATTTTGATAATTTTTTTCAAAGTATCTATAAAATCTGTCTAATCTATAAATTCTGAATTTTGACATTTTGCTTCTGGTGAAGAAAATAAACGAAACTCCGATCATTAAAATGCCAAAGATAAACATTACTCTCTTTATATAGTACTTTGAAAATCCTTGAAAGCAATGAATTCCTGTTACAAATAACTTAAGACAAAACTTCAAGAAATCAAAGTACTTAAGTGTTACTTTACACAGAGCAATCCATGAATGATCCTTGGAGTTCTCAAATCTTCATTGGGACTTTAGACTCGCCAAATATAAGTGTTTTAGACTTTAAAGGCCGTTCAAACAAAATAATTAAGCAAACTGAATTGTCGTTTTTCACGTTGAAAACTATCCTTTTAGATATTCCTATTGTATATCTAATTTTCCAGCTCTTGAAAATTACGTTGAATAATAGTTTTTGTACTAATAGATATAATCATCATTACTTAGTAATATTCTTTATTCAAACCAGAGATCGTTTAATCTGAACTTGTTAACAAGTCTGCATATAGGAAACAGAAATTTTGAGCCCATATTTTGAGGTTGATGCTTGAGTATCTTCTCAGTTTCTTATATTTAGTATCCAAACATTAAAATCTGTTAGGTTACAGGCGATGAGTCATTTTAGCAGAAATTGATAATTTAAAACTTCATGTAGCATGGGGAATTGTTATTAAAAACGGGAATCTATAAACTGCCTTTATAATTAATGCAGCTTTGCGCAAAGTATGCGCAAAATATTTAAAATATTGATCACTCATGTGTAGAAAGTATGAAACCGTGTTAGTTAAAAGTTACTGGAAACCACATTACATATGATTCAATCCTGAAGTAAAAGTTTATACTTTTTATCACTTTAGTTTTAAATTCTAAAATCACTTTTAGGGAAACTGCTTAAACCTTACAATTAAGTTCACAGTGACATATATAAAATACTTTGTATTGATGAATCTTTTGTAGATTTTAATAAAATTAGTTTAAATATCGTACCAAAATTTTAAGTCTTAACCTGAAATGTTATTCAATTAAAACTTCACTCGACTGTAATTTCCCTTGTTTCGGTTACTTTAAATATCTAAGAACAGCCTTCGAATGAACTTTGCCGTGTCCTTCAGGGGGGGGGGGAGGAAGGTGTTCCGACATTTCTGTGCGAAAGCAAACTTTTCATCCTTTTTGACAATACTTAATTTTTGAAATTCTAACTTTAATTCAAATTGGCGCACTTGTGCATACGCTGGCGTAAAATAAAGTATGTGTCGGCTGGCAGTTTATATTAAGCTACATGAAATTTTGTGAAGAAATTACTATAGTATTTCTGGGTTAGAATTTCTGAATGGGAGGGGCTTTTATGATTTTACAATGAGATTTTACTATTGTATTAAAATTTAAAAATTATTTTAACTGTTATATTATTTTAAACTAAACATTTCATTGAAAAAGTTAAGATTAATTTATAGTAAAGTGTTTTAGTATTAAGATAAGTTGTCAGTCTTAGAAATAGGAAGCAAGTTTGAAAAGTTTATACATAGGTGATGGTATTTCTCTTAGTTCTTTTACGAGTTCCTTAAGGAGGATACTTTTAAGAATTCGCTTTGTTTCATTAACTGCAGTAGTTCAGATAATTCATGTACATTTAAAGAAGCGAAGGGAGTTCTTCAGACTGGAGTGTGGGAGGGGAAGTCATAACTTGAGTGTATGGTCGCTTTGGTCTTACAAATTACTTTTTAGTTATTGCTGAAGTCTGGAGTTTTCTTTTTGGGTTGCGTCAGATGTTTAATTTTAGGTTTGGGAAATGCTGTGCATCCTATATAACTAACTGGATGCATTCCCTGGCAGTTGCAACACTTGGACTTGGTTGTTGTACCTTCTCATGGAGGGGGGGCATCCTCTACCACTGTGCGTACCCGCACATCTGACACATCTTGGTGCCATTCGACACATTTCTGCAGTAGGATTGAATCTTTGGCAGTTGAAGCACTGAATAATCAACTTGAGTTCTTGTAGTGTTTCAACTTGATGCCAGAGAGGTGAAATAACTTATTGATATCGTGTATATTGGCGATATCAGGTGACAATGTTTACTAGATAGACGCATATGTTTACTATATAGACGTTTGCTATTTTTAAAATTAGTCCTTCGAATAACTAGACTGGCTTGATACCCTAGTTTGGCTAAATCTTCTGTTTCCTCGCATTTTGAGTTGATTGGAAGGCATCTGATAACTTATCTTTTGTTTGCTGATTCTTGCTTTTTATCAGAATGTACTCAAATTTACTTTCTTCAAGATGTTTAGTCAATGCTCTGTGCGCATAGATACTTTTAAAAAATTCTTTAGGTTACGCTGGCATAAAACTTAGCTGAGATTTATTGGGAGTAACTTCCTTATTAGTCATTCAAATATTAACATGCCTATTTCTGCGATGTTAGATTGTTGGTGCTTGAACAAGGTAAACTTGAGAGCATGTGTTTGAGCTCTTACTCATTTTATTTACTGTCATTTGAATTTTCAACTCTAGTTTTGGTAAATCACTTCTGAACTTGCAAGTATATTGAGATAAACCAATTCCTCTTAAATTTTCTAACGTGACTGTAGTTTTCTAATTAAATGCAAACGCGTATTAGTTGATGCTAATTTTTGTTGATAGTCAAATTAATATCGGCTTCCAAATTTAAAATGAAACCCATAACTTAAAACATCCTAGTTAATAAAAATAACTGATTTGTGATGTGTTTAATAGTTAAGCTTGAGTTTATAAATCGCAGTGTACCGGGGTGATCAAGCTTGCCTCACGTAATGTTAAGATCAGAAAGACTTTATTTCTAAAAATTTTATTTTTAGCATTTTCAGTAACACAAGGGATTGAAGATAGAAACTTTTAAAGATTTTTTTTTTTTCCGATGGATAATGAATTAACTAAAACAGTACGATATTTTAACATCGTTTATTTTCTGAAAAGTGAAGTAAATTTCCTATTTGTGCATCTTGGTCACAAACTTTTTCATTAATAAATTTATATCCAATTTTATGAATGAAACTAAAATTCTAGATCCATAACGTGGGATAAATTAGTATTATTTCCTACTCTAAATTTTTCTTCCAGGAAGCCATGAAGAACAGTATCATAGTATTGGCAACCTTCCTGCTAATAATGGATCTTATGTGTTGTCAGCATTTGGAAGCCCTGCTTCTCGGAAAAGCAATTAAAATTGCAAGTAGGATTAAACCAAAGAAACATGACAAGAAATTTAAACTTTACGGAGTTGGCGCAGCGAAGAAAGCAAAGAAAGGTACCGTAGCTGGAATCGCTGGTAAACCTTTGAAACTAATTGGAATTATACTAGGTCCCCTGGGTATTCCTCTCAAGATTGTCGGAGGAGGATTGCAAAAGAAAGCAATTTTAGAGAAAACTGGCGCTGGCTTTTTAACTGTTAAAAAGCTCTCAAGAGACTCTGTACGACTTGGTTAAGCATGTTTCCCCATCACAAGGCTGGAAGTATTCAAAATGAGCAGTTCATGGAGATCTTCTTGAATGAAAATAGTCATAGAATCAATTTTAAAGTTCTCAGAATAGGTTCCGTGGAATCTTAATTCAAAACTTAATATCTAATGTAAGCATCAGAACTTTTTATATTGAGTTACTTTCATTTATTGAAGATTTAGTTTTAGTCTTTTAAAATTGTAATGAAGTTATCAAATTTAATAAACAATGTATTTTAAGGCCAGTCTTATACTGTATTGTTGAAATTGATTGTCTAAGATTATTTCAATAAAGTTTTAAGTTTATTTTTGCACTGTAGAATTAATCTTTCTCGTCAGTTTAATTTAGACTTGTTTAAATAATTCGTATTTCCATGTAAGAACTACCACACTTCAATGGGCATCTTGTGTGTTTAAAGAAATGTTTTGAAATATTTTCTGTAACTATTACTACAAAGAATGCTTAAACGTATTTAGTATTTACTATCAAAAGTAAAACTCAAAATGTTGTAAGGTTAAATGTTAAAGTTATTAACTACTCGATTTAACATGCGCAGCTAATGAACCTTTAAAGAAAACTTCTCTTGCTCACTTTTCAGGTTGGTTCTACTATCAACATCACGCAAGTATTCAACAAAACCAGTTTAAAAGGAATCTCGAACCACTGGAAATGCGAAATTATTAAACTAAAGGTTAGAGTGCTAACATTTATTCGTAATATCTACAGAAGTGCCCTGAATAGAAAAAAAATTGAGGTTGATGGGGCTTAATTAATCGCAGTCTTATCATTGTCTAAAGGAAAAAGTGAATGAAATGTTTCTAAGTTTATAGTATAAAAGTGGAAAATGGCATGCTAATTAAAAGGTAAATTTGGAAGGGTTATTACAAACTATGCTTGCTTAGGATTTGTTTTGTTAACATTATAAAATTCACCTGTAATCTTTGTGTTAAACATAAATATAGGTTTGATAAATTTGAAACAATCCTAGGCAGTTGAAAATTTCCTTGTAAGTTATCTCCAAGTTGGAACTCTAAATAAAGACGCTAAACTAGTGGCGGACTTGAAAAATGATTAATTACCAAAGACAAACTTCAAAAAGCTGTCAGTTTCTAGAGAGTCAAATTACTTTAGATATTCATTCGCTATGTTGTCACCCTTTTGTAACTATTATACAAATCGAATGCATTATACAACATATTTTGGTGTCATATTTTGCTAGATACCCAATCGCATGGGAACTGTTGGAAATGAAATGGCTGACACTGCATCAAAATCAGCTTCCATTATTCGTGATGCCAAAGTTATCTTTACAGATATTAAAGGATGTCGAGAAGTATCTTTCCAATGTAGCAAGAGCCTTGAAATTCGTAAGTAAATAAGTTGCACCTCATAACATCATTCATTAAAAGTACAGAATTTGGACGTCAAATTGGCTCGTCTCTGGATTGGGTACAAGAGATTTACTTTCCATCAAACATCAACCTCATTATATAAAATGTGATGTTGCATATTCCATCACTCGTTCTATAATAAAATGTCTAGATTTTGAAAATTATCTTTCATTGTGCTTTTTAGCTCTGTACCTTTTTTAAATTTTGCAAATTTTAATTGGTATAAATCCAAATCCTAATATTTTTCACGCTATATAGACTGATTAAAGAATAATTATCTTCTGACAATTTAGATATAACCTTAACATCTCTTGCATTTTGCCAGCTATTTTGTAACCAGGTAAAAATATATTGAACACAGTATGGCGCAGTTTGTCCGTAATGAGACATTGCGCCACTAACCTCCACAAATCAAAATCATTCGCTGTGTTTACTCAGATTCGTAGAACAAGAGAATGAATTTAATCTTTCTTAAAAACTTGATTTTAATAATGGAAATGGTCCTTATTCTTGGTAACTTTTTCACCCAATTCGAAGGTACTGTAAATTCTGTACGAAATCTTTATCACTAGCAAATTTAAACACAAACTCTGTTCTTATAGCATGTTAGAGAGTGTAATTCTTAGTGATGCTTGACTTCGACAAGCTCTTGACACATGAGGACAGATTGTAATATTCAACAAATGAATACCTTAACCTAATTGTAGTATCTATTCTGTGTTCTGTAGAAGAAAGCACAACTCGAACAAATACATTTATTTAAAATTAATTATATATATTAAAATTAATAGAAATTTGATTATGGCCCTACACGGCCAACAGAACAAACACCCAAAGAGCCAACTGAACCTTCTCGTTCACTGTGTCCAAGGTAATATCTCTCCACTGGAGCAGACTCCCTCCTCTCCTAATGACTACAGCGCCATCACGTGAAGAGTATCCAAACACTACACCCTTCCCGCAAGTTTTTGGCTTATGTTCCATATAAACACATAACTGAATTAAATACGTTAGGATACAAAAAAAGACTTAACATTCAATTGTTTGCAAAAATATTAAATATGAACTTAGAATTAGAAAATAACTATACGTATATAGAAAAAGTTACTTGCAAATGAATTACTTAAAATTCACAAGTATGAATAGAATAATCAATATTAATATGTATATAAAAAGATATAAAACAAAATTAAAATAAATCTATCGACTAAATATATATATATGTATGTATAAACTGAAATTAATGTAAATAACATACCAACACAATGTAAACAAACAATATACTAATACAACTGATGTAAACAAACAATATACCAATACAATTGATATACACAAACAATGTAACAAATACAAAGATACAAATAAAATAAATTTTTACTGAAATGTATTTACATATAGAAAGTTTCTACACTAAACACTAAAGTTAGTTTTTATCTGGAAAAATTCTAGATAAAACATCTGAATGAGGCATCGTAGCTCCTGCAGTGTTTGATAGTTATATCTTTGAAGAGCAAACACCCACACACCTTTGAAGACGTGGTGATTAAGGTGCTTCATCAAGTATGGTAAGGGATTGTGGTCAGTATAAAACTCAATTTCTGAACCAAAAATTATTGATTCAAACCTTTTTAACAACAACACTATTGCATAAGTCTCACTTTCAATTGTAGACCAGGATTGTTGAGTTTTAGTCAATTTATGACAAGATTTATTCAGTTTCATACGCTAATCATTGGCATGCTGAGACAGGCAAGCACCAACCCGACCTGAGAAGCATCAGAGTAAATTATGAAAGGGGCTTACCTAGAGTGATGGAGTATGAAGTGAAGGTGCCTTAAAAAGAGTTTGTTTTAGAAATATAAACACTGTGTCGTACACTTCATTCCAGCGAATATTGTCAGGCACACGTTTCTTAGTAAGCTTAGTTAATGGATATACTAATTCAGAGTGTTTAGGAATGTTCTCACGGTAGAAGATTCACACAACCCTAATACACTTCTAAGATCTTATTTGGTTGTTGGCCTTTTAAGTTGCAGTAAAACTTGCACTTTTTCCGGATCAGGTTGATGTTCATCAGAGCCAATAATGTCCTAAGAACTTGATACGAGGCTTGGCAAAATCACACTTGTTTATATTAACAGTAAAGTTTAGATCCTTTAATTTTCCTAAATTAATATTTAGATGCAATAAATGTACTTCAAACTTATTTGAAAATACAGCTATATCGTCAATGTAAGCACGCGAAAATTCCTTAAACGAAGATAACCTTTTATTCATCACCCTTTGAAATGTAGCGGCGGCATTTTTCAATCCAAACGGCAGGACTTTGAAAGAGTATTGAGATCTATGGGTTTTGAATGAGATGAAATCATGACTAGCTTCCTTTACTGGTATAGCCCAGTATCCCTTCAGTAGATCCAATGTGGAAATAATAGCGTTTCCAATACAATGAATTGCATTGAATCTTCCATAGGAAAATCATCCGTTTTTGTCGCAGGATTAAGAGATCTGAAGTCGATACACATCTTAATTCCTCCATCCTTTTTGTTTACACATACCACCGGATGTGCTATTTCAGCCGAGCTCTATTCTGTTAGATCTAATTCCAATAGTTCATCAATCTGGTCATTTATTTGGGATTTAAGAGCCTCTGGAATTCTGTTAAACTTAAGGTTTTTAAGTTCTTTCCCTTCTAATATGATCTTATGTTCATCTACTGTAGCTATTTTTACATTTCCAAGAAACAAAGTCTCTTAATTATGTAAAAAACCCAAAATCTTTTCCCTATCATTCCCAATGTCTAATATTTCCATCTGGGAGTTTAACTTTATAGGAGTTAAGTAGGCTGTGTTCAGTTACCTCTCACCAGGACCTGTCCACCTGGCATACAATTTGTTAGAAAAGTCCGGAATCAATAAATAAAAATGATCACCCACTTTAAATTCCTTAGGAACAGTCCGGTGATTGAAGTAGTCGGTGTAGGCTTGTTGTTTTCCAGTAGCTATCAATGAGGCTTGTTCGACGGCTCTTTAAAATTTTACCTTCTGATCTTGTTAAATAATCAACTACAGATTTACTCATATTTAATGGAATAGGGATTTCGCCAGGCCAGCTTGATTTCAAAACACTTAAAGGTCCTCTTGCTTCTCTACCTTACAAAACCTTGAAGGGAGAAATGCCAGTATTGCAATTCGGTGTAAGCGAAGAGTAAATAAGGAATATATTTATCCCAATTGCTGGGATCTGATCGTATGACATGATGAAGAGAGTTCTTCAGAACCTTATTATATCTTTCAATTAATCCATTTCTGGCATCATACGCTGGTATTGATAATCTGGGAGAACATCCTAAGCGATTAATAAATTCTTACGTTTATTTAGAAGTAAAATTAGTCCCTTGATCATTGGCAATAACACTTGGAATACCAGTTCTCATAAAAATTTCTAATAGGGCATCACAGGTTGCTTTTGCCTTAGAAAACGTAAAGGAATAGCCTCTGGCCACCTCGGATGCTGATCCATCAGTACTAAAATATATTAGGGTTTACGTGCTGACGAAGTCTCAATCGGCCTGCTAATATCCACGTTCACAACTATTTATTATTTCGATGGGTTTCGCGAAAACATTTTATTATTTTCCGTTTTCAAGGCTACTTTAAAGCTCATTAATTCAGCTTCTATCTTCCCTCCAAAAACACTGATTAAAACGACTCTTCCTTTTTCTGTTTTTGATTTTGAAATAAAGTCATTATTTATGACTTTAAGTTAGCATCCAGAGTCTACGAAAGCCTTTACTAGGGTATTATCCACGTATATATCCACATATTGAAGAGGATTTATTTCAATTTCTGTTCTCTTTTCTTTTAATAATTGCTAGCGAATTTCTGCTGTTAGAACACTTTTCTTATTATTTGCTTTAAATCTTTTTGGGCATTCTCTCGCAAAATGTGACTCTCCACAAATATAAGTCTTCCACAGTTCCTTTTTTAAAATTTTCTTCTCTCCAAATTTTTTTAAATTTTTGTTGTCTAACATACGAAGGAATATGTTTTGACTCTGCCGAATATTTTTGTTGTTCTTGTTGGTTATAATTATATCTCTGGTAATATTCTTTGCAAGGACATTCTTTCGGTTTGACACTGGTATTCCTTCTGACATTTTCATAATCATTTAATTTACTTGTTATTTCTTCTGGAGTTTTAAAATTTGACCAAACATCAATAAAATGTTCTTTAATTTCTAAGGGAACTTTGCATTTTATTTGATTGGTTATTATTAGATCGTATAGCTCTTCAAATGTTCGTATTCCTAGTTCACTGAGCCATTCAAATAAATAATTTTTCACTTCATACGCAAAATCCCGCCAGTTATTTCTGGTTTCTTATGGTGCTTCGTGAAGAACTGTCTAAACTTTTTAGAAGTAAACTCTTTACTTTATCATAATCTTCGGAGACTTCTTCATCTTCTCTTGCTATAATTTGCACAACGTCATACGGTAATAATCTGATTAAATGCGCAACCCAAAGTTCTTTTGTGGTTTCAATTTTCTTAGCTTGTCTTTCAAAGAGGACAAGATATAAACTTATATCATTTGTTTTGGGATCAAACTTCTGTAAAATATTATTTAAATCTAATTTCACCTTAAAATGAAAGTCATTACCAGTATCTCGTAATTTATTTTCTCCTGTTCTTTCCTTTCCATTAAACTTTGTTTTTGAAGCTCGAACTCCAATTTTGTTTTCGTTTTTCCCTTTCCATATTCCATTTTCGTTCTTCAATTTCTTGCAATTTTCCGCTCTTAAATTTCATTTGTTTATCGTTCTTCAATTTCTTCATTTCTTTTTCGTTCTTCAATCAATGAATTTAAGATTTCCTTAATGAAATCTTCGTGGTAATTCTCGCTTTCTGTTATCAATTGTTTTAGTTCGTAAAGTTTTAGATTCGTAGCATTCTCCTAATTCTACCGCAATAGTTCGTAAATACTTTTTCTTTCCTTTTGCAAGAAAATCCATTTCAATTACTTGTAAAACACAAATAGTAAAATAAACAAATTCACAGTTCCGTTTCAGATTATGTCAGAAACGTCAGCTCGTAATCCTGTCGGATGTCACAGTGTAGTGTCTGTTCTGTAGAAGAAATCACAACTCGAACAAATGTAAACATTTATTTATAAATTAAAATTAATAATATTGTATATTAAAATTATAATTAATAGAAATTTGATTATGGCCCTACACGTCCAGCAGAACAAACAGCGAAGGAGAGCCAGCTGTACCTCCTCGTTTGCTGGTCAAAGACAATCTCTCTTCGCCTGAGAGGACTCCCTCCTCTCCTCTTTCCCAATGACTACAGCGCCATCATGTGAAGAGAATGAGGAGTATCCTAACACTACGCTAATCAATTTTTTATTACTTTTAGAGATGAGTAACTTTTTACTTAGAGATCCATAACTGGAATGAAATTAGGATGGATTTTTGACACTTCAGACAGCTAACAAAATATGAATATATCTGGCACTGGGGTTGCATATGTAACTCTCCAGTTCTTTCTCTAACAATAACTTACAAAAAAAAGAGAATAAAGTATAACCTTAATTACTGTATTTCACGGTTTTGTATTCCAGTGAATGTAATCTACATGTAACAGCGTGTACAGTAAGATTTGGAATCGCCTATGATAAGCTACGTAAACAAAGAACAAACATCGTGTAAATAAACACAAATCAAGTCAATGAAAACCTCATCGCTTTTTTTTTTCTTGTCTTCAAAAAAAAAAATGCTGTCAAATTTCCAAATTACGCATTGTTGCGTGTACTGCGTTTAAAACAAAATTATGAGAATAGTTCAAAACTTTGCAAGGAAAAATTATACAAAGCAAAATATTAAAACTGGTTTGGCAATTTGTAAAGAGGAGTAACTAAAAAATTTCCTGCTGAAGGTTAAAACATTGTGTTATAGAGGAAGGGCCGAGAAAGTCGAATTCCATCGCACTTAAAACCACAACGTAATGCCAAAACACATATTTATCTTGTTTTGAGTGAATGTCTTAATTTTCACCTTAATTTAGTTATCCAAATAAGGGGTTCCTATTCTTAAAAAACACTTCTCCTGAAAATTGTTAAATTAGATTTGCGCTAAAACCTCTTAAATAGCAAGTGATCTAAGCAATGCCAAAATGAGGTAAAACCTAATACGAATTACACCTGGTTTTTTAAGTAGGAGTAGAGAACTCTTTTAATGTGTAACTCGCTTTTATATAATTTCCTTCAAAGATATATTAAAAGTAACAAAATATATTATCCTAAAAGAAATTAATAAAACCAGTAGATTAAGAAGTTTAAGTAATAGTGTAAAGATTATAAATCCCCTGTCTGCTCGTGGTCTCATTTTTCCTGATCTTAGATTTACTAATCCGCTTATAACTTTGAATCTGATTATTCCTATATTAATATCACTTTCATATTTCTTAGTTTACTTTCATTGAATAATAAAAGATTTCAGTATTGAATAAATAAATAAAATAGTAACAAATACAAAATGCTTTTTCTCAAATAAGAAAACTAATATAAGAAAATAATTCAAATAAGAAAATAATTGCAAAGGTTTCATATTTATAGATTTTCTTTAATAAAAATAAAGTTTAAATAATAAAATGGTCTTAATCTCTTTAAATACAGAATTTTTTCAGAAAAATTTCTTACGTAACTACTTTTAGCCATTATTACAAAAATATTTTAAGACTTGTAGGATTTATGCTAAGCTAAAAATAAACAAGCCAGCTTAAGCCGCTACACTGCAGAAAGGCGTAATAGAAAATTTTAACATGAATTACACGGTGGCTTTCTCTGAATCCAGTATCGAACATGTAGTCTTCCAATCACAAGGAAATACCTTTACTTGGAGATCAGCCGCCTAACTTAAGATACTTAAATTTTTCCAAAAGGAGATCCTATCTATGTTTTACTCTAACATTCATATTAGTCTTTCTTAAAACAAGTGAGGGGAATTATGAAAGATATTTTGCCACGTGATCTGGGAAGCTGTTTAAATTCATGATTCATACATTCCATTAAATATTACATAATTGTCCATTTATACGAGCTAACGCTTCTCGCCATTTCGAATAACTTCCTGCGTAAGCTTCTCAAAGAAATTGCTGCCATTCTTAGCAGTTTGTGTAGCCCACTGTTGATAAAAGTGACTCGTGACTAAGCTTTAACTTGTTCAAATCTGACTTAATCGAAAACATCCAGGTGACTGATGCCATCGACGTTAAAATTCGTTATACCAAATGTCTTTCCCTTTGGTATAAATCTTGACGTATGTTAGAAAAATTTAAGTAATTTTATACTGATTAAAGTATTACGCACTTTTTCTAGATATTTTAAACTGCATCCGAAATAACCGTCAATAGCTCAAATGCGTAGCTCTAAACACCAGTGATGTAGATACATATTTTTTTTAAATCTAATTTTGTATTATGCCAAATGATGAGTTACCTGCAAGCTGCTATAATTTGCCTTGAATTATTTTTTCGCTACAACTGATCTTAAACTGTCCATTTAATTTTATACGTGCGTTACTTTAATTTTAAACGAGCTATTTTTGATTTTATGACTCTAATTTTTCTTTCTCAGGTGTCCAAAATTTTGAATGTTAAAAAAAAATTCATTTTCAATCAAGCATTTAGAGAAACCAGAGATAAAATGAGCAAATATTGTATGTTTTTGAAAGATTGAGTTTCTTCTGACCAAAACAAGGGATTCTTTTTAGATTGTGTACAGGAATAATATGTAAAGAAGCAGAATCATCATGATTAAATTCCTTTTATGGCGCTTACGATACTTTAGAAATATGTTTTTTTAACTTCAATGTTTTAAAAATAATAACGCAATCGATCTTTTCCCCATCACTTACATAGAAAGATTGTCTGTGTACTTTTCTCACAGAATCAGTTATAGTTTCTTATTTGTCAATTTTATTCAAAAAATTAACAGTACAGTTTATATTGTAATTGCTGAATTTTCTCCAAAACACATTTTACGGAAACTCTAACAAAAATTACTTTTATTTCTCCCTTGTTTATTAAATAATATATGGTTATTAAGCTTTTCATGTAGTTTTCAAGCTTTTCATATAGTTGACAAAATGGAGGAATTTAAAACTTCACTTTGTAGAAGTAAACTATTCTGATTATTTGAAAGTATAATTGGGTTAGAAAAAGTGCAGAAACTTCAAAGTAAGTCTTTATTTCTTATAATTAATTGAATAACTATAAATCACATATCTTCAGTTATGATTTTTCACCATTTGATAAACTTTCGCATTCGAAAATGTGAATGAATGAATTCTATTGAATTTTTTTTTTTTCATATTTAGTTTAATGCTTATAACATTCGAAATTTCTGATTAATTGAAAATGTTTAGTATAAAAATGTCTGGAAATTTTATTTTTTATATCAAATACTATTTTCTGACAAATTTTAATTTATTATAAATTAAAAGCAAATTAGAAAGAAATCACTTTTA
Source organism: Latrodectus elegans (assembly GCA_030067965.1). NCBI lineage: Eukaryota > Metazoa > Arthropoda > Arachnida > Araneae > Theridiidae > Latrodectus > Latrodectus elegans. The sequence continues at coordinate 103,077,434 of CM057817.1, read as the reverse complement.
AATTCTTTTACTTTTGAAACTGCGTAAATATGACGATGAAAAAGATTAGAAATTTCTGTCATTGGTTTAAAAATCCAATGTATATTATAGATATATTATTTAATATAGTTTTTATATTGTACTGAATTGAAAGTGCGATTAATATAAATTACATTTTACTAATGAAAAAGAATAGAGATTTTTCCACAAATATAATTCGAAGCTTTTTAATTTAAATATTAATACAATATAAAGCAAATATTAATATTCAAGATATAATTGAGCATATGTATTTCATTTATTAAAGTTGACTGACAATTTTTGATTTGATTGTTGCTACGTAAAAATATTCGTAGATAAAACGAAAAGGAATTATATGTATTAAAATCTACACTATTAAATTTTGTATAATATTTTAGAATTCTTAATGCAGAATTTTGTCGGTAGAAATATAATTTCTATTCGGACTTTACAGTTGTCATTGTCACCATCGAAGTAAAAAAAGGTAGCAAATACGAAACGTGTAATTATTTGGAAGATGAGGAATTACAATCTGAGGATGTGAAATGGCTGATCAGCTGTATTATGCAGAATCAAAAGAAGTTTTATGGAGACTGAGAAAAAACCATTGTTATTACTACAAGTATTGATTTCATTTTGCTTATAAAATTGGAAAGGATGTTCTAAGTTTTTCTAAGAATGTGGTAACTAAATTAAATGACATGAAAATTCCAATCACTATTTTCGGTTAAAATATCTTATTAAAGATTTTTGGTTTTGAATGTTGATTTTAAAATAATGGAAGGTAATTCATTAAATTATACATTAATTTGTGAATATTACTTGGTAATTGGCTTAAAAAATTTAATAATTATTTTAAATCTATTTTGAAATAAAATTTTAATTGTTTTTACTTCTGAAACCAAATCCTAATTAATTTTATAATAAATTTATGATGCATTTAAAATTATCAAAATGTTTAATATTTGAATTGAATTGTTTAAAAAATTAAATATCCAAGTATTTTTAATTCACTTGACCATAACTAATTTTTACACGTACAATATTATTAAATAAACAAATATGTATGTATTTTTTTTTCAGATAAAAGGGTTATTACAATTTGAAATTTTTTATGAAATTCATAGAGAAAAAATATTTTAACTGATGAAAAAGTTTAAAATAAAGCATGTTGTGTGATTTGTTTTATTTTAAACACACACACACACGCACGCACGCACGCACGCACTTTAATTAAATCTTAAACATTTTATTTTACATCTTAAACCATTAATTACTAGCCCATCTGTTACAGAATTTATTTCTCGAAGAATCCAAAATTGACTATTTTCAGTGGAACATTGTTAGGTAAAAAACCTGCATTTTTCGCATATTTGAGGATGAATTTTAAAATATTCATGAAAGTACTAAACTTTAGTATCAACATTATTTTTTCTAACAATGCCACAATGACTTAAGCACACTACAATTCCTTACATAATTTGTGTATCTGGATTCTTAATGATAGAACATGAAACATGCTGTGCATGCATTTCCAAATTTTTTATTTGCATGTAAGAAAGATGTTTTAAATTATTTTTATACCGAAAAATTCAGTTGGACTTTTGTAAAAAAATTTTTTTATAAGAATGGAAGAAAGGTCTCATTAATGTTTTCATATTTGTTTAATGAGATTGCTTCCAACAGAAAATAATTAAAATCTCTATTTTACAAAATATGTAGTATTGCTCGTTTTTTATTATATTGTAATTTTCTATCTTGTATTTTTAAAAATTATTTTACTTGCAATGTTTTTTATCATAGGTAATGCAAAAGCATTGTTAAACAATTCTTTTGTTGATATTTGTAATTGATATATGTAAAAAAATTATGTTTCACCTGCTTTTCAGTAACAGTTGATTTTTTTTTAAATGTTTTAACATTAGAAATAAATTTATAAATGCTATGTCATTTTGTAAATTATCATAAGGGGTAAATCTATTTCATAACAAAAAAAGCATCTACATTTTTTTGTTTCACTGTATATCAATAATTTATCATTTTTTCCACATTCTTATAAAATTTTTCAAAAACTACTGGATAACCATTAATTTACTAATTACATTTACTGAGTACTTAAATTATTAATGAGAAAACAATTTTTTAGACAAATTACTCTTTTTTGCTTTAAATACATAAAAGGTTGTATTAATTTAGTACAAATAATTATTCCCTTTATTACAGATAGATTTGGAATTTGATATTCAATATCCAAAGGCTCCTTATTAAATTTTCTGCATACTCTGATACTAGAATATCATCATACGTTCAAGAATTTTGTCCTATAATGCGGAATAAATTTGTGATAATTCAAGATGGCAGTATTTTTTGGGCTGAAAGTAATTTTGATATAGAATATAATTTCATAAATGTCTGATTCTTTGACTTTTTTAGCATATGAAGTCAAATTAATATCATATTAATTTCTTTGTGCTGACAGTTATTTATTACTGGCTCCAGTTCAAGAAAAAGAAAAAAAAGGACTTGAGCTTATTTATCTGCTATCCTTATGAGTGTAATTTCCTTGTAAAATTTAGGATGCTTATATACATATTTTGCTTCTTTTTTCTTACTGTGTAGTGAATATTGTAGCTTCAAACATCTTTATATATGCACATATAAGCATTAAAATTCTAAAGTATGGTTTTTAATATTTGTTTATTTAAATATTCTTAAGATTTCATGTTTACATTATTATGTTTCTTGCTCATGCATCGTATTTTTTTAATTGCTAGGGTTTTATTTTGTGAACTACTGCTTCGAAAATCTAAATTTTCAAAAACATTTTTAGCACAGTGCTGATCGATTGATAAGAAATTCGTATCAAGTATCCAAAGCTATGCTCACCGGAATGGAAGTTTTGATCCCAGCCACTGCCCAACAGTTAGAATAAATATTGTATTTCTACACTGCTGATTCGATTATTAGGAGTTTTTAGAAGGTAAACTCCTTCAATTACGTGTGGAACCTCCCGAATTTTTCTTTTTAAAATAAGTGGATATTATCCATGAAATGTGCAGTACGTGGTGGATATCCTCAGAATGAATTCCGGTTTCTGCCCACTGATGCATGTAGTAGATACTATTGACATGAAAACAGTTCACTTGTATTGTACAGTGAACTACTGAAAAACTTTCGCATATTTATTTGTTTCTACAATTTTATTCATCCCACAAGATATCAATAAACGTTTACAAAACTTGCTTATTGTAAGCATCACCTTGTATATTTACGGCTGAAATACTATTAAATTAAATAGGAGATACAGAAGTGGATTTTCACAGCAATTTCAAGAGGGATCCGATTTCCATCTGAGATGAGCTCCCTGCTCGAGTCACCTGAATAATCCGGAATATTTCAAGACAGTCCTGAATTCGTATTGTCAAACAATAAAGGATTATCGACGATTATACCATCTACAAGACATTTTGAATTCAAAACCATTAAACCATTTATTTTTAAAATTTTATCAGTAGATGTAATTTTTTACTGCAAATTTTAACAGTTTCATTTCACAATTCTATTTCTAAAGTATTTTAAAATGTTGTATGATTTTCAAAAGTTATCTATCTAAAAATTGAGTTTGACGTAACTTATCCTATTTTGGCTTTAGCGCCACAAATCCTAACCAACTATATAATCCCCCACACCCAGAAAATATTATAACAAAAATATCAAGAAAAAAATGTCCTATTTATATGTTTGGCAATTTTTATTGATCTCGGCATTGCTGAACATAACACTTTTACTCATAAACTAAGTATCTAATATTTGTCAAAAAAATTAAAAAAAAAAAAAAAAAAAAAAACTAAAATGTGTAGATTGTGTGCGCCATGATAAATACGCTGTAACAAGTCCGTTCGCACACGGGAGACGACCACAGATGCGACGAAATTATGTACTTATCAGTACGTGAGAGAATTAAATAAACAATATTTCGGGTCTAAATTATTTATTTTAAAATTAAATTATTAGAGAATCATTTATTTTATTTAGGTATAAGTCTGTTAATTGAAAAGTATCTTTATATATATATATATATATATATATATATATATATATATATATATATATATACATTATATTTTTATTATGCCCAGCTTCTCGTATGTATTTACTTACGTATACGTTGACATAGTAAATGATTTCAAAACTTGTCATCTGCTGTTTTGAATACTTAAATAATAATTTTAAAAATTCTTTATTACAGCTTAACTGCAAGTATGGCATCTACAAATAAATAAATGAAAAAAAAAAAAAACTGAATAAGAGCATCGAGAATTCAATCAGAATTGGACGGGATCATTTGCTTTCCTATGCAACTCAGATGGCCCTTCTGACTTGTTCCATTTGCCACGAAAATTCGCACAGAATAAGAAATCAAATTTAGAGAGGCACTTCACTAAAAAACATACTCAGTTTGTTAGTAAATACCCAGCGGCGAAGAACAAAAAAAGCTGCCTACGAGCTACAAAAACAACAACACTTAACAAGTTCCATGTTAAGTGGTGCAATCTACAAGTACTGTTAATCTGGCAAGCTTCACGATATCAGTTTAAATTGCGAAAAAGGCAAACTATTCGTAGATGGTGAGTATGGCAAAGATTGCGTCTGAAGAACTGTTTCGTAATTTCAAAAATAAACCAGAAATCTTGAAAAAAAATCAAAAATTTGCCACTATCCGCTAAAACAGTACAAATAAAATAGCTAAAATGCCTTCAAATGTAACATATTTTCTGGTGGAAGATAGTCATCTTTCTTTTGCCATATCGCTTGCTATAGATGAGTCTTGCGGCATAAAAGACATGACACACAAGTTGCCCTTTTTGTCGGGTATATATGTTCCCAAGATCCAAAAGAGCTTCTAGGATTACTACCGCTCTCGGGACAAACTAGAAAGAAAGATATAGCAAATGCCAAGCAAAAATGCCTTGAAGAGAATAAAATCTATTTAAATAAAATCATTTTAATAGCAACTGATGCATCCAGAAGTTTGACAGGAAAAATTAAAGGGGCTACAATGATTCTTCAGAGCAAAATGAAACAAGAAATTCTAAAATTTTACTGCATAATACATCCAAGAACGCTTTGTGCCCAAACATTTCCAGTCAAAATAGTAAATGGCATGAATTTGGTAATCAAGATTGTTAACAGCATCTTGTCAAAAGCACTTTACCGTTATCAGTTTAAAGAATTCTAAAAACAGCATGGAAACTAAGTATTCTGATCTCCTTCTTCACAATAAAATGCGATGGCTTTCTAATGGTAAGGTGTTGTAACGTTTTGCTTCGTGCTTGAATGAAATAAATACATTCCTAAATGAAAAAAGCATTAATCACCGTGAAATAGATAATGACAAATGGTTACAAAAAATTTACTTTATGCTGGATATCACAGCGAAATTAAATGAGCTCAATCTAAAATTACAAGGAAAGAGAAACACAGCCTATGCTTTGGTGAAGAATTGGTTTGTTTTAATTTATTATTTTTTCAGAAGATATATGTATATATATATATATATTCTGAGCGGTAAATTACTTCATTTTTCAATTTCTAAAGCAATATGGCAATAAAACCAGTGCAACTGTTGACACGAATAACTTCAGGACAGTTATTATAATAATAATATAAGAAAGAGAAAAGAAATGAGAAATTGTCTGACAGAGTTAAGAAATTCAAAACCACTTTAGCATTCATAATTAATCCTCAACACAAATAGTAACAAAATCCACATTGAGCCATTTGCAATTAATACTAGATCTTTAGAAATGCAATTAATCAGTTTAGAAGTAAAGCTTTGTGAAGTGGAAATTTTACAGTGCTGAGAAAAACAAGTTGAAGGTCCAGAAATGTATGCTCGTAAAGCAACAAAAGTGGACAGCTTTAAAAGAAATCCGCAAGTTGAGGCACTTATATTCGAAGAATGAAATAGTCTTCCAGAATGATACAGTGAGGTGAAGAATTTGGTATTTGGAGTGCCGATTATCTTCGGATTGACATTTTCGTGCGAGCAAGCATTCTCTTGCACGAATATAATTAAAAGTAAAGCAAGAAGCTAACTAATAAATGAAAATTTAGAGTCGTCCCTAGTAGCAATTCAACTTCGGGGCGGTGATTGGGTTAACGACTTGAACTGATGGAAAGTCAGCGTGTAATAGTGCATGGAACAGTGCACTATTTGTCACCTGATGAGTTTATGGCATATGGCCCGGTGAGCCTTTTTGGATTCGATGAAAAAGGAGTGAGTGCAGGGATGATATTAAGCCATGCAATTTTGTATTCTACTATAGTCTGGCTTAAATAACAAAAATACATTATCGTTAAAAATAATTTAATGATAGCGTATTTTTATTAATAAGCCAGACAATATTAAAGAAAACCCATTTTAAATATGCATATATTTATTATATGTTTTTCAATAAATAAAAATACTTGTGTTTGAAGACCTTTTTAATACTTTTAAATAAATTTAAAATGTAATAAAAAATCCAGATATCATACCTAAGTGAAATTAATATAAAAGTATTTTTCACTCTTTGACATTTTAATAATTTCAACAGTTTTTATTGAAGGACATAAAATTAACAGTCAATAATTTCAATTTTAGAAATCTCTCTGCTTTTATTTATTTTTTTACTAATAGGAATCTTTCTTTAAGGCAATATTCATTAAGATTTTTTTTTTGAATAATTTCCTATTTTATAGAAAATAAAATTTGAATTGGCACATTGTTAATTGTTATAATTTTCCAAATGTGTGTTTCTTCTTTTTTTATAAAAAAAGGTTTTACTATAGAATTTTAAGTGTAAAAATCTGAAAAATTTTATTATTGCTTTTATAAGATACATAATTTAACAAGCTCTAAAAAATTCATTCAGAAATTTAGTTTTTAAAATTGAGATTAATTTCACAAGTCATTCATTTAGTTCTTCAATGTATTTGTAACAATAGGCATAATTTATGATAGAACACTTCTAAACTAAAAACTATGATAAAATTAAAAAAAAAAACATTGATTCTATTTTAATATAGAACACAGACAACTTTAATTCTATGGTCTTAGTTTAATTCATTTTTTCTATTATTAGCAGAAAAATTGACTTAAATAGAATAATTTTGAAATTTTTCAAAAGCAATATTCGCAGATCTGAAAATGATAAAAAGAAACAAAGTATGAATTTTTATTAAAAACTATTAAATTTATTATTATAATGAGATTAAAAACTCAGTTATATTTTCAGATACAAGTGCTCCTATGTCATTGCATTTCATATTTTAATATTTGTTAATCAGTCACACAACTTTAATGTTTATGAACTTAATCACAAAAGTAAATAGCTCAGGAAAGATAAAGGTTTATTATTTTTGTTACATATTATATACATTTGATTGTGATTTTTCCAAAGCTCTTTTTTAAACGTCCCCAATCTCTGCCAAGAGCATACATCAGCCACATTTCTTAATTTATTGCTGTACATCATTATCTGTAATATAGCTGTCATGACATTGAGTATAAGCTACAAATAAAAAAATAAAGTAATATTAGAAAGATTGTAAGGGTAACATTTCAAGAGAGAGAGCTCATTTTTATTTGATATAATTAACACACATATTAAAATGTTCCTTAATAAATTATGTTTATTAATCAGACAAAATAATTTAAACATTATACTGAAATGTTATGAAATTTTAAATTTGTTAAAAGATTATTAAAATTAAGATTTAAATTTAGAAGGAAAACTTATAAAGATTATCTATATATACTCCAATTAACATTTTGATCCAATGGTAAACTTCACATTTAAAATATATATAAGTATGTAAATACATAAATTAAAAATAAAAAATATTCATTCATTTTTAATCAGTTACAAGCGCAATATAAACTGAAATCACATACATTAAACAAAGGATAACAGAAACATAAGAAATATTGTGTTCTTATAATTTGTTACAGTGGTTATGATTCTGAAATATTTAGATAAAATTGAATTAATAAATTTTTACATTTGATGTTAATGATGTTTTCATTTCACACTATATTACTTTTAAAATTTACTTCTACAAGAGCAGTTAGCCTTCGAAAGCTTAAAAAGCAAATCCTATCATGTTACCAATTTACAACATTTTGAATGTTGGAAAATGGATATTTTACACATCTACTTCTCTCCTAGTTCTACTGCTTTAACAAATCATTTGTCATTATTTGTATCAAAACTCATCTCAATAACATCAATTGAACTTTCCTTTATAACATCAATATATGTCAGGAAAAATTTCAAGAAAGATGAAAACCAGACCAGGATTCTGGAATCATTTTTCCATTTAATAATATTTGCAATATTTATTTTGCTATTATACTATACAATATTTCTTTCTACACAAATTGTTGTTGATCATACAAAAATAAAATATTCTTATAGCTCAATTCTAATAAAATGTCAAAATTATTATTAGAATTGAACTATAAGAACAGAATAAGCTTTTAAAAAATAAACAAAAAAATAAAAATAACTATTAGTCTTTTTTTATGAGATTTATGAATACAAAAAAAAAAAAGTTTAATCATAAATGCAATATAAAATTATGAAGAACCTAACACTACAAATATGAATAACATCCTGAGAATAACTGGAAAACGACAAGAAACTCTTTTATATTTTCTCTGAAATCAGAATAATATATTCTCAATAAGAAGCACAAAGTTCTCTCTCCCATTTAATGCAAGTATGTAGTTTGATCTGCATTCTTTGATAAATTCTGGAAAGCGACTTGAAAACGCTTACAATAAAATTAAATTTTATACTTTTCAAGTGAATATTGAAATAATGGGTAAGTTTTCTACAAATAGTATATTTACTATATTTGGTGGCTTTCTGTTTGGTACAATATTTCACTTGTTGTGATTTCTGTATTCTTATTTTTTTACTGCAGAGATTGATATCAACCATTTGTTGGTAGATATATTTTTGTGTTTATTATTTTTTTATTTATCAAAATTCATTCTATAAAAATAATTATTTACATTAAAGCCAAGACATACTTGATAAAATCATGATAAACCCACCATATGTTGTCTCAAGGCAATTTTAATCATTTTTATGAAGAAAAGAATTATTAAATTTCAAATATAACATTATTCATTAACTAAACGTTTAATATTTTTTAAAATAGATATATTTTTTTTGTTTCAAGCTTTAAATACTGGAAGTGTTATGAATGATCACTAATGATTATGAAATCAAAATATGGAATTCCTATTTATAATTTGGAGAGCTGCGTTCAAACATTTATTTTCATAATTTTCGATGAAAGTCAAGAAATTATTGATACACATTTTTTCTAACTTTATGTTCTCCTATTTTCATTTGGATGGGAATTTTGTCATCAAACCTAAACTTGTCACTCCTATTAAAGAAAATTATTCAGTTCACATCGATTTTTATAATGTGTATATAAAGTTAAATATACTTACTTTTTAAAAATAAGTTAGTATTTTCCTAAGGATTTGATCATTTTTAAGATCTGAAGACATATTTTACCCATTACCAATTTTCTAAGAATTATAATACAACCCAATAAACAATTAAGTTCCCCAACTTATAAAATACCAGTACTTAAAATAATATTTTTAACGGTACTTTTCCATTCTATCCCATCAATAATCCCAATAATGGGAAGAAAAAATCCTAAATTAGACCTAATTATTCCATTTTCATCGTGTATTGTTTAAAAGGGTTTACATTTTCAAAAAATACTGAAAATAATACAAACATTTTATTTACATTTTTTGCACGCGAGACTAATTAGAAAAGGAACTAAGGTTTAAATTGAATTCCAAACCACTATCCAAACTCAAGGTGGGATTTAAACCTATTTCTTCAAGTTTATAACAGAAAAGTACCTTTTTTTTTTACTTTCTGTTCAACAGAAGAGAGAGAATTTATTTGTAAATATAAACATATTATATTATATACATAAAAAAATTTTTTTTATTCATTTATTTAAATACCAATATTAATACTTAAACTGTACATTGACCTATGCCGGCAACATGGACTAATTTCAACAATCTACTACAAATAGACCAAAGATAAATTATTTTTACTATGAAATCATGAAAATTGTTGTATCAAAACTAATTATCATGTGAATATGATTAAATTTTAAATATAAAAGAATAATTAAAGTTTAAGTTTTAATAAAATTTAGGAATTACCTATAGACATTTGTTACTTATCAATTTATAGAAAATCCTTACACTATAATAATATATAATCTATCCGGATGTTTATCACTAAGATGTATTTTTACATTAGATTAAATTTTAAGAAAACTTTTTTGGAATAAAGCTTTAGATCACTAAATTTACTTCAAAATGGTAACCTATTCATGGCCATGTTTCACATATTAATGCTAATAACAAAAAAGAAATCTTAATAAAAAATAGCATAAATAAAATATATACAAAAGAAATGATCAACATTGCTCTTTAGGGTGGCTATTGGTTTTTAATCATCATAAGGCTACTGTGGGTGTTTCAAACCTAAAACAACAAATTATGAGCCAAATTTATTCAAACTTTCTAAAACCATGCAAAGCCAACGCTCCCATTGAATTTGTTCGATCAATTAGTTGTTACTGATTGATTTCGATTTTACTGGCGCAAGATCCTCAGATGGAATGAACTCCGCCGAAAATATAGTAATGTTTGATTAAGTCAAATGTTTCAGTAAATCATTGCTTAAGAACTAATTGAGAATGTTGGGATGAATGACTCAGAAGAACAAAGGCATTTAAATAAATTGATGAAAGCCAGAAAGAAGAGACAGACAACCCTAATAGTAAAGGCTCAATTGTATTACAGTGACCAATCAACGGTTTCATTGGTAACTCATTTTACACTGAATTTTTTCAGCGGTACGTGCTCAGTAACTTATACATGAAATGGCCACTGGCTTTTTTACAGCATATTGTGCACAATTACCGTCGTTGTCTGCTGGTAGAGTGGTCGCTGGCTGTAGCTTTTACCACTGAGATAGAAGGAAAGTAGAATCATGAGAAGACTTATTAATAGATATACGCATGCGTGGCGGCCATATTTGAAAAATCATTATGTTATTTACTTTTTCTGTACGTTTATTTAATGTTACGAGTAATGATTTACATTTTTTTCAAATGAATATTATGGTAAGTACTATGAATTCTTTTAAATAAATAAAAAGTACATATATATCTTTAAGATGTCTATTTATCTGATTCTGTTTCATTGTTGTCAAGTTAATTTTTATTTTGTGTTTGTAAAATGGAGTGAAAATAAACAGAAAATAAAAATCTATTTTAAATTATATGAATTAATTTTAGTTTGAAATTTCACCCTAGTTAGTTCATTGTTTTTTTTGATGTTGAATCCCCATAATGTTAATAATCTATGATTATTATGATGGCTTTTTTTCAGTTTGTCGCCAAGGGTGTGGGCTATCCTCGAATTTTATCTATCATGATAATTAAAACCAGTAGCCACCCTTAAGTGCTATGTTGATAATATATTTTGTATATTTTTGATGTGTGTCTTATATTTTAATAGATTTCTCTGTTTTGTTACTAGCATTAATATATGAACCATGGCCCTGATAGGTATGCATTTTCAAATAAATTCAGTAATCTAAAGCTTTATTCTATAAGGAATAATTTTCTTAAAATCTTATCTAATGCAACACCGTAGTGATAAACATCAGGATAGATTATATATTATTTTATTGAAAGGTTTTTTCCTAAATTGATAAATAACAAATGTATATAAGTAATTTTAATAAAGCTTAAATTTAATTATATTCATGTAATAATTTTGATGCAAATTAATTTTATCGTTGAGCTATTTGTAGTGGATTGTTGAAATTAATCCATGTTGTTGAAGTCAATTTCATGCATAAATTATATATATTAAAGATATAACCAACAGTTGTTATATATACACACACAGTATGTCCACTGAAGTCCCTTGCCACCTTCTGTTGTAGTTGTAGAGCAACCTTGATTTAGTACGAAAAGATACCTTGTAGGCATTAATGTGAAGATTACCACGGTTAAAACGCGCATTTGTTGTTGCATTCTGTGACGTGGCACATCGTGTGTGTGCATATTTGAAAAAACGAAAAATCGTTACATTTTCGTGATTATATTTTTCACTCTTATTTCGAAATGGGAAGAACAGAAGTATTAAAAATAATTCCAACAATTTGCACCCAGTATGCAAATACGTAAGAAACGTCACGCCTGTTCACCTGAGACAGCTATAAAAAAGAGATCTTCTTGGGGCTGTAGTATGTTGATGCTCATGGTTATGGCTGAGTATTCCAAAGTTGAATATTGTGAGATGGTTTTACTGTATGGTGAATGTCGACGCAAGGCACGATCAGCAGCAAGGTTGTACCGCCAACGTTTCCCTACAGGCCCGCATCTCTCCATCTCATAAAACAATCCAAACTGTTGTAAAACGTTTTAGGGAGACAGGTTGCATTACTAGTCGACCTCGATCTGGCAGACCAGGTAAGGTAGGACGGCAAGTACAACCAGATAAGGTATTAGCATATGCCCTCGCATATTCGAAGTGCAGTGTAAGAGAGATCAATCAACACTGTGGTCTCTCCAAAAGTCGGGTTTAGAAAATCCTAAGCGAATCAGGTGCTCATCCATACCGACCAACGCCTGAACAGGTTTTAGTGGTCGGGGGTGCCGAGCGACGCTATGCATAGTGCAACTTCGTCATGAATCAAATACAGGTCCAGCCAACATTCTTGGCAGATATAATGTGGACGGGGGAGACATGCTTTTCACGGTATGGCATGTACAATGGGCAAAGCACCCATAACTGGGCACTGGAAAATCCTAAATGTTTCGTCGACGTTCGACATCAAATGCGATATGCTATTAATGCTTAGTGCGCAATTTACAGTAACAAGCTCATAAGCCCAATATTTTTCAATGGCACGTTTATGAGCGCACGATATTTACAATTGCTAAAGAAGGTAATACCCGATTTTGTGGAGAATCTGCCGTTGTTTAATCTTAAAAATCTATGGTTTCAACATGACGGCGTGCCTGCTCACAAGACATCTCCAGTGAAGCAGTACCTCGTCAAGGAATTTGGCAACCAAATACTAGGGTATGGCGGTTTCGAAGAATGGCTTCACGTTCTTCTAATCTGATTCCACTGGACTTTTTCCTGTGGGGATACTTGAAATAGCAGGTGTATGCGACTTCTCCACAAAAATTGCAGGACCTTGACGCATTACGATCGCGTGTTCCAACGTGTCACGCTGTATGCTCCAACGGGATCTTCAAGCGAGGGTCCAAATGTACATTGCAAATGACGGTGAGAAGTTTGTACATCTTAAATAAAGTATATTGTTATAACTATTTGTTATTTTTTTTCTTAGATCGTTTTGTCACGTCACAGCACGAAACAAATGCGCGTTTTAATCGTTGTATTCTTCACATTATAACCTACAAGGTATCACTAAATCGAGGATGCTGTATAAATTTGTAAATCACTTTTTCTTTCTGTCTCGTTCCGTTTTCGAGAAAGTATGCTAACTCCACAGTTTTCCACCAGCTGGCGCAGTAGCCTGTTTCGTTTAGTAGCGCATGGTTACTTTACTATACCTAGACACCACTTTTATAAATATAGTAGCAGCCGTTCCAAAGTTAAGAGGGTGGCAAGGGACTTTAGTGGACATACTGTGTATATATATATTATTCAAGAGGTAATTTACAAATAAATTCTTATACTGAAAAAAAAATATAAAAGGATTTTTTCATTATACCCCTTCTTTAGAGCCTGAAGAAATAGCTTCGGTCCACAGCTCGTGGGTTTGAATCTTACCTTAGACTTGGATAATAGTTCGGAATCCACTTTACACCATAGGTCCCTGTCTCAATAGCTTCTGTGTTGCAAGAAATGTAAATAAAATGTTTTTATTATTTTTAATATTTTCTGAAACTATTAACCTTTTTAAGCAATACACAATGAAAATTGAATATTTAGCACAATAATTTTGTTTTTTTCCTTCCCATCATTGGGATTATTGATGAAGTATAGTGGAAAGTATCATAAAAAATATTATTTTATCTGGTGTTTCATAAGGGAGGGGAAGTTAACTGGATTATTTTACAATTCTTAGCAAAAAATTTGCAGTGGCTAAAAAATGTCTGCAGAGAGATCTTAAAAATGATCGAATCCTTATTTTGATAAGAAAACACAAACTTAAGTTTAAAGTATAAGTATATTTAACTTTGTATACATTATAAAAAATAGGGATGAAATGAATAGTCTTCTTTAATTGGCATGACAAGTTTTACTTTATGACAAAATTCCCATCAGAAGCAAATATTGTGTATCAATAATTTCTTGACTTGCATTGAAAACTATATAAATCTTAAAAAAACAGCTCTCCAAATTACGAATTTGAATTCCATATTTTAATTTCACAATCATCAGTGATCATTCTCATGAAATAACACTTCCACCATTTAAAGAGTGGTAAGTTAATGAATAAAATTATATTTGAAGCTTATCATTCTTTTCTTTATCAAAATGATTAAAAATCCTTGAGCTGGACATCACAAAAATTTGCATGTTACATTACAAATGGTAGATTTTCATGATTTTGTCAAGAATCTAGGCTTAAAAGTTGATCATAGTTTTCAGAAAATGAGATTTGATAAACAATAATCATAAAATGAGAGAAAAAAGATGTCTACCAACAAAATGAATAAGAATCTCTGCAATAAAAAAATGTAAATCCTAAAACTAAAATAAATGGAAAATTGTGCCAAATAAAAACAGTCTCCAGTTGTAGTAAATATCTTATTTGTGGAAGACTTATTCATTATTTTAATATAAAAAACTTGAGCCGCTCAAATTGTTTAGTGGTCAGCGTGACTGAATGCGGATAAGGAGGTCCTGGGTTCGAATCAAGATTGGGGAATGATGTACTTTCTCTCTCTATCCTGTCTTTGTCCTTTCCTTGTATGAATGGTTGCGTACCCTATAAACGTGTCCCTATGGCATGTCTGTGAACTGAGGAAGACGGACTCCACACCAAATATGGCTCAAGTTGGAAAAGAGGAGCAGCGCATTCCATATTGTCAGCCTAGCTGGCACAAAACAAAAAATAAATAAAAAACTATATATATATATATATATATATATATATATATATATATATATAAACTTGGAAAGTACAAAATAAAATTAAATGTATTCATTAAATGTTTTCACATAGCTTTCTAATTGTAGAATTTATCAAAGAAAGGAGATAAAATCATATAGATGGAAAGATTATGTCACAATGGATGAAAGTTTCTTTTCGTCGCCTGTTTCCCTGCGGTACGTTATTCGCTGGACATAATTAAGTTAGTCATATTCCATATCTATTGTAATGTTCATCATAAATTTTACCTTGCATTTAGTATTAAAAATTCTATGTATCTATAAGGGTCACATAAAAAAAAGGCTAATAGTTTTTTTAAAAATTTTTTTTAAGCCCAATTTTTTATAAGCCTTTTTTGTAAAATCTGTTTTCACAGTTCAATTTTAATAATAATATAACACTTTACTTTATATTTTGATTATAGTATATTAAAAACAATTTGTATAGAGACGTATTGTATAATATATATATATATACACACACATAATAACCAAAAAGAAAAATAATATAAATATTACATAAAAAATATATAATAATTAAATCAAAAATAATCAAACCATTCATAAGTGCTAATGCATAGTGTGTAAATTTCGTGTTTTAAACTGTTAGATATTGAAGTGTATATTTACATATTGCTGCAAAAGTTACATTTAATGTAAATTTTTACTGTAATAGAAATTTTTAAAAGAAATAATTCCAAAATTCTGGTCTGGTTTTTCATCTTTCTTGGAGTTTTTCCTGCAAATTTCAAAGCAAGATAAATCATTTGACTTAACCTTCCAGTTTCTACAGAAAAATTATTTCGTTGATAAATAAGAAAAATAACATGATTCTTAGGGCTGGGGGAAATTAATCTTTCTAATAATTTTCAGCTGACTGCGTTTTGACTAATAAAGGTGGCACAAACTCAATTGATGTTATGAGATTTTGATGGAAATAATCGCAAATGGTCAAAGCAGCATTAGTGGAAAGAAAGCAGAAGTGTAGAACATCCATTTTCCAACCCTCAGAATGTTAGAAATTTCATAACATGTTGGGATTTTATTATTAAGCTTTCTAAGCCTAACTGCTTGTACAAATAAATTTTGAAAGTAATATAGTGCAATATGAAAACCTTAAATTAAAATGTAAAAGTTTACGAATTGAATTTACAAAATATTTTTGAATCATAATCACTGTAACAAATCATAAGAGCATAATATTTCAAGTTTCTGACATAATTTTAATTACATATTTTTTATTATCCTAAGTTTAATGTATGTAATTTCACTTTATATTGTGTTTGTAACTTAAAATTCGGAAAAATTGTTCTTTTCTATTTTTCATTTATGAATTACTTCTGTATTTTTTAAATGCCAAGTTTACCACTGGATCAAAATGTTGATTCTAGTACATGAATTAAATTTAATAAATTTATTTTTTCTCTAAATTTAAATCATAATTTCAATATTTTAACAATTTAAAATTTAATTTTTGTGACATTTCCAAGTAATGTGTTTAAAATTATTTTATAACATAAGTAATTTAATGTTAATAATATATATTATAAAAATGTTGACCTTACTTTGTTTCTGATGTTACATTTTTAATACGAGCAAATTTGTTTATTTGTAGCTTCAACTCACCACCATGACAGCAGCGTATCACAGATATTGGCGATATATAAAGAAATGGTTGATGCGTGCTCCTGATAGATAGATAGGGACGCTTTGGAAAAAGCCGTCTAATGTTAATATGTAATAAAATAATAAAGATTTAACTTTTGTAATTAAATTCATAAATCTTGAAGTAGATAGTTTAACAAATATTAAAATCAAAAATGCTGTGAAATAGGAACACTTTATCTGAAAATGTAACCGAATTTTTTTGCCGGTTAACTTGTCTAGTAGTCAGCGTGGCTGACTAGGGACAGGGAGGTCCTGGGGGTTCGAATACCGCTCCAGGCATGGATGTACTTTCTCTATCCTGTCTTTGTCCTTCCCTTGTGTGAATGGTTGCCTACCCTATAAACGGGTCCCTATGGCATGTGTGTGTGTACTGAAGAAGTCGGACTCCACACCAAATACGGTTCAGTTGAAAAAGTGGAGATGCGCACCCCAATTTGCCAGCCTAGCTGGCACACGAGAACAACTGAATTTTTTTATCTTATTACAATATATTTAATACACTTGTTACCAAAAATTTGTAATTCCTTTCCTTAGCTCTACAAATACTGATTTTGAAAAAATTCTGGAATATTCACATTTAAATCAATTTTTCTGCTGTTAATAGAAAATTGGTAAACAAAAAATATCAAAAATTCATTAAACTATGAGCATAGAATTAAAATTGTCTGTGTTCTAAATTAAAATAGAATCAATGTTTTATTTTAAATCTATCAAATGTATCTAGTTTAGAAAGGTTCTACAATAATATATACCTATTGTTACAAATATATTGGAATTAATTGAATTATGTATGATTTTAATTTCTAAAACTGAATCTATGAACACATGTTAAAATATATATCTTATAAAAGCAATAAAATTGTTTAGAGTTTCGCAATCAAATTTTCACTGTAAAATTTGTTAAAATATTTGGAAAATCATAACAATTAACAATCTACTAATTTATTTTTTCTAAAATTGGAAATTTAAAAAAAAATCTTGTCCGAGATAATTTATTGGATTTTTCCTATTAGTAAAAATATAAACGCTAATCTCTAATGTAAATAATAAATATAAATAATAATCTAATATAACTAATAATCTAATATAAATAAATAATAATCTAATATAATATTAAAGTAAAAATATAAAAACTGAATTTATTGAATGTTAATTTTGTGTGTAGCAATGAAAACTTGAAACTGAAATTTCCAAGAGTGAAAAAATATTAGATAATGGTTAAAATATATTTCATATTAATTTCACTTATATATACTATTATAAGTGAATAAATTATTATATAAGTGAATAAATATTATTATATAATTTTATAAATTACTATATATTCTAGTATTGACTTATATACACTTGTACTACATGCATTATTTATTACATTTTGATTTTATTTGTAAGTATTAAAAAATCCTCCAACACAAGTATTTTTATCTATTAAAAACTTATAAATATATGCATATTTAAAATACGCTTTCCTTGATATTGTCTGGCTTATTATCAAAAATACACTATCATTAAATTATTTTTAACGATAGTGTATTTTTGATATGAAGCCAGAAAACAGCATTGGTATACGCGTAGAATACAAAATTGCATGGCATAATATCATTGCTACACTCACTCCCTTTTCATCGAATCTTGAAAAACTCACCGGACCATATACCATAAACTCATCACATCGTGAACTTCAATTGAACAGGCGGGGATACCGCAGCCGCTCTCCGGCCAAGGTGACAAATAGTGCACTGTTCCATGCACTATTGCCGCTGAGTTTCCATCGGTTCAAGTCGTTAACCGAATCACCACCCCAGTGTTGAATTGCTCCTAGGGAAATGTTATATAAAGAAATCCCAATGTTTTTTTGAGAACCACGACAGTTTCACGAAATTAATGTCATTCCTAGCAGGTTTTATTTGATCGCCCAAACGATTACAACGTACGATCAACATGTAAGGTTTTTGACTGTCCACGAGACCCAAGAAACAAAGCATTTACATCTACTCACGAAGAGTCCTCTCGTGCTTCCCCATGGAAGAATGGAAGGGATAAGGTAAATATAAGAAGAGAAAAACAGAATATAGATCACTGGGTACCTCGTGTAAAGAAGTACTCACCTAAAGAAAATGATCCCCATGAGGGGTGCTTGTTATTGAAGTACAAGTTAGTGTTGTAAGTAAATGTTTACTTAAATAATAAGTAATTATCTAATATGCCATATATATACATATATAATCTAATTTGTAATGAAAAACACTTATATATGAATAGAAATATTTTTTCTTATGAATAAATAGATTAGTTTTTTTTTTTCATTAAAAAACTTTTATTCGAATACTATTTATTGTTGGCAAAATAATTTTTGTACCTCTAAAAACTTTGTAAACCGTTATTTTTGATTCTTCCGACTCAAAATGTTGCCGACCCCTGCTTTAGGTGAACCGGTTAAGGTGTTAACCATATATTGATGTTAAACTATTCCGAGTGTGCAAAAATTGTATGAAGAACGGTAAACCAAAATTTATCCATGTCACAATTGCTTTAGGTGGAAAGGATTGTTTTAATCCCAGCTTAAAACATAGGCAGTTTTATCGCGAAATTTTGATAGCAGCGTTTGTTATCAATTTCAGCCGTAATTATCGCTGACTTCAATTCCCTGTAAAGCCGTTTAAGATGCGATGAACACTTTTCCAGAATTCTGCTTACTTCAAGAACAAAGTCTAGTAGTTCTGTATCCCATTTTAAGATAATCAACTATGAGTAACTACTAGTAAGAGAGAGGAAGGAAGGGAAGAAAACATAGCACCGGATTCTTTTTTCTACATTCCCGAAATATTATGTAATAACTTCGTCACAAAAGAAAATTTTTTAGCATTACACATTCGATTTGTTTTTAGCTGAATTTAACATAAAGATAGATATTTTTCCAAATCGCAATTTTCCACCAAAAAATGTTTCCCACTGGAAACGACAATCCTCCTTTAACTTGTATGCTCGATTTCGATTTATATTTTGCAACTCTGCGGTCTACTGTTTTGATCTGCTGACAATCTAAAAAAATTATAAGCGAACTAAGAACTAAGCGAATTTAATGTTTTATGATTTATTAGAAAATTCTAGCAATTCATGGCATTTAACACAAATTCATTGAATATTTTGAAAATACAATTATAATCTATATTTTGTAAAATTAATTTTAATACTTTCAATTACAAAATTTTTTGCACTATTTTTATTTTCTGTATGAGTTTGATAACAGTAATTAATCCAATGAGTTAAACTTGCATCTTATAAACGAAAAGAGCAACATTTGCTATGACATTATATAAAGATAATGAATAAAACTAGATATTAAGGAAAATACTTTTATATTTCTAAATGTAAAATTTACAAATTGAGTCATAACATTGAAAATAAATGTGAACAATGGAGAATAAATAATGTAACTGTGAAATAACTTACACAATTTGACAATTAATATAAGCGGATGATGAGTACATTTTCTGCAGGTAACTAGCGACTATTTCTGTTTCTTGTATACAGCAAAATTATCTTTTGTAAATTCAGTCAAGATTTTCAAAAAATTAAAGGTAAAAATATCCGTTAGTTTAATTAAAATCTGAATTGCCAACACTTACTCAATAACTTCCAGAGAATTAAAAAAAAAAAAAAAAAAAATTCAGGCTATTTTCTTTTGTAAGTTTGATAGCATTTCATGTTAGTTTAGAAACACCAAAAGATATGGAAATCTTTAAAAATTTAAATACAATAAGAACTGATAAAAATAATTAATGCATAAAGCTTATTTAGAAAATCCTTTAACTTCTCTTAAAAAATAGTAATTGCTCCTTTTTATTTAATAAAATATAAGAAAATTATATAGAGAGTAACCCAAAATTAGAGGCCTACTTTTTTAAACTTAATTTGATTTGTTTATTAGCAGTCGTAAATAGGGATTAAAAAGGTTTAAACTAAACTTATTGCTTCAGTTTAATAAAACAATTTTACTGAATAATGTAACATCGAAGTTAACAGCTAATTTTAAGACTTTTAAAACTTCTTTAATATTGTAATAAGATCTGTTTTTAATATACTTTTTTTATAACTTAAAATAAACATCTGCATTAAGCAAAGAAAAATACGCATCAGTAAAAATTTTCTGATTCGTAAATTATCAGCATTTACACAAGTATTTTTAGGAAGACTTTGCTCAACAAGCTGCATGAAAATGTATAATTGTGGAATTATTCAGAGAAATGCAGATGTGTCTGGATAAGTTAGCATCTTATTTAAATTAGTTGACAAAACAAATTTTATTAATGTTGAATTTATATAAAAATAAAATAATCAGTGAAATTCTCACATTACTTTTTCTGTTAAATATTATTTCTTATAAGTCATAAAACAAAATAATAGAGTTTGAAACACAATGATTATAGGATTTCAGTGCAAAAATTTAAATAAGTAACTTTTGGCAAAATAAAAGTTATAAACATTAATAAAAAGTATTGAACTGAATATATAATATTTCAAATTTTAACAATGGCATATTGCTAAAAGTAAGCAGGAAATTCAGAACAAAATATCATTTTCTTTCAGCAATTCTTGACAGTTTGTTTCAGGTTTTATTCCTTCTAATATAATCAAGTTTATGATTTTTACATATTTTTAAAACATGAAAAACCATTTTACAGAATACAATAAATGAAATACTTAAGCAATAACTTAAAATTTTTATTATTTATAATTTTTAACAATTTAAATTTTGAAATACAGCGCAATAAAAGCAAATACTAGTAAAAATTTATTAATTCAATTCAGGCTGCAATTTTATTCACAGTAAAATTAATGCAGTAGTAATGACAAATGAAAATAAAAGAAAGTTACCAAACTATGAACAACTGAAGGTAGAAAAAATTTGCATTAAAATGAATTTTAATATTCTTTTTTATAAATTGATATATTGCTTTAAATTTTTTCTTTATTTAAAAATATAAACTTTTTATTGAAATATTATATAACATTGTTTTATCTATTAACACATAAATATAACCAAAATTGGAAGCACTTATTTAATGAAGAAATATACTTATGTAATAAAATACAGTTTTCATTGAAAAAACTAAAATAATAAAATATTATTTTCCATTACTGGTTACAATATAATTTATTTACAATTTTTATTTTCCAAGTGTTTAATTTATAACATAGTTGTTTTAAAAGCACAGTATTGCATTTCTGTTTCATTATTAAAAATGTAAAAGTACAGATAAAAATTTAATAGTGTATATCTCACAAATATAACTAACATATCAGTAAAAAATATGTCAAATCAAAATATCATAATAAAAATAAAAGGAAAATGGTATTCACAGAAGTCAAAAACGTATAAAATTAACTTCCTCTTTGTTGTTTTAATAAAACAATTTTAAAGCATAATTGTGCAGAATTCAGTTTTTAAAGATTTTCTCAAAAGAGAAACTTTTAAATTTGTTATTTTAGAAATACTTTAAGATACTAGGACAAAACATTACACTTAAATCTGATGATCTAGGAGAAAAATTCTATTTAATAACATGCTAACTATTAGAAAACTAATCAGTATTTTTTTATAGTTCATAGCAATTTTTCATAAAAACATTTCAAAGTTAAATTTTTTTTTTTTATCATTTGATAAAAATAAAATATCATAGGATATAAATTTAACAAAAAATATTCCTCATATAATGAAAGGGCAATAAATATGTACACTGTGAACGAGCAGATTTGTGTATCTAAGGACACCAAGTTTCAAAAATTTAAAAATGTTATAATCAAAATGAAAAACATTTGGGTTTAATTTATAAAACAATCATTATAAACATTAGAAAATATTTAAAGCATTCATAGCTATATCTTAAGCATTTTATTACTTATAATGTATAAATTATTTTAAGCCTTCCTGTTTAGTACAGCAAACATGTTTTACTTTATTAAACTTCAGGAGAAATAATTTGGAATATGATAGAATAATATTTCAGCCAACCGATGGCCGAATGGTTAGCTTTCTTGACTCCTAGGATGCTGGTCCCGGATTCAAATCCTGGTTCAAGCATAAATATTCCTTTCTCTGTTTCTCAATCCTTTCTTCTGAAATGATATATGAATGTGGCCCACCCTATAAACGAGTTTGTGGAGTTATGGAGTGGGTAATGCTACTCATCTCAGTGACTTGGTTCATAGGTGCCCACTAGGTAACAATGAATAGGTAGCAGTTTCCGGTCTTGTTATGGTGAAGGGCTAAGAACCCAATGTTCGCCGTTAAAAAGAAACATTCCAAGTTTTGAGACATAAGTTTTCTGGCAGTTGGCAACAGCTAAACGATCAGCATTTTATTTTCCATTGTAACCCATATTAGTAAAATAAAGACAAAATATACATTATTGAATATAAACATAAACAGGCACATACACAAACATATAACCAGAAAATTATAATCAGTTAACTTGTTTGCTATACATAAAAAAAAAAAATCAATGACATTGAAATTGCTCAAACATTTGAATTCATTGTAGTTGATGATTTAATAATCAACTGTCATTAAATCTCTTATTGTTTAGTTCGCAAATATAGAGTCAATAGACATAATTTTATTTGAAATTATGTAGTGTCAAGTTAGTAGAATTTGAAGCAATTTTAACAATAGCAATTGCAATAAATTTTATTTGCATACACATGAATATAAAACTATTGAAATTATCATTAAATAATTCTAAAATACTTTAACAAAAAATACTTCAAAAATATATCATATGAAATTATATATTTACTTGAGCAGTGAGAAAGCAAGAATATTCTACTAAATATAGGAAATTATCAATGAGATAAGTACACACAAAAAGAATTTTCAGTTTACAAATTATTTGAGAAGTTTGTAGTGGAAAATAGAGTTTTCAAGAGCTTATATGAATGATAGGAATTAGTAACCTATTTGAACTAAAATTTGATAATTTCAAGTAATTTTAATTACTTTAATGTACTTTTTTATTTTTAAGAAAGGGAATGTAATATTTTCAACATTTAAAAATTTTTTTATTAGTTCAGCACAGAAAATATTTAAAAAGAATAGTTTGTAGAAACTATATATACAAATATTAAAGACTTTCAAGTTAATCCTAAAATTCCTTCGCTCTAATATTTTGAAGCAAAGATTTAAAGGCATGAGGAATTAACAAAACAAAATTCAAATATTTTCAAGAAAAAATTCTGATGAATAACTTAGGCAAAAATACTTATATATTCAAACGTTTCATTTGCTTTATCTTTTAAAATGAAATAAACCCCTAAATTTGAGATTTCAAGCAAATTATCACAACATTCACCAAATTTTGAATTTAAAAGGAAAAGACATTTACATTTTTAAAGAACATCAAAATATTAATAAAAAAAACAATTTAACAAGGAATGTATTAATCAAGCAAATATATTCAAGCAAATACAAAATTTACTGTTCTTTTATTTCCTTTTCACTACTGTAATAAAACATGCAATTGTCCTTCCGATATATTCTTATGTAAAAGGTTAAAAGTAAAACACATTCCACAATTCATTTTAGAAATTAAATAGTTAAGCAAATTGATAAAAATGTAACATATCCTATACTGTAAACACTTTACATTGTTCTCACCAAGATCGCTCAAATTAAAAAATTGCAGAAAGAAAACAAAAAATGAATTTAAAAAATGCTTGATTTTATAATATATTTGTACACATAGAATGTATTTATTTTAAATTTTGTATAAGAGAAGGCCAAGAGATCAAGGAAAATATCATAGATATTTGGTTTTTAATTTTTTTTATAAGAATTTGTAATTTATAAAATGTAAATAAAATTTCATTTTAAAACAATTTTACAGAATAACATTTTTATCTGAAATGTTATAGAAAAATAATAAAAAATATTTAATAATAAAAATTATAGAAGTATAAGACGAACTTCATAAAAATAGGTCATACTGAAACATTTTGAAACACTTAAAACTCATGTTTTTTCTAAGTTCTGGTATTACAGTAAATAAGATCTGTTTATAGCATGAATTAAAAATAGTTACTTACATTAAGAATATACAATGTTTTAATTTAGAAAAAGAGTCTTCATTATTACAAGCATATTTTAAATGTTTGTATTAATGAAGACTCTTTTCTCTCTCTCATTATTACTTACTTCATTATTAAAGTAATTTTTAAGAACTTCAGCCACTTAAAAATGTTTTTGAAAAATTATACAGAATTATGAATTGTTAGAATACAGCAGAACTCAAATGATCAGAATCAATTGGGACCAAACACCATTTTGATAGTTGGATTTAAAAAAAAAAGGTATATTTTAATTATTGTACACGGAAAAAAGGCAGAAAAAAGTCTACATATTTTTAAAGAAAAAGAGCTTTTAAATCAAATAAAAATGCTGCACTGTTACATGTTAATGTACTTACAAGTGAGTGCATGAGTACATTGTTATAAATGAAAGTCATTGCTAGCTAACATCTTAATCAGAGGAAACTGTTTACTGCCCTAAAAACGGGTGAAGGCAGTGAAAGCCATGCATCAACTAGACAGTGAGCATTTACAAAAAGGTCACACCCAAGCTGATGCTCCATCCACTTCAAAGTAGTTTCAAAACCAGCAACTGCTTCAAGGCCAGCAAAACTAGGTAATGGTATCATGCCTGCTTCAACTTAAACATTAAAGTCATCTTCTTAATCAACATTTTAAATAAGTTTACCATCATTTGGAATTTGAAAACTATAGGTTCTCACTCATATAATCCACATTCTCCTGTATCTTCAACATTAACTTCTGAACACTCAGGAATTTTCAAAGAATGTTTTTGAATTCAACTGACATGTCTCTCTCTCATTCTATTCTTCTCCCTTCTCTTATCTTTCCTTTTTTATTATTTTCCTTCCTTTCTTCAGCCTAATTAATTTTTCTAAAATTTTCAAAGTAATTTTCATTATCAGCTATTTGAATAATTAGAGTTCTACTGTATTTTACAGCAAATTGTTACATTTTGATTGAATTAAAATATAATTTTGAAAGAGTGAGATAAATGTCCATTTTGGTTGAAATCTAAGAATGAATTTAAATTTACATTACACTCAAAAGATATTTCATTAAAAAGGTAAAATATCAAACAAATTTTAAAAAAGTAACCGTAATAGTAGGAAAATTCTTATGGTTATTTTTTTAATATTTGCTTTAGAAACAAACAAAAACGTTTCATAAAATTATTCCTCACAACTTTTATTTTTCTTCTTAATTTTCAAATTGCTTATCCTAAGTTAGTTTTCTGGAAAAAGGAGAAAGATATATTGCCTACATATAGATTCAAGAAGTTGCACACAATTTAAAATCTTTACGAAATGAACAGCAAGATTTTATTTTTGTTATTAAGAAAAAATAATTATCAGAAGTCACAAAAATAAAAAAATAAAGATAAAATCGGAACAAAATCAGTTTTCAAAATATCAATGCATTTTTATTAGCATGTTTTAGAAAAACAATTCATTTAAAAATAATTTGAATAGTTTAATATATTGAATTTAAGTTATTTCAATTGTGCAAAATATAATGTATTTAAGAATTATATTGTTTAAATTAGATTTTTGATGTTAGAATGCAAAAATAAAGAAATCATTAAAGTTGCAACTAGCAAATACTTAACTAATGTGTTAGAATTTAATAGATATTCAGAAATAATGTAAATACAATAATTTCCATACACCAATTTGGAGATGTCTGAATAGGATACTTGAAAAATGCTTAAAAAATTTATGCCTTTAAGCTGATATAAATTTTTTTAATTATTACACAATCTTTAACTGAGGGAACTTTAATACCTTTTTGAATAAGTTTAAATATGTATTTCTTTCAGAAAAGTATTTTTCACAATTTTTTATACTCAACCCTTCTTATAAATGTCCACATTTTATATTATCATAGTAGTTATAGAAAGCTACTTTTTGCCAGTTAAAATCCTTAACACAGTTCAATGAGCCAAGTTGTTTAAATAAATGATAGTTAATAGTTTAAAACAAAATTTGAGAACTGTAAAACATGCTTGCGGTTGAATAAATTTTAAATTCCTGAAATGTCTCGTATTATTTCTTAAATATTTTTTGATAAACAAGTATATATCTTTGATTTATATAAACCCTATTAACTCAAAGGATTAATTAACCACATACCTCAGAAGATTGTCAATTTTTGATAGAAATTAATTCATTTATTATTAATGAAAATTTGCAGGAATTATTTCACACAAATGAGATTCATATGAATCTTCATCGTTTTTTTCTAAACCTTGATAGAAAATGATTACATTTTTGTAGTCAAAGCTATTGAAAAAGAGTATATTAGAATCAAAGATATAAAATCAACTAACATATTAAAGATAGAAATTATTAAACTTTAATCAGATTTTTGTTTTTGCTTTAACTGAAAATAATAAGACAATTTATTTTGTTAACTATAACTTGTGAGAAAAACCAAGAACCTTTTACACCTTGAAAATGAACTCTTTATTTAAATGTTTTAAAAAAAAAATTCTGACTTTTGTATGTAACAGAAATTTGCTTACAATAAGTAAGAAACTACTTAAAAGTTTTTCAAAATTGTAACTCAACAGCATTTAAAAAAAATTTCGAAAACTGTTGCCTAACTTAAGATAAAAAAGTTTTCTTTTCTCAAATTTTTCTAAGAAAAATAAGTAAATTTATTGTTTACTCAAATTAACAAATTTCTAACCACAAATATTTTCTGATAGTTTTCAAAATCCCATTCCAACTGAATCTAGTACAAATTGGTGAGCTTAATTTGAAGGGTTAATGTTACAACAATTAAACAAAAAGATGAAAATGTTGAACTTTCAGCATAACGTTTTATCAAAGTTTATACACTTTATCAGTACACTTTTTTAAACATACCTCAGTCACAAAATTTTTAAAATTATCTGAAGAATTTATTACGATATAATGTACTTACATAAAATTTTATTTTGATTTGAAACATTAATCTGATAAATAACAATTTACTAAGAGAGAGAGAACTCTTTTGTAAATCTTACTATGATAATTCACTGCTGGTAAGACTACATAATCTCAACTATATATAGTAAAAGGATTCCAAATAATTTAATAACAAGTTCTCTTACTTTAATGAAGATTTGTAGTACTACTGGGAAAACAAAATACTTAAAAGTAACTAGTATATACAGTTCATAGTCACAAATCAGAGCATTAAAGTCACAAACAAAACTAAATGTACATAATATTGCAAGTGTTTTAAAATGATTAAATTTTTAACCCAGTTTAAATGTTTTTTATTACTATAGTCTTTTCAGTTTTCCTAAGGCTTGTGAAAGAATAACTAAGAATATACCTGTTTCACTGCAAAGTATGATCCCAGATTTTTTTAAAGACAAGTTGATTATATTATACTGTAGCCACAAATATATTATAAAAAAAGGTTTAAAATAAATTTTGGAAAACTTCTTTTCACTTGTATTAGAACAATTTCCAAGCTCATCGATATTTCCTTTTTGCATACTATCAGAAATTCATACAATTGTACATATTTTAAAGTTTTTAGCAAAATCCTGTAAAGATAATATTTATAAAAATTATTTATGAACAAATAAAAAGTAATCAAATAAAATTTATAATTTCCACGAAATTAACAATTTAATATTTCAGCTTAGGTTTAATTTTTAAAACATTACAGTTTTAATATATTTTAAATTTGCAGTTAATTACAAAATAAACGTTCACAATCTTGGGTTTTCTTTTTTTCCTTAAAAAACATTCGCTAAAATTTACAACATGGATGCTTAAGTAAACACATTATACATTTTTGAATACTTCAGAAGTAATCATTTGTATATTTTCTATAATGGAAGATTCCACACAAGTAATTAGTGTTTAAAGCCACATCACAAGCATTTCATTTATACTAAGTCTATTTTCTTACTGGCAGTGTATATGATGAAATTTCATTTAAAATATTCAACATCAGTCTCAAATTAGCTGTAAAGATTTTTATAATAGCGACAAATTTTACACGCGACACAATAGGAATACAATTCCAATTCAATTAATTCAACAAAAACAGATTATAAATGTTCGAAAACTGAATATAGAAATTTTATGTGTAATACCTGGTTTGCAGAATATTAGTGAAAATATGTGAGCACAAGCAAATATACATTCATATCATTTAAAAAATACTTCTCTTTTAATTCTCATCTCAAATATATTATCTTAAATTGTTTTATAAGACTGCTCTCTACATCTAATTTATAAGAAACAACGTGTCATCAAATATTTCTTTGTAATTATTATTGCAAATGCGTAATATTCATCCAAATTTATATTAAATACTGAACTTTGATACTACGTGGTGGACATACTAATAGCCTAAAACTATTCAAGCCAACTTAATATCGAACTGTAAATTGATTTTTTGGGGGACATTTTCATAGACGTGGGCTGTATTTGTGTGTTGAAAAAATGGAAACTTGAGTACCTCCAAAGCACCAATACTACAGAGGTGTATGCAAAAACGAAAAATTCATCTTTGTTCAGAAGTAGCTGTACTTCCAAACTTAAACTTCTTGTTCAGAAGAGCATTGTCCTACCACTAAGCCAAATTTTAATGTTGAACTTATGAAATTTCAAACTTTCAAATACTAATTTACTTTTAAACTGTTAAAATATAATTAATAAATTGATACAAGTCACTCTTAATAAATTTCAATTATACAAAAAAATGTTAAATGTTTGCCAATTCTCACTTTAACTAAAGTTTTTATTCTTTACAACAGTAAAGATAGAGTGCTTGAGTAATTTCTATTCTAACTGACAACAAAATATACCTATTTAATAGATCTTCACTTATTTTTTATGGTCAAGTACAAATAATAACAGATTTAATATTCTTATATCTAAAATTGAAGAACATGAAAGAATTTTTTCACATTGGACACACAAAACAGTTGCTCCCGTGCATTAAGCAATAAATATGTGACATATTATGAGCACTAGTTTAATGGATTCATCAGTAAAAGGTCAGAATTATGTGAATCAATTACATATGGGTGCATTTTATTACTGTAATCGATATATTAAAAAATAAACAAGTAAACTAAATAGTAAAATTAGATAAATTGTTTGAAAACTTTTTTATTTAAAAATACATTTTAAGTACACAAAAAAGTGCATCTGTATTGATAAATGCATTGTTAGACATTAACATACACTATTGAATTTCATTCTCAAATTATATTAAGTATAAAAGAAAAACTATTCTTTGATTATTTATACAAAACAAATTTTTTCCTATGCATAAAAAGGACATTACCACAAAAATCTAAATAATATTACAACTCATTTCACATGATCACTATTACACAAATTTATATTATTATTAGATATAAAATAGAATTTTACTGCTTTGTATTTAAAAGTAGAACAGAAGAACATGGATAGTATCTCAAATATCACATTTGTGTGAAAATCGAAGCTTTTTTTCTGTATCACCATATAATAGATTAAGAAAATATATATTTATTTATATACAAATGACTTAACACTGAATAACACATCAATATAATGGACCACAATTTTAAGTATTAATATTCCTATTATTCAGACAATTCTTTTAGATTTTTGCATTACAATTTCAAATGAAATAAATCTAATTTCAGCAGGGAAGCTTTAATACTACAAGCAATAATTAGAGTAATTCTACACTTAATTTGGTAAATAATAGAACTTCATAGTTTAAAGTTATTAGATGAATAAGGACAACATCACACATTTTTATATCTGATTTTGTAACAATTGGTTTTATAATATTACACTTTAAAATCTTGTTGCTTAAAAAGTCAACCTTTAAACAAAGATTAATTTTTAAACGACTAATTTATGAAACATTTTAAAGTGAGTTTTAGTGGTTGATATCAATATTAAATATTACTTTAATTTTTTGAAATATTCAAAATTATAAATTATGATATTCAAAGCAAAATTTATTTTAATATAACCCTTTATAAAGTTTCAAAATTTATTTACAATAATTCAGTAATAGTTTGAATTAATTATAATATTAAAATGATTTCAACAAATTCTATAAGTCAACTGTATGGTTTTTTTAAGTACCTGCATAAATATCTCAAAAAAATTCATTAAATGTTAAAGGAAAACAAAATAGAAAAAGTTTTAGTAATGGTGCATTTGCAAAATTCTGCCAACATTACTTTTTTTATGCTGATATTCTCTAAATCCACTGTACTAAAAGAACAATTTTTATGCTAACATATTAAAATTAATATTGAAAATCACTGAAAGTATAAGTTCTATGCAGCGTTAAACTTCAGAAATAACAGTAGAAAGCCACAATAATTGCAAAAATGCAAGAAAAATGGAGAAGCAAACAATATCATTGATTTTATTTTCCCATGAATAACACAGAACAGCTTGAAACATTATATTCCAAAAATAACAATAAGAGAAAAAACTTAAAAATTTTCATAAATATTTAACATAAAACCAACTGCCATGTTTCATGCTTGGAGGAAATAAAATATGTTAAATACGAGTGTTATCAACAATTTCAGATGTTGAATAAGCGTTTTATCTATTTATAGAGCACACACACACACGTTTTAAATCAATATATTTTAATTAGCTTTTCATTTCCATTGCCATTCTTTATAAAGTATAATGTTTTCCCCATGTTATAAAATTTAATTTTAACTGTCCTTGAAATATGAATAAAGTATTAAATTTTAAGCAATCAAATTTTATAATTTACTCAGTATCACTAGTTTTGCACTACAGAAAAAATTTTGACAGTCAAAATATTCATTTTAATAAAATTTAAACAAAAAAAAAAAAAAATTCAGTTAAGTACTTTAGAAGTTGACATAACAGACGTTTCCAAATACAGATCAGAGAAAAATTCGAACATAATATTAGCTTTGTTACACACACACACACAAGCCAAACTTAAAATTCCTTTATACAAATACACTAGTGGAATATGAATACCAAATCTATTACTTTTAAAGGTACACCATTATTTTTCTATAATTATCATTTACAGCATGGAAGGAAAATGAGCATGACAATATTTCATTAGACAGTGTAATTATAATTTGAACATTAAATTGTCATAAATTATATTTAAATAATTAAGGGCCATCTTGGCATATGATTTTCAAATTATGAATTAAGATTTTGTCAAAATCAACAAGACATAAGAAGGAAACATATGAACTTCTAAACATTTCAACTGATCAAAATTATGTCATTGATAAATTTATTGACCTTATATGTTTTTAAAGAGATTTAAGTCATGTGAGCTAAGGTCATTAAAAAACATTCTACTGTAGGAGAATCATTTTTTTAATCTTAAACTATGGACTGTTGTGAATTATCTAATTCCTATAAATCATGTTTAATGCACATTTTTATTTCATCAAATCGATTTAGTTACAATATATGCAAACTTCATTTTCATATACAAACAAAATAAAGTAGGCCCTCATTTCATAAATGCGTGTTGAGCAATAAGAGATCTCAAGCCAGAAATTCATTAATGGAAAAATACAAACATAAAACTTTTAAGTCAATATTTTTTTTTTGCAAACTGCTTTTTTTTATTAAGTAGTACTAGAAAGATATTCAGAAAAATGAATGCAAAATAAAAAATATACTTAAAAAGGAATCTTATTTTCATTCTATTACTAAAATAAAATGCAGAATTGATAATCATTTACTGCTACAAAAAACACTTCTCTCAATAATTATTTTGTTTCCCGAAGTAGGAGAACTGTTTTCTTCAAAAAGGTGTCCCAATTATTACTTAGTTATTCAATTTGTCTGATGGTTATAACAAAATCTCATTTTCTTCTATTTCACAATACCTGAAAGTTCTTTATCATTCAATATGCATGTAATTATTTGCTCATCCCATACCTCTTCCATATTTATATTACATGTGAGTCCACATTAAAAAAGTACTGAAAAAATGGCTTTTTTCCTTATTAGAGTTGGGTTTCTTTATAAGAATTCATGAATTAGCAACTCATATTCACGTAAATTATAAGATAAATGTTACGTGCGTACCTGAAACTAGCAAGTATCTACAATAAATCCTCCATGCTGAAAAATACTTCAGATACTGCCTTTTCTTTAATACCGTTCAAGCATGGAATAACAAGTGAATTGCGCCCAGAATGGAAATTTTTAAAGACCACTCCAGTTTAATGCCAATAAGATACTTGCAATATTTGGCTCTAGAAGCTATTGACTATATGCAGTGATCCATGGACTGTAAAGATGGAAGCTGCATTAAAAAAGTGAAATTCCTATTAACTGGTTTAAAAGATCCTGGATGTATGTGCAGCTATTCACTACTATAAGGACTTGGATTCTTTGATAAAAAAGTTGATGCAAATTTCTCAACTCCCCCCCCCCCAAAAAAAAAAAAATTAGATGTTAAAAAAAATATATAAAAATGAATTTGCAAAAAGTTTTAAAATTTTAGTTCATAAATGGAAGTTAAAATTATCATTGACTTTGGAATAATATTTGAGGACAAGCACTACTACATAAAATTGAGAATGATTGTAAATTAGAGGTTCCGAAAAATGAGTGCCTACTGTGCATACTCGTTTTTTAAGAAAAATCTGTAATCACATAAGTGACAAAAAAATTCATTAAAATGAAAAAACTGTAGTTTATAACTTTTTCAAAATAAAATTCCAGAATACAAAAAGGAAAACTTTAACCCTACTATAGAAAAACTGATAATCACTAAATAGTCTTTTCTTAAATTTTTTTAAAAACGATTTTAATAACTATGCAGAATTTCTGTAATTTTATTTGATAGCAAGAGAATAATCCATACAAAAACATTATACATTCAATAAAAAACACATTTAATAAAAAGAATTTATTTTCATTGAATTAAGATCAAATAAAAATTTCTAAAGATTTTTAGCAATATAATAAACTAGAATGAAAACAGCAATGTTTTAATACTTCAAAATGAAAGAATTCTGTATAAAAATTTTATAAAGGAAATTTCTTTAGAAAGTCTAAAGGATATAAATACATTATTTAAATAAACAGGATTCACAAATTTAAATTATTTAAATATTGTAATAAAATAAATTCTACAAAAGTTTTTAAATACATATATCAATGAAGTAAAGCTGGATTTCATTTAAAAAGTGTTGAAAATTTAAATGAAATATCTTAAACCAGAAATGAATTTGATGTAAAAGGATTCAAGTTGTGAAATGATTAAAATCTTATACAAAAGATTAATTTGGAAGGAGTATAATTCTTAGAACTACAAATATATATATATATATTTGACTTAATAAATTTACTATGAATGTAACAAATTTGCTAATATTAAATATTTCCAGTAAATATGGCATAAAATCTTGAACATTCAAACATGAATGAAAGAAAATGGTAAAATCTATAGAATTCAGTCGATTCATCAAAAAATAAGAAAAAATTACCTCAAAAATAAGTTTTGTCAATACATCAGAAGAATTTAGACATGTTACTATCTTATTTGGAAAGCAAGAACTGTTTAATTTTACATCAAGAATATTAGTAATGAGAAGAGAGCTTATATTTAAGAACTGCACATGTAAAATTTATATTCAATCAGTACAGCTGAAATGGCTGATAAATGTACTTCTGTACATTTATCAAAATAACTAAGATTTTAAAATTGAAAGTTTTATTTTTCTGAAGTTATAAAATCGATTAATTTTTTAGTAACAAGTTTCAATTTGTATTTCTGTTATGAAGAGAACCATTTAAGTTTTAAAACGAAAAATAACCAATTAAGAATTGAGATGGAAAAATAAAAATAGTTCAGCATTAGAAAATTAAAATTAACATAACTGAGTATTTGGTTAAAATACTGCAATTTAGTATACATACATATATATATATATATATGATTGACAATGCAAAAATACTCCAACATTTGATCTAACATATAATAACTTAATTTTAAATTAAATCACTATGGATAAAAATATTTCAACCGACTGTGGTGAAACCTTTTTATTAATAATGGAAAAATTGCTAAAAAAAAGTTTTATATTATTCATATCATTTCATTATTCTTTTGTATACTTGGCAAAAACTAATTTTTAACAAGGAAGTGAAAGCAATCAGAATAAATTCTTTAATAGAATTTAAAAAATTAGAAATAAAGTATTTTAGAAAAAGGGAAAATTTAAAAAAAAAAAATACATTTACAATTACATTTTTATAAAATTTCAAAACATTTATTGCGAGAATTCATTTTCATTAAGAACCAGGCCAATTTAATACAATGTTGCAAATAAGTTGACAGATAAATGATTGAAAATTTTTTCTTTGATGAGTTCTAAATTTACTAAAACATACTGTAAGGCATGGAAAGATTGTCATCATTCCTTTATTATAAAGCAACAGAAATGCAATACAATTAATGAACAACTACTAAGATGTTTCACCTAACTACTAAGATGTTCATGAAGTAATTTTCATATTTAAATTAATATTTGGAGAGAGACTTCACATTTATTCACATGAATCACCTGTAGAAAATAGATTATCTATATCAACTTATAAGAAAAAGATTTAAGTTTTTGTGTTCAATGTAATCAAGAATACATTAAATGAAAAATATAAGTTTGCTTAATATTTTGGATACTGTGTATGAGAAAAAACTGATTAACATAAAAACTTGGCATATTAGACAGCAGCAAAGTTCACAAAATTAATCACAAGTTAAAAATGAAAACAAGTATGTATGTGTAAAAGTGAACATTATAGTCAGGATATAAACATTTGGAGATTATATTTCCACCAAACTGAGGATGATGTAGGTATTGTTGTGTGTTTGGTTAGCAACTCTATTGTGCAACAATTGATTCTTAGTAAATGATATCGAAATTAAGATGGCAGCACTTATAAATTACTAATCCTAACAATATATAAGAATACATTAATCATATTTATTAATAATTTTATTTTTTGAAAAGATTTTTAAACAAAAATTGAAGTAAATCTGCTACAAGACAAGAACTAAATTCACAAAAATTATGTAACATAATTATAAAAAATTAAATTTACTTAATGTAAATTACAATCGACAATACCATTAAAATAAAGAATTTGAAATCTGGTAAATATGTTTGCAACTAAATATGTTTAATAAATTCAGACTGGTAAATCAATATTGGAATCACAAAGTTCATTTTAATAGTGTAATATAAAAGATATATATTTAAGCATTTCTGTGAATCAACACGTCAAACATTTCTGAGAAAAAACACAGGTTTTTAATTAATGCGCTTTAAACCTATATAATTTATATCCAGCTCAATAGATGATATTCAGAAAGCTCATATTTTCAAAAAAGTTTGTCTTGGATTAAATTGAAAAATGCAAATACAAATGGCATAAACTGGAATTATAAATTGTGTTTAATTATCTCTTGTGACTTATTTCTTGTCAAATGGACACAACTTCATTATTCAAATGCAAATATAAACAAATATGAAAACAATCTGTGTGTGTGTGTGCACTTGATATTTATCACCAGCATAGTGCTGAATCATTGTGTAACAATGAATTAATTTCACTAAGGTATGATGCCAGCATCAACCTACATTTGGCAATTGTTTTTTGAGAATTTATTTGGCAACTGGAAAAAACACTAAATTTTAAAATATTTG
Organism: Latrodectus elegans; assembly: GCA_030067965.1. Taxonomy (NCBI): domain Eukaryota; kingdom Metazoa; phylum Arthropoda; class Arachnida; order Araneae; family Theridiidae; genus Latrodectus; species Latrodectus elegans. Next base: position 103,040,721 of record CM057817.1, on the reverse strand, counting down.
GCTTTAGCCTAAATAATAAGAAATAACTGCAAAATTTCAATGTCTTCTGCAATCAATTTGTCTGGTTTGGTTTGTTTGACAGTCAATTTTGTAAACGAGGGGTAATTGGACTGAGACCTAAGACTACAGTTTAATGTGGATTCTGAGTCATTACAAACATCCAAGTCCAAAGTGAGATTCGAAGTCATGAACTATTGAAACAACAGCAAGAGTGCTAACAATTCAGGTGCCAGCTCGGTTCTATTACAATCATTCTTACATATTTCTGCATGATACATGTTATGCATTTTGATATATTTTGTAATTAAATGTAAATTTAATATTGAACTTTACATTAATCATGCACACATAAAAAGTGTCAATGCAGATTCCAATGACCAACACACTTTTATTTATCCAATGGGTTTCACAAAAAATTGTATATGTAAATTGGGTTGTTAAACAATTTAAATAACAGCACTGTTTATATGTAAAGTATTATGCAGTGCTAATAGGAATTATTTATTACAAACATGTAATGAATATGATAGTTCAAAATCAAGGATTAAATCATTTTAAGTTTTTGTTTTAAGGAAAAGCATGTCACATTTCACTAAAAGATAAAAATTGAGAATCTCTAGCTCACTTTTCTTCACAGCATCTCTTTCAGAATACAACAAATGATATCTAGGTAACAAAACATCTTAAGTATCGAATGGCTTCATAAACAATTTCTTAAAGCACCAATTCTATGTAGTTCTCGAATTCTTCAACTTCTTTTATTTTTGCCTCGCAAGATTATGTAAATGCTTCAAAAGCTTTAGAACATGTAAATGGCTTTTAAGTTTGATTAAATTACAGTAATGTGAACATATAAATTATTTATACAAATCATTTTTAAATTGATTCATTTTAAGCAGTATTTTCCTAAACATTTTCTGAAAATTTGTAAATGATTAGAATGACTAAAATAACAGATTGGATTTAAATGGTTATATATCAGACATTATATTTAATTCTTTCCATTTATTTCACTACATTTATAATATTTTAAAACTGTACCAAACATTGCACATGAAAAAATGTATAATGGGCTAAGCAATATCTCCGAATACATACAAATTTCAAACTGGAACAAAAATATTCAAAAAGAATGACTTAAATAATAGGCATTTTGAAGATTAGAAGAAATTAATAAAATTTATTTCTATTAAAAACTAGTTTATCGCTTTAAAATAGATAAGTTACATTAACCGAATAAATTATGTCTTTCATATTGACTAATTTTTGCGTTTAAGAATTGACACTAATAAGCATTTCTTCAAAAAATAACAACATCTCTTTTCCTTTTACAAAAATTTATTTAAAAAATTTAATTAATATCACAGAAATGCAATTTTGAAAAACTTTTGTAATGTACCAAAAGCTAAAAATATTGCAGCCAGATAAAAGTGTATATGGATATCTTCATGAATTTGACAACAGCTAAATAACATTATTAAGAGAGAGAGTTTCAGCATGATGAAAATAGCATACAGAAAAATATTTTGATGTGCCATAACTAGGAGTTAGAAATATACCAATTATACTAAAATTAAGAACTCTGACATTGTACATGCAAAATATAAGATAAAATAAACCAATAAAATTCTAATAAATGTATCTGATTAGTTCAAATTATGAAGGCTTATAACAGCTACAAATTCAAATTACTACTTGTACATTTGTTTGAAATCTGGTTGTAGTTAATTTTCTGCCAGATAACTATACAGTAGACAGTCATTTTTAAGAACTTCTAACTTACTTTGGTCATGCCAAAGGAATTAATGCTATGCTGTCTAAAAGAAAATTTAGATCAGTATGATAAAATCAAAAATTTCCTTTAAAGTTAACATAGAATAATTTCCTTACAACACAAGAATTTGCATCTTTTTATAAATTACATAATGAAAATTATGCTCAGTATGCTACCTATGTGGAAGATGCATTAGAACTGCATTTAAAATCAAAAGATGTAAGAACATTTGTTAAACTTAAAGAACTTATAGCTAACAAAATAAAAGATTTTGTATATTCATGTAAAGTTCCAAATATTTTTAGAGATTGGAAATTGGTTTCTGGTCCCTAAATTGGTGAGAAGAATAGATAATTTGTTAGTTTTGATTCCAAAAATTTTGCAAGTAATTCCCACAATTACACCAAAATTTCAGCCCCACATGGAACAAAGCAGAATTAAATTGGAAGGAAACTTTTTCCAGTTGAAGCCAGATATAAAGTTTTTAGCAAAAAGGAAGAATATTATAATTATCAAAAGAACCTAGATCTTCGACAACAGAATTGTTTTGGAAATACTGCAAGTTGCATTTCATGTAAAAAGTTATTAAATTGTCACAAATGCCATGAAGAAAGTCATTTTAAGAAATTTCGCCTGCAGTTTAACACAGTATCTGAAATTTCCAATAAGAGTGGAACAGAATAAGTAAGCAAAAACGGGCTAAATGAACTTTATATTAAAATAGGTAGTACAAGTTTTGATTGGGAAATTCCAATTGGTGAAAAGAATAATGAGCTTTGAATTGGTTTAAATATAGGAGATAAGTTTCATAGAATCGCTAATAGTGGTGTGGAAATTACAGTACTGTGGAAGTCAGTGATCTCTAGTGGCTCAGTAGCTTCCCTAAGTTCAGCAAAGTGAAGCATCATTTGCCGAGGGCAGTGGTTGGGAGGGTGACTATGTGCCTTACTCTCCTTTACTTCGTTGCTGGAGCTCTGTAGGCTGGGGATGTGTCCATGTTAATATGTGACGTCCAAAGTCCTTTTGATGGTGTGGCATGAATGTGGAGAGGAGGGTGCCAGCTCAGGTGTGACCTCGTCACCTGACCGTGGTTCAAAATTACGAGGCACTTGGTGATGGGAGAGTATTCCAAACCCGTTAAACTAAAGGTACAGTCCAGGGCTTGACTGCACCGCTATGTATGTATGTGGAAGTAAGTGGTACTGGAAGAATTGTTGCAGTCAAGTGGGAAAATTTACTTGAGTCCTGCAATTGGATCTACAGTTGAGGGAAAGCTTGTTTTTTTTCCACTTAGTCTTTGGTCAGCAGATAACAAGCAGTATATCATGGTGCATGCTGCGGTTATCGAAGAATTGAATAAGCAAGCTTTGGTTATTCCTAGAGTTTTCAGTCTGTTAAAGGAACAAAAAAGAAAATATCTTGGAGAAAAAAATCAAAAATATATATGGGAGAGAAATAAATGTGAAGAATACTTTAAATGTAGAGGGAAGAAAAATAGTAGCTCACATAGAAGCAAATCAAGACAGTTGAATTGGAAAATTCTGAAGTAAAGGTTTCACCTATTCCAGCAGAAAGTAACTTGTTAAATGAAGAAATAATTGTTGTTACAGATGAAAAAAATAATCATCTAATTTTGCAGGTTAAGATATTAAAAATGAACAATTGTCGTGTCCAGTTAATGCAAAAATTTCTTAAAGAAGATTAGAAATCATACCAAAATTCTCTACACCAGGTTATACACAAAGCAACAGATTGACAAAAATATGGATTACCACAATGAAGTCAATACAGGATGGGACAAGCAGTTGCCTTTTTGCTTGTGGGCATATCGTGAAGTGCCAAATGGTACTACTGGGGTCTCACTATAATTTAGTTCATGGATGCCCCCCAATTGGACCTTTTACTTAATATTATATAACATTAAATATCATGTAGTAGCTACAAAATATTATATAATATAATAGTACGAATAGTTCTCAATTTTCATTAGGTATATAAGGTAAATGAAGATGTGAAAGTTAGACAGTTAACTGGAACTAGAACTTTTGGTTTTGTATCTGCCAGGGTTAGAGACACAGAGACAGAATGGACTATTCATGTTGAAGTTGGTTGGCTTGGCATGTTTGATAGCCAGTGGTAGCTGATATCCCACTCTCATTTGATGTAAAATATATATCTTTTAATAATATGGAAAAATCTTAATGTTTGTGAGTTAATGTGTAATAAATGTTTGAAAGGAATGTGTTTTGCGCTATTCAATTTATCGTTCAAATTGACAGAATCTTGAGATAATCAATCATAAGAGAAATCAGCTGATTTGACTGTAAGCATCAGATAGCTGGCCCTAAAATTTTAAAGTAAGATTCAGATTGTGCTTTAGAAAATTAAATAATGAAATGCAGTCAATATAATTAAAGTAACCGTTTTTAAGCATCAATTTTACTTTGAACATTTCTTATAAAGCAGTCTAAGTAATATTTTCTAATAGTCTCATTAAAAAAAAAAAAAAAAAAAAAAAAAAGATCTTAATAATTTAATACACTAATTTCTATTTTACAAACTATTTTACCAATCCCTATCAGCTCATAAAAATGAACATCTACTGTATTATTAAACCAGTTACCTAAAAATTTGATAATAATCAATGAAAAAATTTTTGTGTAGTAGAAAAATAAAACTAAGCAATAACTTTAAAAAGTCAATAATTCAGCAAATACACACACAGAAATTTAAATAAATGTTGTTAAAAATACATATCATTGAAAATTCATTTATAGTTTAAAATCTTCAAAATTTTCAATCTTATCATTACAATATAGAAGTAATACTGATTAAATTGCAACACATGAAAACTAATGATAAAAAATTATCTTTTGAATTAATCTGCAAATTCAAGCAAAATATTTTCAGATAAATTTTATGCTATATTTATGCATACAAAAAAATGAAAATTTTTAAGTTGTACGAAAATTATTTATATATTTCTTAACCATAATCCCATCAATTAATTTTAGACATGAAGCATGACATACATACATATTATTTATATATATATATATATATATATATATATATATAATCAAATAAGTCAAAGAGTAATATTTTTCTATTTAATAACAAGTCTTAATACATTGAACAAAATAACAAAATTTAGATTTTAAACTTCTACTGCAAAATGATAATTTAAATTAAAATTTGTTGGAGGTAAAAAGTTTTATAATACATTAATTACAACAAACATTTAAACAAAAATTGTAATAAAATGTAAGAAATCTAACAAATAAAATTTCTTTGGAAATTTGCAAAACAAGATTAAAAACATGACTAAGCTATTAAAAGAAACTTTTTACCCTAAAATAAAAGCAGAGTATTGTAACAAAACTTTACAAATCAAAACAAGCTAAAAATATAAAAAATATATGTACAATTTAAAAATTTAAAATAAGGAACTTTAAAATGACTGTTAATAATATTCAAATTAAATAATCAGCCCCAGAAAGAAAAAAAATTCATTCTTTAGAAATACAATAAATACCAAATCCATAAATTTGCAACTAATTATAGTAGTGATTATATAAATCTTCATATAAAGAAATATTAGCTCTGGGAATAGTCATGAGCTTAATGAGTGATTGTTACTGGCATGAAGCATGTGTATAATCATTCACACATTTAAATACACATACATTAATACAAAATAAATTGCCTTTCTAAGTGGTCCTTTTAACGTGTGTATGTGGATAAGTCCACTTAGATGAACTTCTTGGAGTAAAATAATGGTCATTATAAGTCAGGTACAATAATCAAGTTCCACTTGCTTTATTTACCATGCAAAGAGCATCACAGAAACAAAAATCCAACTGTCTGCCCTCTAAGGTTATTTCAATCAACATGATCTTGAAATATAAGCCTAGCATAACCTGGACTGCCCCGTAATGGTGTAGCACAAAATGGGCAAGCAGCATGAAAACCATTGGTTCCGTGAGGAATGGGTACAGATGCCCAATACCTATAAAAATTAATTACAATACTATAAAGAATATTACCCAATACATACCATTTCATTAAGAAAAACTGCAAATAAAACCAGTCAGTTAACAAAATACTTACAAATAAATTTAACAATAAGCAAAGTAACTTTTAGTTGAAAATAAATTACTACTAAACACACACACATAACCACAAATACTAATTTATTAAATATCTACCTAAAACTTATTTTTCAAAAATATGAAATGTTCAAACCAACTGAATTATAAAATTGTCTGTAGCATAATTATACAATATTTTAGAGAACAAACGCATAAAAATATATTTATTTATAAAAATATATTTTACTTTTCTAATTTTAACCACTTTAAGAGTTTTTATTTACGAATATGCTGAAATTGCTATGAAAATGTGTTATTTAAAGGAAGTTGTACACATCCACATACAGCTACAAAAACAACGGAACTGAAAACAGTTGCATGAAAGTATTGTCAACATATTAAGCCTCTGGGTAACTTATAACTATTTAGTTTCAAAATTTTGCAAGTAATTTTAAATGCTTTTTTAATGCAGGTTTGAACTTCCAGTAAAGTTGCTTATATGGATATGTAATTTAAATGATGCAACATTCCACTTCAAAAACCAAAAGATGCCCTTTTTTCCTTTTAAAATTGCTGAGTAGCCACCGGAAGTAGAAGAAAAATATTAATGGCACTGGACCAACCTTTTCTCTACTCATATTCAAACAGAACATAACCACCAATATATAAATAGGACAGCTTACAAATATAAAAAATACCATTGAAATTTGAAAAATAGAAAATTACATTAAAAGAGAGAGAACCATTTTCTAAGCATTTCCTAACATTTTCTTGATTATTTTCTAAAGGTAAAAATAAATTCAAGGTACTCCTTATTTGTTACAAATACTAAGTAGAGTTCTATTATATAACAAAATAAGTTTACATATATTTCATGAGGCAGAAACCTTATTGAGCTGAAAGAGAGAAATAATATCTTCATTTATCGTGAATATTTTAAACAAAGAGATAAAATTTTTCAAAGGCTAAATTTTCCACCATGTAATTAATTACACACAGAATATAAATCGAATTGGAATACATTGAAACTAACACTTCAAATAAATTATTAAAGATAACATTGAATTAATATAATGAAACAGATTTAGTAATTGTATCAATGGCAAATGTCACTAATTCCCCATTTTTAATAATAAAATGAAAATTTCATTTATGAATATTAGCATTACTTTAAAATAGTTCAACAAAAAAGTTTTCAGCGTTTTAAAAGATGTGGGAGCAAACAACTTTCAATTTAGGTAAAAAGCTTATTATTTTTAACACAATAAATAAATGAAAAATGTACCTATAAAAGAATTTCCTTCCAGAATTTTGAATAAATTTTTAGATCCTCTACTTTTATAGAATATTTTGCGACAGGCAGTTTAAAAATGTAAAATATTTATCTGAAATATAAAAAAAATGTGTGTGCGTATGTGTGACTCTAAAGCAGGCACCAATTAAATTTTGTCAATCTTACAAATGACAAAAATAATTGCCAGCTTCTTAATAAATAATTGGTGCAAATAAATCTAGTTGTTTTAGGAAGACCATTTGTGACAACTAATAGGAAGATGACCTGTTTAAAATATTTATAAAAAATGTTGAACTATAGGCATGCATTAATGACCTTGAATGTGACAGAGAAAGATAGTCACTGTTGTAGTAGTCATAGTTAAAAGGCTTAACAATACAAATCTCAACATTAAATACTTCTGTAATGTACGAAAAGTGTCTTATTATTCAAAAATATTATATTTTGGGATAATTTGGTTTGCAGCGGATGAAAAATATCTCCATTATTTATTTGAGCTGTGGTATACATTCAAATAATTTCTGGCAGAATACCTTCAGGTGGGACGGCCTTAAATCTTGTATATTCAAATATCCAAGTATTGAAATATCCTGCAAATATAACATTTTTGTTGACAGTCATGACTTTCACAAAAGAAGTTCAATTCCAGAATGAAGTGAAATATATGACAATGAATCATTACACTCTAGCTCTATACTTTGAATTCCCATTTATTGGACAATGCAAATAAGTGTAAAAATATCAGAATTTCCACACAAATCTAAGTTAATTAACCTTTTAAGTGTAGGCTTAAGTTAATTTAACTGCTCTTAAACAGCACATTAAAAAACTGTGTTAAAGGGTTAAATAGGAAGTGCTATGTAATATGAAATGTTTATGTTAAATATCTTCTTGATAAGCACTACAGTCGATTACCAGCCAAAGAAATCTCAGTCAGGTTCCATCACCATGACCTTACAGATACCATGTTCTTTACCTAATGACACCAATGTGTTTTTTTTTTTAATTATTTCCTCACCTAATCTAGTCATCTCATCCCTTGTTATGCATCTGTTCTTTGCTTCAAAATTTAGATTTTCTTCACTAATTCACCCATATATCTCAAAAACTCCGAGAATCTTAATTGATAAGTTTAAATTACTTTTACTGTTAGATTCTCTGAAACTTTGCTGTAGTTCAGAACTGCATCTTATTCACCAAATACCATTTCCCCCTATTGTTCCAAAAAATGTTTCTCAAAAGTTTTTCGTTTAAAAGTTATATTAATCTATCCTCAATTAACTTATTGTCCAGCACTCACTATTATACAAAGCAGAAAGTCTTATATAGCTATATTAGGATATACTTAATAGTCAGAAATATTATGCATTATATTCATGCATTTAAATCAAGTAATAAAAAAAGTTTTATGACATAACTCTGCGAATCATTACACATAATTGTAAAACTGTTAAAACATAATTGGTAAAAGATTTTAATTTTTCAGGTATATATAACAAGTATCAATAGTTTATAATTTAGTACATAATATTTGAACATTCAAAAAGCACTAAACGGAAAGTTTTAAGTCATTAATTATGCTGAGAAACTAGTATGAAATGCTTGGAAAGCCAACAAATTAGCAAAATAATAAAACAATGAATGTTTTAAATAAGTTAGCAAAATTCCAAAAAGGACAAGATAAAACAAACACAGCAATATTCTTTGTAACTGAACATATTAATTAATAAATTTAAAACAATATATCAAAAATACTTACAATTGACAGACATTAAATGTATTTATACTACGATTTTGGAATACAATATATATTTCACTTGCTTAAAACATAAATAAAGTCAAACTGGTAAATTCCTACAATTCAAATGATTTTAAAATATTAGCAGCAGAAGCTCAATTCACTCTCAATTACTTTTATTAGTTTCTGTGTTTTGTCAAATTTTTTATAGTTTAGTTAAAAAATGAAAAGCTGAAATAGGATGAAATTTTAGTCTTGTAGTAGTGAAATATTGTCACTGCAAACAGAAAGTTCTGCTTAATTCAATGAAAAAAAAAAGAACTCTAAAGATCTTAAATGATGACAGAATAGATAAGAAATATATCTGATGACATTCATAAAATTCTAAATTGGTTGAATGTATTTTTAAACAGTTTTCAAAAGTAGAAAAAATGTACTAAAAAGTTTCAAGTTGTTTAAAATTGAAAGCATCATAAAGTATCAAGTTGCTAAAGAGTTAAAAGAAATTTGATAAAAATTTTTATAAAAGTGTTGCATTGCACTTTGTAGTTTACACAAATGTTTCAAAGCTTGAGGCATGAACTGGAGTATATAAATTCCCATTCATTAATAATGGAAGCAAATATCTATAAAAAAAATTCCATTTATTAATCCATCCATTCAATCAAATAAAATTTTTAAAAAACCATTAGTGCACATATTCAATTAATAACAATAAATAAGTGAGAAATAAACAAAGAAATTAAAAAATAAAAGACTACACATCTCTATTAATATGGAGTCAAAATACTATTTTTTAATTGGGAAAATTACAGTTACAGAAAATCATTAAATATCTGTACACACAAATAACATGAACAAGCATTTGTCACAACTAAGTGTTGTCATAGTTTCAAAACATAAGTTTTCGCAACATATTAAAAATTATGACTGTCAATCAAATGTAAGAGAAATGCATTTAATTTTTAATATTTTAAAAAATATGCTATCAGCTGTTTATCTGATCAAAACAGCAGAAGTCTACGATTTTCATTATTACTATAGATATATGTATAAAAGATATATCATAAATATTAAGCATACTTTGAAAAATAAAATATACAACACATACATTCAGGTATTACTGTACACTATAATAATCATCTATATTTCAGATTTAAAAGAGCTAATCTAAAGTTACTTACTTAACAGTTTTCTCAGTTGCCATATGGCCACAGGGATTAAAGGCAAAATTTGGTGGCCCACAGTCAATATAAAATGATGGTTCTATTCCCATTGTTAATTTTACAACAGGACCAATAAGCAGGCACATGGGACACTGTCGAGAATTAGGTGAATCTTTATCTTGACGCCAATCATGGAGACCTTGAACATGCCCACATATGAGATACACATATGGTTGTTTATCACTGGCTGTTAAAGTAGATCTTCTAGGAATTACTAATGTATTTAAACCAACAGGACATTGAGGGCGACCAGCATTAAGTTCATCTATTTTTTCTTCTAACAAATGTTTTGTCTATAAAACACACATTTTAGCAATAACTCATTAATTTTTGAAGGAATATATTTTATGAGGGATAAGTAACAAATATAACAATAAACTCAAGAAAATCCAAACAATATTCAAGTTAAAAAATAGTACATCAGTTTACTTTTGTTATTAAAATATATTTACTAACAGCAATTTATCAATAGAAATGAATTATGTTAAAAGTTCTTAATTTATTTTACAAGTACATATGACAAATACTTGTAGTAGTGTATTTTTAAAGACTAATATTTTGTTATGCTCTTTTAATGCATCTTATTTTTTAATACATTTAAGATACCACAAATTTAACACATTTTATTACTGATTCCATTTAAATATATTAAGATTTAAAACCCTAAAGTAAAAATAAATAATGAAAAAATAAAGTTTAAAGTTGTAAATAGGATCTTTTATCAATGTTTATTTTTGTTTTAATAGTAAGCTTTCAATTCTCATTGTTTTTATAAGGAAAAGCAATATCAATAGGCAAACAATATAATTTTGATTCAAAGCTTGATTACTTGGGGCTGTAGATTTAAATTTATTACATAATATATTGAAATTTAAAATATAATCACTTATAGATTTAAATCTGTAACAAATTATTCAAAAAATCTTTTTTTTCCTTTGAAATTTTGTCTACTAAGATTAATGAACAATAATCTAGCTATTTACAAACATGAACATAAAATGCATATTGACACATTCTCATATTTCTCAGCATTTGAGTGCCATTAATTATGTAATATACTGAAAAAAAATTTTTTTTAATTCTCTATTAGCAAATTTTAACTTATAATTATACATATCAGACATTTCTAACAAAAATAAAATATTAAATCTGTAGTACAAAGAATATTAATAAGCATTACTTAAAATAGTAGTTTTTTTTCAATGCTTAATTGAGATAAGTATTAGGAATGTTAAATTAATAGCCATTTAAATGATTTCTAGGATTTTATAAATGTATAACAATGATGTTATCATTCAATTGCTTGTTTTTCAACTGAATAGCTAATGCCTGGTTACATTGCATCATTTTCTTTTTGTTCAATATCTGAAAAATTATACACTGCTATTCCTAGTTTTCCAAAATTTCATAAAATGATACTTTTTCCTAAAAAATCACCCCTGAATTTACATTAAAAGCATCCTGAAATAAATTTTGAAAGTAATAAGTTTGCTTTTATTGGCTTGTTTGCACTCAAATAGTATTTTTCAGACATGAGTGCTAACTAGATCAGGACTTACAGCCTAAAATTAATTCCAACGAAACCTGAGGTAACTGAATTCACAGATGTTTGTTTATGTGAACTCATCTTCACTTAAATTGTCAGGTAAGTTTTCTTTGCTTACTTCAGTTAATGATTTTTTAAACAAGCTTGTACATTAAAAAGCTTTTACATAGTATCTTTTCTATAATATTCTTTTTTTCATGCACTAAACCTAAAATGTCAATTTCAAGAGGCTGTTTAATCCAATGATCCCTCTTTGCCAAATTATGCTATAATATTTGTGCTTGAAGCTGGTGATAATGCCTTGATCAAGACAAAATAGAGTAGTGGGAGAAAAATTACTTCAAAATTCAAGACTTCAATGCGAGCAGTGCAGCTATTCCCAATTAAAGATTATGATGACTTCAATCCAAGTAAGTCAGAAAAGTTTTTGAACTTTTTCAAGGCCTAAGCTTTAGTGTTAATGTGGTATGCAAAGAGTAATTTTAGATATTCTTTTTAAACATATAGACTTTAAGTATCTTTTTCATTAAAAATATTCAAATTTTAGATTACTATCATATGTCTATTATTTACTGGTTTTCACCTATTGTTTTCAGAATGCCTAGAATGTTTACATAAGTCACTTCATTATTTACAAACAGTTTAAATTTTAAGATATTACACAAAATATCAAAAATGTTTTTTTCTTAAAAAAAAAAATAGAAGATAATTGAGCAATGCAAATGAAGGATGTATAAAAATGAGTCTGCAAAAAAATGAAGTCCTTCAAAATTTAATTCTCCTTTAGGAATTAAAACTTATCATTTTTGGGACCACATAAATAATAATTTTAATTCTCATTTAAGAATTAAACACTCAGGATATTCAGAAACCAAACACTAGTCCATAAAATTGTGAGGGTTCATAAATTAGGGGTTCACAAAAATGAATACCTAATATAAATTCACAGAAGTTTTTATCAATATAAATCAGGGGTGGCCAAGACGTCGACTGTGAAGACAGTTTAGGTGGTCTATATGACCATTTCGATAATGACCCCAGATATTAGCAATTTAATTTTTTCTTAGAATTAATGAATTATTTTAAATAAAAATCCACTACAGTTTATGCTTTAAAGTCTAAAACTCTGCAAATTAATACAGTGCATTTGTAGTTTTACAGTGAAGAATTTAATAGAAACATCTTGACAAAGTGGGATGCTTAGATTATAACCAGTAGCTGGCGCGATGATAGCAACGGAAACCCATCATACCTGCCTGTTTAGTATCAGTTCTCAGTTAATCGTCTGACAAAGTCGGTCGCTTGTTTCTACCACACTGATATGATAACTTGTTTTTTCAACAACCCTTCGAAAATGACTCAGCCAGGTACCAGTGCTAAGAGAAGTATAACATACCATTATCACAATGAGTGGGAAGATGATTTCTTTTTTGTTATGGTGAAGGAAAAGTGTTTCTGTCTTATGTAACTCAAGTGTGGCACTAAAAAAAACGTCAAAAGACATTTAAAAAAAAATTAAACTTAAAATACTCTACAGACTTTAAAAACAGCAGTGAACTTCAAAAAGTTAAAGTGCATGAATTAAAGATGAATTTACATTTAAAGTAATCGTTATTTACGAGACCAGGCATCAAAGCTGAAGCAATAACTTTGGCGTTGTTTAAAATTACAGAAGTTTCGATAAAGCAAAAGAAAAAAACATTTGAAGATGAAGAATTAATAAAAGAAGCTTTCTGTAAAGTGGGATAAGTGCTTTTCCACGATTTTAAAAACAAATCTGAAATATCAATAAATACTTCTTTGTTTGGTAATATTGTAATGCGACAGGACTGAAGCTATAAATAACAATTTGAAGAATTTATTAAAATGATGAATTAAAAGCTTGTAAGTTCTTATCACGTCAATTTGATGAATCCACTGATATTAGTGATATTGCACAATTAAGCATTTTTGTTAGAATAGTTTTTGAAGATATGACTTCAAAAGAAGAGTTATTAACGATAATTCTATTAAATAGAAAATTAAGAGGCCAAGATATCAGCAATCCATTTAAAAACTTTATTGATAAGATAAGATTTCCAATATATAAATTAGTCTATTACAACAGATGGAGCTCCAGCAATGGCCGGGAATCAAATTGGTTTAATTGCCTTGTGCAATAATGATGAGGAAATTCCCAGTTTTACCAGCTATCATTGCATTCATTATCCATCAACAGATATTGTGCTTAAAAGTACTAAAGCCTAATGATATAATGCAAATTGCTTTTAAAATCGTCCATTCAATTTATTCAAGTCTTCAAAAACAACAATTTTGGTATACAATTTTGGTAAAACAATGATATAATGCACTTTTGGAAGAAACTGAATAAGAGATGGTTGGTTGGTTTCAATGGCACAAGGTCCAAGTAAGCACAAGCTGTGCCAAGCAAAAACGGTTTTTATCTACTTTCAGTGTTCAAACCATTAAGATGTTAATATTATATTACAGTATCAAAATAAAACTTAAATATGTATATCATCTAAAATGTATAAAATTTAAAATTGAATAAATTTGAGAAGTTTCTAAAATTAGATAAAATTCATAAAACCAATTGCTTTTAAAAACGCAAAGAGATTGCGATGTGGTGGTTCACCTAGTAAATCTTGTAAGGTTAAAATATTACTACTAAAAAATGTGAAACAATGATTGTTAAAATCTGGACATACAATTAAAATATGACGCACTGTGTATGGTTCATAACATGTCTCACACCAAGGATTTAAGTCACTTAAGAATAAATGCTTATGAGTGAAACGCGTGTTACCAATACGAAGGCAAGTCAATATAACCTACTATATTATCAATAACGGATCGTTCTCTTCGAAATCTGCTTTGATGAAGAGGTAAGCAATTATTCTTCTCTAATATGTAAATGAGTCTAGCATTGACCATACGCTCAAACGTTTTGCACAGGCAACTCATGCGAGCTACTGGACGATAACTCAGAGGGTCAGATGAATCTTTGGCAGGTTTCAATATTGGAATCACTATCGCTTCTCGCCAGGATGTAGGATAAGAATGCTCAATCCAGATTCTATTAAGCAATGAAACTATGTTTAATAAAGAATCATGATTTAAATGGTGGAGCATTTGATACGAGATTCCATCTGGTCCTGGACTAGTGTCGTTAGCTTTAAATAAAGTAGTCTTCAATTCTGATAATTCAAAATCGCAATTATTGGGTAGACTATGTCGATCATGAAAACTTAGAGGTGTCCGCTCAGAGATTCTTTTAATCCTTAGAAAAGTAGGATTGTATGAATCAGAGCTGGAAACACTAGCAAAGGTTTCACTGATGACATTAGCAATATCTACCGCTGAGGAGTGTATTGCAGCTTCAGTTTTTAATACAGGAATGGAATAATCATGATAAATACCATTGGCTGCTTTAACTTTCCTCCATAATTGTTTGCTTGTTGTCGATGAATTGATTGACGACACATAGCGAATCCAAGATTCTCTTTGACTCTGACGTCTAACTCTTCAAGCTTGAGCTTTGGCTTTTTTGAAAGCAACAAGATTCTCCGTAGAAAGGTATCTTCGGAATATATTCCATTGCTTCCTTTGTTTCTTATGGGAGAGTTGGCAAGTTTCATTCCACCAAGGTTTCCTGTGTTTATGTGGAATGATTGAATTTTTAGGGATAGCAACATCCGCAGCTCAGATTATTGTGTCGGGGACATATTTAACGGCATCATCTATCATATCTGTCTTAACTCTTGTCTCACTGATCACAGCCAATTGCGTGAGAAGTGTCCAATTGGCTCGACTGTACACATAATCAATCAGGTGGTTTGTGACGCACACTATTACTTCCAGCCTGAGACAAGATTAGAGGGAAATGATCACTATTATAGAGGTCATTTCCGATAGCAAAATTCAGCAATGGCAGGAGCGACAATTTCCTTTTCATGTTGCCAAACGGGACAAGATCTAGAATATGAAAGGTGGTCACCTTTGCAGTACTCACACACTTCTTTGGCTTTGCAGGTAGTACTATCATGGTCAACTTGAGAATAGCGAGTGCAAGTAGGTTTTCCTCTGCAAGCCATTTTAGAGTGCCCATATCATTGGCACTGGAAACATCTGTGAGGATTTGGTATATATGGTTGCACTGAACAACGCATATAAGCCACTTTGATGTATTTTGGCAAGTCTGTTGTTGCAAAAGTCAAAATAAGGTGTTTGTATTCAAGATAATACTATCCCTTTTGATTGTTATCTTTTTGACGGTGCAGACTTTCTGGCTTTTTAAGTTGTGAAGAATTTCATCAGTGGACATATGATACAAATCCTCTGCAGAAATTACTGCCTGCACAAAATTTAGTTTTGCATTAGGCTCTACTGTTACTGGTATGTCAGCTAAGGATTTCATGTTCTGTATTATCATAGCTTGTTTTTCCGATGTAGTTTCAACAAATAAATTGCCCATTCTTAATTTTTTGACTGATTTTACAACACACAAATGAGATACCAATCCCTTTTCAATCAGAAAGGGAGAAACATTCAAATGATCCTCCAGTTCTTTTAATTATGAATAACTTAGCTTCACACATTGGCATTTGTTACTCCCGAGGCAGTGTGGAGAAAGTAGCTTTATTCATAAGAGTCAAAATTATATTCAGGGGCTAGACGGCACCACCCATCATGGAGCCATACCAGGGGAATACAGGTTAACTGTACCAGTGCTAGTGAGTCCCTATACACTCACGATACATCCCTGAAGTGGTCTCCACCCTTAACAGGTCACCCAGTAGATGTACCGATGACTTGATCCATTAAGCTGATTGATGAGCTGAAGACCACAACACACCTCCCGTTTACCTGAAGCAGAGACCAAAGCAATGTGTTGGTCTCAGGAGGCCTCAATACCAGGGACACTGGTCTCCCCGCATGGCAAACACGTGGGTGATTTAGTACTCAAGAGTAGCTAATAGCAACATAGAGGCGAAAGCTACTCAAGGGGTGCCCTCAACCTCTTTCGAGGCAACCACACTGAGGGAGAAGAGGAAGAAAAAGCAGAAGAGTAGTGGAGAGAAGAAAAAGAAGAGGACAGATCCCTAGGGTACCTCGGGATTGTGACACCTGTGTTTACCTAAAGAAGGTTAACCTTCTGAGGAGGTCAGAGTACGGAAATCTCTTATTGCACATAGATGTGAGGTGGCTAAGTCATGGTGCTTTTTTAAATGGTGCTTTTTCGCATTCTGTTATCAAAAAAAAAAGTTTTCTACAAATGAAAGGATAGCACATTACTGAATTAGAAGATAAGAAATGACTCATGAAATTAGCTTTTCTCTGCGATATCACTGCAAAACTTAATGAGTTAAACCTAAATCTACAAGGAAAGAATAAATGTTTAACAGGCATGATGAGCATGATTAAAACTTTCAAAGAAACAATAAAAAGGTATGTGTCTCATTTAAGAGAATATGAATTGAGAAACTTCAAAAACATGGAGGACGAGTGCATCCATAATCCAAACTGAGAAGATTTTGCTGACTTAATTAGGTTGGAAGATATACTCAATTTTATGATATTTCCATTTAATGAAAATGTCAACATTGATGGAGTATCTGAAAAAATAGGACATTTAATAGATATCACATCAGTCACGCGGTTGAGGAAATTATTAAATTAAGATGCGATATATTTCTTAAATCCAGAGAATCTAGCAATATTGATTTTTTTAAATTTATTTTTGAGGAAAAAATTTCCAAATATTTACAAATAGATTTTGTATTTGAAACTATACTTTGGATCGACGTATCTTTGCGCATCTTGCATGTTTTTGCAACTATGCAACTATGAACGTCATTAAAACCAAACATCAGTCGCGTTTAACATATGAACATTTAATTTTGTGTTTATGCATTGCAATAAGCTCATACCAGCCACAATATGATAAACTTGTCGCAGATATGCAGTGCCAAATTTCAACTGAAGGAAGTGAATAAGATGGTCAATTATTGATACCTGAATACTTTGATTATTTTGGTCAGTAAATTTTTATTTTGTAAATATAAAATAATTTTTTTTATAAGAATTAGATAATT
Organism: Latrodectus elegans; assembly: GCA_030067965.1. Taxonomy (NCBI): domain Eukaryota; kingdom Metazoa; phylum Arthropoda; class Arachnida; order Araneae; family Theridiidae; genus Latrodectus; species Latrodectus elegans. Next base: position 103,022,957 of record CM057817.1, on the reverse strand, counting down.
TACTATTTTTCTTGTTATTGAAAATAAATATATAAACATGTACATTATGTTAATTTAGCTCTGCCATTGGTAGACCTATTTTTTAAATATGGATTAGACCATGGATCCCAAAAGTTTGGTCACCCCTGATATAAATGATACCTAAATTCTTTTTAAAGCTTTAGCAATATTTCCTCTTTTACCAACATTTAGCGATCAGCTTATATGTCCAAGGCTGTGGTAAGATATTTGAAAATCTCTTCACAGTTTTAACTTCTAAAAGTTAGATTTTGAAGACAAACAACTAAAATAAGTATATATACTTACAGGAGATTTACTTAAACCTTCAGCAGAACGCCATAGAAGTGTTGCACCACACAAATCAATCAATGTACCATCTTGAAGAACATTTGTATCATCTTCAATCTATCAGATAATGATAAGAACAATAAGTTATAATGAAATATTTATTAAAATACAAGAACTAAATGAAAATTAATAGCTGTTTTATAATTCTCAAATTCATTACTAAAAATTTACAGAATAAATTCAAAATAAGGTATTTTTAATGGTAATACTATAAAGTGCTCCATATAAAAACTGCAAACTTCTTACATATACATACAAATTATTGAGATTTTAATAAAATAAAACTTGTTCACTGTTTATTAAGTACTAAGAAGAAATATGTTGTGCCAATAAAATCAGGAAAATTTAAAACTAAGAACCTTGTGAACAAATGCGTACGTATACGTCAATGCTACACAAACACGTAACTTATTTCAATAAAAAAACTTACATATTATTAATTGTAAACAATGTATTAATAGAAAAAAGTACAGAAAATTTCATGAACAAAAAATTCTTAATTTAGTCAGTTTATACCAAATTTCCTTTCTAATAATTCATTTTGACTATTAAATATTTATAAAGCAAGATTAGTCTTCACACTGCAGTTTCAATTCACATAAACATTTCTCGACTTGCATAAATCGTAAAGATTTCTAGCAAATAATGAACATTCAGATATACCAGGTGGCTATTGTTAAAATTCCCCTATAAATGGCATCTTATAGCAAAAATAAGTGAATGGATGGCAATTTGTAAAAAATGCACTCATGGAATTTCCAAACTTTTTTATTTCTAAAATTCTATACATCTACAGGGCACTCTTTCAGGAAAACATGAAAGTTAACACAATAAATGGCATTGCATACATGGGAAGAGGAGGAAGCCTTATGCAACACAGCATTGGATACAAAATGTTTGCAGGTGTAATGTTTGATGCAATATTTTCATCTGTACTAATGGCAATCTTTTTAGTTGAACATACATTATTAAAGAAGCTGTTTCACAAAAATAAGGGAAATATTTCTGTTGCAGTTCATGAATTTTGTAACAGAAAGAACCTACAGTGTGAATCAATGTCTACTAAAGACATCTAAGCCATGATTAAGAGATTTGAAGTAACAGGGGAATTAGAAATTTAGTCTGGAAGGGGCCGTAAACATATTACACTGGTACTTTTCGATGCCATCAAAACAATGTTAATGCACATTCAGTTTGGGGGAGAAGCATGCATGCAGTTTCTCAAAAGACTATTCTTATAAAAAAAAAAAAGAAAAATTCAAAAATATACATTCACCATACTCAGGGGCTGCTTGTTAGGGACAAGCCACAATGTCTCTCATTCACAGTTTTCACAACAGAATAATTGCTGTTGTCATTGGCTTGGAGTATACTAGGGAGCAATGAGGTTCATTTCTACTTCAAGGGGATAGTCATCACACAGAATCGCCACATTTACGCAAGGGAAAACCCATGGATCCACACTGAAATTCTCCTAGTCTCCAAAAGTCACTGTGTCTGGTACAGATTCACCACGATATTCATCTTTGGACCATTCTCCTTTGAGGAAATCCGTGAAGGTGGTTAATGAAATGTTTTGTTGTGGGCCCTCAATACCCCATGCATGCTTCAGATGTTTGTTATGCCACAACTACAGCAAAGGTGGATAATAATATCAACTACTTCAATGAATGATGGTGTGCTCCTACATATCTATGGGTCTGTAAAGTCACTATTTCAACAATTCATAGAGAAATGTCTTATAACTAGTGCTCTTTTCAACTATGATCTCTACATTCACTGGATCTAACAACATGTGATTTCTGGCTATGGGACAATATAAAAAGTCTGCCATCATAACTAACAAATAATTTTGTATGCCACATCAGAATATTTTTAAGCATGGGAGGTAGTGTTTGTATATAACTATATAATGGACAAGATTTATTTATAAATTAACAAATACACATATATTAAATATGCTACCTTTCAAAACAAGAAAGTATAATTTGCGTAATAAATTAAGAATTGAGTACATTTTAATGTAATCAATCAAATTCTTCTTTTAATTTCAATATTTTCTCTTTTAGAAATAAATCTCAACAAAATACTTAGAATGTTAAAATAACAGCATACAAATAAGGGAAATTCAGATTTTGATAATAGAATTTTTAATTTGAGCTAAAATAAAAATCATATCAGTTTAAAAATTAGCTAACTATTATGTCAATGATTGTTTATTAACTTAGTTTTTAGTAAAAAGAATAAAAGTTTTTCTATTTATAAACATAGAAATTGGCAGTTGTGAAAACATCTTATTTCAAAGTACAAAATAAAAACCTGCATAATTAAACTTCATATTAAATTATTGTAAATAAAAAAATTTGATTCAGGAACAATTTTATCTTGATTTTTTGAAGAGCTCAGTACATTTCACTGTGCAAATTAAGCAATAATTAATAACAAAAGTTCATAAATTTAGTTTACAAAATAATGTACAAGATGATGTTCAAAACAATTTTACTTTCATGCCCTTTTGAGGTGCTGAACGACTTTCTCGTAATGCATAAACACCACCACCAACAGATACTTCTCGCCAAATTCCAGGTTCAGATGTGTCACCACAAAATCCCCCTCTTGGATGCATAATTAAAATACCATTAGTAGTTAATCCATCAATTTCACCATTTTGCTGCCACTTGGTAGCTTTCTCCTGGTGAATAAATCAATAAATATAATTAAATCAGAATATAAAATTTTAAGATAAAAGATCATTTAAAACTTTAATCCATTATTTGCAAACCATTTATTACTTACTCCAAGAAAAATATTTCTTGAAGAGTCAAAACCAGCAGCATATACTCTAGCTGTATAATTAGGATTTCTATGAATGAGAATTCTACAAGCAAAACGAGATATTGTGCTTTGACTAACTTTTCCTTCACCAGTTTTATCACCGGGTACAGTATCCATCACGACAAAATCAATAGGACTTTCTGAAGAGCGTCCAATCTATAAAATATTGTACTTAATTATGCTCCAGATCAAACTGCAGAAATTTATAAAGTGAAAAAAAAAATCATTTTGGAAACAAGCTAACAGAAATATGTTTCATGTCTATAAACATTAAAATTACTTCAATTTAAAGAATTAGGCAAAATATCCCTAACCCAAACAAAACATAGTAACTATTTATAAACATAAATTTATTTTCAAAATAATAAATATAAATAATTTGAATAGTTACTTCATGCACAATTTTTCTGGTAAACTATTTAAATCCCATTAATGTGACAATAAAATACTTTATAAAATGAAAGAATCAAATGAACATCTTTCACAGGTTACAAGAAGTAACAATTTTACAGAGAAAAATAATAGTATCTTCCCTTGCCTAAAATTAACTGAAAAATGTCCATTATTGTGAAACATACATGTTACTATTAATATATATATACACACACGCACACACACAATTATGGAAGCAAATACCAGCTATTTAATTTCAAATACATATTTTAATAAATAAATTCAGCTGAATAGAAATATAATTTTGATAAACTACTAAAAAAATTTATTTCTCTACATTTCTAAGAAAATTAGCAAAAAAAGTGACAAGCATAGTTACAAAAAAATTAAAAACTAGCTACATTTTTGTATGAAAATTTTACTTAATTGAGTATAATTAACTCATTTTAACCCCTTCCTAATGTCGCCCGAATTCAATTTAGGCAATTACTGCGTACAGTATTTGTGATGCCTGAACTTAGTTCAGGCAGAAGAAAAAATTAACATTTCTATTCTGTGAAGTCCGAGCCGAGTTTGTTTCTATCTAAGATACTTAATTCTCTATTTTACTAATAAATGACACAAGTGGTCCTAGTTTTTTTACCAATTCCAACTTTGGTTCTGAAGGTAGTCCATGATTACAACAACAATATGGGAGGTAATGTTAAAGTCGCTCAACATCTTACAGACTTCTCGGTTGCTAGAAAAGAAGGTAGGAAATATTACTAAAAAATATATTTTTCCATCTCCTACAACAGGCATTATATAAATAATTCCTTTATTTTGCATATTTAGCAAGAGGTGCGGAAATATGAACTTCAGAAAATAAATTGTTGAACTAAATAAACCAAATGTTCAACTATCAGGACCAGGGCGTCCTTGTGTAAAATTACTGCACCTCCCAGGTCAACACTTTCCAGAACACATCCCATCAATGGGCAAAAAATCTACTCCAACCAGGCAGTGTTTTATATGCTGTTGTAAAACCGATCAACAAGGGAAGAGAATAAGGCATGAGACAAGAGTTTATTGTAAAAAGTGCAATATTATAGACTTTGGAGTACCAATACCTTGTTTTAAGATGTACTATACTGTAAAAGATTTGTAAAATTTAAGTATTGAAAATCATATTGTTGTGTTTTTATATTATACTAGTTATATTTAGCATCAAAATTTCATTTAATTTGCTCAATATGAATAACTTATATTTGTAATCAATGTTTTATGTGCATGTAAAAATTATAAATATAGTCGTAGTTATTGTATTTAAAACTTTATTTTTGTAATAAAAAGGCATTTTCTAACTCTTATAATAATATAAAGAATAAAATTAAACAGTCAAAAAAATTTTCCATATTCGGTCCATTTTTCGGAAATATATACATACACAGTTAAGGGGTTACTCATGAAAATTTTAGCATTCAAATACAAAAAACCTATATTGGAAAAACTAAGAATTTTCAGCAAGTTTCTGTGATTAATTTTTACACACATTTTACATTAAAATAAGTAAATTGAAACGTACTTTAAAATGACTTTGGTACTCTACAAAATATTTTAGCATATAAAAACTAATTCAACCAGGATAGGTATTAAAGTGGATACCAAATAAATAGAAGCCCATATGCCTTACAGGGGAATTAAACCCTTGAAATATTAAAAGTCAAAGAAAATTATTTGGATTACTCTAGCCATTTTTATGTTTTATTATAAACTCCTGAATACAGAGAATATTCAAAACAACTCTCGAGAAAATTAATAATTTGGTCAAAAGAGCTCAGAAAATTTTAGAGACCGTAAGTAAGAAAAATTAGGCATTTTTCTATTCTTTGATTAGATAAATCAGATTTTAAAGAAATTCAAAAAATAAAAATATAGTAAGTCATTTAAATTACAAGCATATTTTTTATACTTACTCATAATGAACAATGAATAAGTGAGAGAGATTATAAATAGAAATTACTAGAATTTAGTCAATATTGCTCACAGACAAATTAAAATTTGTAAAGTATCACACAAAATGAATAAAATAACTTTTTATAACAAATTAATTCTGAAATAAAGAATCAAAAATATAAATTCATATGAAAGCAAGAATATTTGTAATTTCCATGAACATCTTTCCTCAAATATTTCCCATAACAGTTAATTCACGAAGTGAAACAAAATATATATTTATTCTCTAATTACTTTTCTTCCTAGTTTTCTTCCACAAGCTGATTAGAACTTTAATCTATAAATAATCAATCAATATGGTATGCCATATGTCTATTGAATTTGATACTTTAACATTATGCATATAATTTAAATATTTCTAGTTTATTTCATCGTAATACAAGTATTTTCACAAAAAACTTTTTTCAAATAGCAAGGTCTAAAATAAACTTGGATACATGTAAAAAAATTTATAAAATTTTTCTACGTGTCAAATTCCTTTGAAATAGCTATTTCATGGCGGTTAATTTTCAGAAAAATGCTCCTGTAAAACTTTCCATGCTAAAATTTTGCAGGTCTACAAAACAATTTTTATAAGTTAAATTAATTAAATAATTGTTTAAAGTAATAAATTATTTAATTATACATTTTTATTAAACTTCTCAATTAGAGCATTAATTGAGTTAAATTCATAGAATCTAGAAGGCATTCATTGAATACACTGAATGCTTTCTGAATATTTAAAGATAAGCACGCATAGTATTGAGTAAAACAAAAATTCAAGACAATCTTTTAATTTATTAACAGTTCAGTAAAGTAAAAGATGGAAGGGGGGGAAGTAATATTAATAAAATTTTAACATTACATTTGTCACCATAAACTGACAACTTTAAACTACAAATAAGCTTAATTATAAATTCTGAACTTTTAATTAACTAAACTTTAATCTCATTGCTATAGTTAAATATATCTTAATTATCACATAAAGTTTAAGAAACTAGTCAAATTCTATTTTTATTACCAAAAATATTAATGAGCAATGTTTTATTCAAAGAACAATAAATAGTTAAAGTAATAAAAACTTAAAAAGAAAACTTATTTTGGAATTTGAATTTGTGTAATTTTTTGTCGAGTTACAACTAATTTTTCTGAAACATCTAATCTTATCATTACGGGCATCCAACATTATCTAAGCAACTTTCACTCCATGAAAATCATTAATTTTAAAAATGTTTCATATTTTTTCTGTCAAATGATTAACCCAAATGCTGCTGGGTTAATTTTTTTTTTTTTTTTTTTTTTTTTTTTTTTTTTTTTTAAAGTTTATTTTCTATGTTATGTAAGAATAATGTCTAAAAACAGGAACTCCTGTCTAAACACTTTTAAATTACCAAATAGTAAGTTTTCAGAATGTGGGAGGGAGACCCTGGCTGAAATGTTCAGAGTTCACTTTCCAGGTTCCAACAAAGTAAATGGAACTCCTAACTTTACACTCTCTACATCAAATTGTGGTAGAAGTAAATGGGATGTTGCCAAAAAAATCATAACTTATGATTGAACAAAATGAGCAATAATGTGCTTTAAACCTTTTAAATCACCAGGAATGGATGGAATTATACCAGCTCTGTTTATTGAGGGAATCCAGTGCATTGCTCCAATTCTTTGTAGAATTTTTAAGGCAAGTATAGCCTTTGGGCATATACCTATTGTGCTTGGAGGCATACAAAAGTAATTTTTTTCCTAAAATAGGGAAAGATAACTACTATGAAGATACATCTTTTAGACCTATCCGCTTAACATCTTTTCTTCTAAAGGCAATTGAAAAGCTGATGGATATATTAGAGAAGTCCATTTAGTGGAAAAACAACTTTCTGACTCTCTATATGCATATCAATCTGGTAGATCCACTGACTGTGCCATCTACAACCTATCCTTCATTTTGGAGAAGAACTTTAAGGCTAAGGAACTTGCTTTAGCTATTTTCTTAGATATTGAAGGTGCCTTTGATAAGGTACCCATTGAAACTACTTAACAATCTCTTGCTAGAAAAGGAGTTAATGGCGAAATCTGTTCTTGGATAGAAAATCTGCTTAATAACAGATTTGTCAGTGCCTCATTTTTAGGTGAAAACTTGATGATCCAGGCCAAAGTTGGTTGTCCACAGGGAGGGGTTCTTTCACCCATCTTATGGTACTGTGCTGTAGATTCCCTTTTAGAGGTGTTAAAAAAATCAGGCATAATCACCATTGGATATGCAGATGATTTAGTTATAATCGTCAGAGGTAAGTTTGGTGAAACAATTTCTAGCATCATGTCCAACACCCTCAAACAAGTTGAGACTTGGTGTAAAAATGAAGGCCTTTCTGTAAACCCTCAAAAAAAAACATTATGGTAGCCTTCACAAAGAAAAAGAATCTTAAAAAGATAACTTTTTTGCTCAAGAGTTAACTTGCTCCAAAGAAGTTAAATTCTTAGGAATATTTTTTGACATGAACTTAAGCTGGAACAAGCACTTCAACTTTTGTATTGAAAGAGCAAAAAAAGCTTTCTGGTCATGTAGAAATGCATTTGGAAGGACTTGGGGCTTAAAACCCAAAGTCATTCATTGGATTTACACTATGATCATTTGTCCCATTATTACCTACAGCTCAGTTGTCTGGTGGCCTAGAATCAAAAATGAAACTGCTAAAGCAGAATTAAGAAAATTACAAAGGATGCTTAGTGTAGCTATCTATGGGTGTGTTTGAACAACTGCAACACCTACACTGGATCTTCTGCTTGGTATGCATCCCCTTTATATGCGTACTGAAGCAGAAGCAATACTTAGCATGAAGAGGCTTAAAAATACAGGTCAGAGGAAGGACTACTCTAGATTTTTATCCTGGGAAAACCTCAATGCTGACATAACTAGCCACCTTTTATAAATATGCCTACTGATTACACAATTGTTAAGTATGCTTTTGATAAGCCTTAAACAATAAAATTTCCCTTAAGAGAAGACTGGAATAATGCTCCCATCAGTGAAAGTTGTATTTACTGGTATACTGATGAGTGAAAAATTAATTCCAACACTGGGGTTGGTATTTGTTGTCCTGCTGATGGCACAAAGTTATCATTCCCTTTGGGTAAATATACAACTGTATTCCAAGCAGAAGTCTTTGCCATTCTCATATGCAATAGAATATGCTTGGACAGAAACTATTCTTGTAAAAGAATAATTATCTACTCTGACAGTCAAGCTGCATTACTAGCTCTACAGAAGTTTAATGTAACTTCTGTTCTTGTCAGGGAATGTTATCTCACTCTGTGTAAATTAGCCAATAATAACCCCATCACTTTAATGTGGGTGCCCGGGCACTCTGGTGTTTAGGACAATGAATTAGCTGATGAGCTGGCAAGGACTGGATCAACAACTGACTTTTTTTGTCCAGAACCAGTGCTAGGTATTTCTAAAGAAGTGATCAGAAAGAATGTCTTTTATCTCTTCAAAAAACAGTTTATGAACTGGTACAATGCCAATGATAAAAGACAAGCAAGTCTATTAAATAGCACATGCCCTAGTAAAATGTAGGCACAGTAAAAGGTAGGCCCTAGTAAAAACCAGGCATAATCACCATTGGATATGCAGATGATTTAGTTATAATCATCAGAGGTAAGTTTGGTGAAACAATCTCTAGCATCATGTCCAACACCCTCAAACAAGTTGAGACTTGGTGTAAAAAAAGAAGTACTATCTGTAAAGAAATTGAGCTTTAAAGAAATATTAAAGCTCAATAGAAGCAGTATAAAGAAAGTAGTGGGACTACTTACAGGACACTGCCACCTTAAAAGACATATCACCATAATGGGAGTTTCAGATGATACCACTTGTAGAGGTTGTCATTATATGGAAAAAACTTCAATAAACATCTTATGTGAATGTGAAACCTTTTCTGCACATAGATTTGAACACCTGGGTCAGGACTTGATTGAACCTTGGATGTTGCAGGAATTCCTATAAAATATCTGCTGAATTTTGCTTTAGCTACTGGTCTCTTCAAATAGGGCTTTCTGAGGGTTATAGTACAATAGACCTATGGTCGTGGTGCTAGGTTCTTTTGAAATGACCCTATCTTAAATCTAATCTTGACTTCACTAAGTTTCATGAGCTTGGGGATTTCAGAATCAAATGCAATGAAAAAAAAATGGTTCCATGCTCATTTACTGAAGAAAATGAGTGATTACATTTTACAGATGTAAGCAAAATTGCTTTGGATTTTAAAAATTTATCTTATGCATTTATGTTTGCATCCAATGGTTGAAGAAATATGATACAGGTGGCAATTTTGTCTATCCTATTTTTATGTTCATGTCAGAAACAAAAACAATCTGATTTAACTTTTCTTTTATTCGTTCTTTATATTTGAATGAACAGGGATGAATCAAAACTTAAGAAAATGAAAAATTTTCATCACTAAATTGCTTAAAACACATGACAGAAATCAGAAAATTTGTCGTTTGCACATGCTTGACACCAGTCTTTAATAATTTTCGTCCTTAGGATCAGTGGAAAGACAAGAGTCTGAAAATTTTGTTATTCATGGCATTTTTATTCTGGGTACATATAAATCCTTGAAAACCTGTATAAAATAACAAAAATGTTTCCAACAAAAAATGAATAGACAATTGCACTCAAATTCTTGAAATAGCAATTTCAATTTTCTGAATAAAGAAGAAAACATGCCAAGATGTTAAATTCGTAATTGATGAGTAAGAGGTATACACCTCCTAATACACCACCCAAAACAGTTTTCATTTGCTATTGAACTTATTTTCCTTTATGTCATTAAAAAATCCATCCTTTATTCAAAAGAAAGCTTTAAAAAATACTTCTATTTTGTCAAATCAAATCATCTTAATTCTTTCAAATGAAAAATAGTAATGTTCTTCAGCTTTTCAGCGTTATGACTGAAAATTGGGGATTTTTCAGGACAAAATATTTTTTTTCCAGGAAAATTAAGAAATTCAGGACAACTACAAAGTCTGGATAAAGTTCATTAAAATTTATTCCAATGTTACAGTAAAATTAAGCTGTAATAAGCAGAAATATTTTCATTCTTTTCATGAAAAGTTTACTGAACAGAATTAAATCACATGCTAATGTCAGATTCTAAGTTCAATTAGAAAAATTGACCATTTGAAACATATACATTTAACAAAATAAAATTTTTAGGATAAAGACAGCTACTAGTTTGACCCAAATTTTACCAAGGAATTAAAGGCACACACACACATTACTCTTTTACCACTGAGTATATCCTTTCTGAAAGAAGTAAGTAAGAAGAAGAATGAGAGAGAGAGACCTATATATGGTATTCTCTCTAGGGTATAATTTTTTTAAAAAATCTTTTTTTTAAAATTATCCTATTTTTAATTTGTTAACAGAAACACTAAAATATTCCAGACTATTAATAAAAACTTATAACTTAGTAATATTGTGAATAGCAATCTTGAAAGTTGGCAAATCTTGCATTTATACACACAACACATTGGTTTTAATGCAACTCAATTTAAAACAAGAGAAATAATTTTTAAAAGAAAATTGAACTAAATTACAGGAAGAGCTTGTTCAATTTTGCCAGATTAAAATCATTTAAACAATTTAATTTCATTAATTTTCTTAATGAGTATTTTATAGAGGCTGTTTAAGTTAAAATATATGTAAGACTAATTAGATAATAATACTGAATAAATATTCAGGCATTATATCAAAGGTATTAGAAAAATTAATAAAAAAACTTTTTCTAAATAGAGATATTAAAATTTTTCTAATAGATATTTTATACAAGACTTCAGTTTCTTAAAGTTCAAATAAGTTCACTTAAAACAGGAAAAATATTTGTAATGAAAGAATAAAATATTCTGAAGAAAGAAAGAAAGAAAGATAAAAATTCATGAACAAATACCTAAATAACAAGAAAAAAAAATCAAAATTTAATTTTCAAGTTAAGTTATCAAGAATACTGCATTTCCTGTTTTAAATAAGCAGTTAGCATGATTTTACTGGGTACATCAATGTAGCAATTACAAACTTTCAGAAAAGAATAAACTTAGATGTCCTGACATCATACCATTGAACAGTTGGAAACTCTTTTCTATTATGGTAATGATCACATAAAATACATGCAAAGAAAGACACAAACAGAAATCTATTATTTGCAGGTAAATATATGTTTATCAGTCTCAGCACAGCAAAAACTAAGAAAAAAGTAAAACCATTGTTCAACTTGCCTATTGCAATCAATAGCCTAATATGACATGACACAAGTGTGGAGCTAGCATATCAGCTAGCTCCACACTTGTGTAACCATCCATGAAATTACCACTGTCAGAAATCAAAATGAAGCTTCATAGCTATCACTGCAGCAACTGCTTGAATGTGTGCAATGTCATCTAATGTTTTTATTAATGCAGCAGCATTCATCTTGTATAATGTATTATAGAATTTTCCTGTACTATAAATTATACATATTTTCTTATCCTATTTTAGGATCATATTTTCTTAGCCTTTCTTCTGTTTGTGTTACCACTACTGTGTTAGAAAAGCATTTGTCATTACAAACAATGGGAAATCGCTTAGCAATGTGATTTCCAGTTGTTTAAGTGTATTCCATCTCTCCACAAAGTTTGTAACCACTAGATTTATACATCCATGTGATGAAATATTACAAATGAAATGTTATAAAAAAATTCAAAAAATTAAAAATATTTCAGTGACAAAGAGATATCCTGATTCCATTAAAAAAGAATGCAACAATGTAAATTTCAAAATTTTCTAAATGTAGTTAATATATGATGAATAAAGTTACTAATATATTACTTGAAACATATCTGTTTCATCATCTGGCATATATTCCACAATTACAGCTTGATTACGACTTAAAGTATAAGATATAGAATGCTGCTTGCTATCCAAAATTGCCTATAAATTAAAGTAATAAATTAAAAGCACAAATGTATAAAATAAAATATACATATTATACTTTAATAGCAAAAAACACAAGACTAAACAACTTACTTTTGAAGACTGTGGAGTTTTGACAACATAGTGTTGAGATTTTCTAACGCCGTTTGATACCGGACGTTTACAAAGAACAAATTTGCTACGCCTTCTTCCTTTCTCACCTTGAGGTAGTGAACCATTATATCTGTCAAAATTATAATTGTTATTAAATAATTACTTAATAGAATACTCTACTTAAATTTGAAATAATACTAACACTTATTTCATCTAAAAAAGCATGATTGTTTCAGATTGTTTCATTACTAAGTAAAATATCTATACAGGCAAACTATGTTAAACTTATAAAGAATATTAACTTATTGCCAATTTTGGGCATGTCTTTTGTTGAAGCATAAGAACATTTAAAAATGTATTGAAAGCAGAATTATTGTTAAAAATATACATTAAAAATTAATATTCCCTAACATTCAAAGTTAAATTTGATGTTTGAATACTTCTTCACAAGCACAACAGCCCTTTACAGGCTTTGGCTGCCACAACCACACGCTACGCCCAGTGTCTATCATTTTTAGTGACTTCTCTCAAATTCTTGATTTTTAAAGTATTTAGGTCTCTTTTATACTGTTGGAAAATTGCTATGGACGGATAACACTATCATCCATAGCAACCACAAAATGAAAAGCAAAATGTGGAAAATTAGAATAAGTGCGGGATATAGTAAGAAGAAGTATGTGTATGCAAATTTTTCTCCATGTCTGTTCATCATGTGATAGCATTCATAAGAGCTTTAAAAAGGTTTTGACACGTGTAGACAGTTGTTGTTTCAAGTCAAAGTTTTACAGGAAAGATTTAATAGACGAACGTGAAATCTTTGGCATGTCTTCCCGACATCACTTAGATGATTTTATGCATGGCCAAATTATTGGAAAGATCGAAGGGTGGAAAATAACAGATGTTGCCAGGGAGTTCAACATCGCTCACAGTGTTGTTTCACTGCTGCGAAAGTCATTTAAAACTACTGGAATGAGTAGTAGGTGGCACTGGGGAAGTCATGTTAGAAGTACGACACTTGCAGAAGACAGATATATCATCCTATCAGTAAAAAGGAACAGGAGCACCACAGCTCAGCAGGTGGCAAATCAGTTTCTTGATGCCTCAGGAAAGCTGATCTCCTGAAAAACTTGCCAGACGTTTGAGGGGAGGAGGACTATACGCCCGCAGACCTGTTGTGTGTGTCCCATTGACCAGGCAGCACCGTCCTGCCCATTTGCAATGGTGTTGTGAGCATCGTAATTGGACTCAACAGGACTGGATAAGTGTACTATTCTCAGATGAGAGTAGGTTCAGTCTGTCATCGGATTGTAGATGCCAACTGATCTGGCATGAGAGTGATACTGCTTATCGTCCAGAAAATATCCAGGAAAGGGACCGATATTCAACAGGACTGTTCAGTCCAATTGCGATGCTCACGACACCATTGCAAACGGGCAGTACAATGCTGTGTCTGGTCAATGGGACACACACAACAGGTCTGTGGGCGTATAGTTCTCCTCCCTTCAAACATCTGGCAACAGTTTTTCAGGAGATATGCTTTTCTGAGACAGCAAGAAACTGATTTGCCACCTGCTGAGCTGTGGTGCGCCTGTTCCTTTTTGAGGATAGGACGGTGTATCTGTCTTCTGCAGGCGTCGTATTTCTAACATGACTTCCCCTGTGCCACCTACTAGACATTCCAGTAGTTTTAAATGACTTCCACAGCCGTGAAACAACACTGTGAGAGATGTTGAACTCCCTGGCAACATCTGTTATTTTCCGCCCTTCTTCGATCTTTCCAATAATTCGGCCACGCATAAAATTATCTAAGTGATGTGGGAAAGACATGCCAAGGATTTCAAGTTCGTCTATTAAATCTTTTCTGTAAAACTTTGACTTGAAACAACAACTGTCCACATGCATCAAAACCTTTAAAGCTCTAGTGAACGCTATCACGTGATGAATAGACATAGAAAAAAAATTTGCATACGCATATTTCTTACTATATCCCGCACTTATTCTAATTTCCCACATTTTGCTTTCTTTTATTTTGTGGTTGCTATGGGAGATAGTGTTATCCGTCCTTAGGAATTATCCAGCAGTGTAGTATCATACAACCATTTAGTAGGTTCCTTTAGCCCTGGATCCCTCAGGTTTTTTAAGCATTAAGGTTAGAATACTTAGTCTTGTTTATTATTATAAAAATCTTCACATAAAACATTAAAAAAATATAGAACAGAAAAAAGTACAAAGCACAGAAAAATAACCAACTTTTTTTTTAAATATAAATCTTACAATTTTTTCGGTTTATAGTAAAACCAAAGCTTATAGCATATTTAAAATCCCATTAAAATACTTAAAGTAAGTTATTACTAAGTATAAAAACCAACTAAAATGTTTGCTTCAAATAACAAAAAATTCAAAAGGAAATGCTCCTAAAACATAATCACAAACTTTAGATAATAAATGTGCAATAGTCTAAATTATTTAGGGTCACATTACTTATATGAACAATAAAGGTATCTTATTAGATTTCTCATATTAAATACAAGAAAAAATACTTTATTTGCTATACTTTAAATTGGCCAAAAAGTGTATGATAAAATATTTTCTTATATGTTTTATATTTTAATGACAATTAATGTAATTATATACAAACAGAAGGATCAAAATTTTTATTTTAGTTATAATATTAATAGTGCAAATAAAAATTTTCTCTTTTGAAAGAGAAATAAAATTTAATATTTATTGCTTACCCTAAGATAACTAATTCACCATATGTTAATAACGGATCCTTTTTTAATAATGGATGGCAATCATTGCGACTATGATCAGGATCATGATGTGGTGTAGATGGACCGGAGCTATCACTGGATTTGTCAAGAGAAGAACTTCCATGAATCTTTGATTGATTTGGACTGGTATTTTCAGCCCTATAAGATACAGAAGAGTAGAATGTATATCAAACTATGATGATGCAAATACTAATAAAATAAAAGGTATATTGAAAATATCTAGACTGAATGTTTAGTGAATGAATATCCACTGTTTTATTCTTGTTTAAGGGATTTGAATGGTTTGCAGAATCAAAAATCTTTAAGGGTTCAGATTTGATGAAATTTAGACTTCATACATCTACAATGATCCGAAATAGGAAATTTCTCCTCAACAATTTGAGAATGCAATGCTAAAGTTACAGAAGTTTATTTAAGCATTACTTTTAGTATCTGTATTTACTTCTACTTTTCTTTCATCTATTTTATAATCAAGTAATTTTTAAAATGATCTTAATTTTTTTCACTTACAAGTTTACTTTTAATTTGTACACATATTGAATACAAATATCAAAAATTTACTTATGAATTGGTTTTGTAGAAAATTTATAGTTATTAAACTCATATTATAGGCAAAAAGGTCTAGTTAATTTTATATATTTTGTTACTTCTTACCCTTTCAGCATGTTTGTTCAATATGTATATATAATAAGCTTAGAATTAATGTGTTTCAAATTTGTATTTATAAAGCAACATAAAAGTAGAGGATAGCAATACAATTCTTGCATACAGACAGCAGCTGCTGTATATGCGCTTGATGAAAGCCAGAAAATAATTTTTAAAATTACAAGACAGGTTGCTTGATTTGTTGTTGAGGTTGATGTCCTGAAGACTCAGAACAAGCAATGCTTGAAGACTACAAACAACCTAGCAATGCACAAGCTGTCCCTGTGAGTATATATAACAAGTAGACAAATGAAAAGTTTTGTTTGCCACGTAACGGTAATTTTTTCACATAAGGGCTAATTTGATAGAAACCTACAGTTCAAATGGATTCCAAAACGTTAAAAACAATCCTATTAGAGGTGAGCTTCAAGCAAATGAGCAGTTGAAATGAAGGCCACAGCACAAACCATTTGGCAGTCAGCTTAGCAGGATGAATGACAATTTAGCAACAGCCATGCAGTTGGACATCCAAATTGCTAACAATGTAAGAAAAATACAGCCCTGGTTGGTAAAATAAGATTGGCAGAGTTTGCTTGACAACAAAATCAATATAGATCAAATCACAGAAATGTTTTTTAAAATATTCAAAAATATCAGTCCCCGTAAACTGACGATTACATATTACCAAGAATGATAGCCGCAGGCATACTGTGTCAATGGAATGCGAATGTTCAACACTGCAATGTCTACTACTCATCTAGTTGTCACCCACCCACATGTCAGAAGTACAATGACAGCTCCCATACAACCTATGAATTGTGAAGTTTCAGAGCCACTAGAACAAAATCTTTGCTATCATAATCTGGTTTCTCTTTCAAAGTTTAGATCATTTATATTTCCCAAGACAGACACATTTAATTACAGGAATAATGCCCACAATTCTCTGCAACAAGTCATGTACTGTTTCTATTAGATCACAAGCTCTCCTTATCTAGAAAGGCTCAATGTCAAATGGTGACATCAGTCATAATGTTAAACAACGATTTGATACATTATAATGATACTTGATTGCAATTATGGACAAGGTGTATGTATTAATTTATTTTCAAATTGCAGTGAATATGAAATTGGCAAAACTAAGAAAATTATACAATTCAATAAAATGAGACATGTTCAACCTCTAACAGAAAAGGATAATTTTGTGTAAAAATCAAACACAGCAACAACGAAAGTAGGTTTTATACTTTCACGATTGCTATGCTTGATTTCCTTGCTCTAACATTGATAGCAGCACGAGACAGATCAACATTACATAGAATAAAGGGAAAATTTTCGCTAATGCATACACTGTTCTATTTAGTTATTCTGGTTATCTTCATATGTTGTTCAGATTTTTTCAAAAAGTTCATAATATATATTTTTATATACTTATAATTTATTGTATTTTACATAATAACAGATTTTACTTTTACATAACTTAGCATTAGAACAGATATACAGCAAATAAAGATAATTTGGAATCAAAATGCATGATTGTAATGGAAAAAAAGATTATAAAAATAAAAAGACTTAATGCAATTTATTGCAAATTTTAAGTGAATGTGTATATAAACTATTAGCATATTAGATGCTAAAATTGGATAAATGAAATACTAAAATACATTAAATATTTCGCATACTGTACTGACTTGTACAGAGTGCAGAATTGACAATTTTCACAATCTAATTTTGCAATTAAGCTATAAAGGTAATAAAGGAATATTTAACACAAACTATAGACTAGAATTTTTAATATTATTTTATTGAAACAGAAACTGGGTACTTGCATATTATCAGCATTATACAAGACCAGGCAAATTCTAAAAACGGAATATGCTGACGGGACGGGGAGCACGTAGTGGAATAGTACAACGTGATAAAAACAGTATGAAAGAAAATAAATAATATATGAAGAAAAATAATAAGTAATTTTTAACTGTATAATTCTTATACCTTTACTCAATGATATAGCAATTACGTTTTGGTGGAAAGTATAGCAAACTAGTTTTTAAAATAGAATCAAAACAATTTTTTCTATCGTTTTCTTGGTCTTGATGTCATATGAATTCTGACAAGACTCAAGATGGCGCCTTGCCGTACCCTGTTGTCTCTTATTCCTCTATTTCGCGGAGCCCCACAGTGTTTCAACTGTTTGGGTATGCACACCTGTTTTGGGGTACACAAAATTATATTTGTGATTTACTCTTAAATGATTAAATCCAGCGATTGCCAATTGATCAGTCTGATACACTCTCCAACTATCAGAATACAATACTGAATTCCTCAAAGTTTTTGACAATTTTCTGGAAAAGTGTGGCCACAGTTCTATTAGGAACAGTTGTTAAAAATTCTTGGTCTCTCAACAGATGCAACCAAAAATCCATTGCTCTGGCAACATTCGACCCAAATTATTTTTCCTTTCGTGAACAAGCTTTTCATCTATTTCCACAATGCAGCCAGGTCCACCTATTTTCGTTCTTTGCTTTTCATGTGGAGAACACAATTATCTCTCATATAATTATTCCAGTCTATGACTGTTGTTAATTCTTTGCACCAGCAATACATGAATCTTACTGATGTTAATAATGGGATACGGCTTCCCTCAAACCAATTACCTCTTCTTATTCCTGCGTGTTGATTACAGGTTGCACTTCTAAGAAATCAATGTTTTACAAAATAAAGCTTCATCAGGTGAGAGGTGGTACAATTCCTAATGTTTGGTAAAATGTTATATTTTATTAAAAATGTAATAGCATCTTTTTCAGAATTCAATAAGTCTAAGATTGGCATTTTAGAATTCAAGCTTGCCATATTCAACAAACAGTTAGGCTGAGAAAGGTGGCAAGTGGGGAAATTTGAAAGGAAGTAAATGGTTGCTAATTCAGCACCTTAGATACATGCGACATTGGGTTTGCCAATTTGGCAAGTTATCCCGGAGGTTGGCATGGTTGTGATAATGCGTAAGTACCAGAAATTGTTTTGTATAATTAAAATATTCTTGTTAATACTTTAACTAGGATTTTTCAAAGGGAAGTTAGACAAAAAAATACAAAGAAAATAAAATAGTTTATCAAGAATTTCTGCATTCAAAGACACAGAATACATACAGTTGTAACCTTCTAATTCTGATTTGTTTATATTAGTATCATTTACTGACAATCTTCATTGTATATGTTATTGATCAATATATAGCATTCATAAAATTACAATTAGTACATTTTTATTTTATAGGTGTATTTTTAATGACATATTTTTATCAAGAGGAAGTAGAAGGGCTACAGCAGTGGAGAAATTAAAATACTCTATATGACAGGTTCAGAAAAGCATAGATTACATTTTAAAAAATTTTGTAGTTTGCTAAAATGTCTTATGAATCAGAACAAATACTACTTGCTTAAAGAATTCAAGATATATATTTTCAAATATATACTGAATATATTAATAAAAGTTCTTAAGCAATCTATATTTATATTAATCTTTATTCGATTGTAAGTACTTAAAGTTATATATTTAGATAAATTCCTAGCATTCAAGCTAGTTTGGCATGATTTTTAAAAGTGTGAAGGCAAAATCACAAGAGTTAAGAGACAAAAATGCAAAACGATAAATACAAAATGTTGAAGAAAGAATAACCCATTGAATCAATAATATAGATCACAAAGGTTATTCTTAAATATTTCTAAATTACCCAAATTTCTAAATATGAATAATGTCACCAGATACAGTTTCATGTTTACCAAGATTTAAGCCATTTATAAGACTACAAATAAAAGATAATCAAGGAAAATTTTATGACTAAAAAAAAAAAAAAAAAAAAAAAATCAAATGTTAAAAAGATTTTTTATGAAATATATACATAATTATGCTTTACAGAATTTTTCATCCTCATATACTTGTCAGTATCAACAAGAGTGTGCATCATAAATGAGATCCTCAAATACTGTTCATCATCATGAATATTTATAACATCCATGTATTATTCAGTACTTTTATACTTAAAACAAACTACATGTCAATGTATCTTAGCATTTAAGAAATATAAATTGCGCAGATTTCAAGAGAAAATGAAAAAATAGACACTTTTCCCCCTCTAATATTATGTAGCGTTATACAATAATAAAACTTCACAAATAATTTTTTATATTTTTTTTAAATTTCGAGATAAAGACCAGGTGCTAGTGTGGGCAATAAAATGCTCGAATTGACTTACCCTGTCAGAATGTGTTTGTATATGTTTTGTATATGTCAGAATGTTTTTAGAATATGAAATAATGTGATTGCGTACATGAACGAATTTTGTTTCATGAACAAGTTCTTTGAAGCATTTGATTAGAATTTATTTTTATTTGATTGCAATTTAAGCTTATGAAGTGGTTGATTTAGCTGGACAGTATCAATTTTGTGTATGTTTATAGCATGTGAATAATTGTTTATTTTATATCTATATCATTTGAAAGTTAAATTTAAGTTTAGTGTGGTTTTTTTTAAAGTTTATTAAGTGAAATTTATTTTGTAAGTTTAAGATTTTAAAATTTAATTTCTTTTAAATTGTTTCATTGTAAAATTTGAGTATCAGAATTTATGTGCAGCTAGCAATAGAAATTTATGGATATTAATTATATATTTATGCTTAGTTTTTATAAAAATATATTCTATTTTATAAAAATACATTCTATTAATACTATAGATTTTTTATTGCCTTGTTCAATGCAGCCCTATATTTATGCAACCCATTTTATATTACATATTGTTTAAAAATATTTTATTTATTAGTATTTAGATTTATTTACTATGCGGTGATGTTGACAAATATGAAAGTCTAGTTTTTATAATAATGTTTTTGTTTACATTTTGGATTTATTTTCATTGTCTGCATTAAATTGGTGCTTGATTGTACTTGTGTGATTTTTTTAAGGTGAGCACCACTGACTGGCTAATTAAAATTTGAGCTTTCATTAAAATACACTTTGTTTACATTAGAGATTTAGTTTTGTTGCTTATATGTCACCTGTTGTAGACTGTATGATAGTTTACATTTCTTATTATATAATATTAACTAATTAGGTTTTAGTTATTAGCATTTTAATATTTCTCTAGTAAATAATTATAATAAAATATTCAAAATTTTGATAGTTGAAATTTAAAATAGACCACAATTGCAAAGTTGAAGTTTGAGCCTGATCGATTTTTAGTAATGAGATATTGCATATAGTGACATAATTTAGGTTGACAAGATAAATTGCACCAAACCCAAACAGATTAGTGGTACTTAACCAAAAATTCTTTTAATTTTTAGTAATGTGTGTATAATCACGTTCTAATAAATTATACTCTTATTTACAAAACATTGCCCAATTTTGTTTTCTAAAACTGTTTGCAATAAAATTTAAAACAATAACATTCTCAGTAAAACTATTAAATGATTAGCTATGAAATATTTTAAATTATTTGTATGAAAGGTTTTAAGTTTTAAATTAAAATAAAGATTAAATTTATATCATTTCAAAATAACTAATGGATTGTTCCCTATATTATATTCATTACGTTTTAAAAAATTTGTTTATAATATTTGCATGAGAACTTTACCATAAGCAAACAACAAACTGAAATTTTGACATAACAAAAATAATTGCCTTTCACAAACTATAGAAATTCAATCTACAAATAATTTTTCACATACACACACAGTATAAAACTATATTCTTGGAAATTCACTACTCATTAGACAATGAAATCTCCACATAAGCATTGCAAATTCTATACAAAAAGTTTCTATAAATATCAATATTATGAACATCTGACTATTTTTAAAATTAAGATTAGAAATGAAATTCCATTATACCATAAGAAGTACAAATTCGTAACTCACCACCACATCTGAGATAAAAGTTCCCAACCTTTCTGTTTCAAATTACATTTTTCATGAACATCTCTTATTCTATTAATACTACAGAATTCAATTTTTTATTCCTTTCATTAAATAATAATTTTAAGATTACTAAATCAAATCTATATCACATTTAACAATTTCATTTAATCAGAAATATTGATTTACTTTTTCACATATATTTAATAATCAAATATTTATAGCTGGTTGTGGATAAAGATAAAAAGCTATTCATATAATATTAACAATAGTTTGATGTTTTCTTATTTTGAATATATGTTGTAAGACTTACATGACAAACTAAAATTCTTATTTTTTTAATTTAATCTTTGTTTTAGGTTTTTAACAATATCAACCAATATTGTTTTCAAAACTCTGAACTATCCTGTCAGATCTAAGAATAAGTATAAAATCATACGTGTATAAAATCCAGTTGATAAAGAAAGCCGGCTCAAGTTGCACCAAATCATTTCATATTGTTCTTCACAGTATATTTCATTTAAAATATACTTTTTAAAAAACTGTTAAAAATCAAAGTTTCAAAAATGTACATTTAAAATATGTAGTATAATTTATTTGCAAAATTAATTAAACAAAAAACTTTAAATTAATTTTTTTAATAATAAAAATGCTATTTAAATAAAAAAAAACCCAAAATGAATAACATGCTAATGACCAAAACTATCTAATAACATTCAAAATAAATATGAAAACTGCCTACATACCACATAAATTTTCCCCATTTTGTGATGTAAAAGCAAAGAAATAATTTTTAGAACTGAAATTTCATTTAAAGCAACACAAATAGTTAACCAAACTAATAATCATGTATTTGGAACATAGTTTTCTATTATTGGCAACAAAAATAGTATTGATGGTTTTGGAAACTGTCACTCTGACAGTAAATATCAGTCTATTCTTTGAAGAGAAGAAGATTGACAATACAAAAGTTTTTAACTAGTTCCATTATATTAACTGATAACTAACAAAGCAGACAAGACTGTAATTATGTAATAGTTTTTAATTCAAGAAAATGATGCACAAAATGTAGTAATATTGGAGACTCAATATTAATTTAAATATATTTAGCTGTTATTTAAAAATATCACACTTATTAATTTGGTTTGTTTGTCACTTAAGGATAATTTAATACACACAAGGACTAATCAAGATGGGAACCAACAATTTAAAGTAGATTCCAAACTGCTACAAACATACATCTATTAGAACAACATAGCTTTAAAGTATTAAGACCTAGCAAAGTGAAAAAAAAGAACTCAATACAAAACAAATAAACATAATGAAATGCAATACAAGTATAAAACACACACACATTTTGAAGCAATATAAAGAAAACTAATAGATCTCTTAAGGGAACAACTTCATAAATTCAAATAAAAAAATATTTAAATTAAATATGAAGCAAAAGTTTTAGTTCAGTGGGTGGTTTTCAATGGATAGAAAAAAGTTATTGTTTTTCCCTTAACTATATGTTCTCCAGGGGTTTGAGGGCTGCAATTATCATATATTAAAAGAAAAATATAATTAGATGCAACATAAAAGATTAGAGGTATCAGTATCTATTTACCATACTTTTGGCAAAACAATGACAGTGCATAGAATATCTTGTTCTAATGATTATTCAACATTCCTAGATTCTTGAACTTTGTTATATTGAAATAGAATTATTTTTCAATCAATATCCCTTTCTTATCAGTCCCACAATTCAAGTTTTTTGATAATTTCATCCAGCCAATGATTTCTGTGAAAAACATTGTAAAATTTTCAAACTTAGAAAAGATTTTCATGATGCAGCCTAGATTCTATCATATTCTAAATTGAATTTCAAAATGAATTTTGAAAGTAAATGTGCACATGTGAGGAGACATAAATCATTAAGAATCTATTCCATGTGAATACAACTTAATTGATGAAGACATATATTACAATTGTTCTTCCTGTAAATTTCAGTGATTAATATTTGAGATATCCAAATAGAGTGCTGTTTTTTTACTTACACTAAATATCATTACTATTTCAAATGATTTTTGTTACATTATATATAATTAAGTAATTATTTACATAAAAAGATAAAACATGTGAAAAATTATGATTAAGAGATAACTTTGCATTTTATTTATATATTTTGCTCTAGTTTAATAATAGAGATTATTCATAAATAGCAAAATATTAATTATTGTTCATACAATTTCTTAAAAAAATGTGAATTTCAATTACAATAAAATTTATAATTAATAAATAGCTGAATAGTTTGAATATTTATTAGTTTCTTTCACAAAATATATTAAACATTAGAAATTAATTATTTGTTGCCAAGTTATAACT
This sequence comes from Latrodectus elegans, assembly GCA_030067965.1. Classification (NCBI taxonomy): domain Eukaryota; kingdom Metazoa; phylum Arthropoda; class Arachnida; order Araneae; family Theridiidae; genus Latrodectus; species Latrodectus elegans. The sequence goes on along the minus strand of CM057817.1, from coordinate 102,998,659 downwards.
AAGATAATCCAACTTCCTAAAAAATTCAAAAAGTAAACCATTTTTAATAGAAAAATGTCAGGAAAAAATTGTGGGATTATATATATAATATTATAATACATATATTATAATATTAATATAGACAAATATTATTAGTAATTTATAACTTGATAGGTATTGCTAAAAGTAATATATCCAAAATGCAATGCAGAAAACAATGTTTTTTTATAGCTAATATGCAATATCTTTTGAAACACTTACTTAATAATTAACCACAAAATAAAATTAAGTTTGACTCAGTAATAATACAACACTGATCTTAGAAATTTGAATAAACACTGACTTTGAAATTTTTAAAAATATTGTTCAAAAATTTCTTCCAATTATTTACTTTAATTAAATCAATATTTATCCTGAAAAGTCATTACAATTTAAGAGTTTAACATTATAACAGAAGTACCTATTTCATAATTTTTAAACAAAATTTTCCTCAGCACAATACCTATATTAACTCTAACAAAAAATCTTTATTAATTTGAGTTGGTCATTTCATAACTATTCATAAAGAGAAAATTTTTATTTTCAAAACATTTACTCAGCTACACCAAATTGCAAGTTTAATGTTTAAAATATTATGACAAAAATCAGAGTTTAATGTAGAGAAAAATACTGATATCATATTATAAAAAAATTACACTTAATTAACATTTCTTAGCATTTTTCTATTTAATAAATAGAAAAGTTTTAAAAGTAATTTTTTCTAAGCATCAGAAAAAGGCAACAAATTTAACCAAAACATTATTAAAAATATTAAAAGGACATTGCATTAAATCCACTTTATAAAAATTATAACTTAATCAAATTATAATGATCTTAATAAAAATTAATAGAAATAATACTTTCCTAATAAATGTATCAATAATATGTAATTTATCAAATATTTTATTTTTTAAAAAAGTATTTCATTTTGTATTTTTATAACATTATTATACCTATATTAGATTTTAAAACAAACATAACATACAATACCTCTCCTTGTCTCAAACATGGGAATTATATCTTAAAGCAAAATTTCTACTAAATATCACAAGAAATTCACTTTATTAAGATTTTGTTAATCCTGATAAATATTTTAAAATAAATATTAATATCCTTGAAGAATGAAAAATATTTCTAATAAAGCTATTAACATTAATAATTGTAAATTTTTAAAATATAATTTTTCTCTAGTACTTAGTACAGCTGAAAGGAACAATTAATTAATAAAGCAATAAAATAATCAAAACAGTTTTTCTGGTAATACTTAAGGATTTCATTGATTAAAACTAATCATTATAAATTCCAATCTATACATAATTGCAATGAGGCAGTTCACAAATTTTAATAACAAGGAAAAGAGAAAAAAATAACTACACTAGATAAAAATCTATTTTCACGATTAGTTAACATTATAAATTTTCCCCCCTATTTTAAACAATTGATTTAAATAGTTATATAATAGTTTTCAATATCTCTTACTTATTATAAGTAAAGGGAATAACATTTCATTGCAACAAAGAAAATCTTTTGTAGAATTGCTTTTTGGTCTTCCAATTTGCATTTATCAATAAAAATAAGTATTTATAGCTAAAAGAGATTTTAGAAGAAAAAATTCAGTTTTTTTTTATTTTAAAAATCATTATCGAACTCACCGTTTCTCGTTATTGGGCATTCTAAGTGTGCGTTGAACTCACATTAGAAAGAGCAATAATTACACTACTGCTGCTTGTAATTGTTGAGTTCTAAATAAGTTCTTTTACGACAAATATGTTCTAATAAATAGCCCCTTGCTGTTCGTCGTTATTGGAGTTCCTTAAGTTAAACTGAAATTACTTGATAATTAAAGTAACATAATATTGCTCTTTAGATGAATGCTATTAATATAGAATTTTATGTGCGTATGTGTAAAGTAGGAAACACCTGATAATAATTCCAGCATTCACTCAAAATCTAGAAGAAATCGCTAATAATTTGACATGCCGTTGACCACAACACCATTAGAAAATGAAAACACAACTATAGTTGACGAAATAAAAATAATTACTAAGCAGATGTTGGTAAGATGAAAACTGAATCGTCTTGCAAACAATTAGTATTACATCTTTAAAATTATGGAAACTACTATAAAAATTACAAACTTTAACAAAAGATATTTCCTCAAAATAATACAGATCTACATAAAAACATTTGCATCGCTCTTCTCCAGCATCAAAGAAAACATGAGAGAAATGAGAGGCCTTATAGTAGCGCGCGCCAATCAAAAGTATTTATCATAATTTAGTTTTTCACAATGAACAAATTTCGTGGCTGGCATCAGCAAAGTTCTTTACTCAAAAGATGAAAACTGAAAAAAGCAAAAGCTTTCAGATGACAAACCATCAATAAATAAAATGGCGGATTGTTCTAAATTGCGAAATACGTAAATTTTGAAATCTGATTATTTTGTCATTATTTAATGCTTTCTTTGACACTTTTTCTCCTTTTTCGTGTTAAAATTATCATCTGTCTTTGGCTTAGCGTTTGATTGACTGAGATTGAGTATTTTTGTTCCTTTATTTTTACTATTTAAATTTTTAATTTGTTCTTTTTTTTGTTTTTTCCCTCATTATTATGGATTTAAAAGGACTGAAGCAGAGACTGAAATGATTTACACGGATTGCGATTAGCGCATTCCAAAAATAAACACTTCAAGATTATTGACTTTAGAAGATTCTATTCCACAACTAATTCAGTTAGCTGCGGAAAATGATATTAATAAATTCTTCATTTTCCTGTCTCCCACTGATGGTACTGCATCGATTCCAAAGAAACCTTACAATTTAAAGCAAGAAATAATTCGACTTGTAAAGAATCAGAAGAAAATAATACAAATTCAACACACCCGTCAAGGTAAGCTTCTATTCGAAATTAACTGCAAAGATATGGCTGTAGAAATAAGCAAGATAAACAATATTCTTGGAGTACCTGTTAACTCTAGTTTTCAACCTGAATACATTTCTTCAAGATTTCTTATAAAAGAAATAAATGTGTACCTACCTTTATATCTTGTTGCTGAAGAAATTGCGCAGAATGGCTTAACGATATTAAGCTTACAAAGATTTACAAAAAAGAATTCTGAAGAACTGAGCGAAAATATTTTAGTGAACGTCATTGGTCATCATCTACCTCAAACTATTAACTTATTGTATTCCATCATTCCAATTTCTCCTTTTATTGATAACGTTCGCCAATGCGGAAAATGTTATAAATACACTCACTCTACGAAAAAATGTAAACAAGAAGTCTTCCAATGTAAAAACTGTGGAACATTCCATAAAGACTCTCCCTGTAGCAATGAAATACCTAAATGTATAAACTGTTAGGGAAATCATGCAGCTAATGACATTTCCTGCTCTACGAGGCTTGAAGAAAAAAAATTCTTACATTTTAAAAGCATGAACCACCTTCCATTTATTGAGGCGAGGAGACGTTTTAATTAATCTTTAAAAACTAGTTACTCCAGTGTAACCAAAAGTCATTTTCTTTTCGTGCCGAATCAAAATGAAATAAATGATATTGTTAAAAAAAAAAAAAAAGTAATGACAGAGATGGCTTCTATTTTTGACGCAAAATTACTTGCGAAACAGACTAGATAAGATCAAATGGTCCAACAAATGTTCTCATTCATGAAAGAATGCATGCGAACATGTTCGAATCCTGCTATATCAGTTTCTAGATCTCCTCCAAGAAAGAGTCGTGCAAGATTTATCCAGTCAAGGAAGATAAGTCCAAAAAATTCAGTGAATCAGCAAATTATATCTCCCGAGCAACCTATTATGAAGTTTCCTCAACCAAATATTAAATATGCAGAACCTAATATTGAAGAAAGAATTGAGCCATGAAGAAAGCGTAAAAAACATTCATAATTTTTTTAAATAATGTTCTTTTACTACGAGCGCACTTTTTTTTAATAACTGTTCAAGTTTTTCGTTTTATTTAATGTTCAATTTAATTTATTGGAAAGCAAGAAGTGTTTTATCTAAGCGCCTGTATATAAAACTTCCATACTTTCAATCTTCCTATGTCCTACAATTCAAGAAACGTTTCTTTAAAAATCTGATTTATTTAAAATTATTATAAAACAGTAATTAGATTAGATAGGCAAGATTGCTGTGGTGGAGGACTTATTTTTGCTGTTGATAAATGTCTACCTGTGCAAGTTTTAAATATGTCCCGCTCAGAAGATAAAGATACAGAAATATTAGCTATAAAAATTACTATATCCAAATCATCTCTTACTGTAGTAAATGTTTACGTCCCACACGGTAAATTTTTAAGTTCTTTGTTCCATAGCATCTTATCAAATATTCATCCTCCCTTCATTATAATTGGAGACTAATATAGAAATTTCGGCGCTTGGCAGTTATTCAAACTCTCCCGAATCTTCAGAATTCCTCGATTGGATACTGGATAGCAACATTTGTCTTTTAAATTCCTGTCAGCCTATTCATTTCGGACTCCACCATAGACCATCCCTTATCGATTATAACTTTGTATCTCCTGATATTTTTCCTTTTTGTTCTTTCTCAGTCAGTTCAGATAGTTATGATAGTGACCATATCCCTGTTCAAACAAGTGTCAAAATCTACAATAACGATTATTCAAAAGGTACTTTCTGCAATAGAATTTTATGGACTGGCTTCTTCAATTCAATTAACATTCAAATTGCTAATAACGGATTAGTTTCTGTAAATCAATTTCAAATTTTATGCAAAAACTATCTTGATAAATTTAGGAAAAAGCAAATCTTTCCGTTAAAATCATGTCTTCCATGGTGGATATCGGAATGTTGTTATCTTTTGGGTCAAAAAAGAAAACTTTGGAGGAAAGCGAAAAGTTCTCTTAATCAGACTCTGTGGATACAGTGCAAACGAATTTCTGAAAAACTTCATTAGCTCTTTGTAACCCTTTCCAGAAATTTCTGGGATAAAACTATAAGAAACGCTAGAATATCTAAAGACATTTATTCTATTCTTAAAAGTCTTAAAAATAGTTCTACTGACTCACCAACACATCATCTACTAATTTCTAGCGAAACTTCAATTATATCGGATCCTGTTGTTCAGGCTAACTTATTTGCCAAATTTTATTCTCGTCAATCTGAAACTGAAGTACTACCTCTCGATTTAAGTTCAAACTTTTATTTAGAATATAGCTCTGCATTCTCCCTTTCTGTGCTCCAATTGGCGATTTCTAAAGGCAAAAGTACTTCAGCTGGTTCTGATCCAATATCAGCTAAAAATTTGAAGGGTCTATCAAACATAGCTTTACGATCCCTTTTGTCACTCATAAATACCTCTTGGTTAAGCAGTATTGTTCCCCTGTCTTGGAAAAAATTCCTCATAATTCCTATAATAAAACCTGGAAAAGATACTACAGTAAATTCTTATAGTCCAATTTCTCTTGCAAGTGTTCTATGTAATATCATGGAACGCATGATTTTAAATCGTCTATTAAATCATATCTCCCTTTCCAAATATTTTCATCGAAATCATCATGGATTTATGCCTCATAGAGGTTGCGACAGTGTTCTTTCTATGCTTCATCATCATATTATTTCTTTACGCTCACAGAGAAAATATGTCATATGCGCAACTGTAGACATGTTTCAAGCTTACGATTCAGTATGGCCAGACGGTCTTATTTATAAGCTCCTCCAATTTGATATCAGAGGAAATGCTGCTCATTGGATATTAAATTCTTTATCGGATAGAAGTTTTAAAGTGAAATGGTGTAGAACTTTATCTCAACCTACTTTCTCTAATAGAGGTGTTCCTCAAGGCAGTGTTCTTTCTCCCTTTCTTTTCATGATTTATATGTCAGATATTTACGAAGTTCTCTCTTCTGACATTAAGTGTTTTATTTATGCTGATGACATAATCCTTTTGGCTGCTCATTCATCACAAGAAAGACTACAGAAAAAATGCAGACTGCAATCATAAAACTTGAACTATGGTGTGAAGAATGGAAACTAAAAATTGATTCCTCAAAATGTTCAGTCATTCATTTCTCTGCTAAAAAATCTCCTGTAAATTTTGTACAAACTATCAACTAATTACCTATCTCTTTGTAGAAGCACATAAAAATTCTGGGCCTCTATTTTACTAATAACTTAATCTTCAAGTATAACTTTCAAATGGAGAAAAGAAAATATACAGAAGAAAATTTATGTTTTAAAAGCTATTGCAGGAAATAGATGGAGAGAAAAACTAATCATTTACTTCAAATTGTTCAATCCTTCATTACAAATAGCCTCGATTATGGATGTCATGTATTTACATCTGCGAGCTTATCAGACCGAAAAATCTGGGCCCGATATATCACTATGTTCTTAGAATTGCTACAGGCCTGCTTTGCTGGACAACAATTCCATTTCTTCTGAAAGAAGCAGGTGTCGTACCTCTTTCTGTAAGACAAAACTTTCTCTCTACAAGATTGTACATTAGAAACCTTACACTTTTTACTAGATCTCCATGTGGTAGTTTGTGGGACAGCCATATCTCTGGCGCTCTTCCTCTATCTTTGCAAGTGAAAAAATGGCTTGAAGAAAATGGAATTCAAGAATCACATATTTTGAGAGTTCCTGCAAAATCTACATCTTTTAATATTAATTTAAAAATAGTTCTTAGAAAATATACTTTTTAGACTAAAAATTTTCCTACAAATACTATCCATGACCTCTTTGAACTACATAGTTGTTCTGAATGTTCCAATAACATATTATTATTTACTGATGCATCTAAAATAGAAAATAAACTTGGAATCGCTGTTTATAACAGCAGAAATAACTCCTTTGTTGACGAGCAAATCAATAACTCTAATTCCATTTTTACAGCAGAGGCTTTGGCTTTATATCTGGCGGTGACTAAATTCTGTATTTCTCCCTCCAACTATGTCATATTATCAGACTCCTTATTTTGCCTAAGAAGTTTGAATACTCTCTCAACCTCTTCCCAAACCATCATTCAACACAATTGGATCAGCTTTAGGAAATGCAACTAAGATTTGCGAATCTATTAAATTAGTTTGGATTCCAGGTCATTCCGGAATTGCTGGGAACGAAAAAGTAGATGCTCTTGCAAAATCGGCCATTCATAAAAGTTATATTCTGCACTCGATTTCACCTGAAGACCTTATCCATAATATAAGAAACATTTTTATCAATTATAATGACAACGAATGGAATAATAGTAAATACGCCTTTAACTTTTCGCACATGTCTTCTATCACGGAAATTCACCACAATTATACTAATTCTCCCTTGAAGAAGTGTGGCTAGCTAGAGTTAGAACTAGATCTTTTCAGACAAATGCTAAATTACATAAATTTAGACTTTCTTCAACGGATAAATGTTTTTTGGAGAAAGAGAAACCATGGATCACATAATGCTATCATGTCCTCGATATGATCGAGCAAGAAATTATTTAAGAGAAAAACTTGGTATCGAAGTTCTTTCTTTCTCTTGGATCTTAGATTTGTCAACGAATCCTAAAGACAAAATTGACGCAACAATTTCTTTTTTGAAACAAATTAATAGATTTTAATTTTTTCCTCGTCTTTGTATTTCCAAGTGGTCTAATTTCTCCTTCATTTGTCAAACAAACGCCGTGCTTATCTTTTTGTTTTGATAGTCAGTTTTTTTCAAAATCATCAATCCATCAATTTTTGTTTAGGTTTGAAATAAAAACTCAATCTGACTCAATGCGAGCTATGAAGCCTACGAGCATAAAGCTCCAAAACAGTTCTTTGTCGTAACCTAACCTAACCTAACCATCTCAATAAAAGTTTCCAAAAAGACTGATACTATTTGCTTCCTGAACTCATGCCATAAGCTTGGAAGGGGATTTATCACAAGAAAAAATGTGTGAAGAGGATTTTAAATGTTTCGATTTCATTAAACATTTTCGGTTAAAAATTAAATAAATTATTTAGTAAAAAATAATGTCTCTTAAGAATTTATGGCTATTTTAATGCAGAGTCGTACACTCATAAAATGTTTCCAAATATAATAAGGGGAAATAAATATATTATTTTTCTGTTATTATCACACACACACACAAAAGTTTCATTAATTCTTTGTATTTAAAAATATTAAAAAACATCGTATAAACGAATATCAGTTTAAAATAAAATGATTCTAAAAACGTCTTTACGAATGGGAATTAAAATATTGGAAAAAATCTTAATTATGTATATTATTTGGGTTGAATATATATACAGTACCAGATGACCAAAATTATTACCAAAATAAATTCGAATACCATAAATTTAATATTTCCATTTGTTTGTTTCAAAATGTTTTTCCAATTTTTGATTTTTAGCATTTATTACCTGTAAAAGAAAATCAAGTAATTTGGAAAAATCAGACTTAAAATTTCTTTTAAAATAATTCGTTTATGTATTATCTTTTAAGATAGAATAATATTCATAAAACGTTCTTACATTAGCTTCAAAATTTGAATCTCGGACTATTTTTTAGACTGATTGTTAACTTATATCATTTTAAATGTTTAGCATTGTTACTTATATACATATTTTCAATAGCATATTTCCGAATTTCACTATTCATATTTACTTCAAAGAAAAACTTCTAGCTTTATATTTTCAATATTTTAAGTGAAAATTGAAAATATATATGTACGACTCTGAATTTATTTTTTTCATTAAAACTAATATGTGAAAGATTATGACAAAAGACTGCATGAAAACAAGATACACACTCACACACACAGAAACATATATATATATATACATATATACATATATATATATATATATATATATATATATATATATATATATATATATATATATATATATATATATATATATATATATATATATATATATATATATATATATATATATATATATACTAAATTGAGTTTCCACCCAGGAAAGCAATAATTACATAGCGTCTCATACCACTCTGAGTAAGAAAAGAGAAATATTAGAATTCTATCTTTATCTAACAGTGTGGAGAAGGGAATGAATGATATCATAAGCTACACAATCATATTTAATGTTCAGTGAAAAACTCACAGCAAATGCTCAAAACGCCAACCACAAGACTTTTCCATAGATGACACCGGAGACGCCATGACTGGTGTATCTTCTCAAAGACTTCTGTTGTCGCAATTCTAATATTCCTCTGGCAATAATTCTAATATTAATCTTTCTTGCCTGTCAGAGTTGAATGTGACTCTTTCAATAATTTTTCGGATTTTAAATTTCTTTTAAGTATTTTATTCGAACACATTTTTTTTTATTTGGAAACTGTTATTATTGGTGCTGGTGTCAATAGCTCAAACTCTTGAATGAACTATAGTAAACTTTAAAATTTAAATAGTTTTTATTTTTTGTAATCCGTTCACCTCACTCATTTTACATCTGCTCTTCTCAAGAACTCGACTTACACAGTTTCGTTTTGTTTTACCTACATATAAAAATGGCGCTGCTGTAACAGCGCTTCATTGGTACTGAGCAATTCGGTAAATTAGTTTAATCTTATTGCTTAAATCTTTTTTCTCGTTCTTTTCAAAATTTTTGGAAAGGCATTTTATTATTTAAATTTTTTATTTAAAATTAAATTTATTTTCGAAGAGAGAGCTTTGCATTACGTTTACTTGGGAATAGGCAGACCATCTAACCAATTGAAAAAAATTACGATTTACACTAACCTCCACAAAATTTAAAGAAAAATCTTTTTTCTTCTCCTTCTAATTTCAAATAAATGAATGTAAAAGCGCCAATTTTGGATTACATGTGCATATGTAAGGTGATACATAGAAGTTCACATGGCAAAAACACATAAATGATTTACAAGAAAAATCAATCTTGCTGGACAAATCCATTGTTGGAAAAAGAATAATCACAATTTTATCAGGTAAAATGTCATAAAAAACATAACAATAAGGAATTCTAATAAGGGATAAGCCTACTCCTAGCATTAATGTATTGGCAGCATCTTTCTTTCTTGCTGTCAATTAAATTTTCGGTTACCGAAATGGGAAGCAACTATACGGCACGTAGTAGGCTATTTTCCGGCTCTCCTACAGACGTTGGACCAGTACTTAAAGCAACAAACTGTCTACCAAGATAATCCTACATATGTTCTGTGGGATTTATATAGATCTGCAAATCAAGCTGCCCATTCCATTTGCTCCAACCCCAATCATCCATATATTCTTCAACAATTATATCTCGATAAGGTCGTGCGTTGTCAACCATCAGAATGAAATCATTGCCAATTTCACCGCCACATGGGTAGACATATTGATCAAGGATCTGATCCTGGTATCTCACGCAAGCCACAGTTATTCTTTGCAACACATGCAGGTCAACATGACCTTCGAGGAGACCCCTGGACAAACCTACTGTTACCAAATATTAACAATCCAACAGTGTGGAAAGACACAATTACAACATTCTACTGCTGTAATTGTGTCTTCCCACACTGTTGGATTGATAATATTTGGTGATTTTTCTCTCCAAATACTGCACATGTCCTGAATCGTTCTCTCGTATGAATATAGACGCGTCAGTAAAAACTACACGAGCCCATCGCTTATACATTTTACAGATGAAAGTACAAGCTTCAATAATCTAGTCTGGTACATGAAACAAGTTCTCTTACCCAAAATAAGCTGGCCATTCTTTTTGTCCAGAGTAAGGAACACATACAACTACTTGCCTTGCATAGAGACCTAAATGAAGACGTTGTTATGAAACAAACAAAATTACTCCTAATTTTGAAAATAAACATATTTAATTAACAAAGAAGTCATTTCTGGGATCGCTAACAACATGCACCTCTCGCCTGCGTAGAGCACAAAGTACAGATAAGAAAAGCGCAGCTTCTTCAGACATCTCTAGGCCCCAACTGTTCCTCCTTCTCACCCTATCCATCAGAAGCTCTTAAAATCTCAAGTACTGACTATGAGACATTATAATGTCTTCGCACAGTATTAGCGGATATTCCTTTCCCTGTTGCTACAAATATGTCTGTAACAAGTTGCGGCTCAGAAATACTTATTCTCCTTCTATTGGAAAGAGCTATAAAATGGTCTTCTGCAGGTGTTGTAGCTCGTGGTAGGCCTGAAACATGTCTTCTGGACACAGAAGTTTCAGTTTGATATTCATTCCAGAGGAGGTGAACCACTCTGCGAGAAACATCAGCCTGTGACCTCCCCATTTCCATCCATCCATCCGACTGATTGTCACCTTAACGAATTGGGCAAACAGCTTCTTTCAGACATTGCGGGATTCCACTGACTATTAGGTATGAATCTGCTAACATAAGTTACAGGCGTAATTACGAAAGCCCGATATTCGCATATTTTTCTCTAATTTATATATATTATACCTGTTGTTTTCTATCAAAAAAAAGTTGTAGCAAGCATTTTTGCATAAATTTACATAAGTTCATGTTTTTCATATATAATCTATAAGTTTTATTGTTTGTGTCATTTTTTTATAGCAAGCTTCGAAAAACTTGTTATTCATTTACTTTTGGAAGCCAGTGTTGTTTGTAACCGTGCACAAAAATATTTTCAAAATATCTTATGAGTATAAATCATAACGTAAGACTCCCATATAGAAAAAAAACAATATACGACCTTAATTCTTTAAAGAAATAGCATACAAACATTTTTGAAATTATTTTTAAATTTAATGTGAAAGAGGTTATGTTATTACAATATATTTCCGGCTTCTTCTGTCCCCCGAAGACCTTGAACCCGGACAACTACGTAATTTTATACTAGGATTTTCACATACAGAATGAAATTATCAGATTCTTTTACTGTTTGTTCGTAACAAAGAATTCAAATATTTAATTTTATAAGCTGACTTTTCAAAAGTAAAAATCACCAGAATTTCATATTCTATCAACTTGTATTTACAAACACTTAGAAAAACCGTTATATCGATTTCCGAAATGACTTGTATTCATACAATCACTATAGAATAACATTTACAACCGTGATAACAATATTTTGATCAATGTGTTGCTTACAATCATTTTCAAACTTATGTAATAGTGATTAAAAGACAAGGTCAACATAGCTCTGAACCATGCCTTATCAGGGATATGAATTTAAGTTTTTCGGAAATTTTATTCAGCAAATCCTCTAACCACTATTCACCATTAAGCTTGATCATGAAGAAGTTAAATGGTATTTCAATTACCAACAGCTACCTGAATAAGAAAATTGGATTAAATCATCTGCCCCTTTCGAAATTTAATCTTTTCAATAGTTACATCACATATTAAAAGTATTATATATCTATCTATCTATATATATATATATATATATATATATATATATATATATATATATATATATATATATATATATATATATATATATATATATATATATATATATATATATATATATATATATATCTATCTATCTATATATATATATATATATATTAAAATGTAAATATTAAAATAGAATGTTTAACATCATAATTATTTTAAATCTCTAAACACTAATATAGATCTGGATCGATATGTTTTCATTTATAGTACTCAAATTTTGATATATTTCACTATTATTGTCTACAATAATTAACTTTTCTAATACAATTCAATTTAATACGAATTTTATTAAATTTAAAAATTATGATTTTTTATATATATTTTGCTATTAAACTATGTGCGGTATTGTTTCACTTTATTTTTTTTTACCCATTAAGTTTTTTACAGAAAATAATTTTACATGTTAATACTCCATTATTTTTGCTTAAATAAACACCAAAAATACGGTATCCCCTAAAATTATATATAGGAATTATTTAAATTAAAATTTTGAATGTGTTATACTTTTGAGCATTTAATGTAATAAATCAAGTTTAATAAACATTATTTTTGGCCACTTTTTTCAAAAATCAGCATAAATAGAAATTGGCATATTATATTATAAATATATGTAATTGAATTAAAACTATTTTTTTTTCTAATTAATTGTTTCAAAAATAATACAGAAAATTTAAACTACAATATTTCTTAAAAATTAAAACTTGTAATTTAAATTATTGTTTGTTCCTATTTTTTATGAATAAAACAAAACCAAATTCTTCACAGAATCACTTTAAAAATATATAACAGCAACTCTAGTAAAATAAGTCATTTCGTAAAATTAAAAATTATCTTTGATATATCTAATAAAATTCTTAAATCATTCCCTATTGCTATAGATACTTATTTCTGATAATATTAATATTATCAAAATATTATCTGGGGCATTTTTATTGCAACAATTGTTATTGACTTATGTGTTTTGCAGAACTATATGATATTCTGTTCTTTGTTATCGTTCGCTCCATCTTTGGGGCAGACTCTATAGTGTTTGTATTAATATAAAGACACTTTCCCTCAGTGAAGAGAATGAACGCAATACTGAAAAGACACCTCTCGCTTGTCAAATGAGAACCCTTCCCAAGAAAAATGCACATTCTGTACTCAGCTTCTGACCGACATGGTCACGTGCATTGTAACATTTCTTGAAATATATTTTACTTATACTAAATAAATTGTTAATTTATAACAAATTATTTTTATTAACACACTCAACCAACTACACCATCACTATATATGTAAGTAAATTAGGTTTAATGAGTGGTTTGAGCAGGAACACATTCAGCGTTAATATTGTATATTTCACTCATTACTGTCTTTTGCATATTACTGTAAGCTCGCCTTGTACATTTATTAATGCTTGATTCTTCGGCATCGAGAACATCTTACTAATAACTTCGTCTATTTTGATCCTCGACCTAATGATATCTATAAGCGTTTCCATTACACATAATCAAAAATATTCCCGAATCAGTCTTATACGTACAACGTATTTTTGCTCAACTGGAAGATGACGGCATTTTGTTAGTCCAATATCCCAGAAATTGCGTTTTTGTAGCACACCTCATCTATGCACATATCCAGCTAAAGTTATAAATTAAAATGTCCTCCAATGAAAAAAATTTATTCAGGAAAACTTGGAAAAATATTCACTCTTTATTTCTACAATGATATGATACTCTGCAATACAGTTATTCATAAGGTTACAGTTAAACTTTACAACTCACAGTTACCAATATTATTATACAAAACAGAAATTCTGAGGAAATAATACAAAAGATAATAACTCATATTTTGTTGTTTAAATTATTGTTTACAATAAATAACACAATTATGTGCATTTTAATTTATTTTTAATTAAATGAATATATTATTCCAACTTTATAATGCTATTTTTAAGACATTACTTCCCAAGTAACAAATTAGCTTGGCCCAATAGTGTAAATCTTGCCAAGATAACCCCAATAAGGGACCAATGATGGGCATCAAGTTTTCCCCAATATACAGTATGCCAAGATAAAACCAAGAATGGATTTATCATGAGGGCCAAGTTTTCCCCAGTCTTCCATGATAAGCCATTATTGGTCCTAGAAAGGTAGCCAAATTACTAACTATCTTGGGCATGCCAAGATTTTACCAAAATATATCATATGTAGAGTTAACACCAATATGGCATCCTATTTTTCTGTGCTGTTTAGTTGCATTTTTGTTTATCAAGAATTTTCTTACTAATTGAGATTAATGTTCTTGAATTTAAATCATTTCGAAACTTCAATAATTGAAGTTTAATCGCAACCGTTTTCAGTTTAAATTAATTTATCAAGAACTTTTACATAAGTCGGCGTGTTGGTGAGTATGACTTTTCTTATATTTGTAATAACAAATTTCGGTAAGCATGAAAATATTTTAATCTATTTGAATTTGAAACTATAATCAAAGAGAAAATATTGTATATTTTAATCTTTAGGTACATTATATTTTATTTCTTACTTTCAATTTTTTTGTGTAACCATGAAACTATCCCAAAATCCGATGTTATTACTATACATATGGTAACATAGGTATTTATCTACATTTATTTATTCACATATAAATTTCCAATGAACGTATTTACAAAACATTTTGCCAAAAGAACCACTGTTTCGATTTATTTGGCTTCATAACATTTTGGAGATGCCCCTGGAATCCATTGTTTTATTTTCTGTGATGTAATTATGTATGTAATATAACTCTACTGCGTTTTATAATATCATAATATTAGTATTTCCCATTTGATTTATTCATATACTTACGTAAATTTATATTTTACATTTGACATAAAAGGCCCATTTGAAAAAGCTGCTAATATTCGTAAGTTTGTTTTTTTCTAACCTTTGTATTAAAGTTTATATACCATAAAAATATTTATTTGAAAAAATTGTCTATTTTAAGAATTTTATTCAACAACATAAATTTTGTTTTGTTACAATTTATTTGACTTCACAGCACTGTTAATTGGAATATAATTTTTCTATTATCGTCACTGCATTTATGCACAGGGAGTGTTCCATATTTTTATACTGTGTTTTTAACATATTAATACAAATAGTTTCCATTCAGCATACTTCTTAGGTAAAGTTATGTTTTTCATTTGAAATTTTTTTTGAGATTTCTTTCGCAAAACATTATTTGATTGATGAGTTACTTATTAGGTAACTACTTATATATATTTTGGTGTAATGGATAAATTTTTTTAATCTTTAGAACTCAAATTTTCTGTTTCTTGTATATACTAAAAAACAGCTTTAAATTAGTATATTTGCTTCAGTATGCAGGGAAATTTAATTTATTTAAATGAAATGTGTAAGTATTAAAAATGTATTTAAGAATTAGCTTATTTAATTTATAGAAGTACTAAAAAATCACAGTGGATAAGCAAAATAAAAAAAAAGAAAAGAAAAAACAATTAACCTGTCTGTGTTATCAGTGAGTTATACATCACTGTAGCCTTTTATATTGTTGACCATGTTTTTTTAATTTTTGTATTTTAGTTTTTAAAAACTATGTGACATAGATAATTCAACATGTTTACATTAACTATGAAGTTATTCTTAAATTCAATATTATACATCATTAACTTATTTGCATGTTAATTTCCATCATAAATTTTTTTAAAGAGTAGGCTTATTTGTCTATAACTTACTAAGTTTCACTGCACATTAGAATAGATGAAATGTGAAAAGTTGTAAGGAAAAATATTCAAAGTATGCCTTGCCATCATGTAGAATTCTACTTTGGGGAATACATGTTGTGAAAATCCAAAGATAAAATTCATGTTGCTTATGATGAGAAATTAAAAGAGAGTTCTAATTTATAGAAAATACATACCATATACAAAATGTTATATTTCGGTTACAATCATGGCTTCATTTTAATTTCAGGTGCATGGAAATAAAATAGTAGTTTTTTCTCTTTTATAGTGGTTCTGTTACCTTTCTAAATTCTTAATTCATTATTTACTAATGCACTCAGTCCGTGCCAATTTTTAGTGTTTTAAATGTGTAATAGTCATTTAAATAAGAAAATTGCTTAAATAACATAATGATAATTTTTAACTGAATAACAAATATAATTATTAATACTTATCTAGAAATGAGATCAGCAAGCATTTCGTTAAACAAAATTATCTAGGTTAAAACTTTGCTATGAAAAAACGTGTTCACAAAGTCAATTGTTTTTTTTACATTTTTCATTTTAATATTCATGTTGCTCATGCATTTTTTAAGTAAATGAATTTAGTTACTGCATAATATTGAGTACCCCAAAAATAATATGTGTCATTCATTCTTAAAAACCTGAATACTTCAGTTTTTTTTTTTTTTAAATATTGGCCTTAAATTATCACTCATATCTTTAAAAAACATAAAAATTTACATTCTTATTTTAAAATGATTTTTTTCTATATTTTTCATAATTTTTATCACAAATAAGAAGTGCAAACTTACATGTCTTGATTCTTTTATCAATACTAATTACATAGAAATGAGGATTCAACATGTGTTTCTTCAAAAATATAATGTCCTTGAAATGATCAAATTTATATACAAAAAATTGTTTAGGTTTCAATATCCCCATTAGCAAATACTGATGGTTTATATTTAAAAGTGAGTATGGCTGTGTAGAAAAATATTGTTTTCAATGCATCATAGCTAAAGTAACTCATTAAAATGATATTTTCTAAGAATCCCATTTTATATTTTCTAAATACATACAATCAGTTATATTTGGTAAAACATTCTTTGCACTTACATCACGCATAAAACAGGAAAATTATTTTCTATTACAATTTAATAATATTGATTCCTTCTCTATATTTTAGGTATTTCTGTGGTAAGAGGAATTCTAAGAAGTTGTTTTAAGTGCCAATGGCTCTTCAGATTCCAGCCTTGAACTGGATGATGTCACCATCCTTTTCACCTATGTAAACTTAAATTCCTACTGAATATCTGTTAGTAAAATTGTCTCAAATTGCACCTGTAAGCTAATATGCCATGAAGGATGCTTTGAACCTTTACTACTCCAAAGCGATCTAAAATTACGATAAACTTTTATTATTCTTGGGTTCTAGACCTGTCCTTCAAGTCCTTTAAAGGGCTAACTCACACAAGATATCATCTGCATTATTTGATGGATGCCAGTACATGTCCACATGGATGACAACGCGAAAGCTTACATCGTTGTGAAAGAGAAACCTGAGATAATCTTCAGTTTTCCAACAACCTGATCCTCACTAATACGGAAGCAATGTCCAGCCGAAAATTACTTCACGCGTCATCTTGGAAGCACTCAGGAGGTTTAAAATGAGAGTTCACCAACACTCGAAGAAAGGAGAAAGTCTTATCAGGCTTATAATAGTCTTTAAACGTGAAGCCATCTATTGAGAATTTTTTAAACTATAACTTTGATACTGATGTTGCCATGTAAGGGAATAATTTTGAACTGTATATTTTTATTTAAAAAATTGAATCTTGCCGGCTGTAGGGATAGAAACTTGCACCTCAGCGGTTGTAATTCGACGTTGTCTTATCCATTGAGCTACTCGTATTTCGCTTAGGAAAGGGATTTTATGATTTGTTATCAGAGGGTTGATTAGGACTTGGAATTTTTTTGTAATGATTTTTATGTTTAAGGATTATAATGTACTTTTGGGTGTATAATAATACGAATTTATTTTTTAAAGTAATAGAATTTAATTTCAAATCTAATATATTTTTCACGATTTAAAATTTACACATAGAGTTTTAATTTAAAAGGAAAAGAGAGAGAATTCTCGATTCAATAACAGTGCAAATATACTTACTTATTTTTTTAGAATGGTAATATAATATTCAATTATTGGAGAAGATATATCTTATTTTTAGAGTATTAATAGAATTTAATTTTAGAATATCAATTTATTTAGAAAGTTACTCTCTTTAGGATAAAATTTCTATTTTTTGAGGAATTTTCATCGACGATATCATTATTTTAAGCATTGTACCAAAACGTTAAATCAAAATAAATAGTCATATTGTTTTAAAAAGAATATTTAAACTGACTAAAAATTTATAGTTTAATGCTTAAGATTCTATCATTGCAATTTTAATGTATTTTATTAAATTTTATTGATTTATACACGTAAAATTTCTATTTTGAAAGTAAGAAATTTATAATGTGCATTCTAACGTTTAGCAATTTAGCTAAATATTTTAAAAACTAGTATGGTAGCTTAAATATATTTAATTAAAGAAACCATGAATGAAAATTTAACATAAAATGTAACAGAAAGATTTTTGATGGTAAATTATAAACAATCTTTTTATGCTTTTGTTCCATGATTACAATAGCGACATTTATTAGCAATAACATTTTAAAGATTATAACACTTTTAAAGTATAAAATTTCTTTACTGCTCTATAATTTTGTTATTAATATACAATATCTGAATACTTTATAATTGAATAACTATACACTACAGTATTAAAGTACCTACTTGAAACTGTAAACCAAACGCGTCAAATAAAATGCAGCAAAAATGTGCTTAGTTTACGTTTTGGTTTTCTGTGAACTTGTTTAAGTACAACTTGTATAGATAAAATGAGACATAAAAAAATTAAATACATTTTACATTATAAATTATAAATATTTCTGTTATGCTTTTCTTTGATGATTTATTGTGTCCTTAATAGGGAATTTAATTTCTAGGAATATTTAAAAGAAAAATTCTCTTATATTTTTGGAGGATAAAATTATATCTTTCATTAACTCTAAATTTTGCTGTTATGTCTTGACGCATCGGAGGACCTAGATGGTGTCATTTTCTATCCGGATTTGCCGGTTCATGTAAATAAACGATCTGATATTCCCGACTATATGAGGCAGGTGGCCCTTGAGAGAATTGGTGAAATACCGAGCGATGCCATACAGGCTTATACGGACGGCAGTAAAGGTGAATTTAATCGTACTGGCAAAAGAATTTACATCAAATAGCAATATAGTGCCTTTTTCAGTCTTAAGAAAGGCTGAAAAAGAGAAATCCTGATTATTGCTTGGTGTTCCGTAGTGAGCTTACTGCCATAGAGGTAGCCCTGGTCTCGCTGAATTTACTTTCACATGGAGTTGAAATTTGGGTTTAGTCTGATAGTAAAAGTGCAATACAGCATTTGGTCAGATGGCAAGAAGTGAGAGACTGGACTGGGGTTTCAATACTTAAAATGTTAAAATGGATGACCGTATTGCCTCATATTCACCTATAGTGGATTCCTTCCCACGTGGATCTCGAGGGGAATGAGATTGCAGACACTTTGGCCAACGCTGTTGTGGCTGAGGACGGTGTGCCGTCGGCATCTCTCACATTTTAGGAGATTCATTCAAAGATTAAACACGAGAATAAAACCACTTGCGTTGTCCCTTGCTCGCGTCCAGGTGCTTACTGGTCTTAATAGACAAGAACAAACGGCTATTGCTCATTTCAGAAGTGGCCATCTTAGTAACTTGAAATTCGTCGAGAAAACGAAAAAATTCGAAATTTACTCCAGGTGCTTAAATGAACAAGCCTCTCCTGAACATATTTTTCAATGCCTTGGTCTCTCTGGGAGAGATCTGACGGAGAATCCACTTAAGGTTTTGGACTTTTGAAAGGTGTATGCGCTCATGGTCCTGGTCTAGCACTGCTGACTTCGGGGGCATGCAACAACAACAAATTTTGCTGTTAATATAAAATTTCTAAGCATTTTAGAGTTTAATAATTATACATTAAAATATTAAAATAACCTTCGCTTTATAACGATTTCCATGATTTATCATCAGCTGTGTACAATCTTTACAGTAATATAAAGCATTTTAATTTCTGTAAAGATTGTACACAGCTCTAAATATTATATTATAATAATTTGAAGATATTGTACAAGCATTTGAAGAAATTTATTTCTAAAAATTTGCTAAGATTTTATAATTAGCAGTAAAATTAAGTTTTTAATAGTTTTTAAAGTTACAGCATAAAACAATTTTTGTGTTTCATTATATGTAAGAAAATGATCTAAACATTTTTGGCATGTTATGAAGTTCTTGCAGCTGACTAAATTTTTCAAGATCAAAATCGTTTGTCATTCGTATTTGAGAAACATTTAAATGATATGAGTAGAAATACTGTAAAGTATATTGATGTCAAAATTTGTTAATAGTAGTCAATATCAATTTAAATAAGTATTTTCAATTTATTACCTGGAGAATTGAATTACTTAGAAAAACGAAATTATTTATAAATTTTTGAAATGATTATCAATTTCGAATAAATGGATTAATTATTTTTTTAAACATTTAAGAATAAGAAAAATTGTATCTAAAAAAAGGCATTCAAATGCCTTGCAATGAGCTTCAAATCTAAATTATCTGTATAAAATAACAAATGCTTCCAAATATGCAGGAGTTTTTCTCCTGTTTATTAAAAATACCTTTAAATTATCATATTTAATATTTTAAAATGAACAAAGTTAACAATTAAGCAGTAATTTTCATTATAAATGTAAAATTTTGATGATTGAGTGTAGAACATTAGTTTATGTTTATGAGCGAACACTGCATCTAAATTTTGAGATGATTACAAATATGAATCTATTTCAATTTGGACTTACAAATATCATATTGTATTTGATGATGAATTCAATATAATGGAATAATTTAAAATAAATGTTAGAATGTTTAGGTGATTAGAATATTTAAATTTATTTTTTACATTTAAGTCAAACATTTACTTATTCTTGTTGAAGTTAAAATAGTTTTTCAGTAGCAAGTTTGTATAATTGAACTCTTTTAAAAATAGAAGTGTAAATTAGAAATTATTTCAGCGCATTAATCGGTACATATAAATGATGAGAATGCTATCACATTTGATGATAAGAAATGTTGCACAGCAATCACGAGATGATGCATGTTTAGGGAAAACAATAAATTGCATTGATTAGAGATATCGCAAATCTAGAGTCACGTAGTATAATTATCTCGATTTCAGTATAAAATCGCATACCTTTGTTTTATAGAGAGTGTATTTAACAGGAAAGCAACTCTTTGAATGTAAGAACACACATTTTATGAAAACATTAATAATTAAAACCATGATATTGTTATTGTAATAAAAAGTAAATAACATTCCCTTAATATTTTCCGCGTATTAGATTTTACAGAAAAAAGGAAAGGAAGGTTTTTCATTTCACCACATATAAAAGATATGATGAATTTAGTTTTTTATCATACTAAGAAATTTTAACATTTTGCTTCAAACTTTAATGTATAACAATAAAAAATAAAAATAAAAAAATAAATAAAAAAAACAGTTTTTGTATATAATCATAAATAAGAAAATCATCAAAATATTTTAGCAGGTTATAATATTTTGTTAACTGGCTAAATTTTTTTTAGGTTAAAATTAATTGTCATTCCTATATATGTATATAAAATTCATTGAAGTAATATAGGGGTTGAAATATCGGTTGACTTAAAAGACTTAATGGTTTCATTTGTAAAATTCAGATATATTTTAGTAATAATTTTATAAAATAAAAATAAAGCTTATAAATTATATTCGACGATTTCAATTTTTTAAAAACTAGTTAAATTTATTACACAAAAATCAGTAACCAGTTAAGTTAAACAAACATAGTCTTTAAACGCATGTTTAAGAATCTTGATTAGGAAAATTCCGGTTTGTTTTGGCACTCATCGGTCATTTGTTTTGCAGAAGGGGTCTAACTAGGGATGGATGTAAAGTGCATTCCGAATCACTACTAATATCCAAGCCCGATATGAGAAAAATTCTAATATTAGATTTAAGATTCAAATTAACAAGAAAATTTTTAATTTTGTAATTTAAAGAAACATTAACATGTTTGTTCATGTTGCTTAAAAATTGTAGATTCATAAAGCATTTTTATGAGCAAAGTAGTTATATTACGAATAAATTCATTCATTAAATGTAAAGTTAGGGTAAATATATATATATATATATATATATATATATATATATATATATATTGAATACATTATTGAATGATTTAAGCAAATAACACTTTGAGCATTAATATAATATTGTAAGAAATTGCATTACATGCGATTTAGAAAACATCTTTTAAAAAGGTAATTGTGATAAAAATATTTTATAGAATTCCTTAAGAAGATTTTTGTAACATGACTCGTTAAATAATTTAATAAATATTGATTATTATTTGTCGAATTTGACATAAAAAAATGTGTCTTTTTCATACACTTAATGGATATAAAAATTTTGGCTAATAGTTATTATAATTTTATGGTTAAGTTAGTAAAATTAAACTAACTTTTTTTCATAAGATGGCAAATCAGCAGTAAAAGCTTTAGATTAACTTAATGACAAATCTATTAGATAAAAAAACTATGCAAAAATATTTTTAACTGATAATAAGAATAGTTGATATATTTTTACATTCATTAAATTTATTAAAGTTTACACAAAGACCAATAAATTATGCATATACTATTTCCTATAAGTAGTTTAATCAGTGAATGTAATAGGATAGATAATACGTTGTATTAAAAATAAGCTTCGAATATTTATATGATGCATAATTTTTATCAAGTTTGGCAAATAATTATTATCTAATAATAAGCAAATAGTTTTATCTAGAAAAAGTTGTATGTTTCCCTTAGAATAATGAAAAGCTGTAAATTTAGAATTTTTTAGAATTTCAAATTCGTTAATTTAGTCTAAGTTCTAATCGTTAAAAAAGTATCGATCTAAACTATATATAATCTAGAAGTCTATCAATAATATTACCCCACTGATGATAAATCATGGAAATCCCTAATGCTTAGAAATTGTATATTAACAGCAAAATTTAGAGTTAATAAAAGGTATAATTTTATACTCCAAAAATATAAGACAATTTTTCGCTTAAATATTCCTAGAAATTAATTTCCCTGTTAAGGATAATAAATACTCAAACAAAAGCATAAAAAAGTTATTTATAATTTAGAATGTAAAATGTATTTAATTTTCATGTTTCATTTTATCTAATCTTTGTCTCAAAGAACAAGTCTCTAAACAAGTTCACAGAAAACTAAAACGTAAAATAAGCAGATTTTTTATGTATTTCAAGTAGACATACAATTTCAAGTACGTACTTTAATACTGTAATGTATAGTTATTCAATTGAAAAGTATTTAGAAATTGTATATTAATAGTAAAATTATATAGTAATAAAAAATTTTTCGATACTTTAAAAGTATTATAATCTTTAAAATGTTATTGCTAATAAAGTCGCTATTGTAATCAGGGAACAAAACCATAAAAAATTATTTATAATTTACCATCGAAAATCTTTGTTACATTTTATGTTAAATTTTCATTCATGTTTTCTTTTATTAAATTAATCAATATTTTTTAATTAAATGCATTTAAGCTACCATACTAGTTTTTAAAATATTTAGCTAAATTGCTAAACGTTAGAATGCACATTCCAAGTTTCTTACTTTTAAAATAGAAATTTTACTGCATAAATCAATAAACTTTAATAAAATATATTAAAATTGCAATGATAGAATCTTAAGCATTAAACTATAAATGTTTAGTCAATTTAAATATTCTTTTAAAAACAATATGACTATTTATTTTGATTTAACGTTTTGGTACAATGCTTAAAATAATGATATCGTCGATGAAAATTCCTCAAAAAATAGAAATTTGATCCTTAAGAGAGTAACTTTCTAAATAAATTGATATTCTAAAATTAAATTTTATTAATACTCTAAAAATAAGATATATCTTCTCCAATAATTGAATATTATATTACCATTCTAAAAAAATAAGTAAGTATATTTGCACTGTTATTGAATCGAGAATTCTCTCTCTTTTCCTTTTAAATTATGTGTAAATTTTAAATCGTGAAAAATATATTAGATTTGAAATTAAATTCTATTACTTTAAAAATTAAATTCGTATTATTATACACCAAAATTACATTATAATCCTTAAAAATAAAAATCATTACAAAAAAAATTTCCAAGTACAGTTCACACCGCTGACAATAAATCATAAAAACCCTTTCCTAAGGAAGATCCGAGTAGCTCAGTGGATAAGATAACGTCGGATTACGACCGCTGAGGCCCAAAGTTCTAACCCCACGGCCGGCTAGATTTAGTTTTTAAAATAAAAATATACATATATATTCCCTTACGGCCGTATTCACCAACCATAGTTAAAGTACAGTTGAGGTTAAAGGGCGAGTCAAATCCTAAAACGTTATTCACCATCGCCAAAAGAGAGAGTAACATGCCAATTTTTTACCCATGAGTAATTCCTCGATTTCGCAGTGTTGTGTAGGTTTGAAAATATAATTTTTCTGATGAAAAAGATGTGTACACTTTTCATGCAAATATTTCTGGCTGTCATAAATTACAATAAGTTGTATATTTTCGCTTTTATGGGTGTTAGTAATCTTATATTTTATCTGCTTTACAAATTTCTGTTATTCTTTGGTGAAGTATCAATAATAACATATCATTTATGTACTTATTGTAAAAGTTAATTGCTTTGCATCTTGTGTATTTTTAGAAATTTTCGAATAAAGAAGTTAGTATTAGAACCCTGCATTGCATTGCATATACAAGTTCATGCATGGATATTGAATCTAATGCTGCTATTCACTAACAATGCATGATAATCATAGAATTACGTAATCTGTTCCAAATTTTTAAAATTCTCTTCTGCTTGAAAAACATTAAATTAATGATATAATTTTTAATACAGTTATTATTTATTTTGGGGGACTTTTTGAAATCTTTGTCTCAAAATTATAAAAGAAAAAAAATTGCAATAAAATATTAATTTTTTTTGTAAGAAAATCTTTGTTTGGAATAAATTTATTGCAGGCTGTTGCAATCCCTAAATAATGAAATCTAGCAATTTTAAAAAATGGCAAAAGCAAATAAATGGTACAGAGCGAAAATTCACTTCTACAAACAAGAAAGAAAGAAAAAAAAAGGAATGTGTAAATGCATCTATTTAGTTGCAGGAAAAAATTTGGTGTAATCCTGGCTATCTGCCTCTCGATAAGTTGCGCTAAGCTAATTTACTGGTTAAGAAAGTTTCCTTGTACTTGTGCAACAAAACGTGACTGTGCACATGCTCGAAATTTGTTTTGTATGCTAGTAAACTTAAAAGCATTTGATTAATAATGTTCTTGCTCTTGATGAGTCTGTACTTATTAGTGCGAAAAGTAGAAATTAAGTCCAAACCTAGGCAGGTATTCAGAATTTTACGAAAAATTATTACTCAGTATAGGATTACTGAATGGTGTTATGTCATAATGTGTTGACAATTAAGCATTTCGAGCGAAGCTAATTTTCTTTAAGAATGGACTTGCAATTTTTTTGTTTTTATTTTGTGCTTACCTGAAACAGAAAACTACCAATTACTTTTATTAACCATTCAATATATTGTTGTAGATATTATTACAGTTGAAAGTATTAGTAATAAAGCAGATAAAAACATTAAAGCTATATTATTAGCTTATGGAATTTATTTTATATTATCAGCATGAATTTAAAAATGTGTTGTTTTTAACAGGTTAGCACAAGCTTCTATAGATTGTGCGGATTTCCCGTAGTCATTGGTGGACTAGATTGTACGCACATTGACCTCCAAAGCCCTGGCGGAGATATTGGAGAACTATTTAGGTGCCGCAAAGGTTTTTTCAGCCTTAATGTTCAAACAGTAAGCGATGCGGACCTATTTATCTGTACTGTGGTACTATACTGTGGTACGATGGCCTGGCAGTATTCATGACAGTACTGTATTTGATAATTCATGCACACTTGGAAACAGAAGTGCTTTTTAGGTATCATGATTTAAAGGATAATGGGTATCCACTAAGACTATACCTGATGACGCCATTTCTACATCCTAATACAGATAGGCAAAAAATGTAAATTTAGTTCCTAAATTCTTTTCCTTATTTTGCTCAATGTAACAATGTTATGTAAGTGGGAAATATTATAGAGACATTTTACTTCTTCACAATTACTCGGCAACTGTGTAAGGAATATAATTTAAACTATTCAATAGAAAATTTTATTTATTTATTGTAATTTTTAACTATTGAAAAAATAATCATTAAACTGTTGTATCTGTATGTATTAATGAATTTACAAGCATTTTTAAAAACTTAGAGTTACCAATTTTTCATTTTAGTTTACTAGTAAACACAATTATTTAGAATATTGTGATTCTTTTCTAATTGCTGTATTCCGCACTTTCCTTTCAAACTAAAAATAAATTTTCAAATGTGTCAATATAACAAAAAAAAAAAAAAAAAAAAAAAAGAATTGCTGTCAAATAGTCAATATTTATTTTCTCAGTAATAGGTATAATACAGCTCATATTCTGGAAAGAAATATTGTCGAGAGGCAGTACGGCGTTTGGAAATGAAGATTTCCATGTGTTTTCCTCCCTTTGCCCTGTAATTTATCAACTGCTCAAACAACTATTGTAGCCACTGCTGTACTCCACAACATTTCATTAACATTGGGTGATGAGTTTTCTGAAACTGAAATTACCTATCATGATGATGGTATGAATTGTATGGATCATGAACGTGATGGTATTTCAAAAAGAAATGCAATTGTGAACACATATTTTTTAATTTGTACATAAATTGTTTTAATAAGTTATATATACATTTAATAATTGCATATTGATTGAATGCAAATAAAAGTTAAATGCCACATATAACTTTTTTTTATTTCATTGTTGACTATAAATATTATTAATTTTATAAAATAATATTGATTTTCATAATATAGTTTCATTCGTTAACATTAAACCATATTTATTTTATAAAATGCTAATTTTTTAAAGTTTGTCTTTTATGATGTACTTTTTCTTTAGGTAAATTTAAAAATTTGTTGCTTTTGAGGCTGACATCTTGTTTTCTTATGCCATAATTTTGTCAATAGCTAACACATACACAATAAAGATAATAAAAAAAATTTCCTACATTATTTTTTGTTTAAAATTTCTTGAATAAATTTACATCACTATTATATCCAAATTTAAGCTAATTTTATAACACTGGTTTGTACATTCTTTAACATAATTTTTAAATAAACTAATGAGTTTATATATTTAACTATGTACTTAAATTTTTTACAACTACACTTTTCAGATAGAAATTTTTTTTTTACCTTCTATTTTATAAAATAATTATAACACCTGTAAATTTTATTTAAGAACAAACAATGTCTTTTGAATTTAACATTTGCTAATGCTGTACTCTGTAAAAAGACAATTTTTTTCATACACTGAAATGATACTAATAAGTAAAATAAAATGAAATTTTTTTTACAATGTAACACCACATAAGCATCTAAGTAAACAATAAATATTGTTTACTTAGATGCTCATAATATGCAGCTTTCTCATTATTTGCTTTAATTGCTGATTTTAGAGCTTCAACTTTCAATTCATGTTCAATTTTCTGCCTTTTTAGATTTAGTTCATGAATTTCTTCTTTTATTCTTCTTTCCATTTCAAAGTCTTTCATGAGAGCTGCATGCATCTCATTTTTATGCTGCATATTTGTTTCATGCTCAGCCTCTAAAATGTTCCTCCACTGCCTCTGCCCCTCTGAAATTTCTTTTGCCACAGCTTCAGAAGCATTAGATCCTCGTTTTAAACCTCTTTTTCTTATAAGTGGTGTTTCAGATGGAGTTTTAATATTTTGATTATACTCAATTGATAATTCCAGAGGTGCAACTGTTTCTGGTACAATCTGAAAAAATATGAAATAAATAACATGCAAATAATAATAATAATAATAACATATGTGAGATAAAAGTATCTATGCTTCAGCTTGCTTGGTAAGCATTTTGAGTTGTAAGTGAATTATAATGTCAATTATTTGACCAAAAATATTTTTAGCACAAATAAGTACACAGTAATTATGTAAGAAATTAAAATATTCATATTTTTATATGAAGTTCTTATAGCCATAACGAAGGTATTAATCAAAGACTGTCGGTAATATTAATTATTCACTGTCGGAAGATATCAAGTTCGCGTCTCAACATATTTAAAGATTTGATTTGTGACCCAAAAGGGGCAAGGAAGCATTAAGTAGGTTGCGGTGTTAATATCTTTCAATGAAATGAATTCTAGCACTAAAATGTCAAGCACTTAGGAATCTTATGTTTCGGCCTTATTTCTAAATGTAAAAACTACAGACTAGCAATTTTAATTTAATGATACAGCCCAACTTTAGGTTTGATACAGAGAACAATGTCTCTATCTCACAAAGAACCTTATAAGTTATATATAGCTATTAAGAGAAATGTATTAAAAAGTGGATTCAATATATTTTACTATGGTTTCTTATATTTACAGAAACAAAGAGACAAATATTTTATAAGTTATTATTTAATATACATTTGTATAAAATAATTCGTAAAATTACTTACAATTTCAATATTCTTTGTGTTTTCAACTGAATTCTTCACCTAAGGTTCTGAACACTCCACTACAGTTTCTAAAAGAAAAATCTAAATTTAATTTCCATCCCTTCATACACAATATTTTTAAATTGTTTCTTATAAAAGGAATGATTTCTAGTTTAAACTGTGAACAGTTGGCTATAATTTATATCACTCATTTATGGAAACAAATGTATTTTATATTTTACAATACAAATGTATTATAAGACTTTAATTATTAAATTTAAACTTGTAAATAATTCTGACATATGAAATAATTATTATAGCTTTTTAACAAATAAACATTTTACACAAACATGAAACATTTATTTTACATTTTACATACATTATTTGTTAATACTAATGTTAATATTTTCGCACAATTTTTTATACATATTTTTATAGTTTACATTTAAATTAGCAAAATATTAAATCAAGTATTTCATTATAGATTCACAATAGATTACATTGAATATATTTAATATTATACACACACGTAATATAATTAAAAATATACATTTAATCAAAAGTTTTTCTTTTCAACAATACGTAATATTAAATATATGTAAGGATTTTTCTTACCTTGACTTGCCGATGTGATTTCTTGATATCTGGAATCCGAATCAAAAGCACAATCCAAAGGTTCTGTAACCAATCTAATGTCTTGCACTCGTTGATCAATTTCAGTTGAAATTAATCGGTCTTTTCCATCACCTGTCTTGAAAATTTCAACTCGATCCGCAGCTTTATGTTGCAGGGATAGTTTTTTTTTTTAATTTTTATATTTATCTCTCAGTTGGGAGAGTGACCTTTTATATACCCCTGCTACCGCATTGAACTCCAGGAATATTTTCTCCCACGCTTTTTTTTATTATCATTGCTTATTCAGTTAGTTTTTTTACAATTAATTATATCGCCGTACTTATTCACAATATCCAAAAGTATATTAATTTCACGTGGGGTGCAATTTAATCTTTTTTCCATTTTGGCGAAACGTTCAGGATCAGTAAAGCGCGGATAAACAGATATAATCTCACGTGATCTGAAGCCAGCCAATCAGAGATCGTCTTACATCTCGTATACAGATTACTCTTGAGTTGGTTTACTCGGGGAATTCACCGTGTGGTGAATGAGAATCGGGGAGTAAAGCGAGGGATAAGTTTACTCCGTGGTAAGCAACTCACAGATTATCCTGTGTTTGGTGAATACGGCCATTAGAGGGCAGCATCAGTATCAAAGGTAAAGTTTGAAAATTTCTCAATAGATGGCAGCATGATTCAAGACTATAAATGACGTGGCACAATCTATCGCTTGTATCTACTTAGTGATAACACCCTCTTATAAGATCATTCTTTCAAAGACTGAAAGAACTGATTGGTGAATTAAAATTCATAAACCTCGCCAAAGCACCTGTTTATATATATATATATATAAAAAAAAAAAAAAAAAGTTCTTAACTCAATGGGGGCGGGGAGAATTTTAAGAGGGGAATGAGTAGACCACTTAACCGCAATGGACTACGTTAATCGTGACGTCATGCACTTGTAATTTTTTCCAAACAATCGTTGCTAAGGTTGCCACAACATGGGAACTCCCATAGCCAATTTAGTTGTTCCACTCGTTTACTATTTTCTCATGGAAATTACAAAAAAGTAACAAAAAAAAAATCAGATAGAGGTAAATATTTGACTATTTAAAATAATTCTTAAATGAAAAGTTTTTGGAATTTCGAGCTAAAATTTTTTAAAACCAACTGAAACGATACGTTACTAGGGTGAGGGGTTTCTAATCAATGTGGTTGCTATGTTTACAAGACATTTCTGAAGCAAATACTTCCTAACGTAATAGCTTTAGAGCTCTAAAATGGTTATGTGCTTTGTTCTTGATTGAAAACATTATAGTGAACGAGATAGGTGTAAATTTGTAAGATTTCCGAAGGAGGAAAAGTCACGGAAATTATGGATTAAAAATATCAGGTAATTATTAAATTATTTTGTCTTAAAATTTTGACATGCACGTGTATACATGTCAACATGTCATCACCTGTAAATAATTAGTTTCTCCATAATGGAATCATTGAAATTATTATGAAAAAATATTAATTCCTTCTTTATTTCTTATAAAAAAATACTATATTTCTTAATGTATTTTGCATTTAGTAGTTTTTGAGTTACTTAAAACATGGATTTTTGCATGAATTTAATCATGTGTAGTGATGATATATATATATATATATATATATGTGTGTGTGTATATATATGTATGTGTGTGTATATATATGTATGTGTGTGTATATATATGTATGTGTGTGTATATATATGCATGTGGTGTGTGTATATGTATGTGTATGTATATGTACGTTACGTAAAAAAATTGTTACTAAGGTTGTGTTAGAAAGTCAATACGGATGAAATGTTCCCTCACATGCTAAAACACTAACTTTACGTATGTATTTTTTGAAACAATTCAATTTAACGATGCATTTTGAAACAATACATGTTATCTTAGTTATATATAACTTGTTTTATTTTGATTCTTTTTGTGAAAAAATAAATAAAATTTGGTGATTTACTTTGATTGAAAAATAGTGCAAAGTAATTTTACAGGCTAATCCATATGTACTATATATTAAAAAGTCTTGAAGTATATGTCCATTTGTAATTCATTCAATAAAAGGGAAA
Organism: Latrodectus elegans; assembly: GCA_030067965.1. NCBI lineage: Eukaryota > Metazoa > Arthropoda > Arachnida > Araneae > Theridiidae > Latrodectus > Latrodectus elegans. Next base: position 102,967,039 of record CM057817.1, on the reverse strand, counting down.
AAATTATTTGGTTTCATATTGTACTTGTTAACCAAATAAAAATTATTTAATTGGATATTGTTTTTGTATACAAGACAGGAATTTAATTATTATAATGGGTGGACTGATGAGGTTATCGGAATTGAAAATCGATTATTGTTAATTTTGATGAAGCTGAAACTGAATTACAAAGTGTTTGTTTATGCATTAATGAAGCTACTGTTACAAATATTATTTGAATTTCATAAACTGAAAGTATTTTTGTAACAACTAATTTATTTAATAAAAGTTTATTCGATATTAAGACAAAGTAAATTTTTGATTTTTAAATTTATCTTAATGTTGAAATTAATGTTTAAATAAATTTACTTTTTAATATTGAACTATTTTATGTCGTAACGTTCAAATTGTAAAAATCTAAATACAATAAGTTCTTTTTCAGTCTATGGTGTAGTATGGCTATTGGCAAAATCTCAACTTTATGGAGACAATGATTCAATGAAATTATCTCTTAAGTGATGTGGAACTATCCCAATAGTCTTTATCATTTTTATCGTGATTATTTTAGGTAGATCTATAAATATCCTATGCAGCCTTGGTGTGGCGATTGGTAAATTAATAGTTAAAGTTTTAATTATAAACATAATGTGACACCAAAATGGTCCATTATGACAACTGATGAGACAAATTTTATATTAAATCAAAATTTAGATTTCTTCAATAAACAGTTTTGAACCCTTTTGAAATTCCATATTAGGTATCTGTAAATTATATTGAAAGCTATTTATGTGGTATTTTTCCCTGGCAAATTAACATTTTATAAAATATGTGTTTTTTTCAATATTTACTACAATTGTTTTGAATTTATAATCTGTAAATTATGAGGACAAATTAAAGGAACCAATTTAAGGATGTAATTTATTGGCTTCTAATGTTTTACATTATAATTTGAATATAAATTTACATAACTTTATGCACAAGTTTTTAACTAATATATATTATGTGAAAACTTTTGATTTTGTTTTAAAATGCTTAAAAAATTTTTTAAATTAGTGTGACAGAATCAATGTTAAACTTATTATTATTAATTAGTATATCAAAATAAGCATAGTCTTTTTTTCATAAGCTTCCATCAAGAATATATTATTTCTAGTGTATACATACTCATCTGTTAAAAAAAAAAAAGTTAATAGCCAATTATTTTATCTCATGATATCCGCTTGCCATTAATAATAAAAAGATTTACCTAAAAAAAAAACATACAGACTAAATGGAAGTCTTAAACTTCATGTTGATTAAAAGACACAATCACAAGACAAAGCCGAAATGCATAGTGATGCCCTCACAGAAAACACCACTATAACATGTGCCAGTTGGGAGGATGTCCCTTGTAAGGGGTCTTTAAGGGAAAGTGGACTATATTCATGTGCAGCTAAAGGAAAACCTAAAGCTCTCTGGCACTCATCACGAGCAGACTTGCAATTCTACTGGCTACTTTCAAAGGTCATCTGCAAACCAAAAATTAATACTCTGAATTCTTATTAAAATATTATACATCAAATAATATACATATATATAGCAAATTTCATAACCATATTTTCCTATATATAATCTGCAGTAACATATAATCCATGGCAATTTTTTTTGCCAAATCTAGAATATATATACTGCTGATATGTTGGGACATAAAATATGTGATATTGTGCAAAAGAAATGAAAGTTCTCAGCATCATCTGTTATATATTGTACAAAATATAATAGCATTCAGTACAAAATATAATAGCAAATATAATAGGATTTTTTTTTATGTTTCTAAATGAAAATTGTTTTGTACACAAGGTCTAATTTTATTGGAACAAAATCTTTCAAGTAGGTCTAAAACCATTAAAAAATTTTAAACTCAAGATGATTCAAATTTAAAATCTATTAAACTAAAGGCTAATGATTAAATAAATAGATTTAAAATATATGTCGGACAATACAAATATATTCATTATTAAAACTAAAAAAGTAATTAACTAGTTCATGTATAGGTAAAACATGAAAGAATTATATACATATTGATATGTCACATATTATAAATAAATATATCACAAATTTGTATCATCAAATCATAGTAATGCATTATTTAAACTAAATTTAGTTTGTTGAAGCACACCGAGGAGAGTTAAAAAGTATTCATACTTTAACGGCCGTATTCACCAACCATAGTTAACGCACAGTTGAGGGTAAAGGGCGAGTTAAATCCTAAAACGTTATTCACCATCGCCAAAAGAGCGAGTAACATGCCAATTTTTTACCCATGAGTAACTCTTCGATTTCGCAGTGTTAAGGGCGAGTAAGCTCCTGTAGTAAACAAAAATAATGGCGGACGTGAATGAACGGTTTTATGAATTTGACGTTGAAGACTTAGAAAATTTGGAGTTTATTGAAAGAAGATCAAGAAATATTGTTAAAAATAGGCAAAATGACTTAGAAGATTTAGATAATGTCGATTTTCGAAGTAGATATAGACTGAATAAGAACACTGTGGAAACTTTAACTGAGTGCTTAAGTCCGAAACTGGAATCCCGTAGTACGCGAAATCAGGCTTTAACACCGACAGAAAAAATATTAATCGCTTTGAGATTTTTTGCCACAGGAAATCAGCAGTTAAGCAGCGGAGATTTAATCCGATGCAGCCAATCTTCTGTGAGTCGTGCAGTGACTGATGTCGCAAGAAGCTTATCTGAATTACGCCCGCAGTACATTTATTTACCTGAGAATGAAGATCAACGAAGAGAAGTAAGTAAATTAACTGCACATATAATAACCTAAAAGCGAAAATATGCATTAGGAAAGGCTTATAATATGTAGAACAAAACAAATATTGGGTCTTTGTGTAGGTTTGAAAACATAATTTTTCTGATAAAAAAGATGTATACATTTTTTATGAAAATATTTCTGACTGTCAT